>OZ038487.1:29117341-29442341 GCA_964036315.1 Acanthosepion esculentum
GGCCATAATGCCAATAAGATACAAGGGGTTACTGAGAGTGAAAGAGAATGAGAAAACTTTAGTGAGGAGAAAGGACAATAAAAGAACAGGCTTCAAGAAGACAGAAAATGGCAATTGACATTGCATTTCAATTTTTGAAGATTGCAGGTGGTAGAGAATCAAGGCAAGAATTGTGAAGAAAAGAAATTATTAGAAAAGAACAAACAGTTGCATCTATCTAGTTCAACGGTGAGACCTAGTTACTAATCTAGTCATAAATACTCAGAGAATTACCGGCTAACCAAGTTGGCCTGTAATTATCCGTTCCTCACTCCCATCTGATGATTGTGAAACTGATAGCAGCAGAAAATATTTTGAAGAGCACATCAAGTTTATCATATTTTTAAATTTCTTACAGATTGATATATGGACAATGTTATAATCTGCTGCAGATGAGATCTCTTTCCGATTCACTCTACAAACAGCTGGATGTAAATGCTAAGAATGTACAAGCCAAAATAAAAAGTCAGTCCTGATGGTGTAACACCATGTTGTGGTAGGATGGCTTGTGTGTTTCAACGACCCCCACCCCGAGCTATGTAAGTGGGGGCTTCGGCCCTTAGCAGGTCCAACCAAGCTCGACAGGTAGGTCTGTGGGGTAGGAGCCAGACGAAAGACTCACCCCGGTCCTCCAGGATGGGATAACAACCTACTCACTTAAAAACTAGCTTGTTACAGAAACCACAATGATATTTTCAAACGACGACATGGCTGAAGAAGAGTCCTCCAAAGTGGAGCATATGACACATGCTGGGGAAATCCCCTGGGAGGGCAGCCAGCATGACATGGGTCAAGCTAAAGAGAATCGCCTGGAACTGTGTCTGTTGGAGAGATGTTGTTGTGGCCCTCTGTCCCCCAAGGAATTAAGAGGCATAATGAAAATGAAGTTGGCCTGTAATTATCTGTTCCTCACTACCATCTGATGATTGGGAAACTGACAGTAGCAGAAAACATTTTGAAGAGCACATCAGGTTTAGTATTTTTTTTAAATTTCTTGGAGATTGATATACGGACAATGTTATAATCTGCTGCAAATAAGATCTCTTTCGGATTCACTTTACAAATCAGCTGGATGTCTGTGCTAAGAATGTAAAAGCCAAAATAAAAAAGTAATTTTCTGTGCAGGGACTTTGAGCATCACATTTAGCTCACAAAGCAAATCCCTAAAATACAACATAAATGAAGCCAATCATGAACGTTGCCACTAAAGAACAAAAATGAGCACAGAATCTAACAGATTTGCATTTAAGAATGCTGCTCATAAACAAGTGGAACGGAAACATAGAGAATGAGACAACTATTGATGTCTGAGGTAACGCACTGTTATGGTGTACTACCTCCAATGAATTGGAGGTGGACTCTTCCACTAGGCAGATAAGTGTAATTGCAGAGGGGAACCGAAAGAAACAGTGCACCGTCACTGTACTGTCACCTGTTGAACTCTCTGCTTTGGCAGAAAGGAACCCAGACACCTCCCACGAGGGTTGCATGTGGCACAAGGCCGGGTTTAATGTGGGTTTTCCGAGCCCGTAGGCTCGGCCAAAAATATTCCCTATTTGAACCCGCAAAGACGGGTTCAGGGTCAGACCACCACCCCGAACGAGAGACTGCCCTTCAGCGGAGCCTCGTCCGGGTTCCTCTCTGCTCAAAGGCAGAGAGTTTGACTGTCTAGCTGGAACATGTCACAGCTAGTCTCTGTAGTCTGTTGACTTACAGATACTTATAGGTAGTTACTATCTATAATGTAGTCACTCACGGGGTTGACAGGTTATTCCATTACATTGTTTTATAATATTCAGCCCCGAGTAAAAAGAAATTAAATAAATTTAGCAGTAAATTGTCTGTACTGTGTTCGAGTGACATCCATATGCTTGTTATTTAATCTATACACAAGTCCATGCGCAGACAGACACACAATTTAACTGAGTCTGAAATGAAAAACTGGAATAATACAATTACAGGCATCCCTCGATTCACGCGCTTTTGATTAATGGCTTTTCCAAAAAGGTTTGCTCTGCTCAAGCTTTCACAACTATAACACTGGCCAAAAAGAGTTTAAAATGGTGTCAAGACACCAAACATTTTTTTTGGTTAATTTGAGGGTGCTGAATCTGAAAATGACTTTTTACCGTTTTTGGTGTACAGAAATGACTCATTTTTGTAAAAAAAAAAAAAAAAAAAAAAGATGCACTTTTTTCATTTGTTTTGTGTATATTGACCGATGGCAATATTTCTCAAAATAAAATCATAGAAACCTCTCAATTCATATTTAAACCAACAAATATTGGTCTGCTATATTGAGAAATACTATTTTTGCAATAACAATCAGACACAAAGTCTTTAAAAATAACACGATTGAATATACCAAGACCAACAAGTGATTTCCTCACATCACTTAATAAACTAACAGCAGAAATAAAACCTTTGTGAACATATGAACTATAGTAAAAATGTTCTCTTTCTTGTCTGTCATATTCAATGTTATTTAAGTCCCTTTTGATACTCCAGCAGTATCATGCACAATGGAATAGGTACATTCAATTGGGATGTCTTCCGTTGGAGTTTCTTTCCAACTGTGAAAACAAAATGCTCTCAATGTGCTTGGTTTCCTTCCTTAGTGAAGGGATAAAAGTGATGGGATACATTAATGAATATCAAACAGAAGATTTTAGGGTTTCGTTTTTTTGATGTCACCTTAATTATCAGGTTTACTAAAGTGTATTATTGATCAAGTTTATCACTTAATTTGAATTTTGGTGAAAATTGGAAAAATTTGGTTCTCCTATTTTAAAATTTTTGACTCAAAAACACTTTTTTGTATAAAAATAGTTTATTTCAGGTGGTTGATACAAATTACTCGGCCTACCTGAAACTTGATGGGTTTCTACAACCTATATTAACTAAATTTTGCGATCAGCCAAGATCATAAATTGATCTTTTTTTTTTTCCAAAAATGAGCAATTTCAGTACAGCAAAAATGATAACTAACCATTAAAAACTGTGTTCATTTTTGGAATCAGCACCATCAAATTAGCTGAAAAACCTGTTTTGTTTCTTGGCACCAAAAATCTTGCTGACCAGGGTTACTCTTTTTAGCCTTAAACAATTACTGGCATCCCTCCATTAATGTGTTTTCGATTAGTGCTCTAAAATTTTTATAGCAAAAATTTTATATACCAAAATTCGATCGATACATTTGCAAGGTCAATATCCCAGAGGAGTGTTCTCTGAGGTCGACCAAGAGCATATGTGAGGTGTTTTGGCGGTATTTCGAGAGTTGGTTTACAAAGGAGCCTGGTCTCTGTGGTGATGAGTTTCATAGTTATTTAGCTGACTTTCCTCGGCTTGAGCCAACTTAAGTGGCTAAAGATCACAGAGGGCGAAGTTTGCTTGGCATTGAAGGAGGTCGGCAGTGGCAAGTCTCCAGAACTTGATGGTCTGACCTATGAACTGTAATTGACGCTGTCGCATATCTTTGTTTCCCTTTTGACAGTCATGTTCAACAACTGGTTCCGGTAGGGGTCCATCCCCGATCAGATCTCCAGAGGTGTGATCACGCTGTTGAAAAAGAGCAAGGATATCGGGCGGGAATTAGATGACTCTGCTAACCAAAGTTAAAGATTTTGGCGAAGATCCTGACGAAGTATTTGCAGTCAGTTGTCATGAGCTTGTTGCGATCTGAGCAGACTTGTGATGTGAGAGAACGAACAATTCAAAGCAACCTGCATCTGGTCCACACGATCATAGGCGGTGTAGAAGACGACGATGAAGCTGCACTGATCAAATTAGATCAGTCCAAGGCATTTGATAAGGTCGATCATCAGTGCCGGGTTGTTGTCCTGCAAGCTGCCGGTTTCGAACTATATGTCTGCAAGTGGATAAGCCTCCTGTATCATCCCCCGTGATGTGGTACAGGTGAACAGAAAGCGGTCGAGCGCTTTTTTCAATCGGTTAGTCATGTTTGTCCACTGACGCCCTTACTTTATGCTTTAGCGTTGAAGCTCCTCTTTCGACGGCTAAGAGACAGGGTGTATAGACCCTGGAGACAGGGTTTTTGCATATTCTGATGTATCCATTTTCTTGTGCTGGAGTGACATTAAGATCGTACAGAAAGCACTTTAGCAGTACGAAAAGATGACAGAGTCCGAAATTAAGTGCAACAAGTCCTCTGGTTTGCAGTTAGGGGCCTGGGAGTGGGTCGCGCTTCCGAGTTTGGCTTGTCAGACAGGCAGAAGTGTTTTAGCATTCACAAAGTTGATGTCAGCTGAATGAAAAAGAAGAAAAATAAACAGAAAGCAGAAGAGATTTGGCTTTCACGGGCGAAAGTCATTAGCAGTTGGGGGCTGAACTTATATGAAGAAGAAAGCAGAAGAGCTTTGGAATTCACAAGGAAGATGTCGGATGGTTCTGAACAACAAAAGAAAAGCTACAAGTTGACGACGACGAAAAGAAAAAGAAAATTTTGTTTTATTGTTAGGCGAACAAAGAAAAATTGTTTGCCGGTTAGTATTGCAAATTTTATATTCTGTGGTATTATTATTATTATATTTTATTATCATAATTATTATTTTATTATTATATTATTCTATTACTTTATTATTATTATTATTTAATATTATTTATTATTATTTTATTATTATCATTTTATTATATTATTAACATTTTATTTTTATTATTTATTATTATCATTTTATTATATTAACATTTTATTATCATTATATTTATTATTTTATTTTAATATATTACTATCATTATTATATTCATTTTTATTTTATATTATCATTATATTTATTATCATATTTTATTATTATATTATTATCATTATATTTATTTTATTTTTTATTACATTATTATCATTATATTTATTATCATTTTATTATATTATTTTATCATTATTATTATATTTATTCTCATTTTATTATTTTAATATTATTATCATTATATTATTATCATTTTATTTTATTATTATCATATTATTTTTATGTCATTTAATAAATGTACATTACTTTCCAATTTCACACCAGAGTAAGAGACTTAGGTTGTTTATTTTCACTTGCGCCTTCTGTAATACTCGAGATAAAGACTTCTCTCCTCCCAAAAATTATTTTATATTTCTCATAAAATATTTCTGGAAAAGAACGACACAAACGGTTTGACAACTCATTGTTGCTGACCAACCCTTACACAGTGAACAGTTTGTGCAACTTTTATATATAATTTACACTACATCTGACAGCAAAGCCTCTGATCGGAAGATGGAAGGTTTTGAGGAGTGTGGAACCACTTTTTAGTTGCTGTTGTTCCCATTTCCACCTTGATCCTAGGGGGTAGCATTATCTCTCCCATACCCCATTCCGCCATCCACTTGCTTAAGCCCGTTAAGTATGTCACGCATTGCTTTCCCTTGTCCCTCTTTCCTTCTATCTGCCCTGTGAGTATCAGATTTTACAAGCTCTCCTTTCTCATTATGTGTCCCAGAAATTTCAGCTACCTCTTCCTGATGTTAAGTTTCTTCTTTGTTTGCATCCTCTCAAAAACTTCATCATTGCTCACATGTTCAGTCCATGGTATCCTTAGCATCCTTCTGTAGAACCATACCTCTGTTGCCTCGAGTCTCTTCATCTTTGAGGAGATCATCCTACATTTGCTGCGTTAAGGAGGACAGATATCAAGTATCAATTCAGTACTCTTATTTGTTACTAACGAAAACCGCCTGTCACGTAATACACTGCCTAGCTTTTGGAATGAGTCTTTGGCCATCCCAATACGTCTTTGGATCTCAGTGTCAAACTTTCCGCCATCTGTCAGAACGCTTCCCAGATATTTAAATTTCCACACCTGATTTTAGTGTCCCCGATATGTAAATGGCATTTTGAGCTCATTTTGCTGATGACCATGGATTCTGGATTCTTGTAGTTTATGCTTAATCCCTTTTTCTTGCTCTCCTTCTCTACCTTCTGTAGAAGTTTTTATAGTGTCCTTTCCGTGTCTTTTATCAGCAGTATGTCATCTGCGTATCTTATGTTGTTAAGAGTGTGACCACCAATGATGAATCCTGGCAGGATTTCCAGTTCTCTCATAATTGCCTCGCTGTATCAGTTGAATAAGTCCGGTGAGAAGACACATCCTTGCCTTACCGTACCCATAATCATCTACGCCTCTTCAGTGATATTCCACATGGTCTCATCAACTCATTTTTCTTTTCTTGTTTTTTTTTTGTTATTAGGAGTAGATAGGTCTACTTATCACGTGGTTCATACTCCTTCCCCTTCTCTTGAACAGGAGTAGAGGCTTATCCCTTGCTTCCTCTTTATGATTAAGTTCTGGTTTCCTTCTCCTGATTCTTTAATAAACATGGCTTTCATGAAGTTTTAGTGATATGACTGGATGGTGGCTGTGACTCTTCATACTGAGAGTTCCAGATAGGCAGTTTTCTGGTTGTGATTGGTAGTTTGAAGACCAAATTCTTGGGTAGCACTTGGGAAGCTGCTCTGATCAATAGTCGCATAATACCGCATAATACTTGCAGTGCCATATCACGCATAAAAAAGATGTCCTTGTCAGCACATCCAGTGGGCAACCCTGAGGCCACACTATGCCGCAAGTCAGTGCCAATTCCGAGTCAGCACATATTACCTTATATGATCAGCGACTGCCGCTATTTTTTACCTTTTCTGCCTTTATAACATAAGCATAAGCAATAAATCAAACAAAACTATTAGGTTGGTGCAAAAATAATGTCGTTTTCTCACATGAAGTTGAACGTCAAAAAACGACATTATTTTTGCACCAACCTAATAAATTGGCTCCTAAACCCCTCAACCTTTCTTTCTCCAACATTCGTGGCACTTGTACCAAATTCTGCAGTTTGGAATTGTTCCTCTTTGAACGCTCTTCAGACATCCTAGCTCTTTCTGAAACTAATCTGTATTCCTCAATCTCCTCCACTGAATTCTCTGTTCTTGGCTATATTCCTCTTTTTCGGAAGGGCTCTAATGTTCACACGCATGGCCTTAGTGTCCCACTGGCAAGGGAACTCTCTCTTGAGTTTCCGGACTCTTACACATGCCCCGATTTTAACAACTAAACTCGGTCAGCCATCTCTTCTTCCTTTATTGTTCCACTTCCTTTCATAATCGTTGTGTGCTAGATACAGTTTCCAATAGTATAGATAAGGACCTCTCTCTACACCCGTCTGCAGATATCTTTATGTTCGACGATTTCAGTGCCCACGATGTCATGTGGTTTAATCACTCTAATTTCATTGACCTAGCTGTCAGTCAGACCTTGATTTACTTGACCTGTTCCTTACCTCCAGCATGGACTCATGTCGTGCTCTGCAGCTCTGTCCTCTTGGCAAAACCAACCATGCGATAGTGTCTATAGATATCTATTTCTACTCTTCCATCAGTCAAGAACATCCCATTAACAGAACATCTTTCTGTTATCAACACACTGATTATGATTTCCTTCGCAATGCCCCTTAGAATATTTTTAATCATCCTGTTCAGAAATGTGTCACTGAAGTCTTTTTCTGGATAAAAAAAACCGGCATTGAAGCTTTCGTCCAAACAGAGAAATACCGAGTGAAACCACGATCATCTCCTTGGTTCTCACTTGCCTGCTCAGCTGCTATAGCCGAAAGGAATCACTTCTTCCGGCTGTACCAGGATGACAGGTTTGATTCTAACAGACGTATCTTTGCCATTGCTCGTAATGATTACAAGTGTGTCTTCAAAGAAGCAAAGTCTCTATTTGCTGATAGCATGAGACACCGATAGCCTTATCACAAGTTTAGTTCTGCAAATTACTTATGGCTCTGTGGGAGTGTGTGCTGAATAATAGCAAATGCTCAGTCCTTCCTCTTTTCAATCAGTTTGAAGCATTGGCATCCACCACGGATAAAGAGTGCTTTGCTCGGAAGTTCTCTTTCAACTCCACTCATCTGGAATCCCTCTGCCATACCTCACCCCACTAGAAAGGAGGTTCTGCTGTGTAATACGCACATAACCACATTATTGATTTCTGGTACCATTTCGAAATTAGATCCACACATGTCAAGCGAATGTGAGTGACGGGATCCTTGTAGTCATCCAAAATAAATGCACTCCAGAACTGGTTCCTGTTCTCGCCAAACTTTTCAACAAATGCCTCGCTACTTTCTGCTTTCCAGGTTGTCTCCTCTGCTGTTCCTGTCTAAGGAACCTTCTAACTCCTTAAATTATCACCCTATTAGTTTCATGCCTCTTTTTTGGCAAAGTACTCGATGCTCTAATCAATGCAAAATTGCTCACACATCTTATTTCGCACGATCCCCTTTCGGACAAACAATATGGCTTTCATTTCGCCAGGAACAGACATCATTGAATTTGGCTATCAAGTTTTAAGTAAGAATTGTGAAGATTAGGCTGTGGGTCTAAGTATCTCAAGAGCAATGTACAGGAAATAGTTAATTATTACGGTTAGGATGGGCCTTGTTTGACTTCTGCTTTTAGTTAGTAAAATATACATAATAACAAAGTGAGGCATTTATACATACACACACACATTATATTACATATATATATATATATATATATATATATATATATATATATATATATATATATATATATATATATATATATATAGAGAGAGAGAGAGAGAGAGAGAGAGAGAGGATTTATTATAAGTAGGATTTGATTGTACTAGTTCACTAGATGCATGAAAGTTCTTGTAATGTGATTACTAAATGATTCTGTTATTTGCGTTTGTCGTGGTGAATGAATAAATTATTTGCAAGTGATAGGTCTATCATTAAAAGGTAATATTAAACCTGGGGAAGTGATATTTGTGTAAAATTATCTGTGGTCTTCATTCCTGGAGCAGCCCAAATCCACGTGTTCTCTTTATGAGAGGTCGATAAATAGAGGAAGACTAAATTTCCCGCCAGTAGGGCGGTTTCTTTTTTTTGTAGGGAATCATGGGAATTTAAGTTGTTTTTTGGGGTTTTTTTTTTTACTTTATTTCTCATGACTATAGATATTACCACTGAATATCGTCTCCAGACATACAATTTTCAAAGAGTATATTCTTATAGGTAATATTACAGCTGTTCATATCAAAAACCTCATGTGATTTGTTAACGATTTTCGCTTTTTTCCTCACCATAAAGAGTGAATTCTGGTATAATTTTCAGCCAAAACTAATAAGATTTATGATATGAGCAAAAAATTATTTTAGTGGGCTTTTGGGAAGCTCTATTTGCTTATATTTCTGTCAAATGGAACAAGAAATTATTTTTTCTCAAAAATCCGGTTCTGTCACTTTTTCCTACTTTTAAACGCGGAACTTATAAAATTTAAGAAGAAAAAAAATCAAGTAACAGATCTTTAGAAAAATATGTGATGTACAAACTAATAAACTCATGGGCTAACCAAAGTACCTGAATTTACAGGATACCTGAATGTTGCTGCCTGGTATGTGTGTGTGGGGAAGAGGGGGGTTCTCAAACGAAATTACCTGTTTTTTTCTTTGCATTGTTCGAAAAAAAAAAAAAAACCTGCAAAAACCAACAAAAACCAAAAAGAATCAAAAAACAACAAAAACACAAAAAAAAGCAAAAATTAACAAAACACAAAAAAAGCAAAACAACAAAAACAAAAAGAAACCAAAAAAGAAACCAGAAAAGAAAACAAAAAACAAACGGACTAGTCCTTGTACTACAAAAGATTTCCACTGCGCTAATGAATAAAATCGATAATATCCCGTGACTAAAATTAAAAAGGTTAATTATCTAAAAATAAAAAAAAGAATCCAATATATTGTACTCATGTAACTCTAAATTCAAAGTATAATTCAGTAAATGCCTCTTATTTCCATCTGAGGTACAAATATCCTGTGCCTGTGCTATTGCGTGTTCCTGAGGCTGAAACCGCAGAATATATAAGACTCAGAAAGGCGTAATTATCTTCTGCCTTTCCACACCAGGATATATTAAACGCTTCAGTGTTTTCAAGTACAGGATACGTTGCAGGATGTCTACCACGTGGTGATCACGCTACTCCAAGCAGCATTCAATAATAGACCAGAAAGACAGCCAAAAATTCTGTATTTTCTTCTATTTTTTCATTACTAGGGAAAATAAAAAATTATCCACAATCTTGTAATATGTTATGGCAAAAGTGTAAATAATTTTGATATACCCTCGTATATTGTATTCTGTTTGATGTAATCCAGTCACTCCTATCAAATCGTGAAACGAAGGCTCACGTGCTCGCTTCCAGATCCTTTCACACGAACGTGCGTGTCTCCCAAGGCTCTATCATCAATTCCCAAGTAGACATTTATGCTGATGACACTACTATTTACTCCTGTCTCAATAGCAAATCCACCATAGAGGACAAAATTAACTTGGCCGCTATTCTTGAAAAGGAGTTTCAATCTGTGGTTAATTGGAGCAGGAAATGGCTTGTAAATTTTAATGCCTCCAAAACGAAACTGCTCTCATTCAAGAACCATACAGAATCTTTCTTGCCTACCATCAGCATGGCTGATGCTAAACTCATGGCCTCACGTTTTCAACTGACTTGAAGTGGAATGACTACATCGAATCAATAGCTGTATCTACTGCAAGGAAAGCAGAGTCACTGTGTCGTGCCAGAAGGCTTTTCTCGTCAGAGTCCATCTTGCACATTTACAAATCTACCATTCCTCCGTGCACTGAATACTGTTGCGATATTTCGTCTAGTGCTCCTGCTATACATCTCGAGGTTCTTGAGAAAATCCAAAGAAGAATCTGCAATGTAATCGATGCTGACTTGACATCTCAACTTCAGTCACTTTCTCACAGATGTGACGTGGCTTCCTTCAATCTTTTTTACAAATATTTTCATGACAACTGCGCTGACGAGCATTTTTCCCCTGGCTCCCGGACTACATGAGTTTAAGTGACATCGAGGTCCCACACTTTCACTTCCATGGTTCCCTGATAAATACAATCTTCAAAAATTTAAATGCAACGTCAATCACCATCTTTTATCTTCTTGAAACTCATAAAGCTTTTATCCTTTCCTTGGTCGCCTTTATACGCAGTCTTTTTCTCCCACCTTCACTCTCTGTAAACCCTTGCATACCAGCCTTGCTTAGGGTGAAATATATATGTGTGTGTGAACATAGAAGTCAACACTTAGAGGCAACAGTCTGTTTCATGCTAGACGGAATCTATTGCATCTAGCATGAAACAGACTGTCGCCCCTAAGTGTTGACTTCTATGTTCACTTTTATATTTACACACGCTCTATCTCTGATATTGAGCACTTTATCCCATAATATAGCACACCTTGAGACTATATTTCTTTATATATATATATATAGATAGATAGATAGATAGATAGATAGATAGATAGATAGATGTATATATGTGTGTGTGTGTGTGCATGTATTTATGTATATATTTATAAATTTGTGTCTGTGTAGGTATCCATGTGTACTCATACATATATTAGTATATATGTGGGTATACCTATATATGCGTGTAAATGTGCTTTTATTTATGTATATATGCTGGTTCTTATTGTCCATGTTGTATTGTGTTTGGCCATGTGAATTTGGCTGTTAGATTTTTTTTATATGCGTATATGTTGTGTCTGTTCATTTGTATGTATACGTTTGTCTTTTCCCTTTACTTTGTTCATAGCCAAATATTTGTTTTTCAATTATACCCTTCTTAACTTTCATCAATTAAACCCTCTTTTTATCTACATATCTTTGCCCATGTATGTAAAATTTTGATAGTTGGTTTGTACTCGCTTATTAATACTTTTATGCTTGAATCTTGGTGAGTCTGTCTTTATGAGTATGCGTGTGTGATTGCTTGTATATGCTTTTAAATTTTAAATGTATACTGATATTATTTTTTTTTACATGGATTTCTCTATTTCGTGTTTTGCGTGTTTATATATCTAAATTTATGTGTTTGTGTATTATGATGTGATTGTGCCTGTCTTTTCATTTATAAAACTTCTTCCCCTGCACACATCATCTGAATTCAGATCCCATCAATTGTATCTAAGTTGTTACAAGCATTTGCTCTAACTGAAAATTTGGCTTTTCAATTAAAACAATGAATAAATAAAAAAATATATGTATATTTTCCCTCATCCCTTCTTTGATTAATTTTATATTTAAACTTAATGCAGAGTTAAATTTGAAATTTAAAATTTGTAATATTTATTTTTTATCTTTCTAGTAAAATTAAAAATTAATCAGAATAATTTCTAATTTAGTCTAACATTAAGGCACTAATAAATTGTATGTAAAATTCATTGTCAAGTTTTTTGAATTATCATCTACTTGTATTTTGATTGGTCATTGTAGCTTACGTAACAATGTTTCCCTTACTGAGGGGGAGTTTGGTTGGTTTTGAACTTTTTAAAACTTTATTCTGCAATCAGCATCATCATCTGACAAGACAGCAGAAGTGTTGATACAAAATGGCTATTTTTGTAGTGATGTTATAATTTATATATAATATATATATATATATATATATATATATATATATATGCACGGTACTTATTGGAAAGTGCTCAATATCAGAGATAGAGGTAACATATTCAATTGTATGGATATAAATTTGCATAAACTCACATCCATACAACTGAATATTTTTTTTTAAAAACAGTGTGAATTACTGACTTCAACACTCAATTAAGGATATATGGCCTTCAGTAGTGTTTGAACCTGCATACCACTTTGTAGAAATCACAGGATGTATGATCGATCCCTACTGAAAGGCAAATCTTTCTTCTTTTTTTTTCTTTTTTTTTTTTTAATAAGATTCTTGAATACACAAGCTGGTAAATGTAAATTAAACTACTTCAACATACGCTGTATCCATTAAAATATAACATTTTAAGTAATAAGAAATGTGTATGAGTGAGTGAGAATTTGCTTTGGTTTGTTTTATGGCATATCAATGTCAATGGGTTATTTAATGCAGACAAGATTTTTATTGTTGGTAATATTTTTTTTAAATGTATTGCTGGTAATATTTCCTCAAAAAATGTATTGAAGGGTTTTAAACCCAGTTTAGGAGTTAACTATTTGCCAATTGGGGCCCTAACAGGTGCTACTACCCTAGGTCAGAGTGGACCTGGGAACACCAGCAATTAAGAGGTCGTTCCACACTCCTCAAAGCCTCCTGATCAGAGACCTTGCTGTTGGATGTAGTTTATCATCTTACCCAGGATGTGGATGTAGTTTATCATCATACCCAGGACACATGTGAGTGAGAAAGAAAAAAGACACTTGTTGATTACAAAGCAGAGGGCCAATTCCTAAAACTGAACCCCCACTTATAAATGATATGCTTGTAGGGGTGAAGGCTTATGCAGAATCATCAAAATTATTTGGAAGAACTGATAACAGAGTGCTGGTGCACTGGTGATGAGTCTAATTTATTTATTTTATGGCAGAGTCGTTAGGAGGTTCGCTTTCTGATTATGTTCGAATCTCACTATGGTCCATTTATCATGGACACTTCTTGATGTTATCGGTCTGGGAAGCGAAACCAGCATGCAGAAAAATGCCTGAAAATCACAACATGGGTAAATGGAATTGTTCGTTGATGGTTGTGCTAGCACAAAGTTGCAAGTCATCATGACCGAGGGTTGGAGTTTGCTATTGATTATGCCAGATGATGCATTCTCAACCAAAGACTGTAACTAAAGTATGCTCAGCACAGTTGCAATATAAACCACAGCTGTGCCATATGGGTGTTGAACAAACACAAATGTGCCTGAACAGGCGTCTGCAACAGGGATTAGCTGGCCTCCTTAGCAGACAGGCATACTCAGATACTAGCGATCAGCCAGTAAATATATACATCTCATTATTTATTAAAAACAAAAAACAAAACAAAAAAAAAAACAAACTAAAAACAAGTAAAATGAGGATCATCAGCTGCACAAAAAGAAATGAAAATTTCACGAAACCAATGCTGTCTGAATTCACTTTCCCACATGGAGAATTCTTCTCTAATAATAACAATTCGAACAACACATTTTCTGGGATGTGGAGATATTTACGCCATATTCAGACTGTTGTCCTCATCTTTGTTATTATCACAATATGTGCTGATTTGATTTGCAAAAAATAGTAAAAGAGCAATATTTCTTAAGAATATTTTTATTGACAAATACAAGATAGCTATTCCAATTTATTTAAAGAATTTACAATAATTTTACTTCAAGCTCTGTAAATATTACTAAAATATATCACAAGTAAAAAAAAAAAAAAAAAAAAAAAAAAATATTCAAAACGTGTGTGGGCAAGTTAGTAGGTGTCTCCATCTGAGGGGAGCTTCATAATTTCATTAAACTAGGGGGCCCCAAAAAGTTATAATCCAGATCTGGTGATATATAATTTAACTCTTATCAGATAACTGTTACAGTAATGTAATAGTTGATAAACCAATATATGTGTAGTTTGTTATTTACATTATTTATATTTGGACTATTGTCCTAATTTTTGTTGTTGTTATCACAACGTTTCAACTGTTGTGATCTCCAGCCTTCCTCGTGTGTCTATTGATCTGGGTAACCTACAGGGACTTCTGAACTGAACTCTGTATTTAATCTATGATGGTAGACAGTCTCGTTTCACTGCTCATGTCTACGGATATAGTATAGTTGATATCCCTAGACACAAGATCAGGCCTGTCTTCATCCTCAACACTGCTCCGTCCTTCTTTAAACAATTTAGCCCACTTGTAGACATTTCTTTGGCTGAAACATGTGGCACCATACACAGTTGACATTCTCCTATTTCTCCTATGAATTTCAACTGGTTTTCACCCTTCAGCAACCAAAAACTTGATAACTGACCGCTGTTCAATCCTGGAGCATGCTTCTTGGTCGGCCATCTTTGTTAATTGCCAAAACTCTCAAAGTTTTTTTTAATCTACAAAATAAATTAAATCCATGTGAAAAAGAAGTAAAACAAAAAAAACTAAAAAAGAGTAAGCTTCTATCTGTATTAGAAGTCCTTATACCGAAAAATTGACCTTATTTATTGAATGACCCTCGTATATATATATATATATATATATACATACATACACACACTATCCCTGATATTGAGCACTTTAACCCATAAGCATAGCATACCTTAAAACTATATATATATATATATATATATATACACATACACACACTATCCCTGATATTGAGCACTTTAACCCATAAGCATAGCATACCTTAAAACTATATATATATATATATACACATACACACACTATCCCTGATATTGAGCACTTTAACCCATAAGCATAGCATACCTTAAAACTATATATATATATATATATATACACATACACACACTATCCCTGATATTGAGCACTTTAACCCATAAGCATAGCATACCTTAAAACTATATATATATATATATGTGCGTGTGTGTGTGTGTGTGTGTGTGTGTGTGTCTATAGTAGATATATACAAATGGATAGATGCATATGGAAAAATATAGATGCACAGATGCACACAGAGGGATGGATGGATACAGACAGACAAATAGAGAGTGGGATACGTACATAGATATAGACAGATGAATATATATATATATATATATATATATATATATATATATATATATAGAGAGAGAGAGAGAGAGAGAGAGAGAGAGAGAGAGATGGATGATAGAACGAGCAAAAAGATGATTGTCTTTAGTTTTAAATTAAAAAAAAAAAAAAATGATGCATGATGCTTGAATGAGAAGAGGATTTTGTTATTAAAAATAACATTAATCATCCCAACTGGGTTCTTTTTGTCGCCTCTCTTGTTAAAAAGGGAGAAGAAAACAGCTGGATAAAAGCATAAGCATAAACATAAGAAAGAGGTTAATGTACCAAAATACATTTTCTGAGAACATGTCAGTTGTGATCAGATAACATGTGTATTTAACAAAAGGTTGGGCAGCAGATCATCCAGAGAGATGTGGAGACCCTGGCATGTAGAGGTTGGCTAAACAGAAACACCCACAGAAATGTAAATATCTGGCATGACAAAAATGTATACAGTGCCAAAATTTCCTCCCATTAGAGAACTCTTTGCAAAACCATTGCAAATGTGAAACTTGTAGTAAACTATTCTACTGAATGTCTCCAGTGTTATTCCCCCAAATGGATACCTGTGGGGATAAAAACTGACAGTTATTTTTTTTTTAACTCATATAATGAAAGTAAGATATTATTCTGAGTATATGTTCTAAATGACGAGGAATGTGTTCACAAAGTTCACTACAAATGAACCATTCTTTGTTATAAGGAAAATAAATAAATAAAAAAGCCATTTTTCTTTTTTCCTGGTACCCTGACTACATGAATTTAAGCATGCTACTAAATTAGCATCTAGGTCACACCCTTTTACTGTTGAAATAGTTAAATGTAACCCCCACTTCTATTCCAACAGTTTCTTTTCTCTTATACATTGTACCTGTGAACACTAATGGTTATGTCCCAATCGTCATAAATACACTTAGTAAGGGGGGTAATATGCTGTTTAAATAGTCCACCACTAGCAGTGGTTTACCTACTTCATGCTGCTGGCGAGTATTGTATTTTGTTGATGTTATGAAGATTACCATTTCATTTCCAACCTCTGTTTCCGTTATTCCTCATTCAGTAACCTTTCCTAGGTTACAACAACTTCCCACCTGTCGAACTCCCTTCCGTTTAGCTTACTTTCGTGACATCTTCAAAAATTTAAATGCAATATCAATCGTCATCTTCCATCTTCTTAAATCTCGTTCATCTTTTGTCCTTTCCTCAGTCCTCCCAATTTCACTCTCTGTAACCTCCTGCGTACTAGTGGCATTCCTGCCTTGCTTGGGGTGAAATGATTGAAAAAAAAAAGAAAAAAAAAAAAGAATTATCTTCCCAAGAAGTAATAATTTTCTTTCAAATTTTATAATCATATATTTCTATCTAATAAGCATTTCAGATCAAACATCAATTAATTTTTTTTCCTTTTTAAAAAAAAGTTTAAGTGGGTGTTCGGATGTGCGTTGTGGTGCAATGGATATTGGTTTGTAATGAGAAATTAGAGAGCCGAGTTCAAATTCCAGTAGAGTTCATTACATTCGTTTATGCATAAATACCCTTAGGAAAGGTAGGAATCCATTTCTTCTCCCTGCCCCAGTTACAGGTTGAATAGAGTCCTATAGCCTTAGTTGGCAACCAGTCTACAAGAGAAAGAAATGACAACCTGCTGTGAGAAAATTTACTGCTTAGTCTGTCATGAATAGAAATAGACATGATTGCCAAAGTGTCATCACATATGGCATTTGACTGACTGAAGAGGGAATTCAGTTTGCTATGTAAATTCATTGTAAATTGATCCCCCCAAGCAACACAAAAAATATACTCATATCATGTGATAATGTATATTTTTACTTATCTTACAAAATTTGAAATAATTTAAAGTCCCGGTGGATAAAAACATTCGTTGGATTTAGTAACTTGACCCAAAGAGTTGTGAGTTCAATACCTGGCTACTACAGTGACAAACAAGAACTTGGAGAGTTGAGTTAAAGGGAGATAACTGAGACATTCAGAAATAGGGATGGCACGTGGAACTAGAACAATCTATCATGGTGGATGAAATAAAGGGTCCAGTTCAAAATTCGAATCACTTGAATAAGGCCAGAGCGTACAATGGCTGAAATATTGTGAATATGGCAATAAAGATGAAGACAACAATCCGAACAATGTAAATAATTACAATATCCCATCTCAGAAATATAGACAGATAAAATAAAAAGGTTAATATTTATATTATTAAAAGCATATTCTTACCTCTTCCCGGCATTGTGTTAAAATAATGCTTACAATTAATTTCAAGACAGCCTCACAAAAAGAAATCTCTGCAGATTGCAACCAAAAGAGCCAAGGAAAAGAAAGTCCCATGCAAATCAAAAACCCAGATCAAACAGCAGCCATGAGAGCTTCCAGTGCTAAGAATATGCAAAAACTTAGGGTCTCTCAAACTCCTGAACAAGCTGAACACCTAATCAAGAGCCTTCCACAGGAGCTAGCTTAAATGCTGCCCAATAGGGTGGTTTTTAAGCTAGTTTTGCTATAAAAGTGTATTTTATACTTTTCTAGTATTTTGATTTTTGTTTGGGGGTTGACTATTTGCCCATAGCTGGAACCCTAACAGATACTACCATACTGGGTCAGGGTGGACCTGAGAACAACAGAAATTAAGAGGTGGTTATATAATCTTCAAAACCTCTAATCTCTCGATCAGGGGCCTTGCTGCCCGATGTAGATTATCGTCATAATCTGAACTATAATCAGAGTATTAAAAGATAGGAACATTTCGTTATAAATAAAGAAAAGATTGCTGAACTGCTAAATGGCACTGAATGCCTGACAATTTCTTCACAAATGAAGGAACTGTGACAGGTAAGTGATGCTACTGATGCTCACAATACCATGGACAGAACATGTGAGCAACAAGTTTTAAAGAAAATTGGAACTCCAATGAAACTTAGAATTACAATCAGAAAGAGTTAAAATTATCTGAGACGCATAATGAGAAAAAAAGGACATGAAATATCTAACACTCACAGGACATAATTAAGGCAAGTGAAGTGAAAGAAAACAGTGACTTATCTACTTAACCAAGTTTGTGCGAATGGATGGCAGAACAGAAACAAAGAAGAATGGTAACAAGTAAAAATTACTATGAGCAACAAGAGGCAGGAAGTTGTGGAGAGCCATGATCACCTTTGTCTTGAATAGGAGTTGGCATCTAAAAACTAAAGAATCTGTCTGCTATCTTTCACACTAAAAATAGTTCAGTCTAGTAGTGTTCCTCAGTTCCTTGATCATGACGTAGACATTTTTTGTTTTGATTGCTAAATGTCTTCATTTTGAGTGCAAAAGAGTTCTGGTAAATAAGTCTACAGGATGAGAACTTTGCTTTAGAGAGACAGTAATGGTGCAATCTCAAGTGTTAATTTGCACTACTTGAGGAATAATGATTTCAACATTTGTAATTGTTGAACTAGTAATGTCTTTGAAAGCTTCAATGTCTGTGGATGTTAAAAAGAAAAGTATCAGCTCATGCAATGTAGTATATTTTTTTCTGAACATGCAACAATCCTCAGGCAAAAATGGACATACATTCCCATAAATCAATGTAACAGGCACATATTACCATAGGTACCTCCACAAATTTGCAATACCTAAGGTTTAAAATTATTTTTTTTATAAATTAAATTTTTTTCTTGAAGCTTTTATTTTAGTTTCACTTCCAAGCTAATAGATTAAATTTAATATTTCCAATAAGTAAAATACTTTGCCCTATTTCAAAACTAATTTAAATAAAAAGGAAAAAGTTTTTTTGCTAACAAATTTGATTTCAGTGCAATTTTTAGCCTGCATATATCGCATTGTAATTATCTTTATTAAAAATATTTTCTAAAAATAAAATATACATTTCTGAAACTTTATTTGAAGAATATTAGCTGACTTAAAGCATAATTAATCTGATTTGAAACAAATATTATTTACTTTAAGTTTAAAATATCACAGAAATGCATTTTTTAACATGGGATTAGCTGTTTCTTTAAAATGTTGAGAGATGGCTGTTTATCTACGGGGGCTTCATCGATAAAAAAAAAATAATAATAATCGAAGAACACAACCATTTTAGAAATTTGATGTACTCAGTAATCTTAAAAATAGGGAAATAGTTTCAGAAATCTAAGGTTTTATATTGAATTTTAGATACTTTGGATTTAAATTTACTATAGTTATCACTCTTATTTCCTTATAATGTTGTGTATGAACACCCGTATCTACAAAAAACTACACGTTTACACATACAAAAAAATAAAAAATTCCTTTAAAAATATTAGTGTTTGATGAATTGTGCAAAATAGGGTGAAATTAATACAGAATTTTAGGATTTAAAACTTAGTAAATTATTCTAAATAATTTCTTTTTTTTTAATGCAAACAACTCTTTCAAAAATCCATGGGAAAAATGTTTTAAGACGAGTGTCCTTTAAAACTACGACATTATTATTTAATTAAAAAAATTTAAATAATGTATTGTAGTTTTATTGCGTTTTTTTTATTTTACGATTTAGGGTTGATTTTAGGTAAAATGGTGTTTTTGTTTCACAAAATTGATGATTTAAATTCTCCAAGAAATTCTGCCTTTAACTCATATTAAGCAGATGAACATTTAATTTCTCCTAAAAGTAAGTGGAGTGGGGTGCAACAGATGTAAAAAAAAAAAAAGATTCTAAAACAATTTAATTCATTTGTGAAGAAGTCCTAAAAGTTTAATTAAAATCTGGCAATTATTTGATCTTTGCAAGAATCCCCAAATCAATGTTTTTTTTTTACTAAAGAAAAAAAACAAAGACGCTAAA
Organism: Acanthosepion esculentum; assembly: GCA_964036315.1. Classification (NCBI taxonomy): domain Eukaryota; kingdom Metazoa; phylum Mollusca; class Cephalopoda; order Sepiida; family Sepiidae; genus Acanthosepion; species Acanthosepion esculentum. Next base: position 29,137,810 of record OZ038487.1, read on the forward strand.
ATTTACTATACTAATCTTTGGTCCCCCTGCTGACTCACAAAAAAAAAATTAACTAAAATTCCGAACGTGTTAGTAAGGATTAAAAAAATTAATAGACTAATCAAGAAAATACTTTATCCTCTTAGTCTTAATAATAACAAAAATTTTGACAATAAAAGTTTTTATCATAGCATGCTATTTTTCAGCAGATTATCGGGTATCGATAAATCCAGTGTAGAGGTTTTAGTTGCTCAGGATTTGGAGTTAGAATTTTTGTACTCACTGTATATAGCTGTAAATTTATTTACCTTAGGCAAGAAGATAATCATTTTTATCAAAGTTTAGCGTAAAAATTATACTTATAGACAGCCGCCATCAATCAATTTAATTTGTGACTAACACTGTGTATATAAGTAACCTCCAACTTTTCATCAGTGATAACCTTGATTATTCAGTGGGAAATAGTCACACCATAGCGAATCTGATAAAATTATACAGCTGTCTGTCAGCTTCAATAAGCATCTATTTGGAGTGGTTGACATACGTCCGGGAGTGTAACAACAACTACAGGTCTCGTAAAATACTAAAAATCTCAAGAAAAAAATAAGCTGAGATTTTCTACAAAATATGAAGGTGTAAAATGGTCACAAAGTGTATTACGAGTAGGTTCATGATAAAAAAAATAAAAAGTAATTAGATCTAGTATGAAACTAAATGAAGTTAAATTACAGAGTGTGTAGGGAACATAATGAAAAGCTCAAGGTCGAAACGTCTGCCTAGGTCAAGTGTACAGAGTAGCCAGGGCTACGATAAGGGTCTATCGGGTTATCTCCTCCTCCTTTTCTTAACCCTTCAACGGGGGTCTCTCTCCCACGTGTATAAATACCGGCTGGCCCTTCTCTCTTCCTCTTTTTCCGGCTTACGCCTCGGGCGGCCAATTCTCGTGGGGAGATGAGATAAAAAAAACTCTCTTTTTCAACTCAGGCCTCGAGCCGCAACCTCGCACAGAGGCGAGGTATAAAACTTTCTCTTTTCCACTTACACCAATTTGTGACCTCTCACACAACCAGCGTTTCCCATATTCTGGGAACACGCTAAAAACAAAATACACATCCGTACGGAAACACAACACACACACAACTTTCCATACAGACACTGTAACATTTTATTCATGTCTTCAATGTATTTGTAATTCGTGTATTAATTTATTTGTTATTAATATATATTTGTTGCATACATATATATCGGTCTTGTTTGTTTATTTATCTTCTTTGGACTCCATTTCTATGTAGCGGGACCGTCCAGCAGGAAATCTTAGTCCAGAGATTTTCATCCTCATATTCACCCCGCGGTCCTCTACAGGTCTGTGGTGGCCAGAGTGGTGAAGGTTAGGAATGCCGAAAGTCGCCGGAAAATAAAAATCAGTGCTGGACTGAAGTAAGAGAGGGTAAGTGTCTGCTGGAAATAGTAAAGGCCAACTGGAGAAGGAAATCTCTGAATTCAAACCAGCCTGGAGTGGGTTGTGCTTCATTAGGCTATGTTGTCCAAGAAGACACAGCACTTCTACTGCGGCTACAGTAAATGTGGTGACCCTACGACACTATCAGGGTTACGTGATCGCGTGACTCACGGCACAAATTGAGGGACAAGGCACGTGAAAGCTGAAATGCAGAAAGCTGAAATAATTCTAATCACCAATGAGCATTTCTTCCCTAATTTTATGAAAAGAAAATCAAAACTTAAATAGGCGAACTGACAAGGCCTTGGGAGGAAAACAAAATCGTTAACCATTCACCTCAAGATGTTACGCCGTGCTAGCTAGCCCCATTCATAGGAACCTGCCTTCAGGGCGTGAGCAATCATAGGTCTCCATAATTTCCTGTCCTTTGTAGCACTTAGTAAATACTGCTTTTTTGCAATCTCTCCTAATCCCTGCTCTGCCAAACGTTTCAACAAACCGGTTAGATAGGTTATGCTCTACTTTCTTCTCTCCCTCTTGCCTTCAATATGTCCTATGAGTGTGTCGGAGTTAGCTCCTCCTCAGTTCTTTAATCCTTCAACAGGGGTCTCTCTCTCTCCCCCCTGGCTATAAATACTGGCTGACCCTTCTCTCTCTCTCTCTCTCTCTTTTTCGACTTTTTTAAAATTGTTATTTTATTCCCCTCCCCCCACAAACGATAAATTGTACATATGGGGTCTAGTTAGTATTTTCATAGTGTCATTGAGGTATTATGGTGGGTGAGGTAAGAAAGGTAAGTAAGAATGTGTTGTTTTGGTGCAAGAAATATTGTTAGTATGATTGGGTCAGCGTTTGTGTCTAGCTAAGTTTAAAAGTTAAGACAGAAGACCGACCTTTACCCCATTCCCCACTTCAGCCATGTGCCACATTTTCTGTTAATACAGAAATAAATAACTTTTTCGACTTAGGCCTTGGGCCGCTACCTCGCGCGGAGTTGTTGTAAAATCTTTTTTTTTTTTTTTTTTTTTTTTCAACCAACTCCAATATGTGACCTCTCACAGATACAGTTTTTCCCAAATTCTGGGAACGCGCTAAGAACAATACACGTACGTACGAACACTTACAACACACACACATAATTTCTCCATACAAACACTATGTAACTGTTCATGTCTTTGTTTAATTTGTTTTGTTATTAATATATATTTGTTTACCCATGTTTATCGGTCTTTTTTGTTTTCTTTGGACTTAATTAAAGTCCAACATTCCCATGTAGCTGGACCGGCCAGCAGGAAATTTTAACCTTCTGATACTACTCCACATCTTCACCCCCCACGGTCCGCTACAAGTGTTAAATATACAAGCCCCATTTCCTCATTATGTGCTTTAGAAATTTCAAGTAACTTTTATTACTGATTCTTAGTATAAATGTCTTTTTCATTTCACTTTTCCTTAAAACCTCATCTGTTTAGTTTAGTTCATGATATTCTTAGCATTCTTAAAAAAAAAAAGCACACGCATTTCTGTTGCTTCAAGTGTACTTCTTCTGTGATGAGATTGTTCAGCATTCACTGAGGACCAATATTACTCCTCGTATATAAATAATTATATCCTGAAATTTTTACCATTGTTGTCTGTTTTATTCCCTAGAAATTCCAACCGTCTTTCCGATCCTTTTGTAAAAGTATCTTTTTTTCCTTTCCTTTTTCTCTAAAACTTCGTTGTTGCTCACATGTTCTGTTCACAATCAGGGCCGGCGCCAGGGTCTCATCCTCGCCATCCGAAACTTTGATACGCTCCTCTACATGTCGATTTCAAAATTTTCCAACTTGGGGGCCACAAACTCTCATAGGAAAATTGGGTGAGGTGGGGGGCAGCGCTTTTTTAAATTACCAAAAACTCAAAGAATTATCCAATTTAAAATGGAAATTTCCGTACATATTCTATTATTTACTTTTATAATGAATAGTTTTTGTTTTTTTTTTATTAAAAAAACTGAGAAAATGTTATTCTTTTTGTAACCACCAATAATTTCATGACTAAATCTTACTCGGGGGAAAAAAATGTTTAAGTCGCAATTTTTTATATTTCCATAAAGTAATCGCCAACGCATCTCAGTTGAAAAAAAAGTTTTACAAAGCTTCCAACACAGCACAACAAACGGGATTATCGTAAAAATTTGTTTTAAAAACAGTATTTCAGTTTTCGGGGAAATTTTCCATGTGTTGAAATCTTTAGACATTTTTATTTTTTAAGCGATCATTATCTCGGTTTGATAAAACCGAGAAAATGATCGCTTAAAAAATTAAAAAGATAATTTTTTAAAAATGGCGGATGGCCATAAAACAGTGCTGAAAAAAAAATGAGCCCCCCTTCCTCCAATCGGGAGATATCGGGGGTAAGACGCGCCGGCCCTGTTCACAATGCGTCTAATAAGCAAATGAATGAACAAATAATATTCGCATATCATTGTTATTTATATTGCCGTTGTAAAATTGGTGTTACTGCGATGCGGCCCACTGTACTCAAGACCGACAGTGATACGGCCTTCCATAAAAAAAAAGTTTAACCATCCCTGTCTTAAACTGATACTTAAAAATAAAATATTCGACTAGATAATGGGGAGAAAGAAACAAGTCGCCGTGGACTTCCTTCAACTGTGCCACCTAAACCAACATTCCAATCACGGCTATAAAACAATGTTTCTTCTTGTCAAGATGCGAACACATATTGCTACAAACTAAACTGGCTCCAAGAGAAAGAATTGCCCACGAAGTACGCGAACGATTTAGACAACAATAGAAAGTGTGTAAATGTGAAGTGAAAGAATGTGCATTCGACAGGCCCTTTTACATATAACAACAACGGACTAATTTTAACGAAACAGGGCAGTCTCGCTGCAAGGGCTCCCACCCCCGGATTCTTCCGGAGAGATTGGCAGAGGAGGAGAAGGGTTTTTTCCTGTCGGAGGAGATGCTGCGGTTGTAGTATCTGTTCCGTACCGGAAACCTTCTCTCCTCTCTTGCGTTCTCCCCACTGTTGCGTAACATCTGTTCTATAGCAGTGGTATTACTGGTTATGGCCAGATTAGACCAGCGGCCTGAGTGGAAACACTCGGGTTCCCACGTTAAAACCCAACCTTGTGTCACAACCTGACTCAGTTAATGTAAATTTCAGGCAGTCCTCCTGCAAAAGATCTTTTTCCGATCCAGAGCGCACATCGAATCACCAGCCTTTAGTTATTACTGAGGCATCGGAGAGCTACGTGCTTATACCCTTGGGAAAGGTATGAATCCCCCTCTTCTCGCCCCAGGTATGGGTAAATAGCAGGACAGACGGGGCTCTATAACGCTGGATGGCAACTGGTCTACTGCAGAAATAAATGGTAACCTACTGCGGGAAAAAATCTGCCTTATCAGTTATGTATCGAAAGATGATCGCCTAAGCGTGTATCACGCACGGCACATAACTGACTGAGGTATTTCAACTTGAGCACCCTAAGCATTAAGTTACAATAACCCCCCATTTGTCAGTCTGTGCATTTTGATCAAATTTTCTCGAACGGACTCCCTAACTAACGCCTGATATATCTTTCTAACAACGCTCGGGTGTCAGAGTTGACAGTCTTTACCCCAGAAAAGATTCAAAGCATATCAGCATTTGCGACAGATGGAACACTGGTTTCGGGGCAAACAGCAAACCCCTCCTTCATCAGAGTGCGCAATTCTCAAAGCAAAAAAGACTTTCTTGGCATTTTCCTTCCAGAATCTGCCATCATCATCACCTCGTGCCCTCATCCGGCCTAGGAAATATAATTGTAATATATACTGACGGATGTCGATATTTGGTGTCCCCAGGCTACTCTTGAAAGATTGGACGCAACAAATCTCTCGACATACCATGGCAAACCTGTGACACTAAAGGAGTCTCAACAGACCGCTAACTCGGCTAAATTGCTACATGGTAGTGGGAGTATCGAGATTCAGCAAAGAGGAGATTCCTCCGAGAACACAGATGAACTACAGAATTAAATTTTTTCCAGTACTTAATGCATTCTTCTACAACTGGAGGTAGGGAACAAACCAGACGCTATCTTGCATGGCCCTTCCCTCGAACTAAAGAAGTTGAGGAGAGGATTTTCTACAACCTGATTTTATTGCTGACCTAATCGCAAGTGTAGATATATCGCCGCCGCAGGCAGAATAATATAGCTCCAAATAACTCAATTCGCATGGGTTCCAGCGCATGGACAAATAACATAGCTGAAACCGAACAATCTTGACAAATAAATCTGGATAAGAAAGGCCTCTATCTTCGACACATATATCAAACATGGATGAATTATTCCAAAAAGTAGTAGTAATTCCAGTTGTCTTTTTTCTTGGTTTGACTTTTCGCCAATTTTCATTTGATCTATTTTGTTTAATTTTCGTATTTCTTAGGTGTTTTGAAAAGGTGTTAAATGTCTTAAGTCTTCGTTAACAATTTCGAGAAAAGAAAGAAATAATTAAAAAAAGAATAGTCCTACCTTATAACTCATAAAAGCTGTTAAACACTACTAGCCAGGACAATTCCAATCAGAAAGCAGCTTTAAAGCTGTCTTTTATTTTGTACACACGATCTCCAAAACTTAATATGGTGGCTGTCTGAAAAGAAGACTTGCAACGCAAAAAGTGCCTACTGAAATCGGTATTCATCCGCGCACCGACGCAAACAGAATGTGACACAAGGTCGAGTTTAAGTTGGAAGTCCTGACCAGAAACCGAAAAACTTCAGTCTCCTTAGCATTTCTCCTTTGGGCACGGCTCAGGCACCAGGAATTAAGCCTATCTCTCCTCCAGTGGATAGTTATTGCCTGGAGAGTCAACCCCTTGAGACTGTATTTAATTAATTAATTAATTTCTAAGCCGAATGACCTGACAACTGAAATCAGTATTCATCCGCACACCAACACTAACGGAAAAAAATAAATAAAATAGTCCCCCCATCTCAGTATTTCGCTTTTTGGTTACACCTGAGACGCCAGGGATTAACCTTTGAGCTTCCTAATGGAGAGGTATTGCTTGTGGGGTTAACCCACAGGACAGGATTTTGTTAATGTAGTTTCCAAGCCGACAAACCCAAAGCTTGCTGACTGATCTCATGTTGAATTATGACGGCATTTATTTTTTATTTTATAACTAGTCGAATTACCCGCGCCTTGCTGCGTGTTACACATTTTTTTTAAAGAAAATGATGAGTGATTTTAAATCATTGTTATAATTTGTGGAGAAAAATGATGCATTTCACTATTACTCAATGATCTTGCCGATGTGACCTCCATCTTCTGGCTTTCTCCTATATTTTGGATAGGAGTTGTTCCCGTGTTCAAATTTAAATTTACTTTAATCAAAGGGAATAATTCAGCGGGAGGTGGTTGCATAAACGGCTTGATCTAACTCCTTTGATATGTATTTAATGCAATACTTGATTGAATGAATTGATGATCAGATTACAACATTGATATGACAGTTGAACTGTCGCAACAAATATATATTGTAAGGCACTACCCATTGAGTGGCGATTTCTTGCTCAACTTGACGTCCATATTGTCTCATTTTGATCTTGCCGATGTGATCTCCTTCTAGCTTTCTCCTATATTTTGGGTAGGAGTCATTCCCTTGTTTAGATTTAAATTTAATTTAAATCAAATGGGAAAAAAATAATAGGGTGGGGGTTATACCCCTCAGAGACACCCTTTTTCTCATTTTGATCTTGCCGATGTGACCATCTTCTGGCTTTCTCCTATATTTTGGATAGGAGTCATTCCCTTGTTCAAATTTAAATTTATTTAAATCAAAGGGAAAAATCTCAGTGGGGGTTTGTGAGGGGACACCCTTTGATCAAAATGAAATATACTTTTCCTAGTACCCTAGGAGTCATTCCCTTGTTCAAATTTAAATTTAATTTATATCAAAAGGAAAAAGTATTTCAGTGGGAGATTTGTGCAGACACCCCCTCCCGCTACGCCAAAACCCCCGGGGACCGCCTTTGAACAAAATGAAATATACTTATTCAAGTATCCTGGGTAATGTAGTTTCAGAATATATATGGTAATGGGAGGGGTTATCTCTAAAAGACTAGGAGGAGTTCGATAACAAACAAACAACTACAATTTTATATGCTACTTTATATATATAGATGAGTGGTCAAGCATGTAGGATGTGCAGGTGATATAATGGTAAGAGGCTTCCAAATTCACCTTCGCACAAATAGCCTTTGGAAAGGTATAAATCCATTTCCCCCCCCCACCAGCTATGGGTTAAATAGAGGAGCAAACTGGACGCTCTGTCTGTGTAGCTGAAGGAAGAAAACCTTACAGCAAAAATCTATTATCTGGTCTCAAATTGGTTATGTTTGAAATTATTAAGAGAGATGGAAAGCCTCATACACCAAGTGAATATCCATAACACAAGGTATTACCTATAGCACAAGGTATTACCTGTAATCTAAGAAAATATAATTTAAATATCTTCTTCCGCTGTGTGACATGTCCCTTCAGGATGTGGGAGATCATGGCCCTCCACAATTTCCTGTTCTTTGTAGCTTTCAGCAATATTTGTCCTTTTGATATATCTCCTTACCCCTGTTCTGCCAACAATTTACACAAGCTAATTACCGTATTTGACGGCATATAAGACTCACGGATGTATAAGACGCACACCAATTTCAGCAGGGAAAATCAAGAAAAAATTAGCAGTTAGTAAAATTATTAGTAAATGGTACAGCCTAGGCTATATTTATGAGGTATTATTTTGGTTAAACAAGCCATGATTACAATTAAACAAAAATAATACGAAAGAAAAAAAACACGCGCCTATAAAAACTTTATTTTATCAAAATGTAAGAAAACAAAATAAAAATCAAGCAATTATTACAATTGAGCAAAACAGTACAGTTACCATTAAAATTTTATTCATCTTCAAATCCATAAAATTCGCCGTCTTCGTTATCAAAACTTTGATAATCATTTTCAATAATACTATAATAGTCGTTAAAGAATGCGTCATCTTCTGTTCCATTGAAAGCATTGCTAATGCCACACTTTTTAAAAAATTTCGCAACAATTTCTGGTCTAATATTATCCCAAGGTTGCTTCACCCATTCGAAGACTTGTGCAATGCTGGATCTTTTTATTCTTCCTGTAAGTGTTGTGTCATCCACGTGTTCCATTGCTCCTTCATGTTCAAGTCTAAGCTAATAGGATTTGCTCGATAGCTAATTTCGACCGACTATCACGAATTTTAAACCTACATATGGCATATAAGACGCAGGGGAATTTTTAAAGATATTTTAGTAAAAAAAAAAAATTGAGCTTTATATGCCGTCAAATATAGTAGATTATTTTCATTGTATTAAACCACAAGTGTTTGACCAGAAGCTGAACCCAGCGAACAAACCTGGTGTGTGGTCTGAACTGCAGTGCTACAGTCGAGAACGTCATCTGATCCCAAATTGGTTATGTTGGAAATTATTATTATACATGTAAAGGCCAATACACCAAGTCAATATGCATAGCTTTTCTACACAACGTATTGCTTGTAATCTAGGAAAGTCTAGTTTGCATATCAAGACTCTCAAAATGTTTTACTTGCAAAATGTTTTTTTTATGTATAACTAATTAAATCTACCCACATTTGATTATGTCAGTTGGGATGTTATTGTTTGTTTTTCTTAATTGTCATAACAGTCTATTTCATTAGTCACTGTGACCCAGACACCAGTGCATCACATGTGTTTCAGGTAAAAATTTACCTTCAGTTTTCAAATGTCGATGACATTTCATTTTGGTTTTGTTACATTTGATTTCAGCCTTCTGAGTGACTGGTATTTCTTGATTCAAGTATTTCTTGAATTTTTTTTTTTTTTTTTTGGCTTTGTCAACTTTTGATACTTACTGTGGTCGAAACAGAATAAATGACTGTTTTGAACTACAAACTTTAAAACATCATAACTTGGCTCAGATTCAACTTTATGAGTCATAGAAAGCACCACCAAAACTGATACAATGTTACCAACAATCCGGTAGCAATTAACTTCAGTCATGATAAAAAAAAACTTTTGAGGATGAAGATTTAGTTTTAGGAAGGAAGACGAGGAAGCAAGTTTATTGGCCAAACAAAATCTTTGTTTCCAATTCTTCTATGCGTCGATAATCATGACACTCCACAACTTCCTATCCTTTGTAGCTCTTAGTAAGCTTTATCTTTTCACCATCCCTCCCACTCCCTGTTCTACCATTTAAACAAATTCGTTTGGTAGGCTACTGTTTTCCTCTAGCCCTCTTGCCATCAATATATTGGGTGAGTATTAAATTCTCCAAGCCTCCTTTCCTCATTATGTGTCCTAGAAATTCCAGTTGCCTCTTTCTGATTCAAAATAAAGTGTCCTTTTTGTTCTCATTTTCCTTAAAACTTCCTCATTGTTCATATGTTCCGTCTATTGTATTCTCAGCATTCTTCTGTAGAACCACATTTATCTGTTAGGAAATTGTCCAGTATTTACTACCATATAGGAGGATTAACATTACATAATAGTTCAGCACTACTCTCTTTATTTCTCATAAATTTTTTCTATTTCTAAATACAATGCTTATCTTTCGTAAAGCCTCTTTTGCTATTCCAATGCTCATTTGAATTCCAGTGTCACGTTTTCTGTCCGTAGTTAAAGCACGTCCCAGATATTTAATTTTTTTTTGTACTTTTCGATTTTACATCCAATACAAAACCTAATTGTCACTTAAGGTAGAGGCTTACTGAATATTGATGTTCTTACTCCAAGCCCTAAGTCAGTGGTTCTTACCTAGGGGTGTGATATCGGTTCCTAGAGGGGTTTGAGGATACTGAATCAATAGGGTTGGTTTATTAAGGAAACTCTAGTGTAGTGTTTATCCGAGCTCACAAAAGTCGAACTTGTCGCTCAAAATGTTTACTGTTAGAGAGTTGAAAGCATTATAAAGCTGAGAATGGAAGAGAAGAGAGAGAACGAACTCGTGTCTGGTATTCATAATTAATTTAATCACGTGGTAGGATCCTGGAAAAAGATCGGGAAAACTCGACTTGGTCACGCGCTGGCAAAAGACTTGTACGTGGGTGGATTGCAACGCCCACTTGTGTGTTTATTGATCAATTAGAAGTTGAGATTTCCTGAAAATATGTATGAATCTGGGTAAGCTCTTTGATCCACTTTTTGCACAGATTTGTACAAAATTCAACATCGATAAGAAGGTGGTAGCGGGATGCTACAAGAATGTTATTGGAATTAAGGGTTATTGTAATATTGTGGATTTTTGGTAAAGATTACGAAGCATAAAACTTTATAAAAATATGGTAATTTTGCATTTTAAAATTGAATCGAAAAAAAAAACTATTAGCATAATGTGCTTTGAGTTGTGTACTATCGATTGCTGTTGGCCAAAATCCTTTTTAGATTGCCGCCCCGCAAGTAACCAAATATCTTCTTATCACTTTGCACTCGGTTTCCTCCGCATATCTCATAGAAATGAATTATTAATAATTAAGTTTATATTTAAACTTTAAAATTACCTGCAAGAAGGATGTTTAATTACGGCGTACGCAATGGTTATAAAATTTTGATAAAAGAACTAAATCATATTTTGATTCTAGAAGGTTAGGTTGTTGTTGATTTGGAGCGCACAGGGTAAAGGTCATTTTTGTTACAGACAGCTGTTTGTTCTGCCTCTACCCCTCTTGGAAATTTCTCTTTTGACGTAAATGAGCCAGTTTTCCCTGTCTGAGCTTTCCGTGAATTAAAGTTTACAAAGTTTGTATAAAGTCAGAAATTTAGTGTGATAAAGATTGGGATAAACTGTAATGTTGTTTAAGGATAATAACAGTGTATAGCAGAAGTCGGCCACCTACGGCACGCGTGCTGCATGTGGCACGCCAAGCAATTTCCAAAAACACACAGCCGCAAATGACATCACGAAGTCCGAACCAATAACTGCTACAACACAAAGATATTTTTACAAGAATTGTTTTTTTGTTATTTTTTTTTAAAAAAACAAAAATACAAAATGTGTTAAATATTTTAAAATTAATTTTCAATCCATGCCGTTTAGGGAATGTTATTAAGTTGATCTATTTTTACAGATCATAAATTTGTTTCAATTTTATTATATACTAAAGTATATATATACTATATGTTAAAATATAAAATATATTGTAGAACAGGTATATTGACCTTGACTTGTATAAAAATACGCATGTTGTTGGCACATTGAATGACTTTAAAACCCTAAGTCGTCACACAGCAAAAGGTTGCCGACCCCTGGTGTATAGTTCCCGAACTGTGAAAAAAATGTAAATAGAAAAGAATGTTATGAAAATATTCTTTTCATAAACAAGATTTAAAATTAGAAAAAATTCAGTCCATTCTCTTACATACATATATTTTTTTTTCGTTTTACAGATTTGTTTTCAGCATGTCGAAAAAACGAAAGTGGAATATTGACCATGTTCAGATTTTGGTTTTTTAGTAACCCTCATTTCAATTTCAAACGTTTTCTTGAATTTCATTGTTAAATATAAAATAATCTTCGTGAAATTTCCATAACAAAACAGTCAAAATTTGTGCAAAAGTTGGCTCAGCCGACGTAAATAATCTTTCTCAAATTCATCCCTAATTTAAATGTTTCAAGAAATCCTATTGGCTAAAAAATACAACATTCACCCACGCATTTCTCAGAAAAATTTGCAACAGCTACTAATCCCCGTTGAGCCGATTTGGTTGTTAAAAAAATTATAAATAGAAATAGCAAACGAATTTTCGTCGCATTTGAGATTCACACACACGAAAGATACACACGGGAATTATGTGCCGCCAAACAAACTTCCTTTATGAGAGATTAAATTTACATAAGAAACTTTTTCACTTAATATCTTTCATAGAAAAATCTTTTGTCTAAGTTAAATTCAACCTTTTTAATCAAAGGCAGACAACTTTTAGACATTGAACATTTCCGACACAGCAAAGAACCTTTTCTCTAAAATATACTTTTGCACACATCATTACAAACAAAGAAATTGTGTATATAAAATGTAATCTGTTGTTTCAAACATGTATTTTTGTTGTGATTGAATATCATTACCATGTGGCCATTTCTTATAATTTATGTTTGTGGATATTGTATATTTTATTTGCAGCACAATCTTAAATATTCACGCAACCTTCTTAGATCCACTACAGCTTCATGTGTGTCACTGAGAATGATGGCATACAACGTCCACAGAGTATCCTATACGGTACCATGTTCTCCAATGCAAATTTGAAGCCATCAATGCTCGATGAACATTTCAAGAACAGACATGGCGACAGGGATTCAAGGAATGACATTGCAACATTACGAGTAAAAGAGAGTTAGATTTGATCATGCCAGCACATTGCCTGCATACGGATTTTCGCCAACAGAGAAGCCTTTATTCAGACTGCATGTTTCTTATCAATTTGCACAGCATGTTGCTAAGTCAAAGAAGCCCCGTACAACTTGCGAGGAACTGAACAAGACGCGTGCTCTCGAAATGGCAAATATTGTTCCCGGCAAGGTAGCTGCAAAGAAACAATGACAATTGTCTAAATCAAATGATTTGTTGATCCATAACCAAATCATAGACATGAATAAAGAAGATATCCTGGAGAAAGTTTTTGCTGATATCAAGGCCAGTCCAGCAAAAATTTCCCTAGGGGTTGATGAGTCAGCTAATGAGTCAAATTGTTGTCAGCTAATGGTAATAGACCAGTACGTGGACAAGAAAGAAGTGGAAAAAAGTTTTCTCTTCTTCTGTCAGTCGCTGCAGACAACATCGTTCAGTATGATAAAAGAATTCTTTACAAGTCGCTAACTTCACCTTGACAGGATTGGTTCAATATAGGTATCTCCACTAATAATTCGCCGGAAAAACAGCATAGCATGATAAAAAAAGGCTCCAAACTTAATAAAAAAGAAGTTTTATTGTCAAAAAGCTTGTTATGATTAAGAGGAAAGACCAAAGTATTTTTTTATTAAATTTTTTCATCCTTTCTAGCACGTTCGAAATTTTGGTTAAAAATCCATTTTTTTTACATCAACGGTCAACGTAATATTTAGTTTTTTAGCGTCTTTTTTTCTCAGGTAAAACACATTGATTTGGAAATTCTTACAAAAATCAAATAATTGTCAGATTTTAATGAAACTTATTAGTTAAAAGCAAAAGACTTTGAAGAATATAAATCATCGATTTTTTGTAAAATTGAAATACACAGCTAGCCAAAATTCAGCGCTGAATTGTAACATACAAAACCCAATAAAACTAAGACATTATTTAATTAGAAAAACTTTTAATGACTTTTATGAATAATATGTTAAGGACAATATTGTCTGAAGCAAAAATATTTTTCCGATAAAAAATGAATTTTTACAAGAATTGTTTTCTATTTTATTTTAAATACAAAATGTGATAAATGTGTTAAATATTTTAAAATTAATTTTCAATCCATGCCGTTTAGGGAATGTTGTTATTAAGTAGATCTATTTTTACAGATCATACATTTGAAAGCTTATTACAATCTGTGGCACACAGGTATTTTAAAAATATTTTTTGAGTATGCAAAAATGTTTTAAAAACGTTTTTGTCCAAATATATGGATGGACGTGTGAGACATAAATGTCACTCGTTTTAAGAGTTGTTTCCCCTCACAGCAAGAACCCGTCCTCAGATATTTTTTTGTTTTCCTTCTGGAGAGCACGTGTTAAATTCTCTGACTGACTGACCATCATCATCGCATTTTCAAATTTTTTAATTTTCATTTTTACATCCTATTTCATTAAATATTTTAATTTAATTTTTTAAATATAATTAATTTATTGTTTTTCAGTGAGAGGCATATTCCAATTATTAATTATTTTCTTTTTTACTTTCAATGGATGAAAACGGAGCAGGCTATGGACATATCTTTGCTAAAAAATGTACCTAGAAAAAAATCAATAAAATAGATTTTTGAAAGTATTTAATTTAATTTTTTCCAAAATCCTCTTCAAACGTAAATCTATAAAGCTAAAGTATCTAAAAATATCAATAAAATATTAGACTTTTGAAAGTACTTAATTTTTTAAAATTACTGTATAGGCTGGTTGACTTAAAATTTGAAAATATTGTAACTTCTGTTCTTCCGTCTGATAAATTCCCCTGTCATAAGCTGTCGATACATCGACGTAAATGTCAATTCACACCTCCAAAACAAGTAAGCACGGTTAGGCACGCGTCTTTTATTTTCAACTAATTTTTTCTGTTAAAAAATTAAGTAATGTTTGTTTCCAATTACATTAAGTTAACTTTAAATTTTCTAATTTTCCTCAAATAACTTTTTAAATAGGTATAATTGGCCTTTACAAGATTTTTAAACAGAGAATTTAACTTTAGTTTACAAATTTATCAAAAATAGCAAATATCTTCGATTTTTGGCAATTTTGCTGACACAAAATAAAAACAAGATTTTTAACCAAAATTTCAGACGTGCTAAAAAGTATTAAAAAATGTAAAAATGTAATCAAGAAATAATTTGGTCTTTCCTCTTAATAATAACATAAACATTTAGACAATAAAAAATTGTTTTCATCAAGTTTGGGGCGTTTTTTCATCAGAGGATTCTCTTTTTAGCAAATTATCAAAAAAAATCAGAGATTGACCAACAGTAATAAATGTCCTTTCAATTCATCAGTCTTTTAATTTCTGAGAGTTTCTCAAGCTCTCTTTGTTCTTGGGTCCTAAATTGCCTTCTTAAATATCGCAGATAATTACTGACACATGCTTGCACCTACTTCATCACCTACAATTATTTCTCCTGACCTACTGCACTTTTTTCCAAGATCCTTCTATGTATCATATACCTTACCAACTACAAAGATTGCCTAAGAATTTAACTTTGACAAGTTTATTCTGAAAATTAAATATATAAACCTGGCAGGCTAAAAGAATAAATCTATTTAAAGAGTCATATAAAAACCTCATAATATAATTGTTTTGACAGAGTGGACAAAGTATTTTAGAAATAGTTCAGTCTGGAATGGTTTAAAAGATACCATTCACGTTTAAGCAGATATCTTTATAACAAGAGATGTGTGAATAACAGGAACAGCCTAAGATGCAAACTATGAATTAGAGATACAAAAAATTAAATATCTAGGGAGAGTTCAGAGGGCAGAACATGTGACACCAAAATCTGAAGGTGCACTGAAATAGGGTAAGATGACTTCCAAAAGCTAAGCAATGTATCAGAAACAGGAAAATTTTGTTAGAAAAAAGAAAAGCAAATGCAAAAGAAACAACCCAAAATGGAGATACCAAAATTAAACAAGTACAAAATTTAAATATCTATGAAGTGTTTTAACAGAGAATGGAAAATGCTATACTGAAATCTGAACGTGAATTCAGATAATGCCTTCCAAAATATAAGTAAAGTATGAAGAAACAAGAAAATCTCAGAAGAGACAAAGAAAAGAGTATTGAACTGTTATGTAATATCGGTCCTCTTATATAGCAATGAATGCTAAACAATCTCCTTACTAATGAGAAGAGACTCGAGACAACAGAAATGTAGTTCTACAGAAGGATGCTGAGAATACTATAGATTGAACATGAAAGTTACAAGTAATTTTTAAGGAAAATGAAAACAAAAAGGATGCTTATGCTATGGGATACTAGTATGTTAGGGTAGAAATAAGTTGCCCTTATGTTGCGGGTATCACCTTTTTGGTTGTGATATATATATATATATATAGACAATAGACAAGTAAATATTTATGTGGACCTAGAACATTTACCTGACAAACAATATTGGTGGACTCAATGTGAGTCTGGGTAAAAAAATAAGAAAGAAAAAATGAATATAAAATAAACAATAATAAATTAACAAAAAGAATTACATATGGGCACAATTGTAATGAAAGGAAAAATATTAAAACTACTTATAAGAATGTGCTTGTGTGTGATAGACACTTGTGTGTATGTACGTGTATGAGAGAGTTCAAAAGTCGACAGTGGACCAAGGAAGGGAATGTGCCCTGTCAGCAGTATTCTTTATCTATATCGATTACATGGGGAAAATATATTACACTATTGATACGAATACGTGGATGTTTTATAGTAAATATCTATGAACTCCTAGAACATTTATCCCACAAACAATACTGGCGGACTAAATGTGAGTCCAGGTAAAAAATAAGTTATACACTAAACAATGACTATAAAACAAACAACAATGCATGTTATTAACAAAAGGAATTACATTTGTGTACACAATTGTAATGAAAGGAAAAGACATTAAAACTAGCTCTAAGATTGTGTGTGTGTGTGTGTGTGTGTGTGTGTGCGCGCGCGTGTGTGTGCGTGTGTGCGTGTGTGTGTGTGCGTGTGTGCGTGTGTGTGTGTGTGTGTGTGCGTGTGTGTGTGTGTGTGTGTGTGTGTGCGTGTGCGTGAAACAAGTGTGTGTGATAGACACGTGTATGTGCATGTGTCAGAGAGTTCTAACGTCAACAGAGGACCAAGGAAGTGAATGTGCCTTCGGCACCGTTCCTATTCTACGTTTGACTACATCTGGAAGCGAGAGATAAAAAGAGACAGAGAGAATATGATTGCCTTTTTATAGACTTCAAGAGCGCCCCCTAGCAAGCACTTCTGGCAAAGCCAAGTCAGATAACCCACGCTTATCAAAACTCAGAATCAGAAAGAGGCAACTGAAATTTCTAAGGCATATAATGACGAAAGAGATCTTAGAGAATTTTGCACAGTACATATTGAAGGCAAGCAGGACAAATGATAGACATGAATAACCTCTCTACTGAGCTTGTTTAAATGGATGGCAGAAAAGGAGGTAAGAGGGATGGAGAAAAGACAAGATCTACTAAGGTCTCTTAATGCAGAATATTTTTGCCACAAAACTTTAAGTAAGGTTAATAGGGTTGACTATTGGAAAGTGAGTTTAATCCACACTGGTTGCCTCATACAAAATGTGACATTTGCAGCATATCAAACCTTGTTGACATGCAAAATCAGCTGACATAATGTAACCTAAACAACAACAACAAAAATAAATATGAAACAACATTGTTGATTCCTTTATAGATCTTCATTGAATATACAGTGTTGCTCAAAATAGTCAAGTGTACATTGTATCTAGCTTATTTGCCAGTGATTTTCTCAATGTACAACTTGACTGATTTGATTTGTTTAACAGCATACCAACTTCTTATTGGTCATTTAATTGTGAAATTTAATTTTCTTGGGAGCTTTGAAGTAATAAAATATATGTTATTCTGCTTTCACAATTGAATACATGGTACATGATACTCTGCTTTTGTGCATATATGTGTTTGTGTAGACATAATTATTAGAGGCTATGATATGTGTTTTATGCTGTAGTTTTGTTGAATTTACATTTTGGAATACAGTTTGATTTAAGAAATTTGTCAGATATTATATAGCTTAATGTCATGAAAGAGTTACTTCATATCAGTTGTTTGGTTGATTTTGTTTAGTGGTATATCAACACCTCTATGGGTTTATTTAATGATGAAATGTAAATAAATTGAACAACTTTATAGCTTCAACTAAATATATTTTGAATGCAATTGTATGCCTTCAATTACAGATAAAATATATTGCTGGTCATGTTGCTTTAAAAATGTTGCTAATTTTTCTATAAATAGGTATTGTTGCTAATTTTACTATCAATGGGTATTATTGCTAATTTTACTATAGATAGGTATTGTTGATAATTTTACTATCAATGGGTATTATTGCTAATTTTACCATAGATAGGTATTGTTGCTAATTTTACTATCAATGGGTATTATTGCTAATTTTACTATAGATAGGTATTGTTGCTAATTTTACTATCAATGGGTATTATTGCTAATTTTACTATAGATAGGTATTGTTGCTAATTTTACTATCAATGGGTATTATTGCTAATTTTACTATAGATAGGTATTGTTGCTAATTTTTTTTTGGAGGGGTCACTATTTGCCAAAAGCTGGGACTCTAACAAGTGCTACCAGATCAAGTAGGGTGCACTTGGGAAGAACAGAAATTAAGAGGTGGTTTGACACTCCTAAAAAACTCCAATCTCTAATCAGAGGCTTTTATCATCATACCCAAGACTTAATGTACAACTCGTTAACCTGTATAAGGTGATTGTTTCATAGATATAAATATGCACATTGATACATAAACACACAACTGTTACATGTGTATACTTGTAAAATAGTTTGAATACTTAAGTAGTTAGATAACCAAGAGCTGTCGAATACTATGCAAGAGCATCTTTGCCATTCCCATAAAATGTCATTTTCTTGTATTTCTTCTTATTTTCTTTCCAAACCATCCTTCAATATTCAGTAGCATCATTGGAATGACCAATAATTAAGATGTTGACATTTTGATTGAGTGCTTTCATTTTATATATAAACAAGATTGCGAGAATGAACTAGTTTCTCAAATGATGCAGAAATAAAGGAAATTATGTATGAAAACTCATAAAAAAATTTAGTCATGCTAGTGAGAGTAGACGGAAGAAATTTCTAATGGTTCATGACATTTATGACAGAGCAATGCTGAAATCAGTTGAAATAATTCATGAAAATTGCCAAATATGTGTAAAATATGAGAACCCCCCACAATAATTGTATGCATTCCTCTGTCTAAAGAATTTAATGAATCAATTGCTATTGATTTGAAAGATTTGGATAGAAACTTGATTCTGTATGTAATTGACTATGCCACCTGATTCAGTACAGCATGCGTTATCCCATCAAGAAGAAGCCAGACTGGTTTCAGCAGTGTTATGTGCACGAGTCCCACTTTTTGGTTCACCTAATTGGATACTCAGTGACAATGGAAAAGAATTTTTCAATGACAATTTTTCGAGAGACACGAGAGAAACTGAATACACAGATAGTAAAATACACCAGCAGAATCCCCCTGGAGCAATGGGATAAATGAACGACATAATGATATACTGATAGATATGGTGATTCAGGTGAAGAAAGATACAAAATGTTCCCTAAATGATGCAGTGGCATGGGCAATATCAGCAAAAAAATGCCTTAGCTAATACTCATGTCTATTCTCCAAATCAGCCTGCATTTAGAAAAAGTCGAAATTTCTATCTGTTCTCCTCGATAAACTACCGGCCCTTGATGACACATCAAAATCTAAAGTTCTCGTAAAAAACCTAAATGCACTTCACTCAGCTCTCAGCAGAATTCAGTGAATGGATTTGATGTGTATTGAGAGCAAGAACAAGAGTTTTCATGTTAAAAATATGCCAAAATGGAGATACAGTTTACTATAAAAGAGAGGGAATGCCAGCATGGAAGGGGCCTGATTGTGTGGTCAGAGTGGAAGGTCAAATGGTGATGGTGAAACATGGGTCATTGTATTCATCCAAGCCACTTAATGCATGAGAATGCAGAATTTGAAACCAACACCAATGCAAAGAAGAAGAACTCACCAAGCAAGGATGAAACATTTTCAAGAGCTTCTATGGCAGAAAAGACAATCAATGATGAAGAGATATTTAATGAATCATCAGTGACAAGAAAATCAGGGTAATTTGCAGTTTAAGCCCAGCACTCAGTTTTTATTAAAAATTTTCTGAGTAGTTCCATTTAGGTATAAATGTAACTGCTTAATTAAAAAATAATAAAGAATTTTTGCTAAAATCTACCATTTTGGAGTTATCGGCAATAAAAGTTCAGACTCATTTGCATTGTGTCCATTACTAGTGTTGTTTGCATACATTTACCACAGAGTAGTCATGCATGGTAGCTTACTTAGTTAATGACCTTCTTCCTGATCTTACTCATCTCAATTACTGTGCAAGGGTTAGGGTAAATTTGTTAAAGTTATTTAGAAAAGCAATGACAAGTATTGTTTTTTTTATAATAAAACAAGTTAAACAATAAAACAAATAATAATTAAATAAATAATAAAACAAATTGTAATACTAATGAAAACTTATTTCAAGGTACTTAATAATCATGCCTTGTAAAACTTCAAATTTTAATAAAAAAACAAATTTTGAACCTTAAATTTGTTCTTGTTATTATTATTTCCTTTCTGTAATTATTTTTTATTTTGTAAATAATCATGCTCTTTTTAAACTTTGTGCAAAGTTTGCACATTGTGTGCACATTAATCAAGGCAAATGAAGCTTCCGCGCATGACTACTCCGAGGCAAACGTATATAAACAGTGCCAGTAATGACTGCCATGCTGTAGCTGCAATGTAAATGAGTCCAAACTTTTTTTGTCAATAACTCCAAATGGTAGATTTTAGCAAAATTTCTTTGTTATTTTCAAATTAAGCATGTGCACTTACACCTAAATGGAACTATTTGGGAAATTTTTATTAGAAACTGATTGGGGGGCTTAAACTGCAAATTACCTGAAAATCAGTGTTTCTAATCAACCTGAAGTAATTCAAGACTCTATGGACCATGATGGAGCACAAGTTTCGAGTGACACATTCTATCCAGGAAGCCAACTACCTAAATGCAACCAACATGTTCTAGCAAGAACGATAAATGATGAATAAACTGAATACACCATCATTTCCCCGGCAGGTAAAGCAACAGGCAATTATGCTGACTGGATAAATGTTTATGACAGAAACTTAGATAAAGTATTGATTGGAAGAAAACTTTCAAGGAATGGAGGGAGATTGAGCCTGAAGAAGTTTTGATTGCCAACTCTCATTTTCCAGAAATGATAGCAGCAATGTTTAAAGAGCTCAAAAAATGGAGAGATCACAACGTACATAATGAAATTGAAGACACTGGCCAGAAATCAATTTCAGTGTCATCATTGGTCTGGTTTACAAGTTCATATTTAACGTTTTACTAATTGATTCCTGACGCCATAGATTCCCAAGTTGGCATCTACACAGATGACACCACAATTTACTCCTGCCTCAGAAACAAATCTAGTGTCGCTGACAAAATTAACCTGGCCGTTTGTCTCAAAAAGGACCTTCAATCGGTTGTGAACAGGGGCAGGAATTGGCTGGTTAACTTTAATGCCTCCAAAACAAAACTGCTCTCTATTAATCACCGCAAGGGTCCTTCCCTGCATCCCATTAGAATGTCTGAAGCTCATCTTCTCAAGATCTCCTCTCTGCGGCTGCTCGGTCTCACGCTGTCTGCTGACCTGAGATGAAACAAATACATTGAGTCAATTGCTTCATCCACCGCAAGGAAAGATGGCTCCCTGTGCCGGGCCAGGAAATTTTTCTCCCCGGAATTGATCCTCCAAATTTACAAATCGACCATCTGCCCTTGCATGGAGTATTGCTGCCATATATGGTCTGGGGCCCCTTCTGTTTGCCTTGGGGTTCTTGATAAGATCCAGAGATGGGTATGCAATGTAATTGGCCCTGATCTGGCTTCTCGTCTGCAGTCTCTCTCTCAAAGACACGCCGTCGCCTCTCTCTGTCTCTTTTATAAATACTTCCATGGTAATTGCTCTGATGAGCTGCTATTGCTGGTTCCCAGGCTCCATGAATTCAAGTGTCATACGAGGCTGGCATCCCATTCGCACCTCACACCTGTGGAACTCCCTTCCCTATTCCTGTTGCCCTGAAAACTATAATCTCCAACTATTCAAATGTAACGTCAATCGACATCTCCAGTTGCATTGATCTATCCACTATCCTTCTCCACATCCTCTCCTCTATCACTCCTATCTGCTCTTGCTCCAAATCCTCTGTAACCCCTTGTGTGCTAGTGGCTTTCAGCCTTGCCTGGGGTGAAAAGCTTAACAAAAAAAAAATTTTAAAAAAGCATTTAATAAGAATAGAAGCCCCTGGATAAACTTGAACTGTAAATCAGATTAACTTAAAAAATATTTTTTTAATATTCCAAAAAATATTTTTAAATCATATCCACTTGAAAATATTTTTTAAATATGCCAAAAAATATTTCTTAAATATTTAAAATATTGTTTGTTTAAAGAAAGCTGAAATATAAATAATTAATCTACAAACAAATAGACGAAACAGCAAAGCAGGATCTCTTTGTGTTTTAAAACTGTTTTAATTAAAAATATTGTCTGTTTGAAGAAAGTTAAAATAAAAAATACTTACTGTATAAAGAACTTGTATTTGTAGATCTTATTCACTTAAATCAGATTAACCTAACTCATTATGCACTTGACAGACGCACCACACAAGCATGCAAGCACACACACAATCACAGAGTTTTAGTATTAGATAGATAGATAGATAGATAGATAGATAGATAGATTAGTCAGTGAGTCATATCCAGTAGCACCGGACATTATGCATTTCGAAAATAAGTTATATAGGAAGTTAATTAACTTGGAATGCTGAATTCCAAGATTCGTTCACATGCATCTCACATTCAAAAGTACTTTTAATTCCTCACCTGATTCCAGTCATGGACAATTTGTCTTATTAAGCTAAAAGTTTTTTGTTTTTTTTATAGGAGTAGATAGGTTTATCTATCACCCTGTCCATACTTCTTCCCCTCCTATTGAACAGAAGTAGAAGGCTATCCCTGGTTCCCTTTTTAGGAAGGGGTTTCTGGTCTCCATTTTTAAGGCTTTCACTTTTGGTGATATGACTGGATGGTAACTATAACTCTTCATCTTGAAGGTACCAAGTTGGCAGTTTTCTGGTTGATCCATCTCGACTGGTAGTTAGGAGCCTGAATTTATGGGTATTGTCTAGACTGGCTTCTCTGATCAGTAGTCGCATAATAGGGTTGTTGCAGTGCCCTGTCATGCATGGAAAGTGTCCCTGCAAGGACTTCCACTGGGCAACCCTGTGACTACACTATGTCTGCACTAATTCCCAGTCAGCACATATTACTTTAGATGACCGGTAGCTACTATTATTCTTTGCCTTACCACCTCTAAAAAAAATACTATGACTAAAAACAACAAACGAAATACAGCTAAACTAACTCATTAAAAGAAAAACCCTAAAGCCTTCAACCTTTCTTTCTCCAACATTCATGGTATTTGTACTAATTTCTGCAGAGTGTGAAATCGTTTCTCTTGGAATGCTCTCTGGATATCCTAGCTCTCTGGGAAATTAATCTGAATTTTTAAATCTCTTCCACAGAATTCTTTGTTTTTGGCTATCTTCCTCTCTTTTGGAAACACTCTAATGTCCACATACATGCCCTTGGTGTATATCAAATCAACCATTTGCCCTTGCATGGAGTACTGCTGCCATATATGGTCCAGTGCCCCTTCTGTTTGTCTCAAGGTTCTTGATAAGATCCAGAGATGGATATGCAATGTAATTGGCCCTGATCTGCAGTTGCTCTCTCACAGACATGCCATTGCCCCTCTGTCTTTTTTACAAATACTTTCATGGTAACTGCTTCGATGAGCTGCTTTTGCTGGTTCCCAGACTTCATGAATTTAAATGTTCTGCTAGGCTGGCATCTCGCTCACACCATTTCACTGTCAAAACTGTTACATGTAGCTGTCTCTTCTACTCCAATAGCTTCATGTCTCACAGCTCTCACCTGTGGAACTCCCTGCCCTTTTCCTGTTTCCTTGATAGCTATAATCTCCAACTATTCAAAAGTAATGTCAATCAACGTCTCCAGAGACCGTGATCTATCCCCTATCCTTCTCATCATCCTTTCCTTTATCACTCCTATTTGCTGTCACTCCGACTCTCTGTAACCCCTTGCGTGCTAGTGGCTTCCCACCTTGCTTGGGGTGAAATGCTTAAAAAAAAAATGTTTGGAAACTTCTCTCTTGAGCCTCCCTCTGTCTTTCTCTATTAAACTCATTCAGCTATCTCTTCTTCCTCTATCATTCCTCTTCTTCTCATGACTAATGTGTGTTTGACAGAATCTCTGATAGTAGGTAGCCCTCTCTCTCCACACATCTGCAAATATCTTTGTGGTTGGCGATTTCAGTGTTGACCACATCTGGTGGCTTACTCACTCTAATGTCACTGATGTCACTGGCATTCAGACCTTCAACTTCTCTATTATGCAATCTCTCACATAAACAGTAGAATTCCACACATTTCTCCAGTAATTCTGACAGATATGCTTCTCTACTTGATCTATTCCTTACCTCCACCCCAGACTCCTGTCATGCTCTGCAGCTCTGTCCTCTTGACAACTCTGATCATGTAGCGGTGTCTATAGATATCTTTTTCCACTCCCCGACCAGTCATGAACCGCCCATTAACAGAATTTATTTCTGTTATCAGTGTGCTGATTGGGACTCGTTTCATGACTTTCTTCACAATGTCCTCTAGAAGGATGTTTTTAATCATCCTGTTCAGAAATGTGCCACTGTGATCTCTTCCTTGGTGAAAGATGGCATCAAAACTTTAGTTCCAGCTCAGAAATACCAAGTGAAACCACAATCATTTGCCTGCTTCTGTTTCGCCAGGTTTACCACTGACGTATTAACTTCCTTCCTAACTCCAGGAGAGCAACACCCTCCTTTCTTGGCCTTATATTTTCCAGTGAAATGAAGTGCATCTACTATGTCATGTCAATTGCTACATCTGCTGTAAAGAAGGTTGGTTCACTGTGTCAAACCAAAAAGTTTTCCTTGTGGGAATCCATCTTGCACATTTACAAATCTGCCGTTCGTCCATGCATTAAATACTGTTGCCATATCTGGTCTGGTGCTCCTACTGTGCCCTTCGAGATTCTTGACAAAATCCAAAGAAGGGTCTGTATCACAATCAGTCCTGACTAGGCATCTTGTCTCCAGTCACTTTCACAATGATGTGACATGGCTTCCCTCTGTCTGTTCTACAAATATTTTCATGTTAACTCTTTAATATATATCTATAAAGCAGAAGATGCCGGTCAGTGTGTGTGTGTGTGCGTGTGTGTTCGTGTGTGTCTGTCTGTCTGTGTATGTGCGTGTGTGTGTGTGTGTGTGTGTGTGTGTGTGTCTGTCTATGTGTGTGTGTGTCTGTCTGTCTGTGTGTGTGTGTATCTGTCTCTGTGTGTGTGTGTGTGTGTCTGTCTGTCTGTGTGTGTGTATCTCTGTGTGTGTGTGTGTGTGTGTGTGTGTGTGTGTGCATCTGCCTCTGTGTGTGTGTGTGTGTGCATGTGTGTGTGTGTGTGTGTGTGCGTGTGCTATATGCAAGTCCACATTTCTTGACTGATTTCAAATAAATTGTACACATGTTGCAAATTTACCAAATTAGCTCAAGACCAACTTCTCAATCTCCAGGCACCCCAGGTTTAGCAGAAAAATCAATAAAACTGAAGGTGGGTAAAATTTTTACTGGATAAGCTGATGTTCTTCATGCTTAATGCAAAACATCAGCTCATCTTACGAGGTTTATGTAGAGTGCTTGATAGATTTCCAGCGACATTGGCTTCACACAAAAAATTGTAAAAAACTGTGAAAAAATTGGGTTTTTCGTACTATTAAACTAAAAACTTGAATAACTTCCTCATTTTTTATCTGATTTTCTTCAAACATGTTGCAGAAAATTTGCCATCATGCAAGAAATAAGATAATGTGGTTTTAGTCCTGCTCACTTCGCCACATATAATGAAAAATCTCAAAAAACTGTACAAAAAGCCTGTTTTTCAGCCATAACTCCTTGGATTTTCATCCAATGCTTTCCAAGTTTGCCATCTAAATTACATATGACACACAAATTGTCTTGTGTTAATGTTTGGTTTAGATTATTCCAGTTGATGAAATCTGTGACAAACGAGGTCCAAAATTGGCTTTTTGCCATTTAGCCAATAGATTCTTCATCTGATTCCATCCAAAATTGGCATTCAAACAACTTTTGATGCAAAGATTGAGAAGGATTATTGAAGTGTTAAAAGGGCAAAATTCCGGAGGAACCTCTTATTAACCCCAGCTTTACACGAAACATGCAAAGGAGGCGGGGGGGGGGGGGCATTGATGCATTTGCACTTGCAGTTGAATCAAGCTCTGACGCTTCATCCCTGTTTGTGTTTGATTATTAGATCTGTGAACAATGCCGTACAATTTGAAAGTTATTATGGCCATAGGAAATTTACTGAATATCTAAAACATTGAAACCGTTTAACCCCAGGCAATGACCACACAAGAAGGTTTTACTGATGGAATTCTTTTATTAAGAATAATCAAAGACTTGTGAATGATATACCGTAATAAAGATGAGGTAGGGGAGTAGCTTAGTATGGATGATGCATGCAGACAGACATTTCTAGACAGGGGGGGTGCTGTTATACAGGGGGTGCAGTTATACAATTGCAGCCATGCACACCCGGGCAATGCTGGGTACCTTGACTAGTAATAAACAAAACTATGTTAGTTTTGACAATTTAAAGAAAGCCTTCCAATATGACAGCTTTCAGAATATAATTAAGAGTGATGTTCAAGGCTAAATTCTTTTAATGCCATCCGATGATAAAAAAAGCACACTCTTTTTGGTTAACACAACACAACAGACACAAGGAGTGCAGAAACAAAAGTCCAGTCTTACAAACAAATATCCCCAACAGATCCATCAGGCAATAAAGGAAAAGTCTATTAATAAAACTATGTGGGTGCAATAGAGACATAAGTGTTGAGAAGCAATGTTAAACAAACATTATCAGAAATGACCTTGTGCTATTTTTTTAACATTACCCATACAATAATCTAATTTGTTTTCTGACAATGGGAAAATGTAAGGGTTTTTTTTTTTTCAAAATATCTCTGTACTCTTTTAAAATAACAATGCAATACCAAATTTAATTTCAAGATTTTCCAAATATCCAATTGTGGTACTTTCCTGCCTTGTCAAAAGTTCTACAGGTACTGCTGTTTGCATGGAGGGGTAACCTAGAGCTTAGCAGGCCAGCTTGAGAAGTCCTTCATTTTACATGAAAACTAAAGTTCAGGTTTTGATTTCAATATGATTTAGAGCAATGATTCTCAGCTGTCATGTCACGGCACACTAGTGTGCCATCTGATTCTTTTAAGTGTGCTGAAAAATATTGTCATAGCATATGTGTATGTGGAAATAGTATGTGTGTATATGGAAATATTAATGTAAATATAGCATGTGTGTATGTGGAAATAGTAATGTAAATATAGCATGTGTGTATGTGGAAATAGTAATGGTACTATAGGATACAAATCCTATATCATTCCAACAAAATACTGGAAAACACAAAGTAGATTTGCACACCTGCAAAATCGAAACAAAAACGATTAAAAACATTTTTTCGCAATAAGGTGTGAAATTAATTTTCTGACCAATGAAAGGAGGCGATTTCCTAAACTGAGAAAAAAGTAACGAGCCAGTGTGAAAAAGAAGTCAGCCATAAATAGATAGACTCAAGTCAATCAAGAGTGAGAAGGACGCAGATATCAAAGAGGACATAGGACTGACAGTCAAGTCCATCACTGACTCAACCCGGCACTAAGAGCAGAAAGTGGGGTAGGAAAGCAGAACAACAACAACAAATTTACAACTGACTCCAAAAACAATTCCACCCGATAAGTACATTTTCCTCTTATCTTTTATTTCTCATTCACACTCTCTTTTTCAACTTAAATTGATTGCCCCTTTTTCACCAACTCGGCGGATACAACAAAAACAAGAAACAGACATTACTACTCTGTTGAAAGACAGCGAACACAGATTTTTTTATTCAAATCACATTTACTTAAATGAACTAAAAAGCATTAATCTTTTATGCAAACAAGATACATAAATATACAAATTTGTTTATTTTGCATGAATGTCATTAAATGTACGATATTCTATTTTTCTACAAACATTCCTTATCGTGTTGTCTTTTATTGAAATTTGCGTTGTATTTTGTGGACAGTGTATCCCGCATTAAATTCTCCTTTTAATACGGGTATGCTGTACTCCACAGTACAAAAGATGCACAAGTAGCTGAATAGAAACATTGAAATAAAGTAAGTTCATATTTTCCTGTGCATTTTTCTTAAATCTATACTTTTATTTCATAACATTTAAATGTATACTCTTTAAAAATTTTGCTAAGTGTGTCATGATATTTTCATTTGTTCCTTGGTGTGCCATTGCTGAAAAAGGTTGAGAAACATTGATTTTGAGTAATGAAATTCAAAATTATTTCTTTTCGGATTTTATATTTAAATTATTTCGAATGCTTAATTAATTGGAGATTTTAAGAAGATAGGACAGGAAAGTGAAATCAAAACTGATGTCTGTCTTATTTACAATTCATAAGTTTTTCTTCCTAATTGCAGTCAAAGAAAGATTTAAAGAGATCAAAGGCTTTTTATTTTTCACATTTAATCTGAATTCCATAATGGGCTTAAAAAATTAATCCCAACTAATGGAAAGATATCATTTATGAAAGTGAAAAGAAAGAGATAAAAGACATTGAACTTAGATTTAGGTGAAAAGACATTGATATTATGTACACTAGTTTTGTACCTGTTGCTTTTGCTTTGCTAATGGCAAGACAATCAATTTTCAAATCTAATTTGTTTGTCCATTTAAAATACTATATTTATTAGAAAATACAGGAGTGAGAAAATTAACTTTGAAGGGGTTGTT
This sequence comes from Acanthosepion esculentum, assembly GCA_964036315.1. Lineage (NCBI taxonomy): Eukaryota > Metazoa > Mollusca > Cephalopoda > Sepiida > Sepiidae > Acanthosepion > Acanthosepion esculentum. Next base: position 29,166,847 of record OZ038487.1, read on the forward strand.
CCCAGACAAAAATTAAAATGAGCCTTCACAATACCGATGTTCATTAAAAAATTAATTTAAGTTGTGTGTGCACTTAGTATGCACATTTGCATTTCAAGTGCTGCATGCATCTGTATTTTAATTCAATAGTGGACCTAAATGTATTTCTACAAAACTAAGAAAAAACTAAGAAAAAATTCTATTTATCACTAAATAATTTCTATGTTGATAAAATTTTTCCATTTGTTCATTTAAAAGGCCCTATCGGTTTTAATTAGAGGAGATTTTCAGAAGATAGGACAGGAAAATGAAATCAAAACTGATGTCGGTCTTATTTACAATTGAATAGAAACTCTGAAATAAATTTCATATTTGCGTGTGTATTTTTTAAAAATCTATGCTTTTATTTCATAACATTTAAATGTATACCCTTTAAAAATTTTGCTAAGTGTTCTGTGATATTTTCATTTGCTCCCAGGTGTGCCATTGCTTAAAAAGGTTGAGAAACATTGATTTAGAGTAATGAAACTCAAAATTGAAAATGAACAAATTTTTAAAAAAAACCCATTAATCAAATTTAAAAAGCATATATATGGCCTTTTGGGTGATGAATTATCTTCAATCCTCCAGTCCTTTCTCATAGAGGAAACATTGCAAGTCTATCAACATCCTCAGTGTAAAAGGAACACAGCAACTCATCTGCCTCAAATGTCGCCATAAACAACAAGATTTCAGCATCCTAACTCAGTAGGAGTTAATTAAATGGTGAAGTAATGAATAGTGGCTCAGATTAAGGAACCAGAGAGCAGGGTTCAAATTCCAGTCAGGTTCATTGTATTCACTTACATGCTAATAGCCTTGTGAAATGTATGAATCCATCTCTTTCCCCCAGTTATGGATAAATAGCCCTATAGCTTTGGTTGGCAACCAATCTAAGAGAAGGAAAACTCTGAATTCAAACCACCTGCTGCCTTGTCGGTCTGCCTCTTTAACTTCTGAGAGGAGGGATGGGGTAAATTCAACATCCTCAGTGTAAAAGGAATGCAGCAACTCATCTGCCTCAAATGCCACCATAAACCACCATTGTGAGATAGAGGGGAGTGGTAACCACAGCAGTGCAAAATGATCAAACTGAATAGATGATAAATTAATAACATTTTACAATTATCTGATTTTTTAAGCTTTAAAAATATTAAGTTTTTTTTTTTTTGTCTCTGTCTTTATGACTTTATTGCTCAGACCAAAGTAGAGACTGTTCAGACTGAGTGGGAGGAGACTGTATTGCTCCAATGTCTTATTTCAAACTCACTCAAATTGTGTGTGTGTGTTCACATTAAATGGCAGAAGAAGCACAACACAAACATACACATATACATTGCATATACACATGCAAAAATCATGCATACAGTGTGCGACGGACAGAGAGTCAGCTCTTCTTTTATAGTGGAAATTTTTTGTGTTTTCTCAAATGCCTGCTGCGTTTTCCACTGTGACAGAATTAGCAGCAGTAAGGATTTGAAGTGGTACAAGAATCTGAAAGATAGGAACTGGTGCCATGTGTTTGGCAGTTGAACCAAAAGAAACCAGATGGAGTTGGAGGAAAGTGTCTTATTTTTTTTTTTTTAGCCAAAATTTTTGAATAACCAGAAACAGGCTTCCTGGAGTATGAATTAGCATTCCCTTTTTTTTTTCTCTTCTGTAAAACTGCTACCCACATGTAATATAAATTTGCTGAGAAATCAGGTTGCAGCTGCAGGCAAACCCTGTTAGACACTACTTTCATCAGTGCAAAATTCAGTTACCATGAATCAGAAAACTATAAACATTTCCTGTTCTGCATATACAATTATTCAGTTATTATAATAATTTAAAATGAATTATCATATACAATTATTCAGTTATTATAATAATTTAAAATGAATTATCATATACAACTATTCAGTTACCATAAAATTTAAAATGAATTATCATATACAATTATTCAGTTATTATAATAATTTAAAATGAATTATCATATACAATTATTCAGTTATTATAATAATTTAAAATGAATTATCATATATAATTATTCAGTTACCATAAAATTTAAAATGAATTATCATATACAATTATTCAGTTATTATAATTTAAAATGAATTATCATATATAATTATTCAGTTACCGTAAAATTTAAAATGAATTATCATATACAATTATTCAGTTATTATAATAATTTAAAATGAATTTTACTATCAATAGGTGTTGTTGGTAATTTTTTTTAATATAAAAATGCATTGCTGGTATTTTTATACTTTCCTAGTGTTTTTGATTTTTGTTTGGGAGTTGACTATTTACCCATAGGTTAGATCCTAACAGGTGCTACCACCCCAAGTCAGGGTGGACCTGGGAACAGCAGCAATTAAAAAGTGGTTCCATGTTCCTCAAAACCTCCAATCTGATCAGAGGCCTTGCTGCCAGGTGTAGTTTATTGTTATACCCAGGACTATCTATAATTAAAGTATTATTTAATTCATGTTGAGTAAAAACAAAAAAAAACACATAAAATGTAAATAGTATATATTTCATTTTCAAACAGATAAGCTGGGATGAATATACTCTTTTGGAGAAAGATCTTCCCAGGAAATCCTTCTTCCAGCCTCCCCTTTTATTAAACATTCAGGATATTTATTTGCACTCTTTAATTTAGGTTATAACCATTCTAAGACAAAATGTTTCATTATGTCTACAGTCCATATGAATTTTAAAAGAATTTCAGTATTTGGAAAATTTCCAGTCACTCCTTTTATTCTAACCACCCCATCTATTTAAAACTAAGCTACAACAGCAAATGTCAAGTTTTTCTCAACAGAGTTTCTCTTAAACCCTGCCAAGTTCAATTAGAAACATTTTTCAGAGACACCCAAATCTATGTGCAAGGTCTTAAGATATGTTAATTGCTATGCATTTGCATCTTTGTCTTTTTAAATTTTTATCAGAAAAATTAATTTTTACACATTTCTGCAATTCATTAAATTATTATTTCATTCAAGTACAGTAAAAAAATTCAAATATGAACAAAAACTTTTAAGGAATCACAAAAAACAAAAAATCTTTGCTGTTTTAAAACAGTACTCTTTTCATAGTGAGGCTACCAGGTTAACATCAATAACTAAACAACTAAAGGTTTCTTCATTTTACAGTTAAAATGGCTAGATATAACCGTAAGTTTCTTCTCTTGCACTTCTCGCTTGTGGAAATCTCTTTTGGCTTCTTGCTTCCCAGTCAACTTTGATTGAGAGTGTTGGTTTACCTAAAATTTAAAATCCACCAGACATCAAGGAAGCTATGGAAAAAAGAACTAAACAGTGTGTATTTGACAAGACTATGCGATTTACAGGTCAGAGACACTAAACTCAAGCAGGTACAGAAATTTGAATATCTGGGAAGAGTTTTGACAGATGACAGTAAGTGTGACACTGAGATCTGAAGACATTGGGATGGCTAAAAATGCATTCCAAAAGCTAGGCAAAGTATTACAAGACGGGAGAGATTTCTTTGGTAACAAAGAAAAGAGTACTGAACTGCTACGTAACATCTGTCCTCCTTTATGGCAGTGAATTTTGGATGGCCTCCTCAAAGTTGAAGAAGAGACACGAGGCAATGGAGGTATGGTTCTACAGAAGGATGCTGAGGATATTATGAACCGAGCGTGTGAACAACAATGAGATTTTGGAGAGGATGTAAACAAGGAGGAAGCTTATGCTTAACATCAGAAAGAGACAGCTGAAGATTCTGGAACATGTAATGAGAAAGGAGAGCTTAGAGAATCTGATACTCACAGGTTGAATAGAGGGAAAGAGAAACAAGGGAAGTGGGTGGACGACAGAACATGGCTGGGGAAGTAGCAGGGGGACAAAATTTGTTGAGAGCTACAAGGCGAAGTGGAGAGTCATGACTGCCTATGTCTTGAAGGGACACGGCACATAAAAGTAGAAGAAGAATAGATTACCCTAGGGTGAGTCTCTATTAGGCCCAGGGCCTTGTTAGTGGCAAGATTCATTTAGAAGCAATGGTTCCAAGTGGTTTAAAGCTGGCCCAGATATTTTATAATCAGTAGTATATGGTTTTGTTGTACTATAATATATTTTTTTAAACATCTCACTCCAAGCAAGGCAATAAAGCTACTAAGACACAAGACATTACTGAGTGTGAGAAAATATGAGAAAAAAATTATTAAGGAGGGAGAACAATAAAAGAACAGGAATTAAGAAGATAAGATAATGACTGACATTACATTTAAACTTTTGAAGATCAAAGTTGACTGGGAAGCAAGAAGCCAAAAGTGATTTCCACAAGTGAGAAGGGAAAGAAAAGAAACTTACGGTTACATCTAGCCATTTTAACTGTAAAATGAGGTAACCTTAGAGTTGTGTAGCTATTGATGTTAACCTGGTAGCCTCAATATGCTAGATTTTTTTTAATTGCAATCACTATAGGACTCGTGATTCTTACTGCTGATATGTGGCTTGCATCTTGTGTATGGCCTCTACATTTCTGCTCTCCAAGTCTTCTTTGAATGGTGAATTGTGAAACCTTCACCCCTGCACTGTGAAGGTTGTTGGTGATGTCACTGACTGTTGTTTTGGGGTTTTTCCTCACAGTTTCTGCCATCAACTGCTGCTGTCTTTCTTGTCTGACCTGTTCTATATCCATTGCTCAGCATACCAATGGTTTCTTTTTCAGGACATTCCAAATTGTTGCGTTGGATATGCCCAATGTTTGTCCAATGGATCTGATGAATTTTCCTTGCTTTTCTCCCATAGGCAGCTCTCTCTTGTCTTCATGTTGGTTTATTCTTTGTGACAAGAAATGTAGTCATTACAGGTGAAAAATCAAGTCTAAAAGCAAAAATAGTCATTCAGAGTTATTTAATGTTTAAACAATGAATCTAAAAGGCAACACCCGGGCAACAAAAAACACCTGTCAATCATATGTTCCAGTAGTTTTGCTCACTTGAAAAATGGATGGATTCAAACAAAAGGTGGTATGTCCTAATTTGTTTAACTCATCTATATTTAAATACTATGAAATAAAAGCTGAAATTCTTGTCTCATATTCATCTTTTGATCTTAAACCCAAATGTCTTCAATGAAGAACAAAAACAAAGGAATTTGCCTTGTCATTCAAATACTTTTGGAGGGGATTGTATATAAAACAATCTCTTCATAGATGGAGAGAATAAGTGGATGCATACTTTTTCCAAATGTATTAGCATGTAAGTGAATGCAATGAACTTGACTTGAATTTGAACTCAGCTCTCCAATTCATCAATCCAAGCCACTAACCATTACTCCACAGTGCCTCTGTGTATGATTGTTACAAAGTCAGATTAGACCAAAAATGGAGTAAAGCTGCTATATCAGAGCTGGAGCTGACAAATCCTCATGATCTAGCCTCGATTGATGTAATATAACAGAGCTATTAATTATATATTAATAAATATATATCTTTTTCCTCACTGGTAGCAAGACTCAGGGTTTCCCACATGCAATCTTCAGGTGCTGAGTAGAGACTGGATATTATATAATTTAAATTTGAATAAAATATCTGCTTAATGCAATGTTGGTGAAGTCCATTATCAGGGGATTACTAGTTTAAAAAAAATTCTATTTATAATAGATGAGATTTATATTTTATGTTTAAAATAAATGGATTAATGTTTTTATTTTATATTTAAAATAGAGGAAGAGTAATGGTTTTTTAAAAAATGTATAAAAATAATACAAATTTTAGAAAAAAAACATTAATCAGAGTAAAAAAGCACATATATGGCCTTTTGGGTGATGAATTATTTTCAATCCTCCAGTTCTTTCATATAGAGAAAACATTGCAAGCCTATTACTATTTCTATTGCTATTTTCATAGCAAATGTCCAGATGAGCTACATTCCTTAATTCCACCAGTTCAGACCATTACAGACATGGTACACCATATCATCTATACAATGTCAAACCATCTTCATTTTGTTAGTATTCTGTTGATAAGAAAAAGGTTCCACTCATAGAGTTTCTTTAAGTCTCAGGTCAACCATTATCTATCTAAGATATCCTCAAAATTACTTACTCCCTTTTCTACGTTCATAACAGCTTCATTCAGTAACATACAAGCTTGAGTGGCTCTCGAGCATTGTATCATGTGAACTTTTATTAAGAAAAAAAAAGTATACTCATGTGTAATAATAATCAATACTGACAAAAATAAATGATCACCTGAGGTAAATAAAACTTTCCATCTTTTGCCCTATCCCCTAACCATTGAGAAATACCTACTGTGAACTCCAAGACAGCAAAATATCTTCAACTAGTTTTTACCATTGCTTGCTGGTGTTCATTTAAGTCAGTAGAGAAACGAAAAGAACAACAACAACAAAACAAACTAAATAAATAGTACAAGAGGCAAACAAGTTGTCTGATGGGTCAGTTTTGTACAACTTCTATCGATCTCACCCACCCAAATCTGACTATTAATAACAAGTCTATATAAGTTGCTGATGTAGCAAAAGGAATCTCAATCTTTCATCCTCTGGGCAGGGCTGAAAAGAGGCCAATGTCAGGGAAATGTGGACTGGAAAAGTCAAGATTTTTTTACTTCTTCCCCAGGAGGGGAAAACATTAACATAAATATTATATATATACATACATATATATACATACATATATATATATATACATACACACATATATATATACATACACACACATATATATATATATATATATATATATATATATATATATATATATATATATATATATATATATATATATGTACATATATATATATACAAATGTAAAAGAACTAAGAATAAGATTCCAGCATTCAAAACATTCATTTAAAACAGTGCTCAATAATCAAAAGCATAGCCATAAATATTTATTATTTATTATGCTGTGTTACATTAGGGCACCTCGGCATTGTGTAATGGTTAGCAAGCTTGTCTTGCTATGACTGAATAGTGAGTTCGATCCTCACTGGGTACTCCACACTCTTGGCCGTGTGCCACATCTAAGCTATGCTTAGAAAATCCTTTAAGTGTGTAAACCTCTCTTTGGAGTGGTTTATAACACATTATTTATCATCTCTCCATTGCGTCTCTGTCTTTGGGCAGAGTGCACTCAGGGGCAATTCTGTCAACGGACAGAGTTGCAACTGAGGTAAATTATGGGTAGGTGCATGTTCTAGTGTAACACTGCATAATAAATAAATGTGCATGTTTTAATGTAACACTGCATAATATATATATATATATTTATATATATAATGAAATGGACTAAGTCCAACAATTATTTAATATATTTTCTGTTTATACATTATTTTAATAGACACAATTTATTTAAGTAAATGCACTGTTTTTTTTTAATTAAACAGTATTAATTACATTTACTGGCCCGAATCTTTGAGAAATGTCATAGAAAATATGCGTTCTCCAACAGGAATTGAACCTGTGTCCAACAGAATCTTCGTTGATGTGCTATGCCACTTACCTATAGAGAAGGCAAATTAATGTTTTTAAATACACGATCTCTGATGATTTTTCTTGAGGGATCAAATCTGTTCACAAAATGCATCTTAACATAAACAATGACAATATTCAATGAAATGGCCTCAGTCCAACAATTATTTAATATATTTTCTGTTTAATTCAGCCCAGTAAATATCATTAAAGCTGTTTAATTAAAAAAACAAACAGAGCATTTACTTAAATAAATTGTATCTATTAAAATAACGTATGAACATAAAATATATTAAATATATATGTGTACATGCACACACATATATATGTGTGTATACATATATATATATATGCATACATGCACATACATATATATATATATATATATATATATATATATATATATATATTAAATGTGTTTATAACTGATTTATATTTATGTATCTCAGAACAATTCTCTCTCTCTCTCTCTCTCTATATATATATATATATATATATACATATATATAATTGATCTGAGATATATAAATATAAATCAGTTATAAAAGATAAACATTTGTATGTGTGTGTCTATATATATATATATATATATATATATATATATGGGTGTGTGTGTATAGATGTATATATATATATATGCATATATATATAAATATGTATATATATGTATATATATATATATATATATATATATATATATATTTGAATAAATTATGTGAGGTACAAAACTTACAAATAGCTAGAAATAAATAATATTTATTACTAATGGGCATAATGTGAGAGAAAGTAAAAAAATAAAAATGAAACAATCACACAAAAGACCGACCGGTTTCGTTCCCTGGCTTATCAAGGTCTACGGGGAACTTTTTTAATAATTCTATAATAAATAGCTAAATGACACAGGCAAAATTCACACAATTAAAACATTAAAATTAATAATGATCAATGTGTATGAATAAGAAAGACATTTTCCATATTATAAACCCTAACAGTACAATTTTCTGCACAAAAAAAAAAAAAAAAAAAAAAAAAATTTGTGTAGCAGAAAAAATGGAGAAGGAAAGGGTGGGGAATAGAAATAGAAAATGCTAGAGCGTGATTACATGAAGACCGAGGAGGCAGTCCCTTTGCTTACAAAGAGACGGTCCCCTCGCCCTTATATATAATGATTCCAACGCTCTTAAATGAAATAGTGAGTGCGAACTAGCTAGCACCGCGAACAAGTTAACACTAAAATTGACTGCGCACACCCTGCTACTTATCAAGTGCTCAGTAATGGCTGAACCGGAAGTATTCACCAATTGGCTACTACTAGCTTCCGGATTAAGGACACGTAAGGGAACATGTTGCCTGATCCTACAATCTAAGCGTTGGGTAGTTCTTCCTATGTAGCTACTACCGCAGCCACATTTATATGTATAAATAACAGAGGAGACATGAAGGGGAGGAAGAAGATCCTTACGCATAGACGGGAAGGCAGTACGAGTCACAAAATGAACTCGTAATTGAGCTGAGAAATAGCAATTTTGGACTACAGACAGGATTCGCTTAGCCAAAAGCTCACCGCGTGAACCTATAAAAGGGAGTCGTAAATAGACGGGACATTTCTGCACGTCATCCACTTTTTCCTTCCTGAATTTAATCACTTTATCGCGCATGACTGCGTGTAAGGTATCGCTAGGATAACCATTTTTTAATAAACTACAGCGGATAAAATTTAATTCGTCCTCGAGAAATTGCTCACTACAAATCATCAAGGCCCTGTGACTTAGGGTCCGAATAAGATTGATCTTACGTCGTTTGGGACAGAATGAGTCCCAACGAGTGTACAAACCAGAAAAGGTTGGTTTACGGTACACAGAAGTAAGAAAATGAGATGGAGTCCGATGCACAAGAACATCCAAAAAAGAGATACAAGAATTAGACTCCTTCTCAATAGTGAATAGCAAGGACGGATGGAGTTGGTTCATAACCAGTAGGAAGGAATCGGCTTCAGGTTCACTGTCGAAGAGACAAAACGTATCATCAACATACCGATGGTACATGGATGGAGCATTATCATGGGTGAGGAGTGAAGCCTCATAAAAACCCACAAAAATATTGGCCAACGAAGGACCCAAAGGAGAGCCCATCGCAACCCCGTCAACCTGTCTGTACATGAAGTTGTTAAAACTGAACTCCACAGACATGGTTGCAAACTGCAAACATATATATATAAATGTTTATCACTTATAACTGATTTATATTTATATATCTTAGATCAATTATATATATATCTATATGCATTTCTCTATTTCTTTCTCAATCTATATATATATGTATAAATATGTGTATGTATATATATATATATATATGCATGCACGCACACGCACATATATACTTACACACATGTGTACAAACACAGACACACACACACATATATATATATATATATATATATATATATATATATATATGCATTATCTCTGATATTGAGCACTTTCTCCCATAAATATAGCACACCTTAAAACTATATTTCTGCATATATATAGAGATAGATAGATAGATAGATAGATAGAGAGTAGATAGATAGATAGATAGATAGAGAGTAGATAGATAGATAGATAATAATATCAAATCCATAAGTGGAAAGGATAATCCAAGTAGGTCTTTTTAATGTAAAATAGTAAAATATAAATCCATGAAAAGAGCTCAATATATTTATATAAAAAGCAATATGATATATATCAAAGGAAAAACTTAACACTTCTTGAAAAATTTGCTAATAAATTTACTTCGGCAGGTAAGTTTTTAATACTTGCCTCATCAGACCGAAATTACAAAATGGTTTCAATTTATCCAGATAATATGTTAAATTTTTTTTTAAATTTATTACCGGATTTTTCTAGATCTATTAAGTTTTTTCCTTTGATGTGTATATATATATATATATATATATATATATATATATATATATATATATATGTATATATATGTATATATATATATATATATATATATATATATATATATATATATATATATATATATATATATATATTAGTTTATGAAAAACTAGGTAATTTGTATGGGTAGACTGAAGGAGGATAAAATCCAGAGAGCTCAATGTAAATCCAGAGCTAATAATTTAAATAAAAACAGACCACTTTAAGGTTCCATGTAATAAATTATTTTACCACAGCCCTTTTAAAGGACTGCGGATCATCAGACTTTACTTCCAAAGGTTGAATCGAAAAATGAAAAGAAATTTACACATTTTTGACGGGCAGTATTCAGCATATGTAAATTAATGAAGTGAGGCAGTGAGGGGGGAGAGACATGATTCTGTTAGATTTAATCGGCGGGAAGTTGGAAACATCGATTTTATAACGATCTCCAGTCCTTCAAAGATAAATGTAAAAAGAGCCAAACGGCACTGTCAAAGCATTATTGGGATTTGTTGGAGGGTGGCTTGACCCCACAAATAAAGTGGAAAATCATCTCGAGAACCAGAACTCCAATAAACTTCAGAGACAGATGCAACTTATGTCTAAAAGAAAAGATCTTCATAATAAAGCATAAGGATTTTGTCCAACCCCTGTATATATATATATATATATATATATATATATATATATATATATATATATAGAGAGAGAGAGAGAGAGAGAGAGAGAGAGAGAGAGAGAAAGAGGCTGTACCAGGTAAATGAGCACAAATAAAGGAAACAGGTACAAAAAATTCTTTATTCCTGATGAAAGACAATATTTTTTTTTATGTTCATCATTTATTTTGGCAAAATCCATTTGTTTGATGCTTTGGCACCCGTCATCAATGATGCTCTTTCAGCTGATGTTCTTTAGGGGTTTGGGGATTTTAAACATCATACCCCCCTCCACAGTGACCCAGCCGATATTTATTAGGTATCGACTTCTGTGCCATCCATCAGCTACAACCTTCCTCATTTTTAATCACACACTGTAACTCCTCTTGGCATTTTATAATCCAATCACAGATAACTTCCGGTTCACCAGTAATCTACACTCTTCCATAAAAAAAGGAAGCAAATGCAATAATGGTTTTGATCTGGTAAGGCATATGGCATTGTGCTTGGCTTGAAGGGTATATATAAAAAAACAAAATGTAACCCCCCCCTTAATATACAGTTCGTTGGTTGGTTGATCATTTTTAGCTACCTATCAACTTCTATGGGTTATTTAATATTAAAATCTAAATATTTTGTACATAATTTTATGACTTCAACTACAAATATTTTTCACATAAATTTATACTTTCAGGGTAAATGTATGTTTTTTAGATATATAGTTTGTAGATGATAAAAAGGATTGTTGGTAATTTTCTTTTTTTAAATGTTTTTGCTGGTAATTTCACTACAACAATGTATTGTTATACTTTTGTTAGTTTTTTATTGATTGTCATTTTGCTATAAAAATGTATTATTGGTCATTTTACTATAAAAATGTATTGTTGGTAATTTTATCATAAAAATATACTGTTGATTTTTGTTTGGTGGTTCACTATTTTCCCATAGCTGGGACCCTAACAGGTGCTACCACTCCAGGTCAGGATGAACCTGGAAACAGCAGTAGTTACAAGGTGGTGGCATGCTGCTCGAAACATCCATTTTCCCAATCAGAGAACTGGTATTCAAACAGAAAGGTATGATAGATTAATTAACACCTTAAAATATATTACTGGGTATGTCTCGTTAGCACCTTTCCCCGAAAATTTGAAAATAATTTTGAAATTGAAATTAGAAGAAAGACACAATAGTTAAACATTCAGTTCTATTCTTTAATATCATGCAAAATATATATATATATATATGAAATATATGTATCATAATGAGATTTTAATGGATAATATGTTACAACTTTTCAAAAACAAATTTACATAGGGATGGATGTACTATGAGATTGTATTATAATCAAGGATATAATTTATTCCCTTTTTTTAGCTTCAGAAACACGAGGTTGTATTATACTCAAGTCATATTATACACTAGAAAATATAATTCTTGTTGCTCATGACCTCTGGGACCATCAAAGACAACATGAACCTTGTATTCCTCATTATGGGTACCTCTGTTGGGTGTGTGCAGAGCTACCTGTCATTACTCCAGTTCACCTGACCAATTTCAAGAAGCTTCCTTATCTCTGAGTTGCTATGGTTAGTGGTTAATGTTAAGAACAAAATGTTACCGTTCATTTCCTGTATAAGATTAGAAGTAGGCATATTAATGCTGTAAATATATTTGGAAGAGCAGGGAGAATGATAAAATTTGGTGCATTCCTTGTAATATTGTGTTAGGTTACCCTTCTTTTATGACCTTAGGAAGGGTGTGTTTTCAAATACTCGAGTCACTCTGTATACAGGGTGAGGCAAAAGTTGTGCATCATTTATTAAAAGTGTAATGGCACATGAAAATTTTATTCACTAGTTATTGAATTGTTATACATGCTGTTCAAAACGTTCTCTTCCTTTTTCAAAACCCATTTCACTTCTGTGCCTGCCTGATTCATTAACACATCGGAGAGTTTCCTCTGTCATTTTACTGCATTCATATTTAATTCTTTCTTTAAGGTCCTCACTATGTCTTCGGCCCATCTGATAAACAACTGATTTCTAATGACCTCATAAAATAATGAAATATGAAAACAAATTAGACACAGATGATTAATTCACCCCTATGGTGTGCGACTTTTGCCTCACTACCAACTTCAAATGGAACATGTATGGAACAAACTTTCTTCAAGCATGGCATGTATTCATACCATGCTAAAAGATAGGTCATTTACTAGTAACTTTAACATATTATATAAGTGATAAAACAAAATCTTTAATATTACCTTCAAATATTACTCCATCTTAATTTAAAACCTAAACTTTAAGTAAAAAATATTACCCATCTAAACTATAAATATATATATATATATATATATATATATATATATATATATATATATATATATATATTTTAAAGAAAAACAAAACTACTTTAGGGCTCCATGTATTTCACCATAGCCCTTTTAAAGGATGCTGGATCATCAGACATCACTTCCAAAAGGTGAAACGAAAAATGAAATGAAAATTTACACTTTTGACGGGTAGTATTAAGTTTATGTAATTTAACAGAGAGGGTAGTGAGGAGTGGTGTGAGAGACATGATCAAGTTTGGAGAGGGTTTATTTTAATATTTCTATCTATCATACTTAGTATTACAGAAGGAGGGACCAGACATTGCCCTATTTAATCGGTTAATTTAACAGAAGTGATATATTGAAAGGGAAGGGGGAGAAGAGAGAAAAAATAAAAAGAAAGAAAGAAGGGGGAAGTAAAGAAGCTGTAATTAGGTTTTACGAAGGAAGAGGAGGGTTGGTATATTTTTAGCAATTTATGTAAAAAAACAGATTTTAATGTTTGATAGTAGTTTAAATGTTTAAAAAATCCACGAAGAAATTAATTTGATGCTTGCTAGCAATTTAAATATTTAACTCTTTTACAAATAATTTAGGGATTTAATACGAGTTAAATAGTATATTTAAAAACACATTCATAGAAAATACATTAAAAAAATTTATTTAAAATATAACAGTTTACTGATAGTAATCTTTTAATATTGTAAATGATTGTTAAGGTAACATCTCTATCAGTTTGAATCTAATTCATGAATGTAATTTGTGACTATTTTTAGATGGGTAATCTTTTTTACTTAAAGTTTAGGTTTTAAATTAAGATGGAGTAATATTTGAAGGCAATATTAAAGATTTTGTTTTATCATATATATATATATATATATATATATATATATACCACACATACACTTATGTAAATCTCACATATACATATGTTCATTTACATGTGCAATTACACACATAGGCACATACACATGTATCAATATACACAGGTACCTATGTATATTCATATATCAATACTTACACATATATTTTCAAATCTTTACACATATCTATATTTATATCTATTTAAATTTTTCCTTAAATTTCACGATTAATGTTTAACATTAGGTGATGACTTAAGTGTTTAAATATCAAAACAAATATTTCTAATTTTAATATTTTACTATCAATATTGATAGTTAAAGAGTAACATATTTAAATTTAAATTAAATTATCAATTTAAAATGAAATTACCTCCAGATGATAAAAAAATTTCAATCTCACAATTCTAATTAGAGAATATTAAAAGAGGAAATAAGATAAAAGGTTAATAAATGAACATTAAGTCTTTCCCTTAGAATACTTTATATATATATATATATATATATATACCCATAAATACCTATACCTGCATATGTATTTATATTACTATATTTTACATATATTCACACATATTACATATATGAACTCACAAATACTTACATTTATATATGCATACTAGCAGCATGGCCCGGCGTTGCCTGTGCTTGATTCAAAAATCGTACGACTCATACAGCAATTGCTATCACTTGACTTAAAATATTTTTGCCCTTCCTTGCCTTTAAAGAAGTGCCCTTTGCCGTACTGAACTGATGTTGCTACATGCCATACTTCTTGCCTATCTCACACTGCGAGTTTTTTCTAAGCTCTATACTAAACATTAAATCTGTTACGAAAAAGAACTAAACAAAATGAACACAAAATGATCAGCTTTAAAAAAAGTACTCGTAACTGGAAAAAACGATTGAAAAAAGAATGTTAACAACAAATAATTTTTCACACCCAACCCAGTTCTGCAGAATCAGAATCAACATTGAGTTTAAGCAAGCAAATGTGCCAATTGGAGTAAAGTGCCATGCAGATTTAAATTTTTCCCACTTGTGACGAATGCAGCTATCGATTTTTTTTTTGCATGCTAGTTAGCATTCATGTCAGTCAGCTGTTGGCTCTCACGCTGGCCAATCGAATCTTCCTGCCTATTCGTGGCAGCCAGCTATAGGCTCTCACTCTGGCCAGTAGAAAATGGCCGCATACTACATGAAAACTGCCGTAGAGGCATGAAAAAATCGATTATTTCCACTATCGATGGAAGTTGGGAAATGCAAAGTCAGTCTTGGCCTTCCCGCTAACTTGTGCATGTAAATTTTGGTGCAAATCCGTCGAAAATTGCGGGCGTGCATTCGTTACGCACACACATACACATCCTGCCTTTTATAGATAGAGATATATACATACACAGACCACATGCAACCCTATATACATGATAAAATCTCTCTCTCTCTATATATATATATATCTATATCTCTCTCTCTCTCTCTATATATATATATATATATATACACACACATATATATATGTACAAACATACCTACCTAAACTTATGAATACATCTATACACACACACACACACACATACACATACATATATATATATATATTTTACATATGCGCCGACAATACATATATACATATATATGCATACATACATCTCTATACAAATGCATATACATATACACATATACATGCATACAATCATTTCCAAAACCAAAAATAACATAATATTTTTCTCTCTATATAGTTATTTCTAAATATATTTAGTTAGAGTGAGGTGTTTTTTATGTCTACATTTAAAAATTAACTCGTTATGTTGGTTCAGTAACATATCCTGATCTTTATGTTTTATCATTAGGATCTTCTCTTTTATACACAAGTCGCATCTATCTCTGAAATTTATTGGAGTTCTGGCTCTCGAGATGATTTTCCATTTTACTTGTGGGGTTAAGCCACTCTCCAATAAATCCCAATAATGTTTTGACAGTGCTGTTTGGTGTTGTTTTTTAGATCTATTTGTGAAGGACTGGCGATGGTTATAAAACTGTTGCTTCCAATTTCCCGCCGATATTCCTATATGTTATATGTCCAAATTCCTTGTACCACGGTGATGGTCCAAGGTTAGAACCACTGAAGAAATAACTCGAACACAGGTATGGAATAACAAGATATATTACAAACAGAAATATAATACAAAGAAGTAGAAGTATTAGTAAGGACTATTAGATTTGGTTAGACTGAACTATGTTGTCTCGACAAGTATCACTATTCCAACGTTCTTACAATTATCTCTCCTCCCTCTTGAGAGGCGCAGTATTTATAATGTTCGGCATCGTCCTTTATTATTATTATGGGTAAGTTCCCATAACACCCTCCTTCCGAAGCTTTTGCGTTGCAGGGGTTTTTAATAGTTTTTTCTCTTTGTATCTATTACCAAAGGTTCTCTGAACTTCCTTTTTCTGGACGATTTTCATGGTTCTGGCATTGTTTGCATCCTTTTTATATCAAATGTATCGAAAATCATGCCCATCACTTCTTCCTGGGGTGGACCGTTGGCATCCTCTAACAGTCTCTTTCTTATTTGGTTTACGTGTCTTTTATGTGAGAATTTGTGTCCCTGTACTATGTAAAACATATTCCCGATTCTTTTTTCAATTGT
Source organism: Acanthosepion esculentum (assembly GCA_964036315.1). Taxonomy (NCBI): domain Eukaryota; kingdom Metazoa; phylum Mollusca; class Cephalopoda; order Sepiida; family Sepiidae; genus Acanthosepion; species Acanthosepion esculentum. Next base: position 29,183,744 of record OZ038487.1, read on the forward strand.
ACCTTGCTCCCAGTAAGATGTATTATTTTTATATGCTTAAAAAAAACTTTTTCTCCTGGGTTGAATTTTCTTTTTGGTACGCACAACTGTGTTATTTGCTTCGTTTGTTTTGGTAGCAATTTATCAAATACTGATCTGATTTTTCTGGCGAACATCACTTCTGCGGGTGATAATGCCGATGGTGTAGCATTATTTGGCGTAATTCGATATACCTGTAAAAATTGTTGTAACGCTTTTTCCGTATGCATATCATATGCTTTCCTTAACGCTCTTTTGATTGTATCAACAAATCTCTCTGCTTGCCCATTTGATCTTGGGTGATATGGCGGGGATTTGATATGTTTGATTTGAAAAATTTCGCAAAACTCTTGGAAGTCCGCTGATGTGAATTGCGTTCCATTATCTGTGACTAGACAATCCACTACTCCGAACCGAGCAAACAGCTTGTGGAGGCAATTTATGGTAGTTTCCGAAGTAGGATTTTTGCAACGAAACATCTCCGGCCATTTACTATAACTATCCACTATGATCAAATAGTAGAAACCATCTATTGGACCTGCATAATCTACGTGTATTCTTGACCACGGACGATCTGTCTCTGGCCATGGCTTATGGGTGATTGGCAGTGCTTTGGCTGCTAAGGAACAACCCTTGCATTTTCCACCATCTGTATAATGTCCTGGTCCATGTTTTTCCAATATACACAGCTTCGCATCAGCGATTTCATTCTATTTTTTCCTGGATGGCCCCTGTGGAAATCCTTTAGGATTCGCTTTTGTAGTGTTTTGGGAATTACTACCCTTTCGTTATAAAGTAGCACATTATCGCATAAAGAAAAGCTGTCCGATATTTGCTTATTTTTCTCTGCTATTTTTGCTTTTGTTTCTTTTATGAATTCATCATTTATTGCTTCATTTTTTATCTCTTGTAGCGTGACGGGGAGGTTTCGAACTGTACAACATAGTACTGTCCTGATATCTTTTTCATGTCGTAGGGCTGCGATTACAGAATCTTCCAATGACTCTGTTTTCGTTGGTATAAGTCTCGACAGAACATCCGCATGCCCGATTTTTTTCGTTGGTAGATACTCCAGTCTGAAATTGTAGTTCAGTAGAATTGTACGCCATCTTAGTAACCTATTGGCAGTTTAAACTGGTAGACCTTTTTTCGAACCAAATATTGTTAATAACAGCTTGTGATCCGTCTGTAGTGTAAAAAATCTACCATAGATATATCTATGAAATCTTGTGACTGCAAAAATAATTCCCAGAGCTTCTTTCTCTATTTGTGAGTAATTTTTCTCTGTTCGAGAAACATGCGCGATGGGTTTTATTGTCCCATCCGTCATTTTATGCAGTATACACGCCCCGACTCCAATTTTATTTTTCTCCCAGTTACTGATCTAGCAATTTTATCGGTTCTTAACATGGTAGGTTTGTTCAGTTTTCTCCATGTTTGTACGTTAATAATAGTTAAGTCCGAGCCGGAATCCAACTGTAGTCTGACTTTTCTGTTTTGCATTTCGACTTGCACGTATTTTCTTATGTTAGTCTCATCCGCTTGGTCAGTCCTCGTGATTCTTATTCTGCTTTTGCTTTCTCTTCTAGTCCAACAATGAGAACTTTTATGTCCTACTTTTTTGCATAATAGACAAGTTTTAAAATGGTATGGACAGTCTTTATACCAATGCCAAGTCCCACAGCGATAGCATGGACTGGGTGGTAGTTTTTTCTGATATTGACTTTTTGAAGTAGAAAAATTTGTTTTACCTGTTATTGAGGAGGGAAAATTGATTTGGTTTGTTTCTAAGGATGGAAAGTTGGTTTGTCTTTGTACTTTACGTATGTGCACGATGCCAGCTTCTTCTATATTCTATATCTTTTGAGTCTTTCTTTACACTTATGCATCTCTGACAGTCTTCGGCCAGTTTTCGAAGTGTCAAATCTTGTTCACTCTCCAATTTTGTAAGGATTCTGCGTCTAATTTCCACGTCTTTGGTTGAAAGCAGGCTTGGGCGTATATTAAACATTTGAAATTGTCCGGGCTGAGTTCCGATAACTTAAAGTAATCACGATATTTGTTTACAATGGAAGCGAAAGTTATGTAATCTTCGCTGTACTTTTTTGTTAGGTTCAGACATTTCCATCTTTTGTGGAATAGTAAGGTATTAGGGCTGAAAAGTTCTGTTAACAGTTTTATGACTTCTTTGAAAGTTAACTCATTTGTTTTCCTTGGTAGGATGTAATCTACAAATTTGGTATATTTGCATGTGCCTAATTTTCTTAGTAATAGACGTACTTTTCTTGCGTCTGACCAATTTCTGCAGTCAAATTCATATAGATCTTCGTACCTTCGGAAGTAAGTTGCAAAGGTTTTGTCTTCGTCCGGTGCATACGTGAAATCTTCGATAGTGCTTCAAATAGCGTCTTGTGAGAGAACTGTTTCATTTTCGGAATTTTGCCCTTTATTTGGCATTACACGTAGCAATAATTCTTGTAATTCAAGATGTTTCTGTTCGTTTTTTTGTTGCTGTTCAAATTGGGTTTTCATAAGTTCCACAGTGGTTGACTTAAAATTTTCCATGTTAACGTAATTTTGTGTAAGTATTTTCCTGATATTCTGGAACCTGTGTACGCCAAAAAAAAAAATCTCTTGTTGCCACAGTAAAATTGATGTCCAAAAAGAAAATTTTCTTTTTATACATATATATATATATATATATATATATATATATATATATATATATATATATATATGTTCGCGTCGAACTTGGTTTTCTTTTTTGTTTTTTTTTTAGAAATCTCCACGTAGAACTTGTTTCTTACAGTTTACTCGTTGACACTGTTATGTGCGACGGATAGCAAAAAAAAGTATGTCCTCCGCGTAGAGAGTTCGTTTTTTGGAGTTTCCTCGTCGCCACTTGTTATGGTCCAAGTTCTTTGTACCATGGTGATGGTCCAAGGTTAGAACCACTGAAGAAATAACTCGAACACAGGTATGGAATAACAAAGATATATTACAAACAGAAATATAATACAAAGAAGTAGAAGTATTAGTAATGACTATCAAATTTGGTTAGAGTGAACTATGTTGTCTCGACAAGTATCACTATTCCAACGTTCTTACAATTATCTCTCCTCCCTCTTGAGAGGCGCAGTATTTATAATGTCCGGCATAGTCCATTATTATTATGGATAAGTTCCCATAACACTATATATATCTTTTTCTCTTCAATATTCTCCTTTGGAAAAATTGTAGCTTCATGTATCATGTTTTCTGCCATGCATATTCCTTCAACTGGACAATCGGATCCTGCCCTGCAATTACAGGTAGATGTTTTCTTTTGGTTTGCATTACGATCCTTTTGTAGTTGATTATTATGAAATTCTCTCATAATTTTGCTATTGTGAGAGCTAATATTTTTTTCTACATTGCTCATGCAAGAATAACTAATTTTTAAATTCATTTTGTTGAACATCTTTTTCAATAGTTCATTTTTACTAAAATGTTTGTCTATTAGTTTTAGGAAGTATATCCCTATATTAATACTAGAAAGTCTAGAAAAAGGCAGGTTGAACCATATAATCTTCCTTTTCCTATTTTTGGACTTCGTGGATGTGTTATTAATTGATTTATCTATATAGTTTAGTGTTTGTTTAAATTTACTTTTTAATAGAGCTCGATTATATGTCGATTTATTTTGGTTAAAAATGGTTTTACTAGAAGATATACATAAATATCAACTCAACCCACCCGAAAGCAATTATAAACCAAATTCCAAATACAGTAAATACAAGAATAAACAAACTGTCTTCTAGTAAAACCATAAGTTATATTTATCTATAGATTTGGTCATTCCAAACAGATTGGAATCAACATGGCATTTCAATGCATCATTCTGTATGATTTGTGTGTGGACCGAGAATTTAAATGTTTTTACGTTAAGATAAGATACATTTTGACCATTTATTTCATGTAAGATTTTATAACCGATTTCACAAAGCTTCATAAATCTTCAATATGCGCACCACCTGTGACACGACAGTCACTAAGTGGGTAGTCCAGCTCCTGCTAAACACGCTGCAGCATGTCTTGCATAACATTCTTCAATGTCTCAGTGCGAATTTATCTCAATGAAAATCTACCAGGAAGATGGATCGTGCATGCCAAAGATAATGACAATGCGCTGTTGAAATGGCCACCATGTTCACCTGACTTGATGACTTGTCATTTTTTTCTATGGGGCTATGTGAAAGGACAGAACTATATCCCCACTCTTCCTATAAACCTAGAGGAAATTAAGCAGAGAATCACTGAGACACTGGAAAATCTTATGCAAGATATAAATATATTTACATATATAAGGAAAACAAAAACAATAAGTGACCTTAGTGTTTCCATTCTCCTTAAAACTATCTTGTAAATCACATGCTCTATCCGTGGTATTCTCACCATCCTTCAGTAGATCCTTATCAATGTGATCTCCAGTTTTCTATTCATCTTTGAGGATATTTTCCAGCATTCATTGCTATGGAGGAGGACAGATATTACATAATAGTTCAACACTCTTTTCTGTCTCTCATGAAATTTTCCTGTTTCTTAATACTTTGCTTAGCTTTTGGAAGGTACATTTTGATCTTCCAGTTATCAGCAACATGATGAGCATTATCCTGCAGCAAAATCACTATCTTCTTTGCTCAGAAACAATCTCTTATCTTCCAGTATATTCAATACCCCAAAAACAAAACTAGTGATACTTCATCATCACCAAGCGTACCCTGAATTTTCAACTATCACGATGAATACTGTTTACATTATTCGGACTATTTTCCTCATCTTTGTCGCCATATTTATTACAACGTTTCAATGGTTGTATGCTCCGGCCTTCTTCTGGTGATTGTAATGTCAAACTGACCCCTTTATTTCGCTCACTGGGGTAGACTGTTCTAGTTCCACGTGCCATGTTTTAATGAATGTCAGTTATCTCCTGTAAATTCTCCTCTCCAATTTCTCCACTGCCTTAACTGGGTATTGAACTCACACTCTTTGGGTCCTCTCACTGGATCTAACCAACGCCTTTATCCACTGTGTGATGTGTGTAAATATGGCAACAAAGATGACGACAACAGTCTGAATAATGTAAATAGTGTACATAATACCTCATCTCAGAAATATAGACAGATCATAATGAATGGTTGTTCTCTAAGGGAGGCCACGTCCCTTGAATGCCTATTAAGACAACCTCAACCCAGACCTCAAGTAGGACTCCTACATATGATCCATAAAGATACTGGAAAAATAGGTCGTTCCCTGTACCGCTTTAGTAAGTACCTGACTCCTACTGCTATTCTCTACCTTTACAAGAGCCAGATCAGGGTGACAAATTTCAGTCTCAACCGAGTCCAAAAGTGTCTCGACATCCTGGTGATGATGAATTATTTCCCACCCTACAACCCCTTTCCCACAGACGAAACGTTGCAAGCCTCTCGCTGTTCTATCACTATTTCCATGGAAATTGTTCCAAAGAACTACATTCCTTACTTCCATCAGTTCTAACTTTCACTGCTTACACACCCATGCCACACAGATTATAGGGAACTCCCCTTATTCCCTTTGTGTTCCATTAGTGAGATGTAAGTTCCACTTGGGCAGCTTCTTCTCACAAACAGCTGCTTTGCAAAAGCAACTCCCAAGAGGATGCTTCCCCAATCCCTACAGGCTTAACCTGTTCAATCTAGAGTTAAATGTTAACTTCCTCACAGTTTCGCCTATCATCTAGTTCAGACTCTTTCCGGTCTTTTGAACAGGAGTGGAGGTTTATCCCTTGTATTATGTTTAGGACTGAGTTTTCATTTCCTTCTAAAGTCTTCTCATTCTCTTTCACTCCCAGTAACCCCTTGCATCATAGTAGTGTTATAACTTTGCTTGGAGTGAACTGATGAAAAAATATCCCCCTTAATCTGTTCTTCTTACTCTACAACGCTCTACTTCAAGTGGCTCTTGAGCACTGCACAGGGTGAACATCATTGCAAAAAAAAAATTATCTATATGAAGAGCCAAGTACTAAATTAATCATTGCATAGTAAGAGCTCACCTAGTTTATAATACAGAACCATACAAAACACAGAGAAGATATTCCTGCCACCCCAGTAGGTTCTGTTGCGATGTTCAAGGCTGTCCTGGATTTAGCCACAGCTTTTTTTTTTGCTTGGAATACTTTTAATAAATTTATTTTTGATCCCCAGTGACTATATTGTTCAAACCAAAAGTGATTTTTTTATGGAGAGCAGGAAAAGAGAAATGACTGTTTAAATGATGACTGATGCTGTTTTTTGAAAGTTCATGCAGAATCTATTTTCCCAGCTTCTAAAAGATAGATAGATAGATAGATAGATAGATAGATAGATAGATAGATATGTAAATATTCTCAAATGGAGTATATCTGTAGAAAATGAATAAAAAGACATGAGGAAAACTATACTTAGTCTTAGCCAATGAGTTTCATCATCTGATGGACTTTATCAAGGCAAGTGTAATGATTTTATATTGTAACAAGTATCTATTTGACAGTTACTCAAAATTTTAAATTTAAATATGCTCATAAATATTCATCAAGTTAACTGAAGAGATTAGGTGTTAGAACCTCGATTATGTTATATAGCATTTAGAAAGGAAATTTTTAAATTTAAAGATGCTCATTAATATTCAACAGGCTAACTGAAATGTCTAGACATTTAGATCTTAGACGATGTCATGTAGCATCTTTGAAAGGAAATTTTTAAATTCAAAGACGCTCATAAATATTCATCAGGTTAACTGAAATGTTTAGGTGTTAGATCTTAGATTTACATCATATAGCATGTTCGAAAAGAAATTTTCAAAATTAAAGATGCTCATAAATATACTTTTTCGAGTATACTAAATGACATAAACTAAGGTCTAAAATATGGAACTAAAAGAAAAAATGTCAGTTATGCTATTGAGAAATCTGGATCTTCCAAAGCATTGTAATGGAACAAGGTAAATTGTCAATATTGGTTATTCAAGGGTTGAGAATGGAAACAAGCTATTTGGTAAAATCAAAAATGTTGTTTATCATGCAGCTTTGCAATAAGTTCCAAATTATGTCATTGTTTTGATGGAAACCGTGTTAATTTTTTGAAAAATATTACCCTAATTTAATAAAATTTAATATGTACTCAATGTATGAAGTGTCAGTGTTTGGCCAAAGGCCCAATCAAGAGCTCTCCACAGGTGCTAGCTTAAATGCTGCCAAATAGGGTGGCTTTTAAAGTAGTATATATATATATATATATATATATATATATATGCTATCATATATATATATGTTATCATATATATATATGTGCTATCATGTATGTATATATATATATATATATATATATATATATACATATATACATATATATATATATACACACATATATTATCATATATATATATATATATATGCTATAATCTATATATATGTATATATATGTTATTATCTATATATATATGTATATATATGCTATCATCTATATATGTATACATATATATGCTATCATCTATATATGTATATATATTTATTTATATATATATATGTTGTCATCCATATATGTATATATATATGCTATCATCTATATATATATATATATATATATATATATATGTTGTCATCTATATATGTATATATATGCTATCATCTATATATATATATATATATATATATATATATATATATATATGTATACACACATGATGGCTGCCACCTTATTGTTGAGTATGATCATCATAAGAGATCTTTTTTTTATTTTACCCCCAAGCAATGCAATGATGCCCCTGAGACACAAGGTGTTGCTAAGTATAAGAGAATATAAGAAAAAAACATTAAGGAGAGAGAACAAGAAACGAACAAGAAAGAAGACAGAAGATAATTGAGATGCTAGGTCAGGACCTATAACATTGCATATACTTTTAGGGATCCTATCAAGAATCTCTAGATACATAGCTGAAGAACCACAGCAGATGTGGCAGCAATGAAGTCCCAGAGACACAAGGTGTTGCTAATTGTGAGAGAATATGAGAAAAAAACATTAAGGGGCGAGAATGATAAAAGAACAAGACAGAAGATAATTTTTGACATTGAATTAAAGTTCAAAGTTGACTGGAAAGTAAGAAGCTGGAAGAAAACTCTACAAGTGAGAAGTGTGAGAGAAAAAACCGTTAGCCTAAAACTTAGGGTGGTAGGAAAGTGACTAAAGTTGAGATGCTAGGTCAGGACCAATAACATTGCATATACTTTTAGGGATTCTATCAAGAATCTCTAGATACATAGCTGAAGAACCATAGCAGATGTGGCAGCAATATTCAACGCATGGATGAATGCTAGACTTATAAATATGTAAGATAGATTCTAGTGAGAAAAATTCTCTAGCATGACACAGTGAACAAACTTTCTTAGAAGAAGGCCAAGCAATTAATTCAATATAATCTTTCCACTTCATGCCAGAAGAAAAACGTTAACCCGAGAAAGTGCAAAGAGTCATTCTCTTGAATGTTATCATAAAATCTATTTGTGCTTTGAATGAATGTTACTCTTTAAAGTAGTCAAACTTTTAGAGCCTATTGCACAAAGTTGGCAGACATGAGAAAAATACATTTTGTTGCCATTAGATCTATTCTTGTAACTGATTGCATGTCTTTTCAGCCCACAAACTGATTTGCAAACTTTCCAGCAAAAGTGAGCTGAATTCTCTGTACTTAATGCCATATTGTACTTAATTGTTATTCTGGTATCATGACTTTGCATATGATATATATATATATATATATATATATATATATATATATATATATATATATATATATAATGAATAGATAAATAAACCTTCAAATGACTTGACATTTTTCAGAGACACAGATCTGTTCATCAGGATAAGATAAATCTATCGAATGTGTTAACAGATATCACATTTATTATTTATCTTAAATATGTAACATATAAAATCTTTGTTCCATCCTGAAAACACTACAATGTAAAAAAATCCAATCTAAAATTGTTCATTCATGTATTTTATAAGTTTATATAATTTGTGTGAGGTGTTATTGGAATGTTGTCAGCCTAACAAAAGAAATGGTTAGCCTAGCATACGTGCTGATTCCATAAGTTTACGAATTTTCCAATGGTAGGCCACAAAAATCTCCTGAGCCAACCAAGCATAGAAATGAATACAATATGGGAACCAGTAATAAGGAGTGCCAGAGAAAAACAATGATAACAACAAAAATTGAAATATGAGCTCTGGTAAAAAACATGGAATTATAACAGCAAAAAATTGCAATATGAGCACTGGTAAAAACATGCTATTATAACAGCAAAAAATTGCAATATGAGCACTGGTAAAAAACATGCAATTATAACAGCAAAAAATATGAGCACTGGTAAAAATAGTTGCTGAAGACATCCCAGAAATTTGTACACAGATATCCTTATGGGCACATGGCACAGTGGATAAAGGCGATGGTTAGATCCAGTGACATTAAAGAGTTGTGAGTTCAATACCTGGTTAAGGCAGTGGAGAACTTGGAGAGGTGAATTATAACTGATAACTGACACCCATTAGATATGGCATGTGGAACTAGAACAAAGGGTTCAGTTCGACATTCCAACCAAGAAACATTGTGATAAAGGTATGGCAACAAAGATGAGGACAATAGTCTGAGTAATGTAAATAGTATATATATATAAGCATGGGCATACATGATTTTATAGAAGGCATCTGCATAGAAATCTTAAGAATATAAAAATAGTTAATGTTTGCAATGATAATTTCTATCCTATCTATTCAAAGTGTCATTGTGAATGCCAGAATCCTTTTTTTTTTAAATGCATAGTATGTGCTTCATCAGGGCTATATAGAGTTGTGAATTCAAAGCTTTCCCTTCTTCTAGACTGGTTACCAACCAAGGAGGAAAATCCTAGTCTGTCTATAGCTGAGGAAAGAAGAGATAGATTCATAACTTTCTCAAGGGAATTTGTGTGAAAGTGAATGCAATGAACGTGTCCAGAATTTGTATGTACACACACTCATATACTGACAGTGTTTATCCAGCTTATCAATAAGCAATAATATATTTTTTAGCAACCAATAGATAAATGTGGGTACTATTTATCAACCCCATAATTTTAAAATTATTTTTCCTTTTACATAAAAAAAAACATAATATTTATTAATGACCATATTGTGAATACATTTTGGATACACACACACACATGCATGAGCATACACACATGCACACACATGCTCAGATGCAAAATCAGTTCTCAGGTTCTGCCTACACTAAGTGATTCTGTATTTAGGCTTCAAAACAATAGACAGCATCCTTTTGTAGAACCACATATCTGTGCTCTTGAGATAAAGAGGAGACAAGAGAGATGTGTTTCTATTGAAGGATGCTGAGAATACCACGGATAGAGCATGTGAGCAACGGGGAAGTTTTAAGGACAATGGAAATGAAAAGAACATTTATACTTAGAATCAAAGAGTTAGTTGAAAAATCTGGAATGCGTAATGAGGAGAGCAGGCTTAGAGAATTTGATACTTGCAGGACATACTGTAAACAAGAGGAGCAGAGGTACACAGTGAGTAACCTACTTAACGATTTTGTGTAAATGGATGGCAAAGTAGAAACTGGGTAAGATAGTAAGGAGACAAACATTACTTGGAGCTACTAAGGGCAGGAAGTTGTGGAAAGCTATGAAGGCCAAGAAAAAAGAAACAACATACAAGTTCCAGACCAAAGTAGCAGTCAACATACAGGTGTCACCTGCCACCTGCTGATAGTTTATTTTAGGATCCAAGCATGAGTCTTCAAACTTTCTTCTGTCTCCAAGCAGTAATATTTTTACAGTTTTTGCTTTATTTTTAAAAAGGACAAAAATATTTACTCAAGCTCAAGAATTTGTTGGCAATGCATATGTTGTTTGGTCACAAGTCTGGGAATCTAAGAGAAAAAACAAATGCACAGATATATATATATATATATATATATATATATATATATATATATATATAGTCAAATTCCCAGATCAATTCTGTTGTGGGCAAGACAGATTGGTACAAAATGACAACTGGAAAAATCTTAGATTTTGCCGACGCATTTCGTCTTCCGACTTTTTCAAGGCAAAAATGAAATCGAAATATCTCTGTTGTTATAGTTACATTAAAAATCCAAATTTAAAAAGATAGACGCTTCTGTCCAAGCCTTTTTTTCTGGTTAATGTAGATTACCTTTATAGCAAGAGATTTTTTTTTTCTTTCCATGTCGACAATACAGTTAAATTCCCAGATCAATTTGGATTTTTAATGTAACTATAACAACAGAGATATTTCGAATTCATTTTCGCCTTGAAAAAGTCAGAAGACGAAACGTATTGGCAAAATCTAAGATTTTTCCAATTGTCATTTTATACCATATATATATATATATATATATATATATATATACACGCAATCAGATTTTTATATTTGAAACTCTTTCTGAATTTCAGAACATATATTATCACTTGGGATAATTTAGCCGATTAATTTTATCTTAGCTGATTCACATTTAACATTACTACTGAAGAAACATAAAAAAAAAGACAAATTCAATAAAAAGCAGTAAAATCAACATTTTCATTTGTATTTTCTTTTCACTCTTACCATTTCTATCTGTCTATATTTCTGAGATGAGGTATTGTAATTATTTACACTATTTACATTCTTCGGACTATTGTCCTCATCTTTCTTGCTATATTCTTACCTTTTGGAATTTTTCTGAGATGACTTCAGATAAAAGTCTAGAATATGTTCACTGTTTTTTAATGGATACACTGTATTGTACACTCTGTAATATGCCTCTAAACATTTTAAGCTAAGTTACATGAAAAGAGAAATGATCAAAATATTTTGAACATATTGTAGGCAAAAAGACTCACAGTATAATACCTGTCAAAAATGATTCCTATTATGTAATCCTTATGTAAACTTAACTTAATCTCTCTCTCCTCTATTTATCTCTCTTTATATATATATATATATATATATATATATATATATATAAATATATATATGAAGAAATATAGTCTTAGGGTGTGCGATATTTATGGGATAAAGTGCTCAATATCAGAGATAGAGTGTGTGTAAATATAAAAGTGAACATAGAAGTCAACACTTAGAGGCGACAGTCTGTTTCATGCTAGACACAATCGTCAGGCCATGAGCGCTGTTATTTTTCTCGGCTATTTATATATACGGGTCAGTGGTGCATTGTGGGTAGGCTATTTTGACGGTTATTTTATAATACAATCTTAACCTCTTCAAGTCTTGGCGTCAACTGTTACCTATCCTAAATTTTAAAAAAATATAATATATAAAATAATAATTTTAAAAAATTGAGTAAATAAATAAATAAATGAAATGAAAATGAATAAATAAAAATAAATAATTGTTAATTTTTAGCAGTACGATCGCTTAAGTGTTTTTAACTATATGATCATTGACAACATTTGCTAAGTTTATCTTCCTAAGATTTTTTTTTTACACACAAATTTTGCTTAGATATTCCATTGGTAATGAGTAAGTTTCATTCAAACAGCTTCTTCTCCATAACTGCTACTTTATGGAACAGACTCCTGAGAGGATGCTTCCCCAATCAATACAATCTTAACCTCTTCAAGTCTCGGCATCAACTGTTATCTATCCTACATATCCTCATAATATACACTTCTTACTCCCAACTTTTATGTCCTTACAACAACTTCATTCAGTAACCCTATACCTTGAGTGGCTCTTGGGTCTTGTATTGGGTGAACTACAATGTAAAACATTTTCTTTGTGAAGCTTGAACTCACATCCTCTTGTTTCAACTGTTTAACTATGCTGTTTATGGACAGCCATAAATAAAGTGATGCTCTGAGTGATGAACAGTAACTGAAAGAAATTTCAGGAATTAGTTTTGGTTGATAAAGCTACATCTGACAAAAATAAATATCTTCATATTATTATTGCAATATTAAATTATCTTCATCTCTTATATTTCAAGATAATCACTTATTGATCTCAGTATTTTGCAAGAAGAAAATTTTATTTAGCTGCATTGAAAGTATTTTGTTTTTAGAGACTTGTACTCCAATGCTTATTTCATGCATACATCTCATGACTATTGATGACTCCACTACATTATAAACGATATTATTATAAGGTATAGCAAAAATATTTTCCATTTTTTATTGAACTTTACTTTCCTCAATAGCTTATTCTTAAACACATCTAAGATGACCTATGTATTTATTATATTATTAATATTAGATATTAGATATAGATAGATAGATATATACCATAATCCTTTGTGTATAGTTTGCTAGCGAGTATAAAACGCAGTTAAAAACAGAGAAATCCCAGGGAAAAAAGCTTATTTTCATGTACAGGATGTGATGGGTAAATTGCTGTCTAAATTACACAAAAATGAAAATAACACTGACATCTCATTTTAACAGATATATTTACCAAAATGACACAAAAATAACTTGAAATGTTAAAGAGTAAATTTATTCAATAAAATTGCCACTGGCTTCAACGAAGGCCTCCAGACAACTTCAGAATCTCCTGCAACTCTTCTGGACGGTCTCCTTGTTTAAGTTGATGAATGATGCCATAATCCTTGCCTTTTGTTCATCTTTGGTGTTACAGGGAGTTTTGTTGGTCTCTCGCTCAACTGCGCCCCACACACAATAATCAAGAGGCTTGCAGTTTGGGGAGTTAACTGGCCAGATTTAAGGAGTAATGAGATCACAGAAATTGTCTGACAGCCATGACTGGGTTCTCCTGCTTGTGTGGCATAGTGCAAAGTCCTGTTGCCAGATATAGGGTCCTCAAGCAGCCACCCTCTTGATAGAGGGCAGCACTACCTCCTCAAGTCACTTGATGTAGTCTTCCATGCTGAGTTTAAGGGCCTCACCAACAAATTCAGGTGTTCTTTTTCTTATCAGAGTGAGTTTTCTGAGCTGCTGTAATTTTGTAATCAACATTAAACTCATCCAACTCTTTCCAAATCCTCTGCACTGACCTCAGATTGACACCCAAACATTCTGAAATGTTCTTATTACAGCTTCTGGCATGAATGCCAAGCAGTACAGCATGCCGTTTCCAAATTTATGGCAGAGTGAATTGTGTTATGATGCTCTTTTTCTCACAGGCGGTGCCCAACTGACCCTACTATACTGTGCTCTCATCAAAAAAAAAAAAAATGCACATGCGTAAAATTAAAAATATAAAATGGTGACAATTTACTCATTGCATCCTGTACATGTTTGTGTAGATGTAATTACTAGAGGTTGGGATATATGTGTTCTATGTAGTTGTGTTGAAGTTATGTTTTGGAATACAGTTTGATTTCTTTAAGACATTGTAAGATATTATATGGAGTAATCTCATGAAAGAGTTCTTTCATGTTGGTTGCTTGGTTGATTTTGATTAGTACCATATCAACCTTTATGGGTTAGTTAATTCTGAAACCTAAATATTTTGTACATAATTTTATACTTTCAGAGTGAAGGTATCTTTTTTAGATATATAGACCCATGGATAAAATTATGGGGCAGGTGTAGAAAAGTTAGAAATATGATTGAAACTCGTGCATATATTAGCGGAAAACACTATAATAAGCATTCTTGAATTAATGGTAGGGGAGGGTACCAATAATGATTTGTGTTTTCTAATTTTTTAGTAACAAGTTTAGTATCACTCTATAAGTGTTTCCTCTTTGTTGAAAATGTCTCTGAAGAAAACCATTCCTGAAACTAAAAGGGCTGAAGGTTTATCCCAAGTCAAAATTGCAAGGAAAGTGAAATGCTTAAAAAAAAAAATGGTGTACAAACAACTATTAAAAGATATAACGAAACTAATTCTTTCAAAAATCATTATGGTCAAGGCCGGAAAACATGTACAAACTCAAGGGAAGACAGACTGATAAAGATTGTATTTCTAGGTGGTAGGAAAAAAAAACTCTTCTAATGTGACTGCTGAATTTTGAGAGGCAACAAAGTGATATCGACTCTTACAGCGAGAAGAAATTTAGTAGAAGCTGGCCTCAAAGGATGTAAAGCTAGAAAAAAAAACGATTGCTGTCTGAGGTAAATCAGAAAAAGAGATTTTCTTTTGCAAAAGAGCATGTAAATTGGACAGCTGAGGATTGGGCTAAATTTGTCTGGTCTGATGAAAGCAACTTTGAAGTAAGTTCTATTATTAATTAAAACTAATTAATTGGGCATAATTGATTTTATTACACCTATTAATACTGTATTTTTATTGAACAGAAAATTATCCCCCAAATTTTTATTTTTATCAGATTTTTGGAAACCCTAGTGTCATTTATGTTTGTCAAAGAGTTAAGGAAGTATATGATGCTCAATTTGACACCCCCCAAACTGTAAAATTTGGAGGTGGGTGTAATGGTTTTGGGGGCTGCATATCGTCTTCCGGGACAGGAATGTTATTCACATGTCAGGGTAGAATGAATTCCAACACTTACACAAGGATTTTAGACCAAGCTTCATTAGAGAACATTTTCAAAAATAACATACTCGATGGATTATTCTTCCAAAAAGACAATGCGCCATACCACACATCAAGAGTTTCGAAGGGTTGGTTTGAAAAGAAAGAAGTGAGAGTAATGAAGTGGCTTCCTCAATCCCCTGACATAAATCCTATTGAACATCTGTGGTCATTCTTAGGTACAAGAGTGAGGGTGCACAACTATTCGTCAAAACTCAAATTAGAAGCCAAACTTCACAAAGAATGGCAGAAAATCGAATCAACTACTTGTGCTAAACTAGTCTCCAATGTGCAAAAGCAAATAAAGACAATTATAAAAGCAAAAGGAGACCCACACCAAGTATTAAAGATCAGATAAATTTACTTTAAAAGCTTCGTTCCTTTTCTCTAAATGATAAAATAAATGAGTTTCAATTATATTTCTAACTTTTATACACCTGCCCCATAATTTTTTTCCATGGCTGTGTATATTGCTGATCCTAAACTGTATTGTTCACAATTTTACTATGAAAATATACAGTTGATTTTTGTTTGAGGGTTCACTATTTTCCCTAGCTGAGCCCTAACAGGTGCTACCACCCAAGGTCAGGGTGGATCTAGGAACAACAGTAATTAAGAGGTGGTTCAATACGTCTCAAAATCTCCAATCTCCCAATCAGAGGCCTTACTGCCTTACTGTAGTTTATCATCATACCCAGGATGATTTATCAGTTGTATTATTAGTATTAAATATATATACTCAACTCTCCCGTTGAATTCGACGTATGAGAGTCAAGCAGATCAGTTCCTAGGAAACTGACAGCCTGACAGCAGCACATGAGATTTGATTATAGTGGTGAAGGTTTTGTGCAGAACCATCCCCACATTTTGAAGGGCTGAATACAGTGACTTGGTGCACTATGTGCTACAGGGTCCCCGAACGACCCTCCGCAGGTTTTGAATTCAGAGTTGTCCTTCTCCTAGACCAGTTGCCATCCAAGGCTATAGAACCCAGTCTGTCCTGCTATTTAACCATAGGTGGGGGGAGAAGAAGAGGATTCACACCTTTCCCAAGGGTATTAGCACATAAGTAAATGTAATGGATTCGACTGGAATTCGAACTCGGCTCTCCGATTCCTCAATCCAAGCCGCTATTCACTACTCCACCGTGCCTCCTATTTTATATATATATATATATATATATATATATATATATATATATATATATATATATATATATATATATATATATATATATATATATATATATATATATATATATATATATATATATATATATATATATATAAAAAGAAAGAACAGTAAGATATAAAATCCGGTGTTCTTATAGATATTTTTATTTTTACACAATAGTGCTCAATGTAAATTTACAGAGCCTTAATATTATAAATTAATTGATTTAAAATATGGTTTTTTTCGCTACACAGTGATAACCATGTTTCAGAAATAGAAGCTAAAGCCCCTGAATTTAATTTTGTTATTAAACCAAAGACATTAGTTCCATTTCCTCGTCAAGCGAATTTTATGGTCAGATATGTGAGTATATATATATATATATTTAAAGATATTTTTGTAGGTACAAAATTTTATAACTGAAATGAAGGTGTTAAGCTTGATATTACTAGACATATTAAAATACTAAAGCAAAGAATAAAAATGGAAGCAACCGGTTTCGCTCCCATAGAAGCCTGAAGAGCGGGAGTGAAACCGGTTGCTTCCCTTTTTATTCTTTGCTTTAGTATTTTAATATGTCTAGTAATATTAAGCTTAACACCTTCATTTCAGATATATATATATATACACACTCACATATCTGACCCTATCATCCCAAACTGGTTGAAATATTTCAAGTGTGGGGACTTGTTCCTTGAAATAAAATTCAGAATTGAACAACAATCAGTTGTTGATTGCGATGCTTTAAAACGCAAGTTGGTAAAGAAGCTAGCCATCAGCACTTGCATGAGTTGATTAAAAACATGCATCTGAAACCTCCCAATAGAAATAAGCTGACATTTGAATCCAAGATAGAATTAGACTGGATTTCAGTATCCAAGGCTCTGCATCAAAGATGAATGAAATATTAATTTGCTCAATTTGTTAGGCAATATGAGCTTAATTTGCAATTAGTCTCAATCTAATGTGACTCCCACTAGAGACTTAATAAAAGTTTGCCTGCAGATATAAGACTGCATTATTGTTAATATAAAATGAAACAGACAAATTAGCCTCAAACTCTTTTTTGTAGCTGCCAATAACATTTGAATAATAAGTTATTTACCTTACCTCCCAACTGCGGTTTGGCACAAGCACTTTTTAATGAGTAGAGGCCCCATACACAGGCATAAAGTTTAAGGACAATAATTGCATAGTCCCTGCAAATATTGTCCTGCTGTCATCAATATTATACTAATCCAAACTCTTTTAGTCAATTGCAGAAGGTGCTGACATTGGGTTGGAAACCCTAGAATCAAATGTCTCCTCTCATCTCAAATGAACAGATACTAAGTAATGATATATACTTAACCTCTCCACTAAGGCAGGATGTGATAAATGTCGTTTTTAGGGTGGGGATCATATGCATATATACAGGATCTCCATAAAGTTTGTGTGCACTTTAAAAAATTTCCGGTAAATTTATAACTTTATTTGTATTTGTGATAGAAATAATTTGTAAAAAGAATTAGAAACAGTCAAATCTATATTTTTTAAGGTTTTATTGAAATTTTGTTTAAGTTTCCACATGTCCTCCATCATTAGCAATACAAAGGGTAATACGATTTTGCAGTTTACAGAAAACATTTGCCAACTGATTTACAGTAATGCCTGAAATCACATTAATTATTTTAGCTATACTTAAAACTAGGTACATTAAACTTTATAAAATTTTTTACAGATTATTTCTATCGCAAATACAAATAAAGTTATGAATTTTTTAAAGTGCACACAAACTTTATGGACACCCTGTATATATATATATATATGTGTGTGTGTGTGTGTATGTGTGTGTGTGTGTGTGTGTGTAGCTGACTACTCATATTCAAGGATACATGTCTGCTAGGGTGGCTAGCCAATCCCTATTGCAGATGCTTGCACAGGCACATTTCTGTTTATTCAACACCCACAGAGCTTAAAACTATGGTTTATACTGCAACTATGCTGAGCAGACCTAAGTTACAGATTCTAGGAAAGAGCATGTTATCTAGCATGGTCAAAAATTTGAACAAGGCTAGCATGCTCAAGCCTTTGGCCACGATGACTTGTGACTTTGTGCTAGCACAGCTATCAATGTGCCTCCAAGGGTTCTGTCTACCCAAATTCAATCACAAGGCTTGGGTCAAGCCATGGTATGGTTTTCAGGCACTTACCAAAGTTGCAGCATACTGGGATCAACCCCTCCAGTCCAATAACATCAGGAAGTCTCTTTCCTGACAAATTGACCATGGTGAGATTTGAACCCAGGGCTCATGGTCAGAATGAGAACATTCTAACCAATCGGCCACATGCCCTCTTCCATCTCAAATAAAGAGAGAACAGCTACTATGCTTTGATCACAGTCAAAAGACTGAGTTATTTACTTGATCTCCCTACTAAGGTAGTATATGACACAAGGTCTTTTTATATAAGGTGCCCATATGCATACATATGGTCCAAGGACAAAAATTACCCCATCTCCATGATCAATGTCATGTTAGCATTGATATTACACCAATCTCACCTATTTCAGTGCAACAGAGAAGGTGCTGATGCAAGGTTGGAATCCCCCAGGACTAGGCGTCTTCTCTCACCTCAAATGAGGAACGAACAGATACTACACTTTGATCTCAACCAAAAAAAGTAGTGTCATTTACCTCATCTACCCACTAAGGCAGGATATGACACAAGTTCATTTTTATGTGGAGTGACCATACACATGATATGTATATTGACCAAGGACAAAAAATGCCCAGTCCCCACAACTACTGTCACATTTACATCAATACTATGCTTTGATCCTGGTTAAAAGGCTGAGAAGTGATAAGTTACTACCTGACCCTCCCACTAATGTAGTATGTCACAATGTCAGTCAGTCAGTTATGTGCCACGCATGATACACGCTTAAGCAATCATATATCTTTCGATACATCACTGATGATTTTTTCTTACAGTAGGTTGCCATTTTTTTCTGTGCTATCCAAGGCTATAGAACCCGGTCTGTCCTGCTATTTACCCATAGCTGGAGGGAGAAGAAGAGGATACATACCTTTCCCAAGGGTATTAGCACATAAGTGAATGTAATGGATTCGACTGGAATTTGAACTCAGCTCTCCGATTGCTCAGTTCGAGTTGCTATCCATTACTCCACTGTGTAAAACACATGAATTCAATCTTCTTGATGCTCTGTCTTGTTATAGGTTAGGGTCTTGTTACTGGCATGCCAGAATGGAGAAAAAAGAATCATGATAAAGCTGAACAAGTCATGCTCTATTAATTATACGACAGTCAAAAGCCTTGTAATGTTATGATCAGACATTACTAATGAAAACACTGAACTTAATCTCTCATATATAAATAAACTTTATTTAATTCTAGACTTCATTAATTACTGCCAATCAGTTGAGAGGGTAGCTCTGGAGCCCTCTCTGAACATGGACTCTACATTCACATGTGGAAGTAAGAGACTGTCTTCCCTCTAGGATGGGTGTTTATATATCTACTTGTCATACAGTTTTTCCTGTGTATGCACATCCTAGGTGCAACTGGTTCAATCATGTGCTTATATGTTAAGAGGTAGCCACTGGCATCAGGTGATGGATGGATCTGCAACCAGCAGCTCGGAGTTCATACTGT
The DNA here is from genome assembly GCA_964036315.1 of Acanthosepion esculentum. Taxonomy (NCBI): domain Eukaryota; kingdom Metazoa; phylum Mollusca; class Cephalopoda; order Sepiida; family Sepiidae; genus Acanthosepion; species Acanthosepion esculentum. The sequence continues at coordinate 29,204,170 of OZ038487.1, forward strand.
TACATTCCATGTCATCATTGGACTGCACCACTACTGCATAGCTTATATCAACAGAAGACTGATTCTTTTTTTTACTCATTTTATTAAAGGAGACATGGAACAGACATGGTAGTATGGATTCTAGGAGGCAGTGGGAGGAAGAACAAAGGAATGCATGTCATTGGTTGGCATAGTGTCACTCCGTGTGTGGTCTTAAACCTGTTTCTTGAAATTGGTTGTGGGAAACATATCGATGCTTCAAATCCCTGTGGCCCGCTGTTGACCTCAGGTCATTTTGAATTTATCTCCAAAATTTAGACAGAGGCAATCCATCACTGTCAGAATACCACACCCACATTCTGACTAATTGCTGACCACTCAGGCCCAGCCTCCTCATACAGTCACAATATTTCAGGTGAACTTGTTGATACACCTGACTTCTCTGGTTTATTCTGGCATCAGCTAGAATGAGTCACATACTACAGCCTAAATGCTCTGAGAATTGAAAATTGTCATCATATTCATAAACCTTCACAACATATAAATTAAGAAACAAAATTATATTATGACTAATTACTAATTTTTTTTATACTATAACTATGACTAATTACTCATACTTTTTCCTCTGCTGACATATCTTTGTTGATATCCCAACATTTCAGTCATTGGGTTCTCAGGCCTTCATAAGGTGAATGTCAATCCATGTAGCATTCAGGGAGTTTTGAATTGAAATCATTATTTAATCTGGGGCGGGGGGGGGTATAAATTGTTCTTGTTTCACTGACCATATCTAAGGATATCTTAGGTAGTTTGTATTTAGTACTGTTCAGTTATTGCTTACACTGGCACAGGGCCAAATGTTTAAAACTTTCACTTTTCCAACCATGAGACCTGGGTTCGAATCACACTATGGTTGATTTGTCAGGAAGGTGACTTCTTGACGCTATCAATGTGTAGAGGCAATCCCAGCATGTGGCAGCTTTGAAAATAGCTGAAAATCATACCACAGATAAATCCAAGCCTTGTAAGTGAAATTGGGTAAACAAAAATATTTGGGAGCTGTCAATGATTGAGCTAGCACAGAGTTGCTAGTTATCGTGACTGAGGGTTTGAGCATACTGACCTTTTTCAGACGGTTGATCACACCAGATAATGCATTCTCTCCCAGAAACTGTAACTAAGGTCAGCTGTGCATAGTTGCAGTACAAACCACAGTTGGGCTCTGTGGGTGTTGAATAAACACAAATGGGCCTGAGCAGGCATCTGCAATAGGGATTGGCTAGCCACCCTAATGGACAGACATCCTTAGATAAAAGTGGCCATTACCTTGTTTCCACTGAATCTAAGTTTACACAACTCAGCCCAGAGATTGAAGGCCAGAGGTCACAACAACTAAAATAGTAAGGGACAAACATTGCTTAGAGCTACAATGAGTAGGAAGTTGTGGAGAGCCATGTAAATGGATGGCAGAACAGGAACTCTGAAGGATAGTAAGGGGATAAACATTGCTTAGAGTTACAAAGGGTAGGAAACTATGGAGATCCATGTAAATGGGTGTCAGAACAGGGATTCTAAGATATAATAAGAGGAAAAACTTTGCTTAGAGCTACAATGGGTTGGAAGTTGTGGAGAGTCATGTAAATGGATGATAGAACAGGGGTTCTGAGGAATAATAAGGGACAAACATTGCTTAGAGCTACAAAAGGGGGGAAGCTGTGGAGATCCATGTAAATGGGTGTTAGAACAGGGATTGGAAGGGATAATAATGTGACAAATATCACTAAGAGCTACAATGGGTAAGAAGCTGTGGAGATCCATGATCTCCCATGTCTTGAAGTCACATGAATGAAATAAAAACAAATAGTAGTTGTAGCATTAAGATTAGCAAAATTTGCTTGAGTTGTGGTTTGCCTAAATTTTGGGCCATGGCAAAACCGTAATAAAGTTATAATACCGCATTTTCATTATAATAAAATCAGATGTGTCATATTCTGCTGCATCTAGAAAATTTAAGGTAAAAAAAGTTAAAATTTAAAGTAATTCATTTTTTAAAATTTTATTTTACATTGTCAGAATTGCATGAACTTATATTTAAAAACAACTTATATTTAAAAACTTCTTCTGTGTGCTGTGTCCTTTCATGACATGGACGATAATGGCTCTCCACACTTTCCTGTCCTAGGTAACTTTTAATAAATCTAGTGTTTTTTTTATCTCTCTTAAACCCTATTCTGTCATCCATTTACTGAAGCTTGCTAGATAGGTTATGCATTGTTTCCTCTGTTCCTTTTGCTTTCAATCTGTCCAGGGAGTATCAAATTTCAATCTGTCCAGGGAGTATCAAATTTTTGACTGCCTCTTTATTCATTATGTGCCTGAGAAATCTCAAATATCTCTTCTTGATGTTAAGTATAAATTTCATTTTTGTTTCCATTTTCTCTAAAACTTTGTCATTGTTCACATGTTCAATCTATGGTATTCTCAGCAGCCTTCTGCAGAAACACATTTCTGTTGTTTCAAGTCTTTTCTTCATCTGTGGGGAGATTGTCCAGCATACACTGCCGTATAGGAGGACTGATGTCACATAATGGTCTAGTACTCTTTTCTTTGTTTCTAAAAAAATTTTCATGTTTCTTAATACTTTGCTTACTTTTTGGAAGGTTCTTTCACTATAACAATGTGCCTTCAGATTTTGGTGTTGCACTTTCCGTCATCTATTAGAACACTTCCGAGATATTGAAATTGTTTGATTTTGGTATCCCCAATTTGTAATTTGCATGTTGGGCTGTCCCTTTTGCTGACAAAATATTTTAATATTTTAATTTTCTGGAAAATGATTAAAAAGAAAAATACCGTATACACTCATGTATAAGCGGCTTCATGCATAGCATGATCCCTGAATTTTTGGCATGAATTTTAACCTCTCCAGAAAATATTTGCCTGTATATAGTGCTACCAGTTACCAAAAGAAATTACTATTGGCCTATTGGATGCACCCATGCATTGGACACACCCAGATTTTAGCATGGAATATTAATGAAAAAAATATGCATTCTCACTAAACATGAAGAAACACTTAGAGAAACACTTACAGAATTAGGACAAATTATACTACTGGTACTTTTATATTTGTTGGGAAAAAAAAGAATTTTAGTACATTTCATCATGCATTTATTAAAAATTGTTTTAGTTGTTTTCCAGGGAGCATAAATACATAAGAGCTACAAAGAAATCTGCTGGTATCAGTGAATACTGGTACATATGATAATAGGCAAAAAAACAGAAATATGGTACGTGTTGGTAAAGAAAAAAACACATTACAACCAAAAAAATCAAAATTATAACCTTACCTTTATGTGACATTCTCACTAAGCATGAAGAAACACTAACAGTACAAGTACAAATTATACTACTGGTACAGTGTAACCCGAATATAAGAGAGTTGTCGGGACTGGAGAAGAAGTATCTTATATCCAGGTTTCTCTTATATACGGGTTTGGTCTATTTTGTTTTATTAACACAGGCTCTAATTTATGACCAGATGAAATCTCTCTTATATCCGGGTTACACTGTACTTTATTTTAATAGAAGTGAGGTACATTTTTTTGGAAAAGAAGAATTTTAGTACATTTCATCATGCACTTACTGAAAATTGTTTTAGTTGTTATTCAGGGACCAACATCTGCACATACTGTAAATTCACAATAGCTACAAAGAAATCTACTGGTATCAGTGAACACTAGTACATATGGTAATAGGCAAACAAACAGAAATATGGTACTTGTTGGTAAATGAAGACTCATACCATACATACCGAAATGCAAATTCCAATATCTGTATATCAATGAAAACACAGACAAAGCAAACATCAATGTACCAGCCAAAGCAAATATTTCTTTAAAATCTTGTATTTCTAGAAAACAAGCAGCACAATATTGTGAAAATCCATAAATTTCTTTATTTTTTTCCTGGGTGAATTATTCAGGGATATTTTTATTAATATCATGTTTGTTCCTGTTTATATTTCTGAGATGAGGTATTATGTACACTATTTACATTATTCAGACTATTGCCCTCATCTTTGTTGCCATATTTATCACAACATTTCGGCCATTGTATGCTCCGGCCTTCTTCAAGTGGTTGGAATGTCAAACTGAACCCTTTATTTCGCTCAAAATGGCACAGTGGATAAAGGCGTTATTTAGATCCACTGTCAGGACCCAAAGAGTTGTGAGTTCAATACCTGATTAAGGTGGTGGAGAACTTGGAGAGGGGAATTAACAGGAGATAACTGATAACTGACATCCATTTGACATGGCATTATGGGACTAGAACAGTCTACCCCAATGAGTGAAATAAAGGGTTCAGTTTGACATTCCAACCACCTGAAGAAGGCTGGAGCATACAATGGCTGAAACGTTGTGATAAATATGACAACAAAGATGAGGACAATAGTCCGAATAATGTAAATAGTGTATTTTGTTTGTTCACTCCCAGGAGTCCTAGTTTCAGAGCTAAGCTCTATGGGTACACTGACTCCTGGGGAACCGCACTTTTTCATGGTCTTCATGTCCCTCTCATACATGATACTGCTGTATTGGACACAGGGTAGTTATTGGTGCATATTTTTGGAAATAATCCATGTCCCATAGACTGGCAAATACGGTACTTGTGACCCACTATTTTTATATAAAAATCTGTTCATAAAAACTTGCACTATACTTGAATATGTGAATATTTAAACTTACACTATATTTGAATACTTGAATATATACAATAAATGAATTTCTTTTAAAGCTGAAAAATCTGCCTCAGGTTTTTTTCACTGCCTCTATAATCCAAACAATTTCTCATCTGCTAAAATAAAAAAAATTTTTCTTTAATATAAGTCTACTTACCTACTGTGAAAATGTCTATGAAACTATTTCAAAACTTAAATCAATATTTCCTTTATATATATATATATATATATATATATATATATATATATATATATATATATAGTGCTGTTCAATAAAAGTGACTCACCTGATTTTTTTACTTAAAAATTTTTTCTCCTATTGTTTTTAGGGTCAAACTAATTTTTAATCTTACTAATATAAAGACCTCTTCCCGACCACCTAGTAAAAAAGTTTACTCACCCTAAGGTATTCTATTGATAATTATAATTTTGGATATAAATGAGATTTAGGGAAAAACTCTGTGCAAAAAAAGTGATTCACTTATTTCCTGCAATTAGTAATCAATAGAAACATAACCGAACAGCTTTAAATAAAGAATAATAGAGGTATAATTTATTTATAATAGGTAATATAGTTCGAAATATTTAATAATCTATGGGTCCTCCTTTATTTTGAATAACCTTTTCAACCTTTTTTGGCATTGACTTGATTAGGTTCTGGTAAATCTCATCTCCAAACATTGAATTCCATTCAGATATGAAATTCACAATCAAATCCTCTTTGTTGCTCAACTGCTTTCTCGAGAGCCTGTACTTTATAATGCTCCATAAGTTTTCTATGGGGTTGAGGTCAGGAGATTGTGGCGGCCATGTCATAACACTCACCTGCTTCTCAACAAAGTATTCCTTCATCAATTTTGAATTGTGACAGGGAGCATTATCCTGCATAAAAATGAGCTTGGTGGGGTTGATTTGCACCCTTTCAGCAGAAGGGAGCAGACAAGACTCTAAAATTCTCTTCTACTGCTTGCTCCTGGGGGTCTTTTCAATAGGTTTTAAGAAACCAGTTCCATGAAAAGAAAAGCATTCCCAGGACATTATACTTAACGGATGCTTGACAGTACTTACTGCTAAATTCAAAGAGATTTCAAATCTTCTTCTTCAGATTTTAGATCGCTTATCCTTTGAATTTAGCTCAATTTTCATTTCATCAGAGAAGAGAACATTTAGTAAAAAACTCAGGTGAGTCACATTTATCAAACAGCACTGTATATATATATATATATATATATATTGATGCATGATTCATTAAATAATATAGACAAGTTTTGTCTATTTATTTTAAGTAAATTCCTTTCATATTGTCTGATAAGCTTAACAACATTATCATTGAAATACAAAAGGAAATCACCATATTGATACATGATTTTAATCCTACCTAAGCTTTCGGCTTATATAACCCATTATCAAAGATGACAATTACATTTCAATATACTGAACAATACATGGACAAAACAATAGTGATAGTCTGTTTTTGTTGCATGAAAGATTTCAAAGCAATGACAAACTTGTGTATATGAGACGCATAAGTGAGAATCGCATCGCAGCTCGTGATGTCACACATGGCCACGTGAGAGTGAAAACAAGAAGTATTAAGTATGGGAAGCCATTGGTATAAATACACACAATATATATATATATATATAAACCTCTCATTAAAATCAATGTCAACCATGTTTGTTAATTAATCTGATGTAGCTGTCAGGTCATGTCAAAAAGGAAGCAAAGATAATTGCCATTTTTAAATCTAAGCCAATCTGGCCTAAAATAATTTATCTGGAAAAGTTGAAGATTAATATCTTGCAGGAAATTCTTAAAAATTTACTTCTCTGAGATGTAATTAAAATTAATATATTGTAATCTAATATTTGCTTTCACTTTCCTATAAAGTGTCAATTAAATTTTTAGGAAGTTTAGATTTGTCATAAGCTCTCTTATATATAAAAGACAATAACTTATATATTATAAATTGGGAGAAAATGTATGACAAAGCGGAAGTTTTCTTGTGACATGTTTCATCCTATAGGACTTCATCAGACTAAACTTGTTATGTTGGTGCAGCAACACATGCACATGAATGAGGGATGTTGGGAATTTTAAATTAATTTTTTTTTTTTTTCTAGCTGATTTAATTTAGATTTTTCTTTTTTTTCCATCACTTTTGTTAGTAGAAATCCTACACTGTGACAATATAAGTTCTGCCTGGAATGGTGAAATGTGGTAAAAGCCAAGGAACAAATTTACTTTAGATGACCTTGCAATCAAGACACTCTCTAGACATGTAGTGAATTGTTTTCTCCTTTGATCAGTGTAGCATTTTCTATATCAAAATTGCGTTCATTCTCGTTAAATTTCCCAGCATCCCTCATTCATGTCACTTTATCGTACATTTTTTCCTCAATATTGTTCTTGATATATAAAAATATATAGTGTTATCTTATAAATTGTAAACAACAGATGATCAATCTTAAATGGTGCAAATGGCTGGGATTTAGTCATTGTTTTATGCAGAAGTAATCATCTGTATTAGTGTAAAATAACATAAACTGAAATTTGAAATTCAAATGGGTCACTCTAATCCATGTCAGTAGACTACATCTAGTTATTGTTGACAAAGAAAATAAAACTTGTCAGATTTACAATGTCGCTGTTCTAGCAGACAACAGCATAAAATGGAAAGAAAAGGAAAAGCTATAAAAATACCTGGATCTTAACAGAGAATTGAAAAAAAAAATTTTAGTAGCATATAAAAGAGATGACAGTACCTTCCATTGTTATCAATCTCCTCTGAAAGCCACTATAATAATAATAATAATAATAATAATAATAATATAATAATAATAAAATAAAAAAAAATTGTTCTGACAAGTACAGCCCACACTTTAGGAAGGGCTTTATCTATGTAATTATTTTCTTTTTTTTATTTATTTATTTTTATTTTTTTGCAGTACAAAGTGTCATGATGCCATTTCTAACCTTAGGTCCCTTGGCGGGACCCGGAAAGAAATGTGTAAACACCAGATATCAAAGGAAATAAAAATAATAAGAAGAAATACCTGTGAAAATTCAAGTTTTGCTATTTGAATTTTGGGATAAATCATAATTCTTAATTTAATGATTGAATAAGCTCCTTGCAAGTTCCATGACCATAAAATACCTCTAGACATTCCATTATTGCATCTGTAAACGTTTGAGCTTGACATCTCAAACAAAACTAAACGTGTTGAATTGGTTGAAAAATAAAACAAACAGGAGAGTGAATCAAAGCAAGATAGAAATTTTTATTCTCTTGCAAACTTTTTTGTTTTGAGATAATTTCAAGTCTAATTTCTGAAAGAAAGTACAAATTCAAGAAATGTTCTTAAGAGAGTGTTGTGCCTTAATAAACTCAGTATCAGCAGCAGCCCTGGAGCTATAAAAAAAACAATATGAACCCTTCTCCTTTCGAAGTGTGTGATACAAACTTTTCACACTGAAGCTAAAAGGGCTGTGAATGCTTCACACTAAAACACATCTACATGGACAAGTCACACTCAAATACATTCATTAACATTTCATTGTATTTGCAATTTACTTCTAGGAAAAGAAACTCTTGTCTTAAACTTTCCTTTTGTTAATTTTGATTCACAAATGTTATCTTGCATTGCAAATCAATTAGTATCTGTTACTTTGTGCATGTACTTTTTTACCACCATTATTTCATGTATTGTAAAATATTCTTGTATGAAACCTTACACATTAATTATTGAAGTGGCCGAACACTAAAAGAGTCTCTGTAAAAAAAAAAAAAAATTAAGAAAAAATTGAACTTACTCTGTTGGTGAGTTAAAGAGTCAGTGAAGAGTATTTTCTATGCTATGCACATCTATCAAGGGAGCACTAATTGTAGCATCTTAAGTTGTACAAAGTCAAAAGGAGAGAGCTAGCCACTTGGGATTCACTTTCCTGAGAGCAAGTACAAATTCAAGGAATGTTTTTAATAGAGTATGTAACAAAAAATGGAAAAGTTAAACTTACTCTGTTGGTGAGTTAAAGAGTGAGTGGGGTGTATTTTCTAAGTTATATCTATTAAATGAGCACTAATTTTAGCATCTCAACCTTGGCACAAATTGAGAAGAAGAGACCTAGCCTCTTGGGATTCACAGCACGTCTACTCCCATTTTTAATGCATGCCCAAAAGCTGAAATAGGGTTGCCACTGTTTACAGGGTTATGAATGCCTGCATGTCTAGTGAAAAGGTTTAACATCAACTACAAAATATTGCAATAACAATCATAGGTATGAATGTGGGACATTATTTAAAGAAGTAAGAGGGTACAAATGAAAAGATTCAAAACTGACAAAATATTGCAATAACAATCATAGGTATGAATGTGGGACATTATTTAAAGAAGTAAGAGGGTACAAATGAAAAGATTCAAAACTGACAAAATATTGCAATAACAATCATAGGTATGAATACTGGTCATTATTTAAAGAAGCAAGAGGGTACAAATGAAAAGATTCAAAATTGACAAAATATTGCAATAACAATCATGGGTATGAATACAGGTCATTATTTAAAGAAGTAAGAAGGTACAAATGAAAAGATTCAAAACTGACAAAATATTGCAATAACAATCATGGGTATGAATACAGGTCATTATTTAAAGAAGTAAGAGGGTACAAATGAAAAGATTCAAAATTGACAAAATATTGCAATAACAATCATGGGTATGGATACAGGTCATTATTTAAAGAAGCAAGAGGGTACAAATGAAAAGATTCAAAATTGACAAAATATTGCAATAACAATCATGGGTATGGATACAGGTCATTATTTAAAGAAGCAAGAGGGTACAAATGAAAAGATTCAAAATTGACAAAATATTGCAATAACAATCATGGGTATGGATACAGGACATTATTTAAAGAAGCAAGAGGGTACAAATGAAAAGATTCAAAAGGAACTGTTATCCTTTTAAACCACTCCTCAAATATTATGGATTTGCTTCCCATACATCCAAGTTTGCATTATGACATTTATATTGAACATCTGAAAACTGTTGTTTGCCATCAAGACAATCATCATCAATAAGGGTGTTTTCAATTTAATAGAAATTCAAGATTCAATAATATTAAACAGGATATGAATCCATGATAATTTGATGATGAAAATGATAAAAACTTCAAGAACTATCCTTGAATCTTTGATTCCATATATACACTACTAAATAATCATATCACAATTATTTGGTCTATGCATTGCTTTGATCTTTGATTTGCATATTTGCCACATACCTACTATGTGATTTGTAGTCATACATGTGTATGGGAGGGCAAAAGTATAATCATGCTGATTCAAATTGACAAGGTTTTCCATTTCACTGATGCAAAATTTAAACTAACAAGAGCATTATCACCTCCTTCATTTTCCTTTTTTTCCTTTCATTTTCCTTTTTTTATTCTTTCTTCCCTGTTCCTAAAACCAAACAGCATCTGTTCCACCCTGCCTCAGGATGGTAGCACCTGTTAGGGTGCCAGCTATGGGCAAATAGTGACCCATGCTAGGGTCAAAACAGGAAAATAGAAAAATGCAATAGAAAAAAATTACTATCAATACATTTTTGGGGAAAAAAAATTTACCAAAGCTCACAAGAAAATAAAATTTCAGCATTAAATGACCCATAAGGAGTTGATAGGCTGTTACACAAACAAACCAAACCAAACAGCATCTGTGCTGTATTTTTCTTTCCTTACATTCACAATGGAATGGTCTATTATTTATCTCAGTCAATGGCAGTGAGTAGCATACATGCTAACTTACTATTTGAGGAACAAACAGAATTATATGACTTTGAAGAATTATTAACTGTTTCTGGATCGAGATTTACTGGTATTAAGTTAACTCAAATTTAAATTCAATTTTTGATCTATCTATATAAGTTAACCTTTTTGTACATTAAACATTCTGGTAGGATTATGATCAGGCCATTGGTAAAACAACTTTTACTATTAAACATTTAGTTGTCTTTTGTCTATGAAATATAGATGCAATAAAATTGCAAAACAAAAATGCAGATTATATTGTAAATAGTTTTGAACTGAAGTCATAATTGAAACTTTTAGACCTGTTGCAATGTGGAAGGGACACCTGTGAGGATGCTTCCCCAATCACTAAAATCTTAACCTCTTCAAGTTGATGGTCAACTGTTATATATCTTACATATAATATAAAACCAACCCTCACTCCTTCCCTATATATCATTACAACATCTCTACCTTGAGTGGCACTTAGGCCTTGTTTTGGGTGAACAGTAGCAAAAAAAATTTGATTATTAATGAAAAGTCATACCAATTTCAAAATATGCTATTGTCAGTTATCAGTTATCTCCTGTTAATTCCCCTCTCCAAGTTCTCCACTGCCTTAACCGGGTCTTGAACTCACACTCTTTGGATCCTGTCACTGGATCTAACTAATGCCTTTATCCACTGTGCCATGTGTTCTTGAGGACACATGGCACAGTAGATAAAGGTGTTAGTAGCATATAACTGATAACTGATATCCATTAAACATGGCAGGTGGAACTAGGATAGTCTACCCCAGTGAGGGAAATAAAGGGTTCAGTTCGACATTCCAACCACCTGAAGAAGGCCGGAGCATACAACAGCCAAAATGTTGTAATAAACATGGCGACAAAGATGAGAACAATAGTCTGAATAATATAAATAGTGTACATAATACCTCATCTTAGAAATATAGACAGATATTGTGACTGGCATGTCATTTCAATTTTTAAAGCTCATAGTTGGTAAGGAAGGAAGAAATTGGAAGGGAGTTCCACAGGTGAGAAGTGCAAGAAAAGAAACTATTAGAATAGAACACACAGCTAGTTCAACAGTGAAACAATTGCTAATCTAGTAAGTAGTATGCTTACATTCATATAGTCGAGGAATTAAGGAGAAAAGCTTATCAGAACAATTAGCATGAAAATATTTCTAGAAGTTGTAAATAAATATACATATCTAGCTTGCCAGTCTGTCTGTAATGTGTTAATCAAATTTTTACTTTTCAGTTTTTAAACATTTTCTAAACAAATCAATTAAGCGACTGATCAATATTTTGTACATCCGGCTCCCCAGACATATCTCTGTCAGATTTTTTTCTTTGAGAAAATTTTCAATATTATTTTACTCAACAAAGGTAGCTTCAGTTTATGAATGACCTTTGTGCATGAATAACAAAGGTGAGCTATCTTATAATTAATAATAAATAGCAGTACAAAGTACAACACAAAGATCTATTTGAACTACTAGGAAAACTTGTTTAATTTGTGAAAGATAGGAAGTTGTTTGCGAGCCATGTTCGCTTACATCCAGAGGGTACATGGCACATAGAGAAGAAGAAGAAGAATTAAAACAATCCAGAACATATACTGCAAGCAAGCAACCAACTAACAGATAGAAAATGAATTCCGAAAATAACCCATAATAGAAAGAGGTGTAAGACAAGAATGTATCTTCTTACCAGACTTTACATTGAGGCGATCTAGGATTCATTATTGGTGGCAGTTTGAATATGAGATATGCAGATAACGCACTGTTGATAGTAAGCAAAATAAGGAACCTCCAGGAACTCCTAGAGAAGGTGATAAAGGAAAGCAAGAAGAAAGGATTAAACACCAACTGTAAGAAGATAGGCCGTATGGTCGTCAGGAAAAGAGGCGCCCAAACTGTGCATTACAAATTGAAGATACCAAAATGAAGCAAGCATAAAAATTCAAATAACTAGGAAGGGTTTTAACCGGGGATGGAGAATATAACAAGAAAATCAGAAGGTGCGTTGGGATAGCAAAAGATGCCTCCCAAAAGCTAAGCAAAATATTAAGAAACAAGACAATTTCATCAGCAACAAAGAAAAGAGTGCTGATCTGCTGTGTAATATTGGCCCTCCTATATAGAAGTGAATGCTGGACAATCTCATCACAGAGAGATCACTTGAGGTAACAAAAATGTGGTTCTACAGGAGGATGCTGAGAATATTCATGGACTAAACATGTGAGTAATGAGGAAGTATTAAGAGAAAAGGAAACAAGGATACTTATACTTAAAATCAGAAAGAGGCAGCTGAAATTTCTGGAGGACCTAACAAGGAAAGGTGCCTAGAGAATTTGACACTCATAGGCAAGAAGGAAAGATGGGCAGAGGAAAAGCAGTGAGTAATCTGAGTTTATCAATAAATGGTAAAACAGGGACTAGTAAGGAGACAAGCATTAGTTAGAAATACTGAAGATAGGAAATTGTATAGACATGGTTGTCTATGTCCTGAAATTGTACCCTTTTTTCCATTATGTATTTTTTAAAATTTTATTTATTCTTTATGGAAATTAAATGATAGCATTGTAGTTGTACGTGGTCCTCCATTATCTCCTGGCTACCAATTTATTTAGACTCAGTCTGAAACATTGTTTAAATCTGTGAATAACAAACTAGCTCTCATGCTAAGTGTGCAGATAGATGTTGCTATTATTAATCAAATAACCTTTAGATTCCAATAAGAAGGTAAGGACGAAGAAAGATATATGTTACAAACTACGGAAAATATTATGAACCAAATCAAAAACAAAAGATGGTTTATTTTTCAGTAAACTCAAGATATAAAATCAGAAATCTGTTGTCAGAGACACTCAGCTGCAAATGATATTAATAACGAATGTCTACTTTATTAATAGTGAATTGGGAAATATTTCGTATTAGTGGTTCACTTTAATTCCATTCTTGACACATTTTCTTATCTTGGATTAAATGTTTAAAAAAAAATTAAACCAAAATTACATACAAAATGACATACTTGTATGTGTACTGGATCCTATCAAGACTGTAAATTGGTGTAACAACTTTAACAGCTAATAGTGCCTGGATGGTTAGTTTGGGAATGGTTTGCTTACTCAAGGTCTCACTCAACTATTTTCTTCTTTGCCAACCATTGTGGCATATCCAGAGACAATTACCATATTTTCCAGCTTGCAAGATGCTGCAGCTTGGAAGATGCACCATAATATTTGAAATAAATTTCTAAGAAAAAAAAAGTAATTCTCATTTAACAACACATTCTTCATACATCCCTCACATACTGGTGCTATGTGTTGTTTATATTAATCACTCATCTGATTTTGTTTGTATGGCAATGGCATACAAGTCAAGAGTAGAATGGCTCCCACCACTGCTAGTAAACAGAGCATGTTTAAGCTTGTGGATCGGCTCCAGGAAGATTTATAGTCTTGGAAAAACCTGTAACAGCTAAGTGCTGATGTTGCATCATATAAAATTATTAATTAGTTAGCTAACATTATAGTGTAATGACTCAATATAGAAATCCACGTCCCTATCAGTCAAGCCAATTAGGTGACTGTCCAAGCTTACTTGAGCATGGGTGTTGCCTTACATTCATCTTGGAAGATGCACATGTATTTTTCAGGGTATTTTTTAGGAAAAAAGTGCATCTTGTAAGCCGGAAAATACGGTAATTTTCTCATGATATCTATGAGAACAACATTAAGAATAAGGTGATTAAAAGTAACAGTGCAAATGCTAGTCTCTGATAACTTCCTCAGCAGTCCTAGTATAGAAGTGAGCACCATATAAAGAAAAGAAAAACTGTTCAGTTCTCATAACCTCCACAGTGTCAGTGTGTACTACCTCCAAAGTGAGGAGCAAGCCTGATTGGGGCCTCAGGCAGTACTTTGTGACCTTTGCTATCTTATCAACATTTGCCTTTTTCTACCTACATTTATATACATCACAAATTAAGCTAAGCACAATTGACTATTAAAGGATGAAAAGTTTTGGGATTTTGATGTCATTCTTGGGTCTTCTTCCAAATTCCATGAATTTGTTTTGCTCATGCTATGTCTCGGAAAAAAATCTCGATATAAAATTCACCATTTTATATCCATAATGTTGAATGTGTTAAAATTATTCAACTTTTTAACAAGAAAAATCTCAAGATGATGTTAAAAAGTGACGCAAAACACTGTTGAGTTATTTAAGATGGAATGATCTATTGTGACATGTCTCTAATTATTTAAGATGGAATGATCTATTGTGACATGTCTCTAATTATTTAAGATGGAATGATCTATCGTGACATGTCTCTAATTATTTAAGATGGAATGATCTATCGTGACATGTCTCTAATTATTTAAGATGAAATGATCTATCGTGACATGTCTCTAATTATTTAAGATGGAATGATCTATTGTGACATGTCTCTAATTATTTAAGATGAAATGATCTATTGTGACATGTCTCTAATTATTTAAGATGGAATGATCTATCGTGACATGTCTCTAATTATTTAAGATGGAATGATCTATCGTGACATGTCTCTAATTATTTAAGATGGAATGATCTATCGTGACATGTCTCTAATTATTTAAGATGGAATGATCTATCGTGACATGTCTCTAATTATTTAAGATGGAATGATCTATCGTGACATGTCTCTAATTATTTAAGATGGAATGATCTATCGTGACATGTCTCTAATTATTTAAGATGGAATGATCTATCGTGACATGTCTCTAATTATTTAAGATGGAATGATCTATCGTGACATGTCTCTAATTATTTAAGATGGAATGATCTATTGTGACATGTCTCTAATTTGTATTTAGATAGATTGTATTTATTTTCAATTTTTCTAGTTGAATTGATCACCTATATTGCATATGATCCATTATTGCACATAATTAGCTTACAATAAAATTTGTATCATATATGAATACTATCTTATGAAAATTGATATGTAGTAGAGTGGAGGGCGCCGTATCTTAGATTTGGCCATGCAACGTTGACATGGTTATTAAATAACATATGGATTGATCTGTTATGACATGTCTCTAATTTGTATTTAGATAGATTGTATTTATTTTCAATTTTTCTAGTTGAATTGTCCACCTATATTGCACATGATTCATTACTGTACATAATTAGGTTACAATAAAATTTGTATTTTATAAGAATACTATATTATGAAAATTTAGATGTAGTAGAGTAGGGAGTCCGTATCATAGATTTAGAGGGTATCATAGATTCGGTTGTTGGCCATGTGAACCTTGCAGTGACCCTAAGGCCAAACATAGAAATAAACATCATATGGGCGGGCATCTTTGATCTAGCAATAGCAGACATTAAGTTTGTGGCTTGAAAATTTTACTATAATAGTTTGCTGGATGTAAATATTGGTTTAAATTATTTAATTTATCTGGTAGTGGTGAGTTCAATTCCTGATTTAAGCAGAGGCATCCATGTGTATAAATTAATATGAGATATCTCCTCGAACGGATAGTGGAATATGAAATTTTCCTCCTGGGACTAAGTAAAGGGTTCAGCTTGAAATTCTCAGAACACTAAACATTATGACAGGCACCTTAAGAAAGTTGGAAATACAAAGGCTGAAATGTTGGGACTAAACAATCAAGATGGGGATAACAATTTAAATAAATCCGTACATAATATCTGTTGATGGTAAAAAATTTAGTACCTTTCCCAAAGAAATATAAATTGGATTCCATCTTTGTTAAAAACATAGTGTATTGGGGCAGCAGATTATTATTCTTTATTTTTTCCCTTTCCCAAAACTAAAGCCACTATACGAAATTTGAAATGGATCATGATCAAACATAACAGACATTCGTTGTCTGTTATATTTAACAATATATGTTTGAATATATATATATATATATATCCGATGCGATGAGAATGAAAGTAATATATAAATATATAAATTCTAACGTTCGCAGCATTCATTCAAAAAAGAGCTCAATACAGGTAGTAGAGCGATAATTAACCATTTCCGACCCTCACCCGTAGATGTGCAGTTAAAATGCACTGAAACCAAGTTGCATCTTTGTTGTGAGTAAAATGGTTTTGTCTATATGATAAAATTATAATAAATAAATAATACATATATATATATATATATATATAATGTATGTATGTATGTATATATATCTATATATTTATATATATATGTATGTATGTAAATATATATATATGTATATATACTTATCTGAAGCTGAAAAATATTAAAAAAATTATTAACATAAAAATGTCATGTGTTAAAAAAATTGAACTGTGTACAAAATTTCATATACGCACATATATATGACATTTTATATGATATATAAAAAAGTAACCTATATAAAAAATATTTATAAAAAAGATGACATGTAAAAAATGAAATTAACCCACATAAAAATGTAAAAGGATATTTTTAAAAATTACCTAATAAAAAATGTTATATAAATAAATTTTACTTAAACAAAATTCATGACAAAATTATTTTGCACAAATCTCTTTTTAGCAAAATTCTTTGACACAAATGAGTTACATAGTTATGGAAATTATTATTATCTTGAAGAAATTGGTGATTATGGTATCAGGATTTGACAGAAGATTTCACTGTATAACCTTGGTTATTTAATTCTCCAGATCCTAATCTCATTGAACATATAAAATATGTTGGAATATGATACACTGTATAATTACTGGTTTTTAAATAGCAATGGGTTCTATCAGCCATGAATGCATGGAATAATTACATTTTCTCATTAAATAATTTGATGTTCCTTGGTCTGCCAAAACATAAATTTTGAAATAATGTTGTCTTCCTGTAGTTATTTGTTATTGTTGTTTTGAACCTGAAGACTTGATTCACTTTTAAAATAAAAGGCTGTAGGCATCCAACTCTTCGCTTGCAAGATTGACTTTCTCTCTGTCTTCAAGTTGAATGGCATTTATATTTCCTGTATGTCTCTTAAAATCTCATTAATTCTTTCTTTCTTTCTTTCTTTCATGTTTAGTGGCAAGATCACTTGAAAGTCAAAGGTCAAAATAGTTACTTTCCTACCTGGTCATTCAGAGCCGAGATTTTACCTATTTCACCCAATGAAAGATCTTGTTAGAAATAACACAAATTCTACAGCCAATGGGTGAAGTTGTTACATTGGTATCATAGGTCAAAGAAAGGAAACAATTGAACTTTATTTCCAAAGTTAAAAGTGTTATAGAATAATTTAAATATTTGCTAAGTAATAATAGTAAATTATGTAAGTAATTTCATTTTCCTTAATAAAATCAGTGTTAAATTTAAAATTTAAATCTAAAGTTAAATATCTTTGCACCTTGAGCATGTATGTATGTATATATCATGGGCGTGTGGCCGAGTGGTTAGAATGTTCATTTTCTAACTATGAGACCCGGGTTTGAACCTCATCACAGTTGATATGTCAGGATGGAGACTCCCTGATGCTATTGGTCTAGAGGGGGGGGTGATCCCAGTGTGCAACACCTTTGGAAAGTGGCTGAAAACCATACCACAGGTTGACCCAAGCCTTGTGAGCGAAATTGGGTAGATGGAACACTTGGGATCTGTCGATAGCTGTGCTAGCACAAAGTCACATGTCCTCATGACTGACGGTTTGAGTGTGCTGGCCTTGTTCACATGGTTGATCACACTAGATAACACACTCTCTCCCAGAAATTTTAACTAAGGTCTACTCAGCATAGTTGCAGTATAAACCACAGTGTTGAACAAGCACAAATGTCCCTGAGCGAGCGTCTGCAATAGGTATTGGCTAGCTACCCTAATAGACAGGTATCCTTGAATATGAGTGGCCAGCTATTATTATTATTATTATATATACAGGGTGCATCAAAAATACTTTACAAACTTTGGAGGCACCAAAACAAGGACAAACGTCTATATAAACATGTCTGCAAATTTTTTGTTTCGGTTTAAAGAAAGTTTATGGTAGATGGTGCAGTGTTGCTATTAGACTAGGTTACATTTGTCATTCGTGTACATTTGTGGCTAGTCTTTCTTTATCATTTAACATGTGTAGTAGTGAGTTAACTGAGAAGTGTTCCATTTAACAATGGCAGGACAGTCATATCGTGAGCAACCAGATACGATTATTACATACGATTGCACGAATGGTAATGTACACGAGGCTGCACAGCTGTATAAGATTGCATTTCCAGACTGAAGGCAGCTGAGTCATCCAACCTTTCCTGTTGTTTATTGTTGTGCTGCTGAGACAGGATCTGTGGCACCACAATCTATGGATCAAGGAAGACCGTTATCTGCCCATACGTCTAACTATGAAGAACATATTCTACAGGCTGTCAGAGATGATCCAGGTATCAACATACATCAAGTGACCCTAGCATGTCATACATCTCATATTACTGCATGGAGGGTACTCCAAGAGCAGCTCCTGTATCCGTATCGTCTTCAATGTGTGCAGGGTTTTTTGCTCTCTGATCACTAACCAAGGGAGAACTTTTGCCGATAGCTTATTGCACAAATTGCTGATCTGTTGTTTGTCTCTTTAGTCTTGTTTATGGATGAGGCAACATTTGGAAGAGATGGAATAACAAATTTACATAACCAACATTTGTTTGCAGATCGGAATCCCCACGGTACAATATAGGCTAGACACAAGCAACAATTTACAATTAGTGTGTGGGCTGGAATTGTAGGTGAGTGTCTGGCAGGTCCGTATGTTCTTCCAGCTTGTCTTACAGGAGCTGTCAGACTTTATTTCTAATACTATTCCAGATCTGCTAGTGGATGTACCCTTGCTAATACAAAGACAATTGTGGCTCATGCATGATAGGGCTCCAGCACATTTAGTCACATTGTTCGCGATACACTGGCTGACATCTACCATTAAACATGGATAGGTGGATTCCATGGTCAGCACATTCTTCCAACCTCAATACTTTAGATTTTTATCTGTAGGGCCACCTAAAACAATTGGTTTATGCAGCAGACATTAATAATACAGAAATACTTCAACATGTCATGGAGCCCTGCAAAACCATTGGCCACCATGTGGGAGTATTTGAAAGGGTCCACCAGTCCATGATCTGACATGGATATATGCGTGTATAGAAGCAAGCAGAAAATATTTTGAAGATTTATTATGAATTGCTGTGTTGAGGTACAATGATGGCCTTTTAGGACATATGTTTATATGGACATTTGACCTTGTTTTGGTGTCAGGAATCTACCCCCAATGTTTGTAAAAGTATTTTTGGATTGTATCTTGGATTGTACATTTAACAGCATCTGCCATAAACTTTAAACTTAATAACTCAAAAAACGGATGATTTGCGGACATATGTTTATATGGACTTTTGTCCTTGTTTTGGTGTGAATAAGCTGTCCCCAAAGTTTGTAAAAGTATTTTTGATACACCCCGTATATGTAATATAAATGTGTCTTAGCTATAAAAGTTTGAACTGGTGATACTAGGTAATGTAGCTTGTCTGAACATTTGTCATAGAAATAATGACTGAGTAGCAATATGCTTGTAGCATTTCGTCTGTTGGGAAGGGGCTGGAGGATTGAAAATAATTCATCATGCTATGTAAATGCTTTTGAACTCTGGCAAGGCTGGAAAGTGAGCATTGGGCAGCTCCAGCTCAGATATGACAGCAACACTCCATTTTTAGTCAGATCTGACTCTTGTAAAGATAGTGCATCACAGGGGGAGTCAGCTACTTTCTGGAAAGCTACAAGGAATCAACCAGCATTTCAGATACTGATATTTATCAAATAAAGTGCTTGAATTGTAGATACACTTACACTGGTGAGACATCTCAAAGTCTAAAAGCTTGCTTCTGTGAACACATGAGAGATCTACGTTGAGACAACCATTTAAACTCATTTGTAATACACAAGAACAACACTGGATATAACTTTGATTTTACAAATGCTACCTTAAAGAAAGAACATAATTCTTTCTGGTGAAAATAAATCGAGGGAGTCCTGATAAAAATTTTACCAACTATAAATACACATCAAAAACATTATATCACATCACCAACCTTTATTAAATCTATTCTTAAGGAATTTAATGTATATTTAACTTCTACAACCAGTGCTGACATAAAAATGTTGTCAAATCAAAATGCAGACAACCCCCAAAGATAAGTAATACCTACTAGACACCTACATACATACATACATGTACATTATCATCTGAATCTTACATAGATAATTAGAATTATGATACACTTACACACATAAATTATACAAGCGAATGCTGCTTGACTAATTTAAATGCAAGTCAAGTTAACCAATGAAAATCAAACAACACAAAAATAAAATTGCTTTATGTTTCGAATATGAAACTGAGCAGTTATGACTTTCAAAGATATCTGAATGAGTAAAATGTGCTTTAAGAACCTTGCCTGGTTGTGGAGCTCTTCGTGGCTGAGTGGTCAAAAGTACATCAGATCAAACAATGGTGTCTCCTGCAAAGGAGAAAGTAGGTTCAAATCCTGCCAGAGGGTGCATTTTTATTTAGTAAGATTTCTTGACTGTTTAGACTGGTAGACGAAATAAAATACTGTTTAAAATAAATGGTGTCTACTAAGATAAGGGTACCCACTAACAATAAAGTTTAAAGTAATAAAAATATGTCGGATTAAATAAAAATCCATGGATTCTTTAGAAAATTTATATATATATGTATATTTCTAAAGAAGTGATAGATTTTCTATTTATTAATCCAACAGATTTTACTTAAACATTAATTTCAGTGGATGCTCATATTTGAGTAGACACTCCGTTTTATTTATTAAATAGTATATTTATTTATTTGTATCTACCAGACTGAATATTCGAGAAATTTTATTAAAGAATAATACTGTGCCGGAGAGCGCATATTTTTCCTTTAATAAGATCTCTTGACTATTCAGGCTGGTAGATCAAAATATACTGTTTAATAAATTAGCAGAACATCTAATCAAATATGGGTATCAACTAAAAATAATGTTTAAACAATATATGTATATATAAAGATTAATGGTACTATAATACTATTGGAAGATATAAGTAGCAGAACTACTTATAAGTAAATAGCATTTGTATAGCAAAAGTGCTTAATGTCCAAGTAAGATATTCTAAAACACATCATAATCAATAATCAATCAATGAATGATTTCAATGCCTGGTGATTGTATATTTGTGTGAAGGTTTTTGATGGCAGTTTTACTATTTTTAATTTTTTATATTTTACTATTGTGTCAAATATGTAATTTATAGTATGTAGTTTCTTCGAGTTATTCCTATTGTATTTTAGTTATTTGGGATAATATGACAAAATTAAGGTGTTTCTCTGAAAGAATTCTTAATCAGTCATGATAATTTATCTCAGAAAAACAGACAGAAAATTAATTGTCTGATCATCGTAAGAAATTGTGAATAGTTTTTTAAAACCTATTCTTTAACCCATTAATTACCACAATCCTAAAAAATCAGAGAGTTGGCATATGATGCAAGACAACAATATTTGTCTCTCACTTGAACTATTCAACTATAAAAGGAATGGTTGAGCCTCATTTATGAGCTGTCCGTCCTGGGTATGACGATAAACTACATCCACGTCCAGGGTATGACGATAAACTACGTCCAACAGCAAGGCCTCTGATCAGGAGGATTTGAGGAGCGTGGAACCATCTGTTAATTGCTGGTGCACCCTGACCTGGGGTGGTAGCACCTGTTAGGGTCCCAGCTATGGGCAAATAGTTAACCCCGAAACTGAGGTAAAAGGCATTATAAAAGTGTAAAAATAGGTTTTATTACCAGAAATACTCTGTAAAAAATTATTATCAGAAATAAATTTTTGAAGAAAAAAAACTATTACCAGCATTACGTTCTTGAAAAAAAAATATTAGCAGCAATACATCTTTGGAAAAAAATATTACCAACTATACATTTTTGAAGAAAAAAATATTATCAGAAATAGATTTTTGACAAAGCAAAATATTACCAGGAAAAAAAAAGTTGTAAGCCATTGAGGTTGATATACCGTAAAACACAACAAACCACAAGCCATATTTATGCGCAGTAGTCGAATTACATTGAATAATACTTCACTACAAGCTTTAAATGTTCATCTGTTTTTCTTTACAAGGCATTAATAGGTTATAATTACAACCTATAATTAATAGTTATAACCTATAATAAATAGTTATATCATATAATTTATACTTCATATAGATAATTAATACCAAATTTTTTTTAGTTAATACTGGATTTTTATTTTAGTTTTTATAATTAATACCAGATTTTTAAAGTGGACATCCGCATACAAGGAAGATTGTTTAGCACTGATAGTTTAGTGAAAAATGTATTAAATCTGAACTTTATTCTGCTGAATATAAGAATTATTTAATATGTGTTGAACGACTTGTTCAGATCAGGCAAGTCAGAGATGAGGTCAAATTTGGAAAATTATTCTGTGAGGAATGAATTTAAGAACAATGGCTGGTTGGTTAAAATGCTAAATATCACTCCATAGAAAGTGCTTAAATTAGCCGAATAGGTTATATTTATATAGGTTATTTGGGGCAGTTTACTTCTAGGTTATAACCCATAAGCCTGAAGAGTGTTAAAAAAAGATGATGTGTTGATGTCTTCTGGGCATTTATTTTGATTAGGGCAGCGATTTTGGAAAGATATGTGTTAACTTTCTCCATTAATTCATCACCCAGCCACTTCCCCAATACAAAGCTCCACCCAGAAAAAGAGGAAGATGTTGTACTACTGTCTGAAGAGTGGTTGCCTATGGTAACAATGATGTGTTACACATCTGGCAGAAAGAAGACAGGGACAACAGTTGTTTGGCTCTATCAAGGAGCCACCCTTGGGCGTCGCATGCATATAATGTACAAATATACAGATGACATTTAAACAGAAGAGAAGACATCAGAATATAATGATTATTTCACTGATATTATCTCCTTGATCAAGTCTTATAAAACAAAACAAAGCAAACAAAAGAAATTTGAAACATGTTTATTCCGCAGGTGGTGTGTGTCCTTTACAAGGAGTCTTTTTCTCTAGTGCCTCCCACCCCTACTCTACCACTCAGAGATGAGTTTTCTAAACAGGGGAATCTTTTCCATTCTAGTTGTATGGACTGCCTAATAAGAGCTTTCATACTTATACTTAGTGACAGTTGAAATTTCTGGATGAAAAAAGAGGCTTGATAAATTTAACACTCACAGGATATTTTGCAGGCAAGAGAAGCACTGGGAAATGGTGAATAATCTACATAATGATTTTGTATAAATGAATGGCAAAGTGGGGACAAAGCGAGATGGTAAAGAAAAAGAGAGAGATGGTAAAGAACAAGGCAAGATGGTAAAGAAACAGAGAAAGATGGTAAAGAAAAAGAGAGAGATGTTAAGGAAAAAGGCAAGATGATAAAGAAACAGAGAGAGATGGTAAAGAACAAGGCAAGATGGTAAAGAAAAAGAGAGAGATGGTAAAAAAACAATGTGAGATGGTAAATAAAAAGAGAGAGATCGTAAAGAACAAAGGTGAGATGGTAAAGAAAAAGAGATGGTAAGGAACAAGGTGAGATGGTAAGGAACAAGTTGAGATGGTAAAGAAAAAGAGAGAGATGGTAAAGAACAAGGTGGGTTGGTAAAGAAAAAGAGGGAGATGGTAAGGAACAAGTTCAGATGGTAAAGAAAAAGAGAGAGATGGTATGAATAAGGCGAGATCGTAAAGAAAAAGAGAGAGATGGTAACGAACAAGGTGAGATGGTAAATAAAAAGAGAGAAATGGTAAAGAACAAAGCGAGATGGTAAAGAAAAAGAGATGGTAAGGAACAAGGTGAGATGGTAAAGAAAAATAGATCGTAAGGAACAAGGTGAGATTGTAAAGAAAAGAGAGAGATGGTAAAGAAAAAGAGAGAGATGGTAAAGAACAAGGCGAGATGGTAAAGAAGAGAGAGAAATTGTAAAAACACAAAGAATGATGGTAAAAACACAAAGAGGCAAATGTTGCTTAGTGCTTGTGGATGTTTTAATTTTATATCGCCTTGTTTAAGCTTCCACAAATTTATTGAAAAGCATAAAATGGAGAATACACAACAAAGATTTCTTAAAAATAAACAATTTTTTCATGCAGAATTTTTACAACAAAATTAAAAATGTTTGTCTTTGATAATAAATTCTTTGTGTGTTTAATATATATATATATATATATATATATATATATATAGCGTTTGTTTACAGCGTTTGTCGTGAAGCGTGCGCATGTCACGTGATGTGCAATGCAACTTTGTTTGAATTTTTGGCGGAAGACTGATGATAGTGTCTTAAATGTTGTTTAAAAGGTTTTTTGACCATAACTCAAGAAATATTTCTTAAAATATTTTTAACTGTAAAAATATTTATGTAGATTTAAAATATTCATGTGTTTGTTTACCCCTAGTTTATGTGTCTAATTTTAGAATTTAGTATTTTTCTTTTTTTCTTCTTCGTATGTGTGTTGTACTTAAATTACTGTGTTTGTGTGTTTGTTTTTAGACTTGGACGACACGTGGTGTGGAACGCGATTGTGTTTGATTCTTTAACGGACATCTGGTGTTTTGGTTATTGTTTAAAAAGGATTTTTACCATATCTAAAGAATTTTTTTTAAGAAATATTTTAACTATTAAAATATTTATACTGATTTAGAATACCCAAGTCTTTGTTTAACCCTAGTTTATATGTGTTTAATTTTAAAATCCAGTATTTCTCTTTTTTTCTTCGTATGTATGTCGTGCTAAAATTTGAGTCTATCAATATACATTTGCAATTATCTATCGAATGTCGTGGTCTATTGAAGTGTTCTGCTACTGGGGAATATATATATATATATATATTCAGTTGTATGGATATGAGTTTGTGGCCCTGGGTTTCATGCTTTTGTGATCATCAGAAAAAGCCTGAAACCCAGGGTCACAAACTCATATCCATACAATTGAATATATTAGCTCTATCACTGATATTGAGCACTTTCCAATACCGCTCATATCTTTTTTTGGTTAAATCATACATTTTAGATGCATCAAGGGTAGTCTTCACTGATGCACTGTTCTCATCACCGATATCAGGTTTTGCATCATATCGGCTCCAACCACAACCCCGACCTGATTCTAGACGAGTCAGGCTGCCTCCAAGAAAGCGTCATGCTACGCACCGCAACATTGCAAAAAAACAGCATTCATAACTCGCTAGGCCAGACTTTGACCGTTCTTATTGACATATGTCAGTCAGCATCAGCCAATGAAAACTGGGCTTTTCACACTCCTCTTCTATATAATGGTGTCTTTTTACTACTTCCGGAATCCATACCGAGGCAAGCTGGTATCTTTATTGCATTGTTTAAGTCCATGTTTTACCTTTTAAATATTCCCATAGCGATACTAAATCTTTAACTAAACCTACACTCATACCCAACTCAAAACCATCCTTGACGAGCACTTTCTCAAAAGAAATTCGCTATTCTAATTATCAGGTAAAAAAACCCCAAAAAGACTTATATACACGTTTTGTCATTTACCGACTAAAATAATTCGATGGCCTAATAACAATAAATAAATAAATAATTATGCTATCTACTCAATTAAGTAAACTATACACATATTTACAATCTGATACATATTTCTCAAAATAAATGTACTCAATTAGTACTAGCATTAACTCCCTAAATTTCCAGACTATTATTACTATGAAACTATATCTTTCTTCCCCATTCCATTCATAATAAATATGCAATTAGGCTGACATAATGAAATAAAACCGCAAGTAAGTGCAAAAAATAAATAAATAGCTATCAGTAACCGAAAAGCAAAGTAAAAAAAAACTCCTATTCATCACCCCACATATGCCAACAATTCTCAACCCCTATCCATAACAGTTCGACTACCCTAACTTAATATATTGTCTTAATATTTCCCTTATAATGTATAACATGTCTCCTAATTATGATTCTGAGATTTCCCTTGATGTCCCCACTATTTCTTCCATGGCTCTGATCTCTTAAGCCAAATCCATTTTGACACAGTTAGAATTGCATTGGTAATGTCCTTCAGCGCTCTCGCCCTAACTGCCCCCACTATGCCGATTTTTGCTAGGGCTCTGCACAACGATTGACCCGCAAAGCCCCTGCAACCAACTTCTATGGAGTCATAGTATATCTTCCATGACTTTTGTCGACATTGTTCGACCAGGTCTTGGTATTTGGACCTCTTTCTCTTATTAGCAAATGTAATATATTCCTCCCATGACACAGACAGTTCCCAAATAATGCACTGTTTCGTGTTGTCGGAGTGCAATATCAGATCCGGTCTTAGCGATGTTACGGCTATGTGTCTGGGGAACTTCAGCTGGGTCTCTAGGTCCACTATCAACTGCCAATCGTCTGCGGAAGATAACAGGCTCGTTCTCTCTCTCCTCTGTTTCTGTATCTTCCCTCCAGCTTCTACAAAGTTAATCTGATTCAATTTCTTCCCTGGTTGATGCTTACTAACCCTTGTAGCTGTAGTCACCTCGTTTGCAATTGCTTTGAGTGCTTGGTGATGATGCCAACGGTACCGACCATCACCCAAAGCTTTTGGGCAACTACTGAGGATGTGTTGTAAAGATCCTTTCCTTGCACATAGTTGACATTTGGGGGTCTTGCTCTTCCCCCATATATGCAGGTTTGTTGGGCTCGGTAGAACATCATATACTGATTTTATGAGAAATCGAATCTCGCTAAAATCCGATTGCCAGCAATCTAACCATGTATTTCTTTTCTTTTCTACATTCTCCCATTTTGTCCAGGCTCCCTGCTGACTTAGACTGACCATTTTACAGTAACGCATTTCTTCTACACCCGCACGAACTTCTTCTTGGATGAGATGGCGTCTTTCTTTGCCTTTGGCAATGTTGTTTTGCGGATAGGGGAAAAACCTCAACCCCGCTTTGCCTTTAGCTATTGACCCTAATATAGCTTTATGCCTGTCTCTCCTTCGCCACTCGCAACTCTCCTTCAGCGCTCCATTTTCTGCCAGATCTTGTCTGAATTCCTGCTGCTGCTTTTGGATCCTTAGATTCTGCATACTGCAGCCGTTCTCTCGTTTTCGTGATTTTGAATTCCTCCACAAGGCTATTAAAGGGGGGAGCGCAATGTGTTGCTGTTCCCATAGAGGGTTGCACCACTTAAGCATTTCGGCAAACCCAGCCACCTTCTCAAATGATTACTAATTGCTCTCTCTAACGTTTCCACGGTGGTAATCGGAATATCATAGACGAGCAATATCCGGGGCAAAACTGCATGCTGGAAGAGCCATGCCTTAAAACATCCTGGCAATCCAGATTTGTCGATTTTCATCAGCCACTTCTCAAAATCTTTTATAGTCTGCTGGATTGCGGCTGTGTCCTTCAGACTGCTGTTGAAAGTATTGTCCAAGCTCTTAACAGGCTTTTCGCTCAGAGTAGGAATTGTTTCTCCTGCGACTGTAAAACGGACTTTCTCAATGATCCTGCCTTTTTTCACTACTAATGACCTGGATTTTGCTGACTTAAAATACATTCTGGCCAAAGTCATATTTTCCTCGAGACCCTTTAAAAGCCACCTACCTCCCGTGACTGATGTTGTCACAGTTAAATCGTCCATGTAAGCTCTTATCGGTGCTTGGCGGACTCCTAATCTAGACACAGGGCCTTGGCATTCAACCTCAGCTGCCTTTACAAGCATGTTCATGGTCAATGAAAATAGGACAGCAGACATTGTGCAACCAGTGATGATACCCTTTTCCAGGGTCTGCCATTCTGATATTGCTGTACTTGAACATGCTCTCAGCCGGAAATTATCATAGTAGTCTACAATGTGATCGCATACTGATGGAGGTACATGATGTCTATTTAGGGCTTCTTCCAACATTTTGTGTGGCATGGACCCGTAGGCGTTAGTGAGATCCAACCACAATACAGTCAAGTCCCCTTTGGTTTCCTTCACCTCTCTCAGGAGCTGTGTTAGGACTCCTGTATGCTCAAGGCAACCTGGCATACCGGCGATCCTACCCTTCTGGACTGATGTGTCAATGTAGCCGTTCCCAAGAATGAAATTCGAAAGGCGTCTTGACAATAAACCGAAAAAGATCTTACTTTCGGTGTTGAGTAAGGAAATGATTTGAAATTGGTCCAATGACTTTGAACTTTCTTCCTTCAGGATCCATACTCCCTCAGCGAATCTCCATTGCTCCACGATCCTGCCTCTTCTCCAAATGACTCTTAATAACTTCCACAAAATTTGTAGAATTCCCTTACACCGCTTGTACACAATGTAAGGTACCCCACTCGGTCCTGGTACTGAGGCGGATCTGGTGGCTCTCACAACTTCTTGAATTTCTTTCCAGGTGGGCAAGCGGGTGTCAAATTGAACCACTGGTGGCTCCTGAGGAATTAAGCGGGTATTTATACCCATTTCTTGCTCTTTTGCAGGGTCACTCATGGTATTTCGAAGGTGGTTGTTAATTTCTTCCTCCGATGTCTCCAATTTCCCATTGCACCTATCCCCTTCTTGCCAAAAAGGGTTGGCAAGGAAAAGGGTTGGACAGGAAATTTGCCTGCTTTTTTGCCTGCTTTTTTGCCTGCTTTTTTGCCTGCTTTTTTTTATCTTTCTTTCCTCCTCCTCCTATGCCACTCCGCTTGCCGTGAAGTTTTTAATTTCCCTCTGAGTATTTCTCAGAGCTCATCGAGGGGTCGACACTCCTCCATTCTTGCCCTTTTATAAAGCTTCTTAAGGGATCTTATCTCTTTCCTTAACTCTTTAATTTTATTCACCCTACGGTTGGCAGTGTAGGGCATCCTTGGCTGCCGTGGATCGGCACAACCAAATCTCTCTGACGCCATACTAGTTATTATTGCCGTCATAAAATTTAGTTGCCTATCCATGCCCCCCTTTGTAGCTGACTGGAGTATCTCGCGAATGTCAGTGTCGAAATCCTGCCAGGCTCCCTTGTTGTTCGCTGGGAGCCATTTTATCTTCTTTCGGGACTCCTTACCCAGAGTGAGAGGAATTGAGGCTTGGAGAGACTGGACGCTGTGGTGACTCCTGGTCCTGCACCTCCTCCATTTTACCAGGGCTTGTACCTGCACGTTGCTCCCGGTTTCCCCACTCAAGGCATTTCATCCGGATTTGATGTATCTTTAAGCTGCGCTGATTCTTGCAAGTCTTACCGCATATGCATCTGTTCATATTCGATTGGGCAGTTCCATTCGATTCCTTTAAATCCGTCCTGTTGGGGATCTCTTCCGCCCCACCCCACTCTCGGGATCCGCCGGGGGTATGACGCACTTGGGTACGTCGTAGCATTTTTGGGTTGCTCCTCGCGGAGCATGCAATTTAGGTAGCTAACCCAACTTGCCCCACTACCCGTTTTTCTAATATATATATAAATAATATATGCATATATATATATATATATATATATATATATATATATATATATATATATATATATATATATATATACTATAGTTCAAAAGTTTGAGGCCACCCTTGGTAATTTTTTAAACTGGCCCCAAATGTAGATGCTTTCTAATAGAAAATTATTATACATGGTCGAAAATATGAGACTTTATTTTTTATTAGAAATTTGATTACGATAAAAAGAAAAAAAGCATTTTATGTTTAAATTTTGCTCTCATCAAAATATCCTCCTTTAGCCTTGATTACTGCAGCACAAATTTTTGGCATTTGTTGCAAAAGTTTCTCAAATATAAGTTTTATAATTGATTCCATTCTTTTTCCAATCACTCGAAGATCGCTTTATCATTTTTGGGATGGAAAGGTTTCACTCTTCTTTTCTTTCAGGTTCATGCCATACTCATTCTGTCAGTGGCTTCAAACTTTTGAACTGTAGCATATATATATATATATATATATATATATATATATATATATATATATATAGTGTGTGTGTGTGTGTGTGTGTGTGTGTGTGTGTGTGCGTGTGTGCGTGTGTGTGTGTGTGTTTTCTGACGAAAGGAATGGATTTTTTATTTATTAATCTGACAGATTTTTATTTCTTAAACATTATTTTAGTGGATGCACGTATTTGAGTAGACGCTCCGTTTATTTATTAAAAAGTATATTTATTTATTTTCATCTACCAGAGTCTACTCAAATACGAGTATCCACTAAAGATAACATTTGTGTAATAAAACTATGTCTGTATGTGAACATGTGTATGTGCCGCGCCTTTTCTAAAAATATTTTCTCAGCAATTGTTCTGAAGTGCTCTCCTTTGATATCATTTTACTGTTTAAATTGCTAAGTGTTAGCATAATTTCTATTCTAATGGGTTTTTTTCTTCTCTTCTACTTCTCACCACCTATGGAACTCTCTTCCAGTTTCTTGCTTTCCTGTTGTTGTATTATATCGTTCTATGACACATGATCAGTAGTCAGCTTCTTGCTTGTCTCTTAGTTTCCTATGCTCTTTACATCTCTTCTACTTAACATATTGTTATACCGTACCTCTGGACTATAATGGGTATGTCTCAATCCGTATAAATACAATAGAATATACTGCACGTGGAAGCATTTGGATTCACTCGGGTTTCACCTTGATTCATTTCTAGCTCACCACTAGCAGTTGATTTACTTACTATACACTGCTGACAAATCTTGTATATTGTTCCTGTTATAAATATTATTGTTCTACTTCCAACCTTCGTTTTGGTTATTCTTATTCAGTAACCTATCCCTAGGTTACAACATTTTGGTGACGAGAACAACACATGTGCAAATAGGTACAATTCTTATTTACCAATCCACTCCACCCATCAACAATGATCTTCAAAAATTTAAATGTAACATCAATCGTCATCATCTGCTCCCTGAGTTCTGTTCTTTTTATTGTCCCTGTTCTTCAGCAACATTTTCTCAGTTTCCTTTACTCTCAGTAACTCCTTGTGCCTCAGTGGCTTTATCACCTTACTTGAAGTGAAATGATTAAAAAAAAATGAAATATGACATACTATTGACATCTCTTCCTCCTCCTCCTCTTGATGCATATGGCTACATCATATTGAAACACCTGTTCCCATATAATCACTGAAGTTCAGCATCATGAAACCTGGTAAGTACCCAGGTGAGTGACCATTTGGGAATACCAGGTGCTGTAAGTTGTGCAGGTAAGTTGTGCAGGTGGTGTAATTGCTAATGGCTTGGAATTGTTAACTGGAGAGCCATGTTGAAATCCTCATTAGGTTTTTTATAGTTACTTACATGCAAATACCCTTGGGAAAGGTATGAATCCACCTTTTCTCCCCTTAGTTATGGATTAATTAGTAAAACCTTTAACACTAAACCATTATTATCTCAAAAAAAATCTTACAATCTAAATATATTTTCTACTTTTAAATAACCTGCAAAGGGTTGATAAACATTAAAAGACAAATCAATCAATTTTTTATGTGTTTCTTTCATATATAAAATACCTAAAAACTTTTACCTTACTTAGTGTGTAATTGATTTTTAGTGTGTAAATTACTATTAAGTAATTTATACATTATTTATCATCTCTCAGTTGCGTCTATGTTACTAAAAATTACATTTCTTAAACCTTAACTGTAACCGTTAAACCCTAAGCATAAATCATTTGACAAGGTGTGACTTAGAGGATTACTGCACAAGCTTTCGAGGTATGGAATCACTGGAAGTGTCTTCCCAATTATCAAGTCCTTCCTAAAGGATAGGTCCATGAAATTATAAAGTCACGATTTATACATAAAAGTAATTTTACTTTCTAAGTGTGTTAGTTGGAAGGTATTAGAATTTAAATAGCTTAATTATTATAGATGTTAGAAGGATGAAACTTTGCAGTCTGATAATTTGATGTAAGTTTTAAATGTGGTATAAATTTGACGTTTTTATATAAATTATAAGCTGATAAAATTCTACTTTATTCTTAGTTATTCAACTTATAAAATATGTTTTAATTCTGTGTCTGTTATAACTGATGTGTAGAAAGTTTGTTTTATCAAATTTTAATTCATATAGATTTTCATAGTTATTCATGATGCACATATAATAATCAATACAGGTTACAAAGGAGTGTAAGTTGTATAGAACCCTCATCACCTTGATTCTGGAGGGGGTCAGGGCACACATGAACTAAGAGGGACTTTGATGGAAAAATGATAAAGGGAAAGTATTTTGTGCTGAACTAGAAACAACTTTGGCAAAATATATATAAAAAGAAATTACTTGAAATTACATTCCTTAAACCCTAACTGTAGCCATAAAACCCTAACCATAACCATAGTGATATGTAAATGAATACCTAATTAGCATAGTTATGGTATTGGGAAAAAATAAAAATAAATAAAAAAAAATTTTTTTAAATAAAAATAAAAATATAATGTTTTAAAAAAAAACAAATAATAACTCTCTGTAGCTATCTATATCTTTTTTTATTTTTATCTTTTTTACTAACATTCACTCAAGGCCCAAGAGCCAGTCAAGGTAGAAGGTTACTGAATGAGGTGTATGATATGAATGTAAGAGGTGGAAGCTGATCTGAGATGGAACAAATACATCGAGTCAATTACATCATCCACCGCAAGGAAAGTTGGCTCCCTGTGCCGAGCCAGGAAATTTTTCTCCCTGGAATCGATCCTCCAAATCTATAAATCAACCATTTGCGCTTGCATAGAGTATTGCTGCCATATAATGATCATTCTGTCAGTGGCTTCAAACTTTTGAACTGTAGCATTTCCTTTACTCTCAAATACTTCAAATGACTTGTGGGCTCTGTTATGTTGAAAGGGGGGAGTTTTTATTTTATTTGCGGAGCAGTGAACATAGTGAGCATTTTTACATTTTTTTTTTTTTTTCAAATTTTCAAAAAAATCCAGTATTGGTTACAAAAAGAATTTTCTGAAAGGTATCTAAAGCTGTAAGACGTTATCAAAGCTGTGAGAAGTTATCAAACTTTCCTTCATTGCTTTTCCATCTCACTAATGGCTGAATGTGGTTACAACACAGTTACACAGCTTCTTACTAAACAAAGAAACTGCCTGCAAATTACAAAATGAGATCTATGGTTACTTCTAAGCTGTATGGAACCTAGAGTAAGAGTCTTAGCCAGTATGCACCAATGTCAATCATCGAAAATCATGGAAGACATTGAGATAAGCTATCAAATAATTTTTTTAGCATTGGCATTTAAAATAGAAATGAAAACAATATTAAAATTATTTTTGCACTAATACCTAAGTGTTATCTTGCTATGAAAGATGAATTCAGTGTAATATTCAAAATTTAATTTGACAGGGAGATGTTGACAAAAAATTTGTGCCCTAAGGGAGCACTGCATTCAAATCAAGTGTAAAAGTTTAGCTCTTCTAGTTAGTTTTGGATTGATGCAGAAGTTCCCAACACCATCTTGCGCACAATGTTAAAGAAATCTTAGATGCATCTTTGCAGTTTGCTTAACTCATTATTGTGCAATTGCTTACCTGTAGTACATTATTTAGAAGCCTTAGAAAAAAATTCAGAAACCGGGAAAATAAGTTTCACATTTGTCAGTGTTTCAATAACTTTTCTCCTCTTGGCACAGAAAGAAATTCATTTTTGGAAAAGATCAACACTGGCAATGGTGTTGCTTTTGAATAGCAAAATATAAGTTAAGCAAAGTATTAAAAAACAGGAAAATGTAATTCATCATCATCATCAACAACATCCCCTTGACTTTTGTAATCATAATGTGGATCTGAATGCAGAAGCCACACTAACTCTTCTCTATAACGGTCTATTAAGAGCAGCCATCAGCAATTCTGGTAGAGTTATACCTGTCCATCTTTTGACATTGTCCAACCAGTTTTTGTGTTGGCATCCTCTCCTACATCCACCTTCGATGGTGCCTTGCATGATGGTCTTGCACAGGCTGTCATGCCTTGTAATGTGTCCAAACCACGCCATTTTTCTCCATTTGACAGTGGCAAGAAGAAGTCCCTGCTATCCCAAAAAACTTTCAACCCTTTTCTGCACAAACTCATTGGGTTTGTTTTTCCCAATAGAAAATACCAAGAAGTTTTCTCATGCATTTGTTCTCAAAAGCTTGGATCTTTCTCTCTCTATCAGCCAACAATGTCCATGTTTCACATCCATATAGGAAAATGGAGACTACCAGTGATTTGTACAGTCTATACTTTTTTGAAAGCTGATTTTGCTCCTTCATATTCTTGTCAATTTGGCCATCACTGCCATGTCTGCAGCAATCCGTGTGCAAATTTCCAAGTTGCAGGTACTATCTTTAGACAAGATTGCTCCTAAGTATTTAAAACTGGACACTCCCTCCAGTGAATTCTTGCTCATGGTAATGTTGACACAGGTGTTACTGTTTGTGCTATTCACCATTACTTTGGATTTCTTGGAGCTGACCTCCATTCCATATGCTCCTGCTCTTTCAAATGTTTTTTGGTCAAGTCCTGGAGCTCACTGTTACTAATCTGTTATAAGGTCAATGTTATCTGCAAAACGTAAGTTACAGAAGGGGTCTGTCACTGATAGAGATTGAAAAAAATGTAATTAGAAATAAAGAAAAGAGTGCTGAAATGTTATGAAATGGCAATGAATGCAAAACAATTTCTTCACAGATAAAGAATAAACTTGAGGCTACAGAAATATTATTCTACAGAAGGATGCCATTAAAATACCATGAACAGATCAATAACAAAGTTTTAAGAAAAATGGGAACAAAATGAACACTTGTACTTAGAAACAGAAAAGAGCAGCTGAATTTCTTTTACACATAATGAGGAAAAAGGGCTTGAAGTATTTGAGTCACAGGACATACTGAAGTCAAGAGAGGCAAAAGGAAACAGTGATCAAACTCTGTATCTGTCTATATTTCTGAGATGAGGTATTATGTACACTATTTACATTATTCAGACTAATTTCCTCATCTTTGTCTCCATATTTATTACAATGTTTCGGCCGTCGTACACTCCAGCCTTCTTCAGGTGGTTGGAATGTCAAACTGAACCCTTTATTTTGCTCACTGGGGTAGACTGTTCTAGTTCCACGTGCCATGTTTAATGGATGTCAGTTATCAGTTATCTCCTGTTAATTATCCTCTCCAAGTTCTCCACTGCCTTAACCGGCTATTGAACTCACACTCTTTGGGTCTTGTCACTGGACAGATCATGTTGTAGAGGATTGTGTGGGTTTGAGTGTTGTTGAATTGGAAACATGTGCATTTATTTCCTGCTAGAAGGTCCAACTACAGAAAATGGCAGACTCTAGTTATGCCCAACCAAAGATGAAAAGAAAACAACTAATACCGATATATATATGTCAACAGATATATGTATTAAACAACAAATTTACAAGTGACAAAGACATCAACATTTTTGTTTGTGTGTGGATGTAAAGAGTTTGTATTTTGGTGAATGTTCATATATATGTGTATATGTGTATAATGTTCATGGCGTCTCCCACAAGTGGGAAGATGCAATCTTCTGCAAGAGCTTACATTGTAGAAGTGTTTGCTGAAAAGAAGAAATGAAAAAAAGATGAGGCGATAAGTTGCCTAGTGTAGGGAGAGAGACCCCTAGTGACAATTAGGGAATTAAAGAGGAGCTAACTCTGACAATGTAAACAAGGACAAAGTTTTAAGAAAAATGAGAACAAAAAGAACACTTGTACTTAGAATCAGAAAAGAGCAGCTGAATTTCTTTTGCACATAATGAGGAAAAAGGGCTTGGAGTATTTGACACTCACTGGACATACTGAGGGCAAGAGAGGCAAAGGGAAACAATGATCAAACTCTGTAATATACATCTTCATATCAAATGAAAAAAATGTTTATTGTTCATATTAAATCAAAAAGGCATCTTTTGATGGCACCCAAAAACTGGTGATCAGTTATTTATTTTAGAACCAAGTTCTTGAGGCCATTTTGAAAACCCTATTTTATATATATATAGATAACAGATCTGATTTACTTTATCTCTTATGGTGACAATAGTCCTGACTGCCAGTGTGTGTGTGGTAAATTCTCCACATACCATTTCCATTATTCAGCATTTCTCACTAACGAATCACTTGATACATCTACACACATTTCATGATGATGCAAATATTAACTCTACAAAGCAACCAACTGTTCAAGTATTCTTCAATATACAACTTATAGAATATACACCAAAAAAACTAGAACTCACTTAAAGTGCAATTTACTAAATAAATTTAGTAATCACTCATCAACAAACTCAACTTTGATAACACATACATAGTGTGTTGGTGCATAATTATCAGGCGTTTTTAAACAATATTTATGAAAAAAGAAACATAACAATTCAATAACATTTTTTTATTATTATTCAAGAGCATATGATTATCAACACACATTTTTATATAAATAACTCACCTACAAAAACGCCTGATAATTATGCACCAACCCAATAAATGTTGTTAATTATTAATCTTAGTTTAGTGTTTCACACAAGGTTACAAGTATAGAGGACCCATTAATGATAAAACTTATTCTATAGTAGTAATGGTCAATAGGACTAGACTGTCAGTACTTCTGCCAAAACAAGATGATGAACTAAAAGCAAATATTAGATTTCAGGATATGTTTTTTTACAGTAATGTTCACCCTGTACAAGGCCCAACAATCACTATTCCTGGGTATGACAATAAACTACATCTGGCAGCAAGGCCTCTGATTGGGGGACTAGAGGTTGTGAGGGGCAAGGAACCACCTCTTAATTGCTGTTGTTCCCTGACTTGGGGTGGTAGCAACTGTTATCATCCCCAAACAAAAAAACCCTATGAAGGTATGAATATACATTTTATAGTTAAAATACCAGCAATACATTTTTATATAAAAAAAACTGCCAACATTACCTATTTATAGTAAAATGACCAACAATATGTCAATTAAACTGAAATAACTCTTTCATGACATTAATCCATATAATATCCTACAATTTCTTAAAGAAATCAAAGAGAGAAGGGAGATCACCGTCCCCTGTGGGATCATGTTGAGATCATAGACAGGGAACACCATTGGAAAATTCGTAAACTTAAGGAATCAGCACATTTGCTAGGCCACAAAAATCTCCTGAGTCAACCAAGTATAGAAATAAATACAATATGGGAACCAGTAATAAGGAGTGCCAGAGAAAAGCAATGATAACAAAAAGTTGCAATATGAGATCTGGTAAAAACATGAAATGATAACAGCAAAATTGCAATATGAGCACTGGTAAAAAAATAGTTGCTGAAAAACATTAGGTTTATAATACCCAGAAATTCATACCCAGATGTCCTCAAGGACACATGTCACAGTGGATAAAGGTGTTGGTTAGATCCAGTGACAGACCCAAAGAGTGTGAGTTCAATACCCGGTTAAGGCAGTGAAGAACTTTCAGAGGGAAAATTACCAGGAGATAACTGATAACTGACATCCATCAAACATGGCTCGTGGAACTAGAACAGTCTACCCCAGTGATCAAAATAAAGGGTTCGGTTCGAAATTCCAACCACCTGAAGGCCGGAGCATACAACAGCCGAAACGTTGTGACAAATATGGCGACAAAGATGAGGACAATAGTCCGACTAATGTAAATACTGTACATAATACCTCATCTCAGAAATATAGACAGACTGTATTCCAAGATATAACTGCAACAAAACTACAGCATAAAACACACATATCACTACCTCTAGTAATTATGTTTACACAAACATGTATATGCACAAAAGCTGAGTAACATCTACCATGTATTCAAATGTGGAAGTAGAATAACATGTATCGTATTTTTATTACTTCTCTTAAGGAAATTAAATTTCAGTATTAAATGACCCATAAGGTGTTGATATACCATTAAAGAAAGAAATCAAATCAAATCAACCCAACAACCACTCAAGGTAGAGGGTTGCAGAATAAGAGGCACAGTTTAATGGGAGATGTAGGGAAGATAATGGTCAACCCTAGACTTGAACAGGATAAGATTGTAGTGACTGGGGAAGCATCCTCTTGGGAGTTAGTTCCACATAGCAGCAGTTTGTGAAAAGAAGCTGCATCTCACCAATGGAATACAAAGGGAATGAGGGTAGTTCACTACAATGTGTTCAACATGGCAGATCTTGACCATGAAGGTTAACACTGGTAGAACTAAGGAATGTAATTCTTCTAAACATTCTCCATGGAAATAGTGATAGAGTAGCAAGAGACTAGTGACTTTTTGTCTGTGGGGAAAGGGATTGTAGGGTGGAAAATAATTTGTCACACACAAAGACACAGAGAAACTTTTGAACTCTTAAGACTGGAAAATGAGGAATGGTCAGCTCTTGCACATATATGGTAGCAGGGGCACCTTGACATGGTGTAATGGTTAGCAAGCTTGTCTCGCTAGAACAATTACAACTGAGTAGTGAGGTCAATCCTTACTGGGTGCTCCTTACTTTTGGCCTTGTGCCACATCCAAGCTACACTTGGAAAATCACTATATATGATAGCCGTGTTCCATTTTCAATTCTGATCTGATTCTTGTAGCAGGAGGAGTTAGGTACTTATGGGAGCAGTACAAGGAACTGACCATTTTTCCAGCATTTTTAGAAATGTATCATATGTACAAGTTTCTCTTGAAGTGTTGGCTGAGTTTAAGTAGGAACAACTGTTCATCATGATTGGTGAAAGTTCTGGGTTCAATCAGTGATGATGGAATTTCACTAGTTGGACATGGCTCTCCAAAACTTCCTATTCTTTGTAGCTCTTAGTAATGCGTAAAAACAAATGGAAGGATTGAAAAAGCCATAATGTTTGTTCAACTAACTCACAACCACCTTATCACAAAAACAACATCCTGGTGATAAACATAGGATTTTTAAAGTTACCTAGTTGACACTTACGATTGGTCAGGATTGAGACTATTTGCATGCTTTCTTTCTTTTCTTTTTATGCGCCATCTCCTTTCAGGATGTAGACGATCATGGCTCTCCACCTCTTCCTATCCCTTACAGCTCTCAACAAGTTCCTTCCCTCTGCTTCCTCCTTCGACCACGTTCTGTTATCCACTTGCTTAAGTCCACCAGGTATGCCATGCATTGTTTTCTCTTGTCTCTCTTTCCCTCTATTCGACCTGTGAGTATCAGATTCTCCAGGCCCTCCTTTCGCATTATGTGTCCCAGAAACCAGCTGCCTCTTCCTGATATTAAGTATAAGCCTCCTCCTTGTTTGCAACCTCTCTAAGATCTCATCATTGCTGACAAAGTCCATGATATCCTTAGCATCCTTCCGTAGAACCACATCTCTGTCACCTTGAGTTTCTTCATCTTTGAGGAAATCATCCAACATTCGCTGCCATAAAGAAGGACAGATGTCATGTAACAGTTTAGTATTCTTTTCTTTGTTACCAAAGAAATCCTCCTGTCACGCAGTACTATGCCCAACTTTTGGAATGTGTCCTTGGCCATCCCAATACACCTACAGATCTCAGTGTCGCACTTACCATCCTCTGTCAAGATGCTTCCGCATTTGCTTGATTCTAGTGTTCCCAACCTTCAGATCACATTTCAGGCTCATCTGACGACCATGCACTCCATTTTCTCATAGTTTATGCTTAGTCCCTTCTCTCACTCTCTGTAGGAGATTTTGTAATTTCATTTCCTTGTCTGCTGTCAGTACTATGTCATTTGCATATCTTATGTTCTTAAAATTGTGGCCATCAATGCTAAATCCCAGTAAGGTTTCCAGTTCTCTCAGGATTGCCTCACTGTATAGGTTGAACAGGTTTGGTGAGAAGATGCATCCTTGCTTTACACCCCTTTCTATTTTTGTGTATTCACTGAACTTGTTCCCTATGTGCATGCATTCTGTTTGCTGCCAGTATAGGTTCTTGATTATTCTGATATCTTTCCCAAATATATCGAGGTTGCTGAGCAGTTCCATCAGATCCTTGTGGCGTACTTTGTCAAAGGCCTTTGCATAGTGTATGAAACATGTCCTTCTGCATCTATATTGCTCTTTCTGATAACATTCTGAGCATGAATATCGTGTTACTCGTTCCAGTGACTTTAACAAACCTGCATTGTTCTTGTCCTATTTCTAGGCTGATTCTGCTATGCACTCTGTTCATTAGAATATGGATGATGAGTTAATAGTGACTTTGTCTCAGTGGAGAGTCTTTGCAATAGCCGCATGCAATAGAGAATCATTTTGACGTTTGAGGTAAATCAACTTTCCTTCTGTACACAATGTTTGTCATTTTACTGTCACTCACATTCACTGTTCTAGCATTCATTTTCACAAGTTTGTTAACTATTTTTTCTCTCCATTCCTCTTCTTTTCAGTACATCCTGTGAGTGTCGAATTTTCCAAGCCTTATTATTTGTCCTATAAATTTCGACGGCATCTTTCTGATTCAAAGTATAAGTGTCCTTTTTATTTTCATGTTCTTTCAAACTTCATTATGACTTACAATTGTCAGTGTTACTCTTTAATCTTCACTTTTCAGTTTCACTTGATATTGTTATAATCTGATTCAAATTAAAGCTCTTTCTGATTCAATCCATATCAGAATTTATTGGCTGGATGTGAACACTATGACAAAAATATCACCCTCTGTGC
The DNA here is from genome assembly GCA_964036315.1 of Acanthosepion esculentum. Lineage (NCBI taxonomy): Eukaryota > Metazoa > Mollusca > Cephalopoda > Sepiida > Sepiidae > Acanthosepion > Acanthosepion esculentum. The sequence goes on from OZ038487.1 coordinate 29,245,366, forward strand.
AGCAACTTCAAGTATCACATCTGGCTTTCAAAACGAAACTTAAAAAATATCAAATAAAATTTATAAAATCATGAACACTGCCACTAAAGCATAACAAAAAATGCTGAGTCATGTATCCACCGAGACTGCTTAAAAGGAGTCACTAGGTAATACTCAAATCAATAGACAGACAGTTAACAGATTTCACCAGTGGCCTCTTGGTCAACCGACCCGACACAAGCTTCATCATCAGGCCCATACAAAACCAACTCTCCCATCTCCCAGGCTGCCTCACTTGCCCACAAAAGAAACATCCTGCCTTTATCCATTATACCAGTAATACAGATAATTTTATTTTAACATACCTTGTTTGTTTTCTTTCCACCTCACTGACCTCACTCACTTTCTTGTTTTCATTTGGTTCTCTTACAATCATACGCAGTATGTAACAATATCATGCCATATTTCTTTTTTTAAATGTCAATGAGCCGTGACTGTGTCATACTTCTTAACATTTTACAAGTGTATTTCAAAAATATTTTTAGTTGTGAGTCAAAAATACATAATTTATTTGACCTAGCAACTCTTAGAGTGTTTCTTTATTGAATTTTAATGTGAGCCAATTCAAATATCTTGACTCAATTATCAATGAAGAGGTCTGTAGAATGAAAATAATTTCAAGAACAGTACAAATAATGGCAGCTGTTGCAAAACTAAGAACCATCTGGAAAGACAAGAACATTTACCTGAAATAAAAGACCCGACTGTTGTGTGCATTGGCCTTCTGACTTTTTTGGTGTTCACAAATATTCACCATAGAATTAAAACAAAGAATACAAGCATTAGAGATGAGATGCTATAATACCATCCTTGGCACCCCCTGCATAGACTGCATCACAAAAGATGCATTGTGAAGACACAATCAAACAAAAAACAGACCCGTTAGAAGACTTTATGAGTATTATCAAGAAAAGAAAGTTGAAATGCTATTGACAGGTCATAAGAGCCAACGATCTTTCCACTGCCATCCTACAAGGTACTGACTTTGGCAAAATGAGAAGAGGCAAACAGAGGTAAGAAATGGGCTGATAGTGTCACTGAGTGGACTGGAAGATCATTCATAGAGGACCTGACATTGGCATACAACTGAGACATATGAAGGGAGCTGGTCATTTGCTCAATTGCACATGACTGAGACATATAAAGGTCATGTGACTGATGATGTTTAAATTTAATTTTAATTTAATAATCCATAAAACTTGATAGTGATTGAAGAAATAAAAAAGTTTGTGTAAATGTACTTTATGTATAACAGTAAATTCAGATATAAGTAAGAAATGATACTGTCATTACATCTGATTCTAACTACCTTGGTGTATAAGTATCGAATGTGAAGAGAGTAGAATACATCAATATTTTCCATACATTTATCAATATTTTATTATTCACAACTATTTTCCTGTTCCAAACCTTCAACAACATATTACAGAATGCATAAGTTAGACAACAAAGACAAATTCTATTATACTGACTAGAACATTGATAAGCCGAACTGAGTGGAGATGGTTTGAACCCCAGGGGCATGGAATCATGACAGTGATTAATTGCCTTTGTTTAAGTCTTACTTTTAAACCAAAAAATCAGCAAAGATGGTGAGTTCAGTTGTGACAGTAGAGATGTCAAGACCTCAAATATTGTCTGAGCCTTCCCCTTCCAGATTCTTTTACATGTCTCTGGTCTCTGGTCTCTTGCAGGAAGAAAAGCCACTACATGGAGAGGTCAGCTAGATGGCTGATTTGTTGACATCCATTCTCTCTACCTACTATGTCCCAACTCCTGACAATAAAGCAAGTAAAAAGAAAACTGAAGAAAATTTTCTGTGCTGTATTGAATTTGTTGATGCAGCATTGAGGTCCCTACTGCGGAATTGCCAGTAGGCCACTAGAATCCAGAGATTACACACCCTGCCACTACCTCGCCGACCAGAAAAGTGAGTAGTTCTGTTTGAACAATGATTGTAAAATGTCCCACTAGATTGATCCTCCTGGATATGCATGCTGAAAGCAACATCCATTTCATTTTTCACCACGACTGGAGGAGTGGTGAGTGACGAAGCGTTGCAATATTGTCTGTGCAGAATCTTCTTCAATTGTTTAGACATTTCGTTAAGACTAAATTCCTTAACCGTGGCTTTCACCAGCCGTTCATTCTCTGGGGTGAGATTTGCACTTTTTAATGCCCTGTACACGAGAACCGGTTCGGCCAGCGATATTTTGTGTTCCTTTAATTTTGCAACATGATGATCGAAGCAGATAAGAAAATCACCAATCGAATATCGGTACTCTGTCGTGTGTATTGCTCAAAGGATTCATACGCTGTAAAAGCCGACTGGTTTGTGTCTTCCAAGAAAAGTGTGTCCAGTTTTTGGTATAATTTTTCCATGCCATCATCGGCATTTAGGGTGGCAATGTCCAATTCTAGTACAGCTTCCCTGGCTTTTCCTTCCAAGGATAGAAGTACCACCGGGGCGCGTCTATGTATCTCTAAGCTGGTGGCAAGTTCCCACATGTGCATCTCTTTTTTCCAAGTATTGTACTTGTCCGTGTTTAAGGCAGGTGGGGAAATAAACTTAGAAGCCATTTTTTTTTTTTTATCTAAACGCTCTGCTACCAATGTGAATTTGAATAACTGACTCCAACAAGACATGTGTGTGTGGAGAAAGAATTTATTTGGTGACCTTCGAACACCACGTGGTGATGATCAACTGTCCCTCCCTCGCCTTTTTGCCTCAATCGTACCTCACTCATGGAGAAGATACAAGGGAGACAACTTCACATTGATTAACACACTCTATTCTGAATATTTAATGTAAATATATTTGTATTATATGTTTACTTTTAAATACGTTTTTTTTCTTATTTTCCTTCTTATTTTTTCTAAACCATTCCATAAACCTCAGGAGCATCTTTGGATTGTAATTGTTTGTTTGGAGTAAGGCTCTTGATAACAAATGCACCTCAAGGACCATAGCATTAGATATTCAAAGGCCTTTGACAAGGTGTGGCACCAAGGTTTGCTACACAAGCTCTCCAGCTATGGAATCACTGGAAGGGTTTTCTCAATTATAAAATTCTTCCTAACAGGTAGATCCCTGAAGGTAGTTAACGGCCTGTCCTCCAAACCCTAGGTAGTCAATTTAGGTATCCTCTAAGGGTCGTTTTTCGGACCAATCCTCTTTCTGGTTTACATAAATGATCTGCCTAAGAATATACTCAGATCATTTGTAAACATCTATGACGATGATATATGGGTGCACCTGTAAAAATCTTGATGACCAGAGATTGGCAGCTGAGTTCACTTCTGATCTAACACTAACTTCCCAGTTGGGAAAAACATGCTTACATTCAATCCCTCAAGAACCATACTTGTGAAATTCTATCACTGCTGATTGAACCCCAAACTACTGTCAGTGATGATGAACAGATGTCCCCTTGAGAAGGCACTGGACCATGAGAGAATATTAGGCTTTAAACGCACACCTGACCTCAAGTGGAACTCATGCATACACTAAAGATGCAGGTAAAATAATCAGCTCCCTGCACCACTCCAGTAAGTACCCGACTCCTTGTGCCATCCTCTAACTTTATAACAGCCAGATCAGGCCAAATATGGAGTACTGTTGTCATATTTTGCCAGAAGCTGACTCGTCCTCAATTTCAGTCCTTGATAGAGTTCAAATGCATCTCCAAGTATTTGCGGGTGATGAATTATTTTCCACCCTCTAACCTCCCTCTCATAGGTTGGATGTGGCGAGTCTCTCACTGCCCTATCACTAATTCCATGGAAAGTACTCAGACAAACTACATTCCTTGGTTCCACCAGGTCTAACCTTCAAGGCTAGGAGCTGTCATGCCACTTACATTGAAGCAAAACACCCACATTCCCTCCATATCCTATTAATGAGAACCAAGTTCCACTCGAACAACTTCTTCCCATGAACCACCACTCTGTGGAACAGACTCACAAGAGGAAGTTTCCCTCATCACTATGATCTTAACCTGATCAAATCTAGAGTTAACCATTATCTTGCCCTCCTATTCATATAAACTACCCCTTAACATAACCCTTTACCTGAACCTTACTGTAAAAAAAAAGTTGGTTTCATAATATAAGAATTCTAACAGAGACTATGATTTCCTAAACCTGGAGTCAAAAGCAAAGATTATAAGTTCCTCTACCTAAATTGTGAATAGGCCAGGTATTGAACTCACAACTCTTTGTGTCAAGTCAATAGATTACTTCAACACTTTTATCCACTCTCCTATTTATTTCTTCTTTATTTTTTATATTGAACAAAAAAGAGACCTTTTATTCTGAAGAGACTCCCTATTTCTAAGAGAGAGAGAGAGATTTCTTATTTCTAACATATTCCTTATTTCTAAGAAAGAGAGACTCCATATTTCCAAAAGACTTTTTATTTCTAAGAGATTGAGACTCCTTATTACCAAGGGGATGAGAGAGTGAGAGAGATTCCCTATTTCAAAGATACTCTTTATTTCTGTTAGACACAAGTTCATTATTTCCGAGTTAGATACCTCTTATTCCCAAGAGAAAGAATGATAGTAAGATTATTTCTAAGAGAAAGACCCCTTAATATGAAAGCACAAAACCATATTGGAGTGAAAAATAAGAAGACATTTGTATTACAAGTTTTAGTGGGACTGTTCCTCTTCTCCTTTATCTACAAGGCCAGTCTGCCCAAACAGATATGTTCCCTATGCCTCTGCTGTCAGTCTTAATTTGGTAGTAGTAGTAGTTGTAATAGTAATGCTCTGTTTGGTCAAAATGCAATCCTTCTGTAAGCAATGTCTGACCTTTGCTAAACAGTCTGACCTTTGCATGGCAATCTCTTTTGCAGATACTGCAGAAGAAGCTGGAATATGGAATGAAGATATTAAATTGGTCTCTCTGCTGACTGCAATGTCTTCTAATCACCAACAGTTGGTTTCATTTCTTTCTTAGCTTTCATGATATCTCATTGAACACTTGCTGCAATTATCTGCTGCTAGCTATTTCCAGAGTCAATGCCTATGAGTTTCAGGTCCATCTTGCAGATGTCCTTGAAACATAGTGCAGGTGGCCTACAGGACAGTGTCCCATGTCCAGTTCACTATACACGATGTCCTTTGGTATATGGCCATCATTCATTCAATGTGCATAACCCAGCCATTGAAAACAATGTTGGCAAAGGAGAGGATACATTCTCCAGGACTCTGCTGACTAAAGCAGTCTTTTTTGGTAACTTTTTCTCCCCATATAATGCCAAGGATATACAAGAGAGATGGAAGCTTTCCAGGCATTTTCTTCTTAAATTGGACACCCACTGCTGAAAGTCTATGTTGTGAAAGCAACCTTTTATACTATCGTTTTATCCAATGCTTTAATTTCTAACAGAATCTCATAAACAGGAAAGTCAAAGGTCATTCAGTAAATATAAAATGATTTACTTTTGATTTCTAATGTTTTTTATGCATCAAAATAAAGAGGCTGGAAAACTGTATGACACACCCTAAATCAAGCATTTTCAGTTTGCTAAAAATCAGATTTACTTATAACTAGAACCTTATTACTCTCTACCACAAAAAAAAATAATGTTTGAACTTTAAGGTTCTTCCTAGGAAAATGTTTCATGAAAGAAAAGTCAAAGAGATACAATCATTTTGTTATTGTTGTGGCTTTTATCATTGAGTTTGACCAAATCTGCAAAGGTCAGAATAAAAAAAAATAGACTGACTGTGATAATATAATGTTTTGCTGTTTTCATGCCCAGAATGCAAAATATTTGGATAAGATTTAAACAACTGAAAAAATATTTGAATTGATTTTATCTTAGTACATTTCTGCTGAGCTGGGAAGAAAATTTTCTATCAATGCAGACATTTGCCAATATTGATTTCTTTTTATTATTTTAAACAGGAGCAGAAGTTTTTTCATGGTTTCCTGTTGTTCTGGTTCCTTTAAAATTCTACTTCAACTTTATACTTCTAACATCTCCACCTAAACTGAAAATTATACTATTATTAGGTTTTCAGTTCCTTGTAAAGGTTTTCCTCCTCTTTCACTTCCTGTGACCCCTTGTGTCTTAGTGGCATTATTGCCTTGCTTGTGGTGAATTGATTAAAAAACTAATATTATTATTATTCAGAGTTTTTTCTTAATGTCCAGCTTGTTTGCTCATGGTAATGGTAATATTAGTCGCTTCCCAATAAGGAAACATTTAACATCCATTGACTGAGTAGCCAGTGTAACTTTCGGTTGAAATCTATAAAATCTTTCTTTTAAAACAATTTTTCAGGAAAACAGATTTCTCAAGTCCAGTAGCTGTTATCACTCTTTCTAGTATTGATGGATGTTTCCATCCTAACCTTTTACGTGAAGTAGTGTGGAATGTCAACATCTTGATTATGTCATTATTTTCTCTTTGGGTTATATGTGATATCTATTTTAGTTGTTGCTGCTGTTGGAAGTCCTCAACTTATGTGGTTTCTTTTATTTGGTACAGTTGCTTGCTTATGATTCCATTTTGTCTGTCCACAATGTTCAATCTTCACTAAAACCCTCAGGCTTCGCTGACAATTTTTTCAAAGCCTTTTTCACGATTCATCTTAGGAAGTGTTAAGACAAGTTAATCTATTGGACTTGGTGCTATCATGAATGTATAATGAATGTATTTGATAGATAAAGTCATCCTTAATATGTAAGCAGTGCCAAAGAGAACGATTTTCTTGACTTCTTGTATTTTGATGTTGTCAAAAAGATCGTTGGTATATTTTTCATCCCTTTCTTGACCAGACTGACTTTTACTATTACCATTAGCATTGTTGTCATCTTCAGACCCCACATTCTATCAATTTCTATTTTTAGATCTTTATATTTTGGACCATTCTGTAGTCTTCGGGCAGCTGTTTCCTTCTATAGGGACAGACATATCAATGAGCAGACGTGTTCTTTTCTTCTTATCTGACACAACTCTATCAGGTCTACTGGATTTAATTTCTTTTATTAGTTTGGATTGGCATGTCCAATAGTAGCTTCATCGTTTTCTGTTACAGTTGATGACTCAAGTTAATAATATTTATCTTTGACTCTGATGTTATAGTTTTTATAGATTGCTCAATGTAGCTATGTTGTTTCTTGGTTTTGTTGCTATTATTATTATTATTATTATTATTATTATTATATATCCTTTGATTTCTGGTATGTACACATTTCTTTGAGGTCCCATCCAGAGACCTAAGGTCAAAAATGACATCATGACATTTCCATTGGGGAATTAAAAAAAAATAAACACACATATTTTACATAGGTAAAGCCCTTCGTAAGGTGTGGGCTGTACTTGTGAGAACAACTTTTTGTATTTCTTTAAGGTATGGGCTACCAGGAATCTCTTCAATGAGCCTATTGTGATCTTTTCCAATCAATCCGATGGCTCCAACTACAACAGTGATTGTTGATGTTCTCATGTGCCACATTTTTAAGATTTTGATTTCAAGGTCGTTGTATTTTGATAGCTTTTTGAAGATCTTCAAAGATACATTGCAGTCTGCAGGGATTCAGTCAGTTATGTGTCATGTGTGATACATGCTTAGGTGATCATGTAACTTTTGATACATGACTGACAAGGCAGGATTTTTTTTCCTGCAGTAGGTTGCCATTTCTTTCTGCAGTAGACCAGTTGCCATCCAAGGCAACAGAACCCAGTCTGTCCTGCAATTTACCCATAGCTGGTTGGAGAGAAGAGGATTCATACTTTTCTCAAGGGTATTAGCATGTAAGTGAATGTAATGGCTTCGACTGTAATTCCTCAATCCGAGACGCTATCCATTACTCCACACTATATCAATAAGGAGGCAATTTTTTGTTTGCGGTCTCTAATAATAATGCCTGGGTGATTAGCTTTGATTGATCTGTCTGTGTATATTGTATAGTCCCATAAAATTGTTACAGGTCCTATCTCTATAACCACATCTGGGTGGTGTTCATACCAATTTCTTTCAGTTTCCTTTCTGTAGAAATTGCAGATTTTCCAATGCAGATATCGGTCCACTCTATCATGCTGTGTTTTCTATTCAGTGGGTGCCAATATCATGCAACTTGATACAAGATGATCAATTGTTTCTGGATATTTATCATAGAATCTGCATTTTGGGCTAACACAATATTTTAGTATGTGTGCTTGATAATTTCTAGTTAGCAAGCATTGGTCCTGTGCAGCAAGGATAAAACCTTCACTTTCAGCTTTTAACCCTGCACTACGTAACCCTTGATGGGTACAGGGTTTGTTTACATTATTATTATTATTATTGCTATTGTTATAAACATTAGTTCATCTTAGAAATTACAGAAATGACTCATTATGGTTGGTCTTGATTGTTACTTTCCAGAAATCAATAAAAAGACACATATCAGTGGAAAGAGATATATTTCTTTTCTATATGACAACTTGATTTCATAAAGATAGAAAAATAAATCTTTTTTTTTTCTTTTTCCTTTAATTATTTATTCATTATTTTCCCAGCTGCACAGATTAGTTCATTGGCCTGAAAAATCAGCTTGGTCAGGTATCCCATCAGAAAATTACAAAATTATACAAACTAGCTGGACATGCAGAAATTTCATGGTGTTTGAACCCCTGACCTGGACAGACAGACAAATGACATGTCCGTTAAGCGGCTATCCTGCTGTATGAATATATATTGAAATTATTTTGAAAATACCATTTTTTAAGGTTTGAAGATTACATGAATTAATATCTTGTATTTATATTTGTTTTCTAAAAGAACTCTTAGATATGGATGCCCTATCGATAGAGCCTAGAAATACTAACCCTGCAGAAGTTGTTTCGGATTTGAATCAACCCACAGCAAAGAAAAAAGCAAGAATGTTTTGTTTTTTTTTGTGTTATAACTACTAAATTTTTATCAGCATGTACAAGTGTTAAAGTTCCTTGTTTGTAGTTATTTGTTGAGATGAAAAGAAATGTGATTTCTTCACCTGTATGTGTGAAAAATGAGGCAAGGGAGAAAGTGAGGTGGAAAGTGTAAATGTCACATAGCCTGGTGAGGAAGAGTGTAAATGTCACATAGCTTGGTGAGGAAGAGTATAAGTATCATGTAGCTTAGTGAGAAAGAGTCTTAAATGTCACATATCTTGGTAAGGAAGAGTGTAAATGTCATAACTTGGTGAGGAAGTGTGCAAGTATCACATAGAAGTGAAGAAGAGTGTTAAATGTCACATAACTTGGTAAGGAAGAGTGTAAATGTCACATAGCTTTATGAGGAAAAGAGGTGAATGAGCAAGGCAATTTCCTTTAAGCAGTGCCATTGTGCAGTTGTCGCATGTATCTCCTTACTGATTTAGTTCATCTAGAGCAGTGTTTCTTAACCAGGGTTCACTGGAACCCTAAGGTTCCATAAGAACAGGTCAGATAAGCTAATGCACTTTTGACTTTATTTAATTTCATATACATAATATTACTAAACACACACAATATATTCTTGGTTATTGTAATATTGTAATATAGACATCATCCTATCTAACCTATTATCTTATTAAAAATATAACAATCATTGGGAATATATTTAGTAATGCCTGTATGGCACCAATGTGAAACTGTCTTCACTAGTCAGAAGAACCACAAGCTCATGAGACTAGTGATGAAGAGTCACAAGCTCCTGTGGTTGAAAAATGTTAAACATTTATTTTCAAAGGATTCATTTATTAACTGGAAAGATGCACAGATCATCTGAATCAGAAACCATTTTTTTTGTCATTTATCTTGGTGTTTATTTCTGTCTCCATTTCACAAAGTAATTTACTTAACAAGTTTATATAAATGGAGAGAACATGGACAAAGAGGGATGGTATAGGGTGAAAATCAAAATCAACTTCCTTGTTTTGTCTTCCATCTGACCCCAAAGGTCAACCTTGGGAAGTTCAAGCAGAGATACCATTTCCCTGAAAAATAATAGTCAGTTAAACTATTGTTTCACAATACCAATGTTTGAAATAGATGTCACATTTTTAAACAGTGTCTATTACATCTACTGGGCTTTAAAGGCCAAATAAAATTTTTCTCAGCTGTAATGTTCTATGTAGCCAAGCAAGATAGATCAGACAGTACAAAGATGAATGCAGGTTCAAACCCTAGTGGGGATCACATTTTCTTTATTAAGTTTTCTCAAGTGTTCAGGCTGGTAGATGTAATACACCCTGTTTAAAAAAAAAATTGAGTGTCTATTTCAAACATATGCATCCACTAAAAATAACCTTTGAAGTAATAAAAATCTTGATTTGAAAATAAAATCCATTAATATATATATATATATATATATATATATATATATATATATATATATATATATATATATATATATATATGTATGTATATATATATATATATATATATATATATATATATATATATATATATATATATATATATATGTATATATATATATTATGAAACAAAGTGGAAAAGCTCTTAAATGTGTTTAGTTTCTTCAGGTCGGAATAAAAAACAAAACTGTGTATTAGAAAAAATCCATTGGGATTTTTTAGGATAAGTGGTCAATAAATTAAATTATCTTATCAGCTCTTATGACCAGAAACCAGAAAGTGTTTTTTGTTATATATATATATATATATATATATATATATATATATATATATATAAGTAATAGGTTTGTCAGTTAGATGATTGATGTTACTTTCAGTATCCTGAGTTTTGAAGACAGACCACCCAGGAATCACTCCGTCCACTCGTCAGGGGTTACCAGCAATTGAATGCTTATACTTCTTGATTATTTTCTTTTTTATATACACTTTTCATTGGTGTAAGATTGTTTTATTTTGCATAGTGTATGTGTGTGCACTTGTGCACATGTTCCTATGCACCCTTCTTCACATATGTGCATACGTGTAAAATGTTGTGATTATTTGTGCTTTTCGGCATTTGTTTTTCTCTTTTTCCTCTTTTCTTTTAATTCTTACAGTTTGACTTCTGATTATCTAGATGTGTTGTTTAGTTTTGAGCATTCTATTTTTCTTGAGTTATATATATATATATATATATATATATATATATATATATATATATATATATATATACATACATACATATAAATATAAAAGTAAACATTGGAGTCAACACTCAGAGGCGACAGGCTGTTTCATGCTAAATGCAATCATCGGCCTGACAATTGCGTCTAGAATGAAACAGCCTGTCACCTCTGAGTGTTGACTCCAATGTTCACTTTATATTTATATTTACATCTGCTCTATCTCTGATACTGAGCACTTTATCCCATAAATATAGCACACCTTAAAACTATATTTATTCATATATATATATATATATATATATATATATATATATATATATATATATATGTTTATATATATATATATATATATATATATGTGTGTGTATATATATATATAGATATAGATATATGAAAATGTATGTACACATTAGAGATGTTGATGCATATATATATATATATATATATATATATATATATGTATATATATTAGAGATGTTGATATATATATATATATATATATATATATATATATATATATATGTATGTATATATATTAGTGATGTTGATATATATATATATATATATATATATATATATATGTTAGAGATATTGATGTCTGTTCACTTTTAAATCAGTCCACTCCCAGCAGATCTCTGTTTTCTTCGCTATTAGTTTGTATACCACATTTTTTGCTACTATTGTTTTTGTGATGTTCAGTGATATTATGTATGGTACTGGCCTTAGGTCTATTGCTGAGTACTGTGAGATTAGAGCACTTTCAATGCATTTTCTTCTTTGAGAATCCTCTTCTCTTCTGATCAGACTGGAATTTATTAAATTGAAATTCTGTTCAGATGTATTACAGTGAATTTCTTCTTCTTCTATGTTCCTCATCTCTTCAGAATGCTGGCAATCATGGTGTTCCACAATTTCCTGTCCTTTGTAGCTCTTAAAAAAATTTAACTTTTTGTTATCTGTCCTAAACCTTGCTCTTCCATCCATTTACTCAAGCTCACTAGGTAGGTTATGCATTGTTTTCCTCTATCCCTCTTGTCTTAAATCTCTCCTGTGAGTATCAAATTTCCCCAGCCTTCTTTCCTAATTATATGACTTAGAAATTTCATCTATCCCTTCCTGATTTTAAGTATAAGTGTCCTTTTTGTTTCCATTTTGTCTAAAACGTCCTTGTTGCTTACATGTTCAGTCCATGGTATTCTCAGCATCCTTCTTTAAAACCACCTTTCTGTTGCTTCAGTTCTCCTCTTCATCTGCACAGAGATAGTCCAGCATTCACTGTATATAGGAGGATTGATATCACATAACAGTTCAGTACTCTTTTCTTTGTTTCTCACAAAGTTTTCCTGTTTCTTAATACCTTGCTTAGCTTTGGGAAGGCAACTTTCACTATCCTAATGCATCTTTCAACGTCACCTTTCATCCTCTGTTAACACACTTCCCATATATTTAGATTGTTGTACTTCCTTGATTTTGGTATCCCCAATTTGTAATTTTCATGCTGGGCTGTTCCTTTTGCTAACAACCATTACATTCTATCTTCTTGCAATTGATGTTTAGTCCTTTCTTCTCACCTTCCTTCACTACCTTCTGTAGGAGTTCTTGCAGTTACCTTTCTATGGTTGTGGTTACCAATAATGAATCCTAGTAGAACTAGTAATTCTCTCAGAATTGCCTCACTGTGTAAGTTGAATAAATCTGGTGAGAAGACACATCCTTGTCTTACCCGCTTTCTATTTTTATATATTTACTGAATGCATTTTCTATCTGTATCCAGGTGGTCAAGAACAAAGCAATTGAGGGACGACTTTTATCCTTGGGCCCTGTGTAAAAGGAGCACTGCCATATATGCTGACAATTTTCAATATATTTTAAATGTATTACTTTTCTTCATTTGATGATGTGAATCTTTTGGGGATTTTCTTTTGTGCATCTGTCTAGATTAGTGAAGCTGGGGACTGCTCTGCAATTTTTATTTGTGCATTGCACCACAGCAAGAAAAATAAATAAATAAACTTCTCTAAATATTAATATTCTACTCTACACTTTTCATTGCAAAGCAATAAAGCCACTAAGACGCAAGGGGTTACTGAGTGTTAGAGAATAAGTGTCAAAAACGCTATTGACTGGGAAGCAAGAAGTTGGAAAAAGTTTCATGAGTGAGAAGTGTGATAGAAAAAACTATTAGCATAGACCCTACAGTCACATCTAGCCTACTACAGTCACATCTAGCCTACTACAGTCACATCTAGCCTACTATTGTTACATCGTATTGGCTTTTTAAAATCCTGGCTTTGTAAACATCCTGGAACAGTTCACTATTGTCATTACAAAGACACTGTCACCTGGTGCTACCACTGCAATATAAGTAACTCTAGTTCAGCAAAGTATTGCAGATGTTGCAAACAAAAATATAAAAAAACACATTTTATATTATATTTATGTGTTTAGATAGAGAGATATCAAATAATTGTATAGATAAAATAATAAAACAGACACAGTTGACCAGATTCTTGAATATAAACAAACATGATGGTTTTCTTTTTCTTTTTTTTAACATTTATAGACAAATCCACGCTGAATATATGCACTTAGTAAATTGAATGTAAGTTCTGCTTCCTTCTTTGTAATAAGTCAAGCTCAAGTGTAGGCTCAATTGTAAGTCTCAGGTTGAGATAAATATATATGCGATAGGCTGCTTATCTTGTTTCTTGCAACACCACCAACAGTCGACTGAAGCTGACTGCTGATGGGAGGCAAAATAAGAGAACAAGCAAATCATATACAGCCACGTTTAAAATCAGTATTTGGATGTGCAAAGGGCGTAACGGTTATCAACGTGGAAAGTGGAATCAGCAAAACAAGTTCAAGTTCTAACCTATTTGTTTGCATTCACTGTGCATTAATGACCTTGGGAAAGGCAAGAATACATTTCTTCTTCCCCCAGCTATTGGTTAAATATTAGAATAGACTGAGATTTGGGTGCCATCCAGTCTAGGAGAAGGACAATGTGGCGAAGGCAATGGAAGCAGTTCTTTGGAAAAAGCAGTCTGTGTAGAACTTCCTCTTTACAACTGGAATATGGAGTCAATGAGGGTGATTCAACTCTATGGGCACAGGAATGTTGGTTCTTAGCTGTAAAGAAAATGGAACTTCAAAGTGGAACACATTAAGTGAAGCTTTAGTAGCATCAGCAATTGAGATCATCCCAAAGGAAAATAAACAAAGAAGAAAAATGAATGGATGACTGATGAAATTCTTTACGTGGTGAAAAGGAGTCAAAAAACACCATACAAACACAGAAGAGAGTATAGGGCATTACACAAAGAAATAAGGAACAAACACAAGCAGGCTAAAGATGAATGGCCCAACAAAAAATGTGCTGAAATAGAAAAAATAAGTATCACAGATGAAGCATAAAATAATAGGACAGGACAAAAGACACGCTCATCAACAGGTTGCATAAAATCAAAGGAGAGTCTGCTGATATTACAGAAAGAAAAAATACTTCAGAGATGGAACAAATATATCAGAAAACTCTTCCACGATAAAAGAGAACAGCCAGCAATATGCAGAAATATCAAGAGACGGGAAATGTTAAATTGGAAATGGAATCTGCACTGGTCAAATTGAGCAGAAACAAAGTGGCAGAGCTAGACAGAATTGTAACAGAGATGCTGGCAGCCTTAGATGATTTGGACATAGACAAGATTACCAAAATAATAAATTAAATCTACAACAGTGGTAATATACCAGAAGACCTAAGTAGATCTATTTTCAAAGCACTGCCTGAGAAGCCAGGTACAAACAAATGTAAACTCCATCAGACAATCAGCTTAATGAGCCTAAAAACAAAACATATAATTGGAATTCAGATGAATAGAGAATCCAGCATACTAGAAATAGGACAGGAACAGTGCTTGTTTGTCTAAGACACTGGAACAAGGAACACAATATTTATGCTCAGAATGATATCAAAAGGATCAATACAAATGCAAAATGACATGTACCTGTGTTTTATAGATTATACAAAGGTGTTCAATAAAGTACACCACAAAGATCTGTTCGAACTGCTCAGCATATTTGGGAAGGATATTAGAATAATCAACGGCTTATACTGGGAGAAAACTGCTAGCTTATGGATAGAAAATAAGTTCAGCAGATATACATATCTTCTCACTGGACTTATTCAACCTATACAGCAAGACAATTCCAAGAAAATTAGGATTCATTACTGATGGCCACAATCTTTTTTTTTTTTTAAGCTTATCACCCCAAGCAAGGCTGGAGGCCACTAGCACGCAAGGGGTTACAGAAGGTTTGGAGGAAGAGCAGATAGGAGTGGTAAAGGAGAGGATGTGGAGAAAGAGAAAGACAGTGGATCGATCAAGGCAAGGGGGTTACAGAAGATTTGGAGCGAGAGCAGATAGGAATGAAAGGTGAAAGGATGTGGAGAAGGGAAGTGGATAGATCAAGGCAACTGGAGATGTCAATTGACGTTACACTTAAATAGTTGGAGATTGTATTTGTCAGGGAAACAGGAATAAGGAAGGGAGTTCCACAGGCGAGATGTGCGAGACATGAAGCTATTGGAGTAGAACAGTTGTCTACATTTAACAGTTTCAACGGTGAAGGGGTGGGAACGGGATGCCAGCCTCGTAGGATGTTTAAATTCATGAGGCCTAGGAACCAGCGAAAGCAGCACCTCGGAGCAATTACCGTGAAAGTATTTGTAAAACAGACAGAGCGAGGCAACGTCGCATCTGTGAGAGAGCGACTGCAGACGAGGTGACAGATCAGGGCCAATTACATTGCATATCCGTCTCTGGATCTTATCAAGAACCCTGAGGCAAACAGCAGGGGCTCCAGACCATATATGGCAGCAATACTCCATGCAAGGGCGAATGGTCGATTTATAGATTTGGAGGATCGATTCCGAGGAGAAAAATTTCCTGGCTCGGCACAGGGAGCCAACTTTCCTTGCGGTGGATGATGTAATTGACTCGATGTATTTGTTCTATCTCAGATCAGCGGCCAGCATGAGACTGAGCAGCCGCAGAGAGGAGCTCTCAAGAAGTTGGTCTTCAGACATATGCAGATGATACAGTGTTGATAGCAGACACAGGAAAAAAATAGAAAAGCTCGTATAGAAGGTAGTGAAGGAAAGTGAGAAGAAAGGATTAAACATAAACTACAAGAAGACAGAATGCATGGTCATCAGTCAAAGGATGAGCCAAAAGATGAATGCAAATAACAAATTGAAGATACCAAAATCAAACAAGTACAAAAATTTAAATATCTGGGAAGTGTTTGAATAGAGGACAAAAAGTGCAACACTAAAATCCAAAGATATATTGGGATATCCAAAGATGCATTCCAAAGGCTAAGCAGAGTATTAAGAGACAGAAAAACTTCACTAAAAGAGTACTGAACTGTTACCTGATGTCTGTCCTCCTATATGGCAATGAATGCTGGACAATCTCCACAAGGATGAGGAAGAGACTTGACGCAACAGAAATGTGTTTCTATAGAAGGATGCTGAAGATACCATGGACAAAACATGTGATGAGGTTTTAAGGAAAATGGAAATGAAAAGGAAAGATGGCTTGGGAAATCTGATACTCACAAGACAGACTGAGGGCAAGAGGAACAGGTGAAAACAACACATAACATTTTTAATGAGCATGAGTAACTGGATGACAGAACAGGGTTTAAGAGGAATAACAAAAATACAAAATTTATTGAGAGCTACAAAAGACAGGAAATTATGAAGAGCCATGATCGATGACATGCTGAGGAGACATAGCACATAAAGAAGATGAAAGAAAGAATGGAACTCATTGAAATAGTGAGGAGTGACATGTTTGTGATGCTGTGTCTATAGGAAATGGATTGCAAAGTGGAAAATATGTCATCCTTTAAAAGGCTGTGAAATTGACTGGATTTTATCAAGGTTGGAAAGTGATGATTTGGGCAGCTCCAGTCCAGCGATGGCAGCAATAGTCAACTTCAGTCTAATCTGACTTTTGTAACATGGCAAAAATTATGTCGTCATTTTTACATCTAAGAATAAGTAAACACGGTTGCTATGTGTTATATACTGAACCTATGAACACTAATGGGTATGTCCCAATCCTCATAAATATTTTGGAGCCTATTTTAAGTAGGAGTAATATGCTGTCTAAGTAGTCCATCACTAGCAGTGGTTTACCTACTTCACACCGTTGGCGAGTATTGTATTTTGTTGATGTTATAAAGATTACCATTTCATTTCCAACCTCTGTTTTGGTTATTCCTCATTCAGTAGACTTTTCTAGGTTACAACATTTTGGCGATGAGGATGAGATATTGACTCTGTGCAGAATAAATCTAAAAATGGGTTATTATATAATGTACCTATGAACACTAATGAGTATGTCCCAATCCTCATAAATACGTTGGACACTATTGTAAGTGGGGGTAATATGCTGTCTAAGTAGTCCACCATTAGCAGTGGTTTACCTACTTCACGCCGCTGGCGAGTATTGTATTTTGTTGATGTTATAAACATGACCATTTCATTTCCAACTTCTGTTTTGGTTATTATTCATTCAGTAACCCTTTCTAGGTTATAACACTATGGATTACTTCATTTAAGCTGGTTCATTTTTTTAGGAACATCATCCCAACACTAAGTGAACAGTTGATATTAACAGTGAGGTTGTTGGCAGTAGATGACTCAAATTATTTTATTAACCAGCCAGGTGATTTCAAAAAATGGCAGCCAATGTGAATGGCTAGCAGAAAGTGGAGTGACTAAAGGAACAGTGTTAGTTGATTCACCCTGTTGGATACAAAATGAATTGAACAAGTACACAAAAACAGAAATGGCCCAAAGACAAGAATGCTTCTTCTCACTGGATTCATTCAGCCTCTACAGTGAGGCTATCCTAAGGAAGCTGGGGACCCTGCCAGGACTTATTATCGGGGAACACAATCTTAACAATAGATAACACTGTGTGGATGGGTTACAAAGAAATAAGACAACAGGACATCCTAGACAAAGTAGTAAAGGAAAGCAAGAAGAAAGGACTAACCATGAATTGTAAGAAGACAAAATGTATAGTTGTCAGCAAGAGAAAAAAAACCCAAGATGCAAACAAAAAATTGGAAATGTGGTTCTGCAGAAGGATGCTGAGAATACCAGGGATGAAACATGTAAATGAAGGGGTTTTAAGAAAAATGAAAACAAAAAAGCTACTTATACCCTGAATCAGAAAGAGACATAATGAGGAAAGAGGTTTTAGAGAATTTGATGCTCATAAGACAAATCAAAGGCAAAAAATACAGGAGGGAGCAGGCAACCTAAATGATGAGTATCTGAGAATGGTGTTAAAACTCAGAGTGGGATGGATGGTAAAAAGACAAGCATTCTAAGAGCTACAAGAATAGGAAGTTGTGGAGAGCTATGAGCATATAGTAAAGGAAAGCAAGAAGAAAATATTTAGCATCAGACTGTATGGTCATCAGCAAGAGGAACAGTCTAAAATGTGACCTACATATTTGATTTGTCAAAATCTAGCAAGTAAAGAAATTGAATTATCTGGAAAGTGTTTTAATAGATGATGGAAAATATTACACAGAAATCTGAAGATGTTGTAAGATCTAGGAGGTATAAAAAGTACCCTGTAATACTTGTCAGTAGATGAGTAGTCAGAGTAAAGTGTAATAAAGCTTTGGTATAAGTTTATTCACTGGTTCTGTTTTTGCTACAGATGTATTGTAATTTTGAAAGATGCCTTCCAAAAGCTAAACAAAGTATTAAGAAACAGGAAAATTTCATTAGAAACAGCAAAAAGAGTGTTGAATTGCTATGCAATATCAGTTCTCTGTTCTGTCAGTGAATGCTGAACAGTTTCCTCATAAATGAAGAGATGACTTGAGGCAACAATTATGTGGTTCTAGAATAGGTTGCTGAGGATATCCTACCTGGAGCATGTGAGCAATGAGGAAATTTTAAGGGAAAAAAATGGACTCTTATACTTAGAATCAGAAAAAAACAGTTGAAAAAAAAAGAACAGGAAAGTTGGCTTGGAGAATTTGACATTCACCAGACATACTGAAAATAATAGGGAAAGAGAGAAACAGAGAATGGTCTACCTAGTGAGTTTGTGTAAATGCATGGTAGAACAGGAGGTAATAGGAATAGTAAGAGGACAAACATTGCTAAGAGCTAGAAAGGATAGGAAGCTATGGAGAGACATGATCGTCCATGCATAAAAGAAGATTGGATGACTTTCAAAGAGTATCTCAGGATACAAGCATAAGACATACTTGATCCAACTATTCTGGGTGGTAAAAATTTAATATTATGGGCTCAAGCGCCAAAGTGTTGTCTCCTCTGGTCATAACTCTCCTTCCAGACGAGTGTAGAGTCATTGCCTGGTTTCTTTTGTGTCCCTTAAAGGAGATGTGCCAAGCAAGTTTGAGCAATTTTTGTCTCTTTGTCCATGTATGTATAAATCTCTCATTGTATAAGTCAGTGAGCATACAGATAAATACTAACATGAATCATGATAGATTTTGAAAAGCATGGAAAAAGAAAATGGTCAGCATTTGCTCTGTAACATCAACAATTGTTAGAAAAAAAACAATACAGAAATGACACCGGATAAGTTTTATTGGATAACACTGAAATACGTCTGTCTATATTTCTGAGATGAGGTATTATGTACAGTATTTACATTAGTCGGACTATTGTCCTCATCTTTGTCGCCATATTTGTCACAACGTTTCGGCCGTTGTACGCTCCAGCCTTCTTCAGGTGGTTGGAATTTCGAACCGAACCCTTTATTTCGATCACTGGGGTAGACTCAAGGACACATGGCACAGTGGATAAAGGCGTTGGTTAGATCCAGTGACAGACCCAAAGAGTGTGAGTTCAATACCCGGTTAAGGCAGTGGAGAACTTTCAGAGGGAAAATTACCAGGAGATAACTGATAACTGACATCCATCAAACATGGCTCGTGGAACTAGAACAGTCTACCCCAGTGATCGAAATAAAGTGTTCGGTTCGAAATTCCAACCACCTGAAGAAGGCCGGAGCGTACAACGGCCGAAACGTGACAAATATGGCGACAAAGATGAGGACAATAGTCCAACTAATGTAAATACTGAACACTGAAATACATTATAGTATAAAAAGAAATGGTAAGTTCAATCTAAGGGAAACAATAATTGAAACAAAGCAAGTTCAGTCGGCCAATGATGACAATTCCAGAACAACGTAACTATAAACAAAATTTTTTTCTATCCTCTGCCAGCTGCTATGATGGAGAAAGCATTACCTCGAACTGTCGCCAGTGAGACACACTGCAAGAGCCACTCCGTTTCGCGAGGCTCGTTCCTTAATCGAGACGCAATCGCGCCAATCCTCCGAAGGAACACCATCGAACGAGGGCCAATAACCCCTGAAGTCTCCACTGCCACAGAAGTAAAAAAAAATCTATCAGCAAGAGAAGAATTATTGACTAATAGGGAGAGGTCTTTTATTATTTTAGCACAATTCAATTTGGTTTGGTGCCTATGTGTCATTGAAATTTCTAGGATACATAAGGAAAGAAAGCTTAGAAGATTTTATGCTAATTGTTGCCTCAAGACATCTCTTCATTTTTGAGATGTATTGAAGGTAAGAGGGACCGATGGAAACAGCAAGTAACCTACCTAATGAATTTGGAAGGTGGAGTGATAGTTAAAAGCCGAAACATTGCTCAGAGCTACAAAGAGTAGGAAGTTGTGGAGAGCCTTGATCGCCCACGTCCTAAAGATAATATACTGAAAAAAAACTTATCTTTAAAATATAGTTTCTTTATTTCTCTTTGTCTGTTTTTGTCTTTTTGGGATAAAAGTGTAAAATTTAGACAAAGCCAAAATAAATGGCAATGAAAAACTGAAAAAGGTTTGTTTTTACATATATTTTTTTTCCTTCAGATATGATATATATACAAATAGATTATGAAAAAAAGCAATAAGGAACAACAATGAAAAATTGTTTCTTATTATTTGTGAATCTTTGAGACAGAACAATTCCATCCTTTACCCACACCCCACAACTCCTATAGAAATATTCCATTTACTCTGAACAACATCCCACCAAACCCCACAGAACCTGCCCCGACTCCATCTTACCCCACTTATAATTAAGACAGCTGTTCACACACGCAAACACACAGACATACATATACATACAACTAATTTTTTTATCACATATTACAAATAGACGTTTATTTTAAATTTTTTGAAAATAATGGCTACACAAAAAAATGTTAAAAAAACAGAAATAACAATATGAAATATTTTTGAAATTATTTTAATCATATTCCTAAATGTGTCATTATTTTTTTGTCTTTGTTTTTTTTTTTTAAATTCTTGGAATCAGTCTTGATTCAAAATTTGAACATTTTTAAAGTTCATTAGTATATATACAACATATGTTACAGTAGCACCTTTCTCCAGAATTTGGTACTACATTTTCTGAGAAACCATTTATTTTTATTCAGTATATCTTAGTAGGGCATGTACGAGTAGTGTAACAGTTATCATCACAGTAAATAGAACCAGTGCGCTAAGTTCAAATCCTAGCTGAATCTATTATATTCACTTTTATACTAATATCCTGTAGAAAGGCATGAATGCATTTTTCCCAGTAGTGGGTTAAATAGTAAAGTGGACTGGGCTCTTTAGCCTTGGATGGCATCAACTCTAGATGAATGACAACTATAAATTCCAATCCATGAAGAATGCAACAACAAATGTCTTCACTATCTCTCCCAAAGAGTCCTGGTAATTCACAGCTAATAAAGTAAAGGAATTGGTGGAGAGCCATAATTGCCTATGTCCTGAACAAAATGATTTTAAAAAAATGTTAGCAACAGTACATCATAAAAGTAAGAAATAGGGACTATAAATTTACATTTATAAAATGCAACATAGATTCATATATATATATATATATATATATATATATATATATATATATATATGAACCAACTTATACCTACAAATTTATACCAATGGCTTCCCATACTCAATACTTCTCGTTTTCACTCTCGCGTGGTCATGTGTGACGTCATGAACTGTGGTGCAATTTTCGCTTCCAGTGTCACATTTGCACGAGTTTGTCATTGCTTGGAAATCTTCCATGTAAACAAAAACAGACTATCATTATTGTTTTGTCCGTGTATTGTTTAATATATTGTAATGTAATTGTCATCTTTGATAATGGCTTATGTAAGCCGAAAGCTTAGATAAGATTAAAAAAATGTATCAATATTGTGATTTTCTTTCTTCTTTTAATGATAATGCTATTAAGCTTATCAGATGATATGAAAAGAATTTACATAAAATAAATAGACAAAACTTGTCTGAGAAGGATTATTCATAATTTTGAAGAGTCAGTCATTAAAATTAATTGACACAAAATGTCTATTGTCTTTAATAATATTTACCTTAAAGAAAATTTTTCTACCTAAATACACAGTATATATATATATATATATATATATATGCACCCAGGATGTATATTTGTGTGTATGTATTTTTTTTTAAGCATTTCACCCCAAGCAAAAAGGCAGGAGTGCCACTAGTATGCAAGGGGTTACAGAAAGTGAGAGCAGGAGTAAAGAGGATGTTTGAGCAAAAGATATAGAGAAGGACAGGGGTCAGTATCAAAGCTTCAGAAGATGTCAATTGACATTACATTTGAATATTTGAAGATTATAGCTATCAGGGAAGCAAGTAGGAAGAAAGAAGTTACACTGACAGGAAGTGTGAGATGAGAAGCTGTTGGATTAGAACAGATGGCTACATTTAAATGTTTCCACAGTGAAAGGGGAGATCGAGATTCCAACCTAGTAGCACTCTTAAATTCATTCAGTTTGGGAACCAGTGAAAGTAGGTCATCAGAGCAGTTCCCATGAAAATACTTGTAAAAAAACAGAGGGAAGCCATAGAATGTCTGTGAAAGTGTGACTGTTGACGATATGTCAGATTAGTACCTATCACATTGTCTCTGGATTTTGTCGAGGACCTCGAGATGAAGAGTTGAAGCACCAGACCATATATATACATATATATCTGTGTGCGTGCGGTATGGAGGCTTGTATTTCCTCTCGGGGCAAAATTAACATGGTGGTTCACCTCTCCGTGCGTTACACCCAGAAATGGGTGTTGTACTGGAGAGATTAAACTCCATGAAAATAACACATGCAATCCCCATAACTATTTTTTTATTTTTCTTTGGCTTGTCAATGGACATCTAGTTGTAGGGATGGAGAGAAGGGTATATGTATAACACAAGCATATACCACTACTATTTACATGTGTTGTCATCTCTTTGCAAGTCCCATGGTAGTGGAGGGGTTGGGCAACATGTGCAGACATAACCTTCTGGAAGCACATAGCCATGAATCTACATGTGGCTAACTTGAAACTTATCTTAATGTCACCAAACTTTTGACTGAACAAAAACATATTTTGACAATGTCTTGAGCAACTTACAACACTTTTTAGGGAATCACTGTGTACCCAGACCACCAGGGAAGTATTGGTTTCAGTCCAATTGGGAATAACTGCAAAACACTTGCCACTGCCCATTTTATAAGCAGAAGCACACAAATGCATTTTTCCTAGTCTGGTCCTCAGTTTCATCTGACTCAGTTCCGGTCTGTCTTGTCTTGAAGTCCAAATGTTTTACATCCGCTTGTCAAATCTTGCTTTTGTGTGTCAACCCTAATTCTTAGTTTGTCAACTTTTTGCCATATTACTGTTGCTTTGCCTTATTAATGTTAATTTGCTTTACATATAATGTTTAGTTGCTTTATATTATTTTTTGGCTTGTTCTTATCTTTTCTTTTTCTTCTTATTTCTTATTAAAAACTTTGTCAATTCTGTTTGTTGGGCAATTCTGTTACTTGTCTTGCATTTGACCATGGCTACTCACTCCACAGGAAGTGTCTAGAAAAGGTAAAAAGAAAATGAGAAGATATTAGTGAGGAGAAAGAACAATAAAAGAAGACATTTCCAGAAGACAGAAGATGGTGATTGACACTGCATTTAAATTACTGTAATGGGATTGGTTTAGCTAATAGCTAATTAGCATAACAAAAGCTATATCTATAGCTCATGGGCAACTTTGAGTCAGTGTACATAGAATATCTACAGCTACCAAGTTTATCATAACAATTACTAAGATCATAAGTGACAGACAAACAAGAAACCGAGAAAGAATTTCACACGAGAGGAGTGTAAGAAACCATTAGAATAGAACTTACATTTACACTGGTTATTATATGATCACCAAAGTTAAGCAACGTCAAGCCTGGTCAGTGCCTAGATGGGTGATTGCTTGGGAATATCAAGTGCTTTAAGCTTGGATGTGTGGCTGGTGTAATGGATAACTGCTCAGAATTGAAAATTGGAGAACCGAGTTCCAATTCCAGTTGTGTTCGCTATATTCACTTATGTATAAATACCATTAATAAAGGTATGAATCCACCTATTATTTATTATCATTTATTTAATTAATTAATTACTAGGACTTGTATCAGTAAATCATTATTATCTCCCTACCTCAAATTCTTATAATCTAAAAATATTTTCTAGCTTTAAATAACCTGCAAAGGATTGATAAACTGTAAAATATATCAATCTAGTTATTTTGACAGTAAAATGGTGAGACCTAGTTGCCAATCTAGTAGTATGCTTAAATTCATGTGGTCAAGGTACAAAGGATAAAAGCTCATTAGTACAATATGAGTCATCTCTGTATGCTTCACTATTGTGCTAGAAATTTCTAAGAACTTAATGCCTACTTTAATTGAGATATGATTTGACTGTGCTGATGAATAGAAACTTCTGGCTCTGAACAGACTGTGATTTTGAAAAGCCTTCAGCATTTAGAGATTTTTCAGAATATCTAGTTCATGATGCTTTTGTTGGAATCCATTCTCAAAATTAGTCCTGAATATCTATTGACAGTTACAATTATCTGGATGACATGCTTAGCAGAAAATGATTGTATGGCTTCCACATGCAAATGTAGAAGAAGAAAAAAACTTTCTTTGTTTTCTCTATTTATATTTGCTTTGTATAGCCTTTGAAAGTTTATGATTAATTGCATTTATGCCTCAAAAACTTTTCTTTTTTTATACTAGTCACATTTGTAACATGATACATGATCAAGAAATGATCTCCAAAACACTTTCCTCACCAACTCTGTTGATGGAACAAATTATGGAGATTAGCAAGCCTGGAAATTGGATTTTTATCAGCAGAAGTGTTCAAAATTAAATAAATGAGAAAAGAAAATGCTGACAACTTTCTTCTTGTTTATTTGCCTCTGTTGCTTCTATTAAAAATTAGGCTTAGTCACATTATTTACACATGTTATATATTTGTTGGTCTGAAGTGGGGATGTATTTTCATATATGTCAGATTCAACTTATACCTTTAAGTATATATATATGTAATTGCTTATGACTGTGATTACATAGTAGCTGAAAAGTCTAAAATTCCAGTGTACACTATTTTATTTCTAGTTTTAATCCACCTTATTATTATTATTATTATTATTATTATTATTATTATTATTATTATTA
This sequence comes from Acanthosepion esculentum, assembly GCA_964036315.1. NCBI lineage: Eukaryota > Metazoa > Mollusca > Cephalopoda > Sepiida > Sepiidae > Acanthosepion > Acanthosepion esculentum. The sequence continues at coordinate 29,271,102 of OZ038487.1, forward strand.
TAAGTAAAAAGCAGCAATAAGACTAGTAATAAAATAATAGTAATAAGGAATGCGTGTATTGACTCAGAGTATTTGATAAAAAGTAAAGGTGATAAGATAGAATAAGACTAGTAATAACTTTTTTAATTTTTTTAATCATCTCACCCCAGGCAAGGTGATAATGCCACTAAGATACAAGGAGTTACTGAAAGTGAAAGAAAATGAGATGACATTAGTTAGGAGAAAGGACAATAAAAGAACAGGATTCAGGAAGACAGAAGCTGGGTGATTGGCATTGCATTGAAATCTTTTAAGACCATACAAGACACCAGAAGACATTTCCACTAGCAAGAACTGTGATGAAAGAAATTATTAGAATAGAACTTAAAATTACATCTAGCTATTTCAACAGTAAAACAATGAGATCTAGTTGCCAATCTAATGATTAATTCATGCAGTTGAGGTTTCAAGAAGGAAAACCTCTTCAGAACGATTGCCATGAAAATATTTGTAGGAAAGACAAAGGGAAGCCATGCCATAGTGGTGAGAAAGTAACTGAAGTCAAGACTGATAACATTACAGACTCTTTGGATTTTGTCGAGAATCTTGAGATATAAAGCAGGAGCACCAAACCAGATATGACAGCAATACTGAATGCAATCCAAGTGGTAAATTTATAAATATGTAAAACAGATTCTGGTGAGAAAAAGTATATTTATCCACTGTACTTGATAAAAAGCAAAAATAAGATTAAGTAAATCTAGTAATGAAGTAATAGTAATAATGAAGTGTATTGACCTAGAATGCTGGAATCAAAAGCAGCAATAAGGTGAGGTAAAATTTAGTAATAAAATAATAGTAATAATGAATAATGAGGCACGGTAGAGTAATGGATAGCTGCTCAGATTGATGAATCGGAGAGCTGAGTTTGAATTCCATTACATTCACTTATGTCCTAATACCCTTGGGAAAGATATGAATCCTATTCTTCTCCCCTTAGCTATGGGTAAATAGCAGGACAGGCCAGTTTCTATAGCCTTGTATGGCAACTGGTCTCCTGCAGAAAGAAATGGCAACTTACTGCGGGAAAAAATCTGTCTCATCAGTCATGTATCAAAAGATACATGATCGCCTATGCATGTATCATGCATGCCATGTAACCGACTGAATAATGAAAAGTTTACTGACCAAGAGAGTTGTGGTAAAAAGCATCAATAATAAGATAAGGTAAATCTAGTAATAAAATAATAGCAACAATGAAAAGTGCATTGACCCAGAATATTGTGATAAAATCAATTATAATAAGATAGGGTAAATCTAGTAATAAAATAATAGTATTAATAAAGATTATATTGACTAAAAGCATAGGGATAAAAACCAACAATAACAAGATCTAGTAAAACTAATAATAAAATACTAAAAAAATTTTGTCAAAACATTTTTAGAAAATAAATTTTATAATATACATTTGCATTTTAGGAAGAGCATAAAATAATTCAAACATCTTAATAATATAAAAAATACATTATTTACAATAGATAATAAAATTCATAAGCCTAAATTTTCAAGAATTTCAAAAAGACTTTATTTTAGTGAAAAATATATTTTTTACTTATTCTTTTGTGTGGGTAGTGTAATGGCTGACTGTTTGGAACAAGAACTCAGAGAGCCAAGTTTAAATTCTGGTATAATTTCTTACATTCATTTTCACACAATACCCTTGGGAAAGTATGAATCCATCTCTTCTCCTCCCCCCAGCTATGGGGTAAATAGCAAAGCAGACTTGGCTCCATCGCCATAATTGGCAACCAGTCTAGGAGAAGGATAACTCTGGATTCAAAATGCAGCCACCTGAAGCTGTGCAAAGATGGTTAGATATGGGGTGCAGATACTATACTTGTAAAATAAAAAACAAAAAAGATTTTAATAACTTGAGAGCCATCATCCAGAATGTTGTTGACGCCAACAAACCCTCAGCCCAAGAGCTGATATTTCTTTATTACTTTCCTATTCTTGTTTGAAGGTATACTTATCACTTTTACATTTTGAAATAACCTGGTTATCAAACTATAAATAATAATTTGAATAAAATGCAATATTAATTTGTCAGTGGCTAAATACTGGCTGCAAGAAGCATATTTAAAAAAAAACTATTGGTCTCTGGAAATACAAGAAGCAAAATGCATGTAATTTTTAAGTTTTCCTTCTGAAGTATCTGTCTATATTTCTGAGATGAGGTATTATGTAAACTATTTACATTATTCGGACTATTGTCCTCATCTTTGTTGCTGAAGGTTTTAAGTGATTAATTCAACAATTTTAAATTCTTGTTACAGTTTCTACATTCATTGTTCTTTCTGTTGTATGAATAATTGCCTTTGATATTCTTTTCCTTGGTTTAATTATTCTTTGTTTGATAGTCAGCCATAGTTTTTCCTGTCCTTTCTGTTTTAATAGCTGAAAAAGTAGTTTCATCTTACTCATTATGATTATGATTTACTATTGCTTCACATCTCATTGCTTATTGGCACATGAGTGTTTACTTTAAAATGACGAGTGACTGTACAAAACAAAATAAAAAGCTCTTTGAGAATGGCTATTGCAAGCCAAAAGTACTTAAGCATTGGACGAAATATTTAAATATAAACAAGAAACCAGAAAACTGATCTGAAATATAGGTGAAGTAAATAAAACAGTCATTGACATTGATCTTTCATTGGTGCTATATATATATATATATGTGTGTGTGCGTGTTTGTGTGTGTGTGTATTTAGGCAGCAATCCTTCTTTCATGCACATTTCATTGAATACAACAGACAAGGTGTTTTGATTTAGTTTTTTATACAATTTCTCATGCGATCTAAATAAAAACACCTTGTCCGTCATATTCAATGAAATGTTCATATATATATATATATATATATATATATATATATATATATATATATATATATATATATATATATATATTCATTAAAAACGACAGACAAGGTACTTTTATTTAATTTTTTATACAATTTCTCATGCGATCTAATAATCTTTTTTCTTTTAGTATGATAAATTATATAAAAACTGTCTAAATGTTCTTTTTGAGCGCTTTCGGTTATACATTTAGCCATTTTCAAGGATTAGATTTTAACTGTTAAAATTAAAAATAGTTAGTTGTATGTATGTTTTATAAAATGTTTTCATTTTTTTGTTTCAAAACATGGTCAAGATATTATGTCCATGTTCAAAGTTAATATTATTAAGTGTTGGTTTGATTATTTTTATTAATAAGACTGCCATTATTTTTAGCCTTTTTTTGCATGTGGATGATGCTATTATATTAGTGTTGTCGACAAGTATGTTCCGAATAGTGTCCGGTATGTCTCCATGAATATTTAAATGAGATCTAATTGAGCTATTGTCAGAAAGGTGTAGAGTTAGTCTGCATGTCAAACATGTTGTAGTGTGGCCTATATAATTATTAACGAATTTTGATTGTTGAGGAATACAATTACTTAATGGGCATTTAAATTCGTAAATAATATTTGCTCTATTTAATTTTGTTCTAGGAGGTGAATTATTTTAACTATAAGGTTAGAGGTTTTTAAATTTTTATAATAAATAATTAATCTAATTTTTTTTTTACTATTGTCAACTGGTGTTATGCATTTTTTTATAATGTTCTTAATTCTGCATTCATCCTGTTTATAATTTTCGTTCATCTGATTTTTATAAAAAATATTAATATTATTGTTTATGTTTCTATTCTCGGCGTTGTGAGAATGATATTAATATATATAATATTTTTAGGACAAATATTAAATCTGACAATAGCTCAATTAGATCTCATATGGCTACATATCTTTGAACATGGACATAATATCTTGACCGTGTTTTGAAACAAAAAAAATGAATTTTTATAAAACATACAACAAATTATTTCTAATTTTAACAGTTAAAATATAATCCTTGAAAATGGCTAAATGTATAGCCGAAAGCGCTCAGATAAAAAGAATATTCGGACAGTTTTTATATAATTTATCATCCGAAAAGAAAAAAATTATAGAAGGATTGCTGCCTAAATACACACATATATATATATATATATATATATATATATATATATATATATATATGGAGGCATGGTGTAGTAATGGATAGTGGCCCAGACTGAAGAATGGGAGAGCCAAGTTCAGATTCCAGTCAAGTTTGTTACATTCACTTATGTGCAAATACTCTTGGGAAAGGCATGAATCCATCTATTCTTCCCCAAACTATGTTCAAATAGCAGAACAGACAGGGTCCTATAGCCTTGGGTGGCAACCAGTCTAGCAGAAGGACAACTCTGGGGAGTAGACTGGTCCATTGCTATATATATATATATATATGTGTGTGTGTGTGTGTGTGTGTGTGTGTGTGTGTGTGTGTGTGTGTGTGTGTGTAAAATATAAAAGGATCAAACACTAATAGTCCATGTTTATAATTTATTATATTGGAATTATAATCATGACCTACAAACACAAAAAAAAAATTTATATATTAACCACTAATATTATCTATCTATCTATCTATCTATATATATATATATATATATATATATATATATATATATAGATATATATATATATAAATATAAAAGTGGACATGGAAGTTAGCACTTAGAGGCGACAGTCTGTTTCATGCTAGTGCCTGACGATTACACTAGCATGAAACAGACTGTCACCTCTAAGTGCTGACTTCCATGTCCACTTTTATATTTACACACGCTCTATCTCTGATATTGAGCACTTTATCCCATAAATATAGCACACTTTAAGACTATATTTCTTTATATATATATATATATATATATTTATATATACATGCAATAAACTATTTCTTATTTAACAGTTAAAATATTTCATCCTTGAAAATGGCTAAATATATAGCCAAAAACGCTTGGAAAAAAGAACATTCGGACAGTTTTTATATAATTTATCATCTGAAAAGAAAAAGATTATTAAATCATATGAGAAATTGTATAAAAAACTAAATCAAAATACCTTGTCTATCGTATATTTAAGTAAAACTTATTAATCTAAACAAGTTTGTTTAAAAAAAAACAACAAATTTGTCTATTTAATTTTTTATTGTATTTTTGCAAGATTTTAAAAAGGTGTTGAGTATCATGATTGAAATTGTGGATAAACTGTCCAAAGTTCATGTTCTTTTGTTGTTTTTTGTTCAAGTACTTTTGGCAGCCACAGTCATTTTCAAGAACCAATGTGGTGTCTGTTTGGCAGGCAGAATTCCTTTGTCTACATCCTGGTACTCTTTGGTAAGTCCAAAAGTCTATGGTGACATCATGTGTTATGGTTATTGGAAATGAGACCACATCAAAAAGAATGTGATTTTATTTTTATATATATATTAATGCTCTTGAAATAATTCAACTGAGCTCTCGGAGAGGAAGGGGTGATTTTATAAACAGTGGCTGCTGTTGCTAATGCAATGCTCTTTGACTAGAATTGAGTTGAGTCTTTCATATATTAAAAACATTAAAATTTCCCTTTCTCTCTGGTGTGCAATGTTAGCTTCATGATAGCATCTCTGACTGATGCCTAGTTGGTCAGGTTTCGATCTCAGCTTGAAACAGTCAGATGTCTAGCCACACTGATGAGTTGTGATACAGCAAAACAGTCTATATATATATATATATATATATATATATATATATATATATATATGCACATAATATATATCATATTCATTTCAAGACACCATCTCCTGTGGTGAATGATTATTTAATGTTGACTGTTTATTTTGTATAATAATAACTTCTAAGGTTTGGAGCCTTTCCTTGCATTGGATCCTGTAGAGTATTTTGTTGTTATCAAAGAAAATATTAGTGGATAATGTCAAAATACACTACAGTATCCAATGCAGTGAAAGACTCAAAACTCTAGAAGCTATTATTATACAAAATAAACAATCAACATATATATGTTGCTTGCCGTTTACACCTTAATGTTTGCATGCAAAAAAATATATTTAATAGGTAATAATAACAATACTCTACAGCACCCAATGCAAAAAACTATTGGAACTCAGGTGACACTCTCATCCATGCCAAGAACCAACAAAAATATGATTTCTCCAAATTTAAACGGTAAACTGCAAGTGACATATGATAAGATTGAACCTAGCTGGACAATCCTTCAGCTTTGAAAGTGAAACTTCAGTTGCCTGTATTTCTTCTCAAGCACAAAGAAGAAAAATCAACCCAACACCAATAAAAAAAAAATGTACATAAATTATTTTTTTAACTTAATTTAAAAATAATGATAATGAGAAAAGACATTTACTGATATCTCCTGGCGAGTGGACTGAACAATTACACAAAGGTTTATCAATGAAACTCTGGAGTAGAAGTACTGAATATAACATCCATCAGCTAAGTGACAAATTTTACATTTTCATTAATACTATATATATATATATATATATATATATATAAGGCTTTAGCTTCCATTTTTGAAACATGGTTATCACTGTGTAGCGAAAAACCCATATTTTAAATCAATTAATTTATAATATTAATGCTCTGTAAATTTACATTGAGCACTATTGTGTAAAAATAAAAAATATCTATAAGAACAACGGATTTTATATCTTACTGTTCTTTCTTTTTATTTATATATACATATATATATATATATATATATATATATATATATATATATATATATATATATGCAAACATATTTTATTACTTGAAGACAATGATAAATATACTGTTCAAAAATAAAATTGGAGGATCTACTCAAATATAGGTATCCACTAAAATGATGTTTAATATATATATATATATATATATATATATATATATATATATATATATAAACATATATATATATATATATACATAGACACACATATGTACAGGTGTATGTATTTTACTTTGCACAAACGCACTCGTATAAACAAAGCGAGGTTAGGCTCAGATACACAACCATGCATTTGAGCATACATATATATGCAATTGTCATTCTATTTTGGTGCCAAGACTGTAGTGTTTATATATGTAGCAATGTTCTCTCTATAAGGAAGAGGTGGGGTGGTCCTGACACTTTTCAGATCGGCCATCTGCCCCATCAGAAAAACTTACACTTTCTCACACACGCATGTAGACATATACACACACTCTCATTGGTCTGGGTCTACGTTATTTACATATATATATATATATATATATAAGGCCATAAAGATGTATTGATAATGTCTTTAGGCTCTATCAAAAAGAAAAGCTGGCTATAGTGACATACCCAGACAAGACCAACCTGTTAAACCAACGGTTTGAAGTAATGTCAAAATGTAGACATACCAATAAATATACTCTGAGCTAATACAGGCCTTTACCCCTCCCCACCTGATATATCTAATTTGTGGTGCTTTGTTAATTTATTTAAGCAAGCATGAATAGTGTTACAGATTAACCATCCACAAGTAACTGTCCTGACGAGACCGTAAAGTCGAAACCCGGGTAGTGCGTTACGCGTGGATTTTGCTAATCTTATATTTTATAATATATATATATATATATATATATATATATATATATATATATATAGAGAGAGAGAGAGAGAGAGAAAGAGTGATAGGATGCACAGTGGAGTAATGGATAGTGGCTCAGATTGAACTGAGCAGAGAACTGAGTTTGAATTCTGGTTGAGTTTGTTACATTCACTTATGCCCCAATATCCTTGGGAAAGATATGAATCCATCTCTTCTCAAGCTATGGGCAAAATGTCAGGACAAACTAGTTTCTATAGCCTTGTGTGGCAACATTTCTAATTTCAGAAACTAGCAAGGATCGTTTGGGGACCTTGTAGCACAGCATGTGCACCAGTTCTCTGTATTCAGCTCTTCCAAAAAGTGTGGTTGGTTCTGCACAAGTCTTCACCACTTTAATCAAATCATCTGTGTGAGTAGTTTGAATGTCCAGTTCTAAAAACTGAGGTGCTGTCAGATAGATAGATAGATAGATAGATAGATGAACAGATTGAGATAAAGGGACAGAAACAAACTGAGGTATATAGAAATAGATTTAAATAAATAGATAGATAGATAGATAGATAGATAGATAGATAGATATGAATAGATTTTGAAAGTCAATGTGAGAACAAGGTTCACATTGAATTTTATATATTGATATGAACATATATAATTTTGAACAGACATAGCTACCTAAATAGCTAGCTAGTTAGGTATGATCATAGATAGATAGATAGATAGATAGATAGATAGATAGATAGATAGATAGATAGACATGATTATTTTGGCTTGGTATGAAAAATGTTCATATGACTATTTCAGTTAAATAAGTATGTGTTCCTGAGATTTTGTCAAATTTATCTCCTTCTTTATTTTCTCTTTTTCTCTAACACTTATTGTTTCCAGTACCAATTCTTTGTTGTCAGAAGAATTCTCTGCTTCTTTTGTATTTAATCATAAGATAAAAATAATGCTATGAAAAAACAAGAAAGGCGAAGAGTAAGAAAGTATCAAGTCTTATCTCCCCAGGGTATATCTCTACAACTGGCTAAGAACTGCTGATTTATTTAGATTAGTCATCCATGCAATTCATTGGTTCATATTGTTCAGATAGGTAATTTTCCATCAGGTAATATATGAATAAGAGAATGTTTCATCTTTAGTTATGTGAAGAATTACAAAATTATAACATGAAATTAGAAACATCATCTCGAATTATTTCAGGTTCCTTATGATAAAAATCAACTGTTTAATTAGTGATTCAATTGCAGAGAGAAGACTGGAGTTAAGTGATATTTAGGGTGGGGATACATTCAAGGAGATAATGAGACCACTTAAAGACAAGATAAATATAAGTAAAAAGGCAAGTAATTATTTTATATAGAGCTTAAGATAACATACATACATATATATTTTAATTAATTCCATCAATTGGAATGCTTTATGAACTTATTACCTCCCTTGACTGGAACATTATGGGTTGGCATACATGTTGCCTCTCTGGGCTTTGGTTTTCAAGCATTTGGTGTTAATTCTGTTACAGGTCACTTTGTTCATTAAGGCTTTTTTTAAAAGTATCTTCAAATTCAGTTATTCTTTTTGCACATACATCTAAGAGAAAGAGAGAAATAGATAGACTGGTAGATAGGTTGCAATTTAAATTTTATATTATGTATATGAGAAAGAGAGATAGACATCTCTGTTTAATTACAGTGAAATTAATGTCTACCAGCCTAGATCATTGAAAGTCTTATCAAAAGAAAATATACCTCTTAGCAGAAATCGAACCCATGTTCCAGTTTTTGGAGGAAACCTCCTTTTTATCTGGCATGACTAGCTGAGGTAGTTTCCCTAAAAAAGGGACTGCAGGCTTGCTCCCTGCCAAGAGGTACATTCTTTTTAATAAGATTTTCAATGATCCAGACCAGTAGATATTAATTTCACTGTTAGATGAAGAGTGTATCTTTTCAAACATGTGTAACCATTAAAATAAAATTTATAGTAATAAGAAATATTGGTGTGGACTGAGTTTGTGTCACAAATAGAAATTTAACTGTGAAAGCTGAAAAAAATATGGTTGAAAAACTGTGACGATAAATATTCGCACTTACCGGAGTCAAATCGCCCAAGATGTTTTGTTTGTCGGGCTGCTGTTTTTTAAAAGAAAAGTACATTCTCCGACATTTATTATTTTATGCTGCTTGGCACAATTTGTCTAGTGGCGGTCTGCATGCTGATTGGACGAGCTGGGGACTCTGATTGAGAGTGAGGCCAACGGCAATGATTGGTGCGTTGGCCGTATTTTCGGTCAATAAAAATGGTCTGGGACATTGGCTGGCAGTGTGGTTGGGACCGTGGTGACGTGCACTATTATAGAGTTTTGTATTAAGTTACGACTCTGTTTATTTTTGTCTGGAAGCTGGACGCTAGCTTCAACCTACCAATAGAGTGAGCTGTATATTTACCAGTGTCTACCGAAACGTGGGACGAACACACGTTTTAGCTAGCGAGAAGTGAAGATTGGACGTGTGACCCCAGTTTTGTCGTTTCTACTACAACTAACAAAAACTAATACAGAATTTATCCATTTCAATGTTTCAGCCAGATGAAAGGCATGAGACAGGGACCAGGAGAGGGTGGATGGTATTTGCTTAAAGGGAAGAAGTTTTATAAAATTAAACCTGAACATTAACCTTATGACATTAATTTGGGGTTATATGAAGAATGAAATATTAATTTAAAATTAAAAGAGGAATAAAAACAGGTCTAAAAATAACTTTAAATTATACAAATAAAAGGATGTAAGGGATTAATGGAAAGAGAGTTGGGGGAGGAGATCTTAGAGTAGGGGAAAGTTTATAAATTATAATTAATATAGGTAAAGAGGTTAAAGAGGTAGGGAAATATAGAAATTAGAATTAGTTAGATATTCAACATTATTTTTAAACCCATTTTTATTCTTCTTTTAATTTTAAATTAATATTTCATTCATCATATAACCCCAAATTAATGTCATAAGGCTAATATTTGGGTTTAATTTTCTTCTCTTTAAAAGACAAATACCTTCCCCCTTCCCCTGACCCCTGCCTTGTGTCTTTCATCTGACTGAAATGGATAAATTCTGTATTAGTTTTTCAAATGATTTTTTTTTTTTTTAGTTAAATTTCTATTTCTGGCACTAACTCAGTCCACATCAGGGTTGATAAAACAGACGACCAATATCTTCATCTGCCAAAATAGGCTATTCCGTACATGAGGTGATTTTGGATTTTATTGTTTATTAATTATATATATACATATATTTTTCTTTACGTGACAATAAAATGTTTTGGGAAGCTAATCATTTGACTAGTAAATCTGCACAAGTTAAGGTAAAAAATTTGACAGATTAACTTACAATCTCTTTCCTTGAAAGGCCAAGGGAAAATTTTATTCATAATTTAAATAACAGTAATTACAGAAAGACTGATATTCTTTGACATTCTTTTCTCTTTTATGCTGGTATTTTTGTTGACAAAACAATGCCAGGGTCATTTGGCATAAGAAAGATGTACACGTGGAGAATTCTTTAAACTATATTTGAACCAAATTTTCCTTTTCATGGCTGTTTATATTGATATCATATTTGAGTGCATGACAGAATCTTGGCCTTAATGTTTACTCAAGAAGTTTGAGTGGAATTACCTTTATGAGAGTGTGAAAAATTTTGTAACAAATTCAGCCTTTCTGACTTTGCTCACTTCAAGATATGTTTACCTCATTATTCTTAAACATCTATACAACCACACAGGTGTTATAAGTAAGCATCATTCAATATAAATCATAATTCTTCACAAATTCACTAAAATTATTCTGTATTTCACTCTGTAGCCTTTATTCTTGAACACTCTTTCAGCCTGGAAGGTTTCAACACAGTAAAGGAGTCATTCCAATAACCCAAATATTCATCAGAATTTCTTACAGCTATACCAAGCCACTGTAATGTAGCAGTGTTGCAAAACACCAGTCCACTTTATAATAACCCATATCTTCTCAATAGAGTACTTAGTCAAATCACACTGAAAGTATAGTGGTATGGGGCTTCAGGGTTAAAATGAACAGTTGATTTACCCACACCAGGAAGATTAATGGGAATGACAAGGAAATACAAGGGTAATTTTAACAAAACAAGATAAGAAATTTATTTACAAATTAACAAACTTGAAGGTGTGTCAGTAGCTCGTTTCAGGAAAATAAATCAGAAATTTTTAAAGTCCATAGTTGTCACAAAGAGGAAACATTCATGCACCAGGTAAATGATCTGGCACAAAATAATATTAAAAAATGTTTTAAAAAAAGGTAAAAGAATTCTTTGTTCACAGAAGGGATATATAGCTGCATACGTTCAAAAGTAGATGAAGAGTGATAGTTTGAAATAGCTTTCTTGGATTATTGAAAGAAAATTCTTTGAAATACCACATGCTTGGTTAAAGTCTGATAATTTAATTGGTGAGTAATTTCACACTGTCAAGAACTTGAATGCTGGTCACTCATTGCAAGGAACTGAAACGAAATCTTTCACGTGACCTCAGACTCTCTTCTTGTCTTAATTTAATTTTTTTCCTCATTTTATATCAAAAAGTATTTTGCATAGCTTCACTATTTTCTTAATTTCTGTGAAGGCAAGGTTTTCATTGGCAACTTCACATAAGCGCACAAATTTCTTTCCATCTTTTTCCTCAGCTCACCTGATTGGGAGAGGGAAAAGGGAGTTATTATTATTTCATACTCACTACAAAAGCACTATTTCTTGTTTGATCACTATAGTTAAGCAGTGTCAAGCCTGATCAGTACTGGGAAAACTGGGTAAGCAATCTCCTACAATCTAAAATGTTTCAGCTTTAAATAACCTACAAAAGATTGATAAACCATCCCAAAAATGACCTCCAATCTGTGGTTGACTGGGGCAGGAAATGGCTTGTGAACTCAAAAATGAAACTGCTTTCATTTACCCACCACAGAGAATCCTCCCTGCCTCCCATCACAATGGCTGATGCCCAACTCCATGAGAGTGCCTCTCTGCACCTGCTTGGTCTTGCACTGTCCACTGACCTGAGGTGGAACAAACACATTGAATCAATAGCTTCATCAACTGCAAAGAAAGTTGGTTCTCTGTGTTGTGCCAGAAAGTTTTTCTAGCCTCAGTCCATCCTTCAAATCTACAAATCAACCATTCATCCTTGCATGGAATACTGCTGCCATATATGGTCTGGTGTACTCGCTGTTCATTTCAAGGTCCTCTACAATATCCAGAAACTAATATACAATGTGATGGGTCCTGATTCCCTCTGCTTTTCTACAAGTATTTTCATGGCAACTGCTCCGACGAGCTACTTTCACTGGTTACCAAACTGCATGAATTTAAGCATGCTACTAGACTGGCATATCAGTCCGACCCTTTCACTGTCAAAACAATTGAATGTAACAGTCTCTTCCACTAAAACAGCTTCTTATCTCACACTTCCCCTCTGTGGATCTTCCTTTCTCTTATTTGCTTCCCTGGTAGCTATAATCTTCAAATATTCAAATGTAATGTCAATAGACATCTCCAGATGCCTTGATCTTGTTCCCTATCCTTTTCTTTATTCTTTCCTCAAACACTCCTCTTTACTCTTGCTCTCACTCTCTGTAACCCCTTGCATACTAGTGGCACTCTTGCCTTGCTTGGGGTGAAATTTAAAAAAAAAAAATCAATCAATCTCAAGAGGGTTAAAATCTTTAATATTAACTGGTCTGGGTGATATGGCCCAGCAGTTCTTGAATTTCTTTGGACTATGTACACAAGGGTTCTTTCTTTTCAGTGCAAGCTCAAATCTCTGTGAAGGTGTGGCTCGGAAGCACTTTGATGTACCATTCTATGATTCAGTTTTCAAACCTTTCAATCATTCTCTTCACTTTTGGACAGCAGTCACAGTATTTTAAGTATTTATCCAAAACATTTTTTACTAACACTGTATTCATGAAGGAGGAGATAATGGCATTTAGAGAAGTGAGATTGCAATGAATAACACTGACATTTGAGAATCAAGGATCAGCTGAGATGGGAAGAGGTGAAAATAGTTTCTAAATCTCTAAAAATAACATTAAAATCTTTGTGTGCATAATTGTCATGCAAATAGTCAGAGAACTATATTTGGTGTACACATCTGCACATACTGTTTATATATGACTGCGAAAGAATTACTAATAAAACACAAAACTATGAGGTAAAAAAAATTTAAATATACAAGTAAACTAGACAGAACTAATCCAGAAGAAAAAATTCAACCAAAAGAAGAAGAAAGTGACACATAAGAAGAAGCTGCAATGTTATTGATCCTGATCTGGCATCTTGACTTCAGTCACTTTCACACTGCTGTGTCTTTTCTATATATATTTTTATGATATGTTCTGATAAGCTTTCCTCTTTGGTACCATGACTTTATGAATTTAAGTGCAGTACTAGACTGGCAGCTAGGTCTCATCATTTTACAGCTGAAATTGCTTGATATAATCATAAGTTCTATGCTAAAATTTTCTTCTGTCGCATTTCCCACCTGTGAAACTCTCTTTTGGCTTCTTGCTTTTCAATCACCTTTGATCTACAAAAACAAATGCAATGTCAATTGTCATCTTCTGTCTCCTTGAATCCTGTTCTTTTATTGTACTCTCTCCTTAATACTGTTTTTCTTTTTCTCATATTCTTTCACACTCAGTAATCCATTGTGTCTTAGTGACTTTACTTGGGGGTGAAATGATTTTAAAAAAAATCTTGAATCATCGATGCCCCATTCACCCTCCAAAAAAGAATTAAGAACCACTGAACTACAATGCTTAAAAGATGAGTAAATATTTGCAAAAGTTTCCAGCAGATAACTGTTTTTCCACATTGTAATCAATCAAACAATGACTACATTAAATGACTTGAAATCTGAATTCAAAATATTACACAGTATCTTCGATTATAAAGAGATGTGCAGATGTTGGTTGTCATTCAGGTGTAAAGAAAACTTACAATTCATCAATTGATTCCTCTGGATGAATTTACAAAAGAGACCTGTGTCGGAAAAATTTATAGGTGAGAAAGTTGTTGCACTGGGTAATCCCAATCTCTCCACCTGGAGAGTCTTTATTTGGTGGCACGAGGAACCATTACAACAGTAGACTTCCAGGCTGCAGTAGATGACCAAGATTTCTACATGAGGTCCATTCCCTGACGCACTTCACAGTACTTGCTGACAGCACCTTTATGGTCATCAGACCCACTGGGAATCAGTCTTATGAATGATCCAAAATTATCAAAGGTTTGGACTAGTTAGCCACCCTCACTTTGTTTGGCAGCCAGTCAAAGTAGTTTGCCATTTTGTGGCCGTTGTTGCATATAAAGGTCTATTTGGATGCATGTTCGACAAAACTCTGGTAAAGCTTTGAAGGGCTTGGTTAGCTGGAAGTGGATTTTAAAAAGTTCTTGACTAAAAACAAACCAAAAAATCTTCCACGGTCACCTTGTCATACAAGTTGATTTAATAAAACAAAAAATAATTCCCAAAACTAACAGCTTGCTTAAAATGTTCCTAAAATGTCATACATGGATAGAATATTAAAATAAAAATCAGAAGCTTAAAGGCTGGCTCTCTAGTGCCAAAAAGGTGACTCTTTTTTATTATGGCAAGAACAGCAAGCAGATGTATGCTATAAGAGGAGCAAGGGAGTGGGTAGAGAATGAGACTGGAACACAAAAGGTCAAAGCCTCAATTCCCAGAAGGCAAGACAATAGAAATTTTCAAATAGCAGGGAGGACACTGAACTGTAAAAATAAACTACATTAAAATCTATGAATACCTATGATAATAGAATAATGTTATAGAATAATAAAAACATGTACAATATATGAAAACATAATGCCTTTCTTAATAAATATATAATCAAGAGTTATGACAGCGCATTACTCGGCCTGTTGATATTCATCCCAATTTAATTATATCTTTGCCCGTCTCTTGGGTTTGTTTATATATCTCTCTCAGTCGATTCATATCTATTTCAGTCTATCTATCTCAGTCTATCTCTCTCATGCTATTCATATCTATCTCAGTCTATCTCTCTTACTTTATTCTTATCTATCTCAGTCGATCTCTCTCAGTCTATTCTTATCTATCTCAGTCTATCTCTCTCATGCTATTCATATCTATCTCAGTTTAACTCTCTCAGTCTATTCATATTTATCACAGTCCATCTTTCTCACTCTATTCATATCTATCTCAGTATATACATATCTATCTCAGTCAATCTCTCAGTCTAATCATATCTATTTCAGTTTATCTCTCTCACTATGTTCATATCTCAGTCTATCCCTCTCATTCTATTCATATCTATCTCAGTCTCTCTCACTCTATTCATATCTATCTCAGTCTATCTCTCTCAGTCTATACATATCTATTTCAGTCTATCTCTCTCACTATGTTCATATCTCAGTCTATCCCTCTCATTCTATTCATATCTATCTCAGTCTCTCTCACTCTATTCATATCTATCTCAGTCTATTTCTTTCTATCTCAATCTATCTCTCTCACTCTATTCATATTTATCTCAGTCTATCTCTCTCAGTCTATACATATCTATCTCAGTCAATTTCTCAGTCTAATCATCTCTATCTCAGTCTATCTCTCTCTGTTCATATTTCAGTCTATCTCTTTCACTCTATTCATATCTCTCTCTCTCTCTCTCACACACTCTATTCATATCTATCTCAGTTTAACTCTCTCAGTCTATTCATATTTATCATAGTCCATCTTTCTCACTCTATTCATATCTATCTCAGTATATACATATCTATCTCAGTCAATCTCTCAGTCTAATTATATCTATTTCAGTCTATCTCTCTCACTCTATTCATATCTCAATCTATCTCTCTCACTCTATTCATATCTATCTCTCTCACTCTATTCATATCTATCTCTCTCACTCTATTCATATCTATCTCAGTCTATCTCTCTCACTCTGTTCAAAGCTATCTCAGTCTATTTATATCATTGCCGATCTCTTGGATTTTTTTTTATATCTAAGTCTATCTCTCTCAGTCCAGTCATATCTATATCTGTTTCTATGTCTATCCATAGTCGATCTCTCTTAGATTATCTGTTTATAGCTGTCTCAGTTTTTCTCTCTCCGTCTATTCATATCTATCTGTCTATCTCTTTCTCACCCTGTGTATGATGATAAACCAGATCCAACAGCAAGGCCTTTAGTCAGAAGATTGGAGGTTTTGAGGTGTGTGGAACCACCTCAGCTGCTATTGTTCCCAGGTCCACCCTGACCTGGGTTGGTAGCACGTGTTGGGGTTACAGCTATGGCCAAAAAGTGAACTCCCAAACGAAAATCGACAGTACATTTTTAAAATAAAATAACCAACAATATATTTTTGTAGCAAAATGACAATGCAATGCTAAAAAATATATAAATACATTTTTATGGTAAAATTACTGTTATATTCCATGCTAATAGGAATATATACTTGAAAAACAAGGTGTATAAAATAAGTAAAGGTTTATTGTAAAAAAACCAGTACAATAAGAACAAAGGTAACATTTATGCACAAGGTCGTTGCAAGTCAATCCAGTAGTGAGTGTTACTATTGGAAGGTCGGTAGTTCTCACATAAGTCTGAGTCATACTCAACAGATCCAAGCTAGACAAAATTTAATAGCCCCTCTCACAAGGGTAGATGTGGCACAAGGCCGAGTTTAACATGGGTCTTCCGAGCCCATATGCTCGGCCAAAAAATCCCCGTAGAACCCGTATAAACGGATTCAGGTCAGTCTACTTCCCCCAGGTTCCTCTCTGCCCGAAGGCAGAAAGTTCGACTGTATAGCTGAAAAGACTTCAGCTAGTATATTTAGCCACCCCCCCCACAAGGGTTACATGTGGCACAAGGCCAGGTTTAACATGAGTTTTCCGAGCGAGCCCGTAGGCTTGGCCAAAAATATTCCCTATTCGAATGTGTATAAATGTGTTCAGGGTCAGTCTACCTCCCCGAACGAGACACTGCCCTTTGGCGGGGCCTCATCTGTGTTCCTCTCTGCCTTCGGGCAGAGAGTTTGACTGTTTCACTGGAAC
Organism: Acanthosepion esculentum; assembly: GCA_964036315.1. Taxonomy (NCBI): domain Eukaryota; kingdom Metazoa; phylum Mollusca; class Cephalopoda; order Sepiida; family Sepiidae; genus Acanthosepion; species Acanthosepion esculentum. Next base: position 29,288,732 of record OZ038487.1, read on the forward strand.
AGATCGCAGCTAGTATATTTAGCTACCCCCACCCCGCCACGAGGGTTACATGTGACACAAGGCCGAGTTTAACATTGGATCTCCGAGCCCATAGGCTCAGCCAAAAATATTCCCTATTTGAACGTGTATAAACGGGTTCAGGGTCAGTCTACCTCCCCGAACGAGACTCTGCCCTTCGACGGAGCCTCGTCCGAGTTCCTCTCTGCCCGAAGACAGAGAGTTCGACTGTTTAGCTGGAACAGGTCACAGCTAGACTCTGTAGTCTATTGACTTACAGATACTTATAGGTAGTTACGATCTATAGTGTAGTCATTCATATATATCTAAAAAAACATCCTTTTACCCTGAAAGTATAAAATTATGTACAAAATATCTGTAGTTGAAGCCATAAATTACTGTTCAAAACATTTAGATTTCAGCATTAAATAACCTATAGATGTTGATATGCTGCTAAACTAACCCACCAACCATCTCTCTCTCTGTTTATTTATATCAGCTTATTTCTATTAGTCTGTTTATATCTCCATATTTCTCAGTCTATCTCTTTCAATCTCTTCATATCAATTTCTCAATACTTTTATATCTTGATCAATCTCCCTCAGTCTGTTTATATCTGTTTTATTTTTTATCTGTCTCATTGCCTTGGACCAGAAACTAATTCCTATATTTATCAGATTTGGATGAAAATGTAGACAGACAAGATTGGAAAGGATACATTGAAACTATCTAAAATTTTAAGCCAAGCTTTGTTTTGATGTCTAAATTTATCATTTAAAATTTGACAGACATTTCACAAAGCAAATTTAAGTTATTGAGAATGTGCAAAAATGGAAAGTGATAAGCAGATAAAGCGGATATGCATAAAAAAATAAGAGAACTAAGATGACAAAAGATATACTCATCAACAGGATGCATAAAATCCAAGGACAGAATGATGATATTAGAGAAAGAAAAAATACTTTAGATATGGAATGGATATATTAGAGAACTCTTCCATGATAAAAGAGAACAACCGGCAATACACAGCAATACTGACGGACCAAAAATATTAAAAAGTGAAGTGGAAGCTGCACTGTCTAAATTGGACAGAAACAAAGCAGCAGGGCTAGACAGAATTGTAATATAGATGCTGGCAGCCTTAAATGATCTTGGCATAGACATGATTACAGAAATAATAAATTAAATCTACAACAGTGGTGATATATCAAAAGCCCTAAGTAGATATATTTTCATAGCTTTACCTAAGAAACCAGGTGCAAACGAATGTGAACTCCATCAGACAATCAGTCTAATGAGCCATATAACAAAACTGATGAATAGAATGTACAGTAGAAACAAAATGGAGATAAAACAAGAACAGTGTGGGTTTGTCAAAGACACTGGAACAAGGAATGTAATATTTATGCTCAGAATGTTATCAGAAAGAGCAATACAAATGCAGAAGGCCATATACCTGTGTTTTATAGATTATGCAAAGACACAAATTACACCACAATAATCTGTTGGAGCTGCTCAGGAACCTTGACATATTTGGGAAGGATATTAAAATAATCAAGAACCTATACTGGTAGCAAACAGCCTGCATATGGATAGAAAATGAGTTCAGCAGATATAAAAAAAATAGAAAGGAGTGTAAGACAAGGAGGTGTCTTTTAACTGGACTTATTCAACGTATACAGCAAGGCAAATAGATGTCCTACTAGGATTCATTCAAGAAAAACTTGCATTTTTCAGCCACAATTTTTTTTTAATAAGATTTCTTGAACATTTAGGCTGGTAGAAGAAAATAAATGAATATACTGTTTAATAAATAAATAGAAAACCTACTCAAATATGTGTATCCACTAAAAATAACATTTAAAGTGACTATATATATCTATAATATATATATATATATATATATATATATATATATATATATTTTTGTCATCCACAGACAGACTGTTTCGCTGTTTCACAGCTCATCAGTGTGGCTAGACGTCCGGTTGCCTCGAGCTAGGATCGAAACCCGACTGAATTTGCGTCAGTCGGAACTTCTCCCACTAAGCCGTCAGCGCACGGTACGGGATGAAGGTGAATTTTAGCGTGTTTATTTTTAGATTTAGATAAACACACAGTGACTGAGAGTGACTCAATTCTGTCGAAGAGTCATGCAGTATTAGCTTAAATAGTCACTGTTTACGTATATATATATATATATATATATATATATATATATATATATATATATATATATATGTTCTTTTTATAGATACAAATATTTAAGTAAATGCTCTGTTTATAATAAACAGTATTAACAACATTTACCAACCTGAAAATCCAAGAAATTTTCATAGAAAATATACGTCCTCCAACAGGAATCGGACCTGTATCCTATACAAATTTACTGTTCAAAAACAGTAAAATCGACCTTGCTAACCGAATGCTCCTCTGTGGCCCAATCGGTTAAGGTACGTCAGGCTATATGACGGTTCCGTATAGGACACAGGTTTGATTCCTGTTGGAGGACACATATTTTCTATGAAAATTTCTTGGACATTCAGGCTAGTATACGTTGTTAATACTGTTTATTATAAACAGAGCATTTACTTAAATATTTGTATCTATAAAAAGAATGTATAAACATACAAAATGTCTTAAAAGATAATTGTCAGACTTTGTCCATTTCATAATATATATATATATATATATATATATATATATATATATATATTATAATTATTTTCTTTTCAAAAATATGATTCCATCATAGAAAATTTCCAGTTTTCAAAACTGAAACTTAATTTATAAATTTAATTATAAAATTTAAACTTAAAATTCATAGTCTCGTTCCTTTGTCAAGTGATGTTAGGAATAAACTTTCAAAGAAATTTACTTAATTTATAAGTGCAGACAATATTGATATTATGAGTTGTTATGGTTAAGGAAAATCTATTTTATTTTAGGGGTGGCTGGGTTTTAATTTCCCTAGACAGTCTCCAATATATGTTACTTACAAAGTCAGTTGTAAAGTTGAGTTTAGGTGGGGTGGGGGTGTCTGTTAACAAGTGTATACTTTATTCAGTGAGTCGTCTAGGTTTTCAATGATAAAAAAAAATTAGGCATTTTTATTCATCCGCTTGATTCATATTTTTATACACAAAGATTTTCTAAAAGGGTCATTTAAATATGTGCAAGCCATATTATTAATACTTAAATCTTATTAATTAAATTTTATTCTTATAGATTTAAAGTACCATTTGACCTTCTAATAACTAATAGACTATACGGTATTTTTACAAATAAATATATTAGAATTTAATTACTAATTAAAGATCAAATATAAAAATGTATGTTTCATCTCTATTCTTTATTATTTTATTTTTTCAAAATTAATTATTACTTAAGGAAAATATTTGATAGTGCCAACAAAAAATAGCAAATTTCATTTCTTTGATTTAGTAAATTTTTATTTTTCAGAAACTTAATAATGTTTAATTTTTCATGTATGCACAAAGGACATGGGTATTTAATGACCTACGAGCTCTAGCATTTCTTATTAATTTCCATTTTACTGTTGGTGTTTTATTGGTTTCCTTTAAGTGCCAGAAATATTTAGATAGGGACATTTGATTTCGGTATTTATTATTATTAAAGGACATTTGATGTTGGCTCCACCTTCTTTTGAATTCATTCCTTGTGCATCCAATATAGAATTTAACTATGTCTGGATCTTCAATAGATGGGATATTGCATTGATAAATTATTGATTCAATACAGCATTTATTATTAAGAGGATAGTTTTGAGGATTTCTATAGTTACATAATTTTTTCTTTATCATCATTTTTTTTATTTATAGGATCTATATTTTTTAAATTTTGGTATAAGTCTTTATTAAGATATTAGCATTATGTTTTTTAATAATCATTTCTAAGTTTTCAGTATAGCTGTAACTTAATTTTAGGGCATTTTTATTAAAAATTGTACTGAGTTTATTTTCTCTGGGAAAATGTTTAACGATTAATGCAAGGAATTTTTATCATAAATTATTTCTTACCATTTGGTTGTATAGGGGTGTATACTAAATGATTTTTCTATTTCTATTTTTTCTATGGTGTCCATTTTCATTTTTTATATAATTGAGTTTTGGGCATTTATAGCCACTATTCTTTAGAGCTTTATTATAGAAATTACTATGTTCATAGAATATTTTTTCATTTGCTATATTGAGATTGAAGATTGAAGATTAACAAATATTACAATTTGATTAATAATATAACATAACATAACAACTTCAATATAAACTATAAAAAATAAATAAATAAATTTAATTTTGAAGCAGAATTCTTTGAGGAATCTAAATCATCAGATTTTTTTCAAAATTGGACCCACTCTTACCAAAAATCTGTTCTGAATTGAAAAATAAAAAATGCAGTAAAACTAAGACATTATTTAATTAGAGAAGCTTTTAATTGCTTTTTTGAATAATATATATCAAAGACAATATTATCTGAAGAAAAAAGATTTTCAGTGAAAAATAAATTTTTACAAGATTTGTTTTCCTTTTCTTACAATTTTAAATTGAATAATTTATAAAGTTTTTAAATCTTTTAAAATTCATTTTCCATGAGATAACTCTTAGAAAATATTGTTATTAAGTGAAACTATATTTCCTAAATGTATATTGTAAAGCTTATTACAATCTGACAACCCTAAATATTTTTAAAAGAATTTTGTCTTGTTTTTGTATGTATGATTACATGCAGTACTCTGAGGTATGGATGTAGAGATTGATAAATCTAGCATTTAAAGGTCACATATTTTAAGGGTTTCCCCCCTTACAGTGGAAATAAACATTAACCTCAAACTAACCTCTGCTTCCCCATACTTAACTAATGTAAATAAATTGATGAACACATTCAAAAACAAGATCCCCTAGTAAAGAAATGTTTGCATACAACATTTTATACTATAAGTAATATTTGTTTCAAATCATATTAATTTAATTTTAAATTTACTAATTTTCAAAAATATATATTTTATTTTTGCAAGATTTTTAAAACAGAATTAAATTTTGCTTACAAACGTATAAAAAATGGCTGCTTTAGTCGATTTTAATAAAAAAAACATTGATTCCAATCAATATAATTTCTGTTTGAAATACACCACAGAGTATTTTGCTGTCCGGAAATAGTAAATTTTAAATCCTTTAGCTTTCAATTAAAGCTAAAATGAAAGTTTCAAGAAAGTGTTTTCATTTTTTTTAAATTGATTTTAAACCTTACATATACCAAATCAGTGGAAGTACCTAATTTTGTAGTTTTCTTGTTCAGAAAGTGTAATTGGCCAAAAGGGCCAGGATGTGAACAGATTTTAGGAATTATACATATAAAAAAAACAAATAATGGCATAGCTTACAAACAAGCACATATATATCTATATATGTTTGTGTATATAAACACAAGTTTCATTAAAAACAGCTGACATGGTATGAATGAAAAGATTTTTAGAAGGAAACAGAAACTTGATCCTAAACATGGAACAAGAGATAAACATTTACTCTAGTTCAAAAAACCAGAGAGGAGTTTGAATCAGATGATAAGTGAACCTATCTACACCTGTTAAGGAGTAAAAAAAATAATTAGCAAATAAAATTTCACAGTTCAGATGGAGACGTTAGATGTATAGAGTTGTAGTAGATTTTAGAAGGAACCGAAAACCCAATTCTAAACAGGAAACAAGGGATAAGCATCTACTCCTGTTCAAAATACCAGGGGAGGTGTGAACTGGTCAAGAGGCAAACCAATCCACTCCTGTTGAGGCAAAAAATAAAAAATAAAATAAAATAAATAAAAAATAAATAATTAGTAAATAGAATTTCAGAGTTCCAACAGAGTTGTGTGTGTGTGTGTGTGTCTGTGTGTGTGTGTGTCTGTGTGTGTGTGTGTGTCTGTGTGTGTGTGTGTGTGTACATATATACATGCAATGAGTTGGGCAAATATCAAGCATGCAGCTAGGAAAAGACAAATCATTGATCCAGTAATCCATCAATTTACATATGATGAATGTGGCAGAGTATGTCTCTCCAATGCAGGGCTCATTAGTCACAAGAAGAATCATATTAGTAGACTTTTGATAAAATATAATCAACGCTATGCTGGAAATAACTTAACACGTGGGTGTGTCAGAAGTCAGAAAACCTGCAGAAATCACTCTGCTCTCACCCATAAAGACTTAAGAGCAAACTGAACAGAATTTACAAAACAGGCCAGGCCCTGTACAAAACAATTTAGTTTTCTGCATCTGCAATAATCTTTGCAAGTCACTTGTCATTCTCATAAAAACTAATAGCATTGATCAAACTTGTCAGTGATAATCCTACTCATTTAATGAGTCAACAGCAATCATATATTTATATATATATATATATATATGAAAGTGAACATTGAAGTCAACACTTAAAGGTGACAGGCTGTTTCATGCTAGATGCAATCCTCAGGCCTGATGATTACGTCTAGCATGAAACAGCCTGTTGCCTCTAAGTGTTGACTTCAATGTTCACCTTTATATTTACACACGCTCTATCTCTGACATTGAGCACTTTATCCCATAAATATAGCACACCTTAAGACTATATTTCTTCATATATATATATACTTTCACGGTAATTGCTCTGATGAGCTGCTTTCGCCGGTTCCCAGGCCTCATGAATTTAAGCGTCCTACGAGGCTGGCATCCCGTTCCCACCCCTTCACTGTTGAAACTGTTAGATGTAGACGTCTCTTCTACTCCAATAGCTTCATGTCTCGCACCTCTTGCCTGTGGAACTCCCTTCCTTCCTTATTCCCGTTTCCCTGACAAATATAATCTCCAACTATTTAAGTGTAACGTCAATCGACATCTCCAGTTGCCTTGATCTATCCACTTCCCTTCTCCACATCCTTTCCCCTTTCATTCCTATCTGCTCTTGCTCCAAATCTTCTGTAACCCCCTTGCCTTGATCGATCCACTATCTTTCTCCACATCATTTCCTCTACCACTCCTATCTTCTCTTCTTCCAAACCTTCTGTAACCCCTTGCATGCTAGTGGCTTCCAGCCTTGCTTGGGGTGAAAAGCTTTAAAAAAACAATATATATATATATATATATATATATATATATATATATATATATATATATATATATATATATGTATGCATGTATGTGTATATATATATATATATATATATATATATATATTATGGGCACATAGCCAAGTGGTTAAAATGTTTGCATTCTGACCATAAAACCCAAGTTCGAATCTCACCATGGTTGATTTGTTAGGAAGGAGACTTCCCGATGTTATTGGAATGAAGTGGTCAATCACAGTGTGTGGCACCTTTAGAAAGTGCTTGAAAACCATACCACGCATTGACCCAAGTCTCGTGAGTGAAATTGGGTAGACAGAAATCTTGGAGGCCATCAATAGCTGTGCTAGTACGAAGTCAAAAGTCATCGTGGGCAACGGCTTGAGCATGAGGGCCTTGTTAAAATTGCTGATCATGTTAGATAACACGCTCTTTCCCAGAAACTGCAATTAAGATCTGCTCAGCATAGTTACAGTATAAGGCACAGGTAGGCTCTGTGGGTGTTGAATATACACAAATGCACCTGAGCAAGCATCTGCAATAGGGATTGGCTAGCCATCTTAATAGACAGGAGGTATCCTCGAATATGAGTGGCCAGCTATACATATATATATATATATATATATATACATATATATATATATATATATATATATATATATATACACACACACACACACACACACATATATATATATAAATATATACACACACACACACATATATATATAAATATATATACACACACACACACACACACACACACACACACACACACACACACATATATATATATATATATTACTTTATTAGTAAGGTTCTATTGTCATCTTTTAAGGTGATTTTCTAAGCATGGCATAGATGTGGCATAAGTCCGAAAGTATGGGGCACCCAATGAGGATCAAACTCACTACTCAGTCAAATTTGTTCTAGTGAGACAAGTTTTCTGAGTTACCCATTTTCCTCTTTTAAGGAAGCACATCTTAACCTTGCTTGAACAAATTTAAAATTAAGTTGATGACAAAAATTGACATATTTTATGTAACACAAAATTAAATTGAACACATAATTGAACAATTGCAGATTAAATTATGCCACATAATAATGTCCTTAAGAAAGAACAAATTTAAAATTAAGTTGATAACAAAATTTTTTATTTTTTATGTAACTTATTTGAAACTACATCTGATATTTATTAATAAATTCAACTGATTTATCTTGTCCCAGAAGAATGGTGTCATTTCTGTGAAACTTGGAGTTGGAAGATAAATCTTTGAACTTTTTATTTCAATTAATCTTCTATATACGCTACAGTTCAAAAGTTTGCGGAGACCCTTGGTAATTATTTTTAGATTGGTCCAAAAAAGTAGTTGTTTTGTACTTTAAATAAGAGAAAATTATTATACATGGTTAAAAAAAAAAGTGAGATTTTAGAAATTTTATTATGACAAAAAAAGCATTTTATGATTAAATTTGGCTCCCATCAACATATCCTCCTTTAGCCTTGATTACTGCATCACAAACTTTTGGCATTCGTTGCAAAAGTTTCTCAGCATATAAGTTTGATAATTGATTCCATTCTTTTTCAATGAAGCTAAGAACTTTTTTTCATTTTTTTCTTTCACTCTTCTGTCAAGTTCATCCCTGCTAATTCTGGGGGTGTCTTCAAACTTTTGAACTATAGTGTATGTATATATGAATATAAATCATTTTAACATCTTTAGTGAGCAACCTATTACAGAAGTAAATAACAAACCTATAGTAAGATTTGAATTTCAATCCCTTTATTTTTGAGAAACCTGTCTTAGCACAACTCAGGAACTCATGTAGAAGGGTTAAAATTGTTCAGAAATGCTCAAAAGGGCTCAAAGGGTTAAGTGTATGACAAGATGAAAAAAACTGTAAGTGATATATTTTGTTCCAAGTAAGAACTTCTTCAGACTAATAACATTTTTATATGGAATCAGAATTATATCTAAGACAGTGGGGGAGAAATGACAAATTCTGGTTACAAGTTACATCATAATTTCTCTCTCTCTCTCTCTCTCTCTCTCTCTATATATATATATATATATATATATATATATATATATATATTAGTTAAAGATCAAATGTAGATTAAATATGGATGAGAATTTGACAGGATGATAGGATGAAGAACAAATAGGAAATATTTATCAATCTAACATGTTTCACTTTTATTAAAGCTTTGTCAGAAAACAGACAAAAAGACAGAATTCTGGTATTTTCAATTTTGTGTGGTTTGATTCTCATTGGTCAGTCATGTATCTCATGCATTAAAACCGTAAATAATTCCATATGTATGTAAGTTTGTAAAAATTGTAATATGTCTAAGCAGGCATCGATTGGTAATGTGTATTTGTAATTGTGTATGCGTGTCTGTCTAGTAGGAGTAGTTTTAATGTTTTCACTTTTGTGTGGTCAGTCGGGGTTAGTGGGGTGGTATTCTATTAATCTGGGGCTGTTTTAATGTGCCTACTGTCTGTATTAGATAGTTATAAGTTAGATTCTTTAAGAATGGATTCAAAACAGGATGATGCAATGTGATGTTTTAGATGTTGGTTTGTAGTTGGTAATAATGTTATCATTAAGCTTTGTCCTTGAAGAATTATGTTCTTTTTTTAATTAGGGTGGCATTAGTAAAATCAAAATTATGACCAAATTTTATTCCTGTGTAATATGAGAGAGTTTGAAAGATTGTCCAAACATAAGTTTCTCTGTTCATAGATGTGGGCTTTTAAATCACATCATGTCTCCCCATATATATATATATATATATATATATAGTCATCCAGAGACAGACTGTTTATCTGTTTTACAGCCCATCAGTGTGACTACACATCCAATCGCTTCAAACCGGGACTGAAACTTGATTGATTTGGCATCAGTCGGGGATTCTAACCCCTAGGCTTTCGACGCTCGGCAGGGAAAAAAGTGAATTTTTGCATATTTACTTTTCCATAAACATGCCAGTGACCTAGAGAACTCAATCCTGGCTTGGAGAGTCTTGCATTATCAGTAGTAATAGTGACTGTTTACAAATTCACACTTTTCTTCCCACAGTGCTCGACTGAATTAATTATTATTTGGGAGCTCTGTATAAATGAACACATATGTGTATGTGATATATGAATGTATATATCACATTAGCTGACCACTCCTGACTTAGAATTAAAGGTGACATGTTTTTTAAATGTTTTTCTCTTTTTCCCTTTGACCATAGGAGCAATACTACATGCCTTTTCTTGCTCCTGCAATGTGCATGACATGTAACTAATCATTGTAGTGAACAACCCTCATATTCCATTGGTGAGGTGTAAGTTCCACTCAAACAGCTTCTTTCCAGGAACTACTACTTTGTAGAACTGACTCCTAAGAGGATGCTTCCCCGGTCACTATAAATCTAGAGTTAACTGTTATCTCCCTCACACATCCTCATAAACTGTTTGTCTTACCTCTTACTCTGTACCCCTCAACCTCATTTGGCTCTTGGGCCTTGAACACTATTGTAAAAAAAAAAAAAAACAACTTCAGAGATGTCATTTGAAATTATACTGAACTTTTAAAAACTTCAGACAATGAAGTTTCTGTCTTTCCACTTTCTCTGTAAATATGATTTGTTAATACATTTATTAATTATAGTATTTGTAGGGGAAACCACAGTCTGATCCAGCATGCTCTGGAGTTTGAGTGGTGTTCAAAGGGGGGTGCAGATGCAAACCTTGCCAAAAAGTACATCTTTCTTTATTAAGTCTCTCAATATGATTCATACTGTTGAAAATAAAAACAAAAAACAGTGTCGCCACAAAAATTAATGTTTAGAGTAATAAGAAATTTATCAATTATCCAAAACTGATCAGGTAGTGTTGCATAAATCTTACTGGGGATTTACAGACTCAAGTTATTATCAGAATTCTCATTCAAATGTCAAAAATCTGCCATTAACCTGTTTTAGATTCTTTATTGGGGTCACCAGTTTTTGGCAAAAAGAGTAGTTAAGTGTAATTGCTAAAAAAGAAGGAAACAGCATTGAAATAATGAATAACAAATGATGGCAAGTTGAACTAGAAAGAAGGAAGCTTCTGGCTATTTTGTAAATGTTGTCTCTGAATGGTTAAGACCACCTTACTGTTGTCTGGAAGGAATTTATAAGTAGGTCATTGGATGTTGATAATGAGGAGTTAGACTACAAAGAAAGGAGCCTCTGAATATTTTGTTTCTGAATCAAAGTTATAGAAACATAAATTATTATAGAAAGATGTGTATCTTAGTCTCTGTTTTGTAAGCCTTGAAATTTAAATTCTTTTTAAATCACATAATTGCTCAGATGTAGTTTTGGGTAAATGATTGTTTTTTTTTTTCCTATCCAGAATATAATCAGTTTTTTTTTTGTTTGTTTTTTTAATTATATGCAATACTCCTTTAATTAAAATATATACAAAAGTTCTTTCTATTTCCAAATTCACTTCTATTTTTGTCTTCTGTAAAACAAATAAAAGATGATGATGATGATGATGGTGGTGGTGGTGGACGGTGGTGGTGGTGATTATGATGATTATGATGATGACTATGATGATGATGATGATGATGATGATGATGATGATGTAGACCAAATCTTTTTACATATGCTGTGTCAGTCATTGCAAGAGTATTTATTTTTGAACATTGATTTTTATTGTATAACCCAAATTTCTCTCGGATTTTCTCATTATAATCTCAGGAATGTTATTAAAGAAAAAATAAAATGCAAGAAAAAATTTGTCTTTTATTTTGTTCTTCTGGTTTTTGTTTTTTGCTTCTTTTTTTTTTTGTTTTTTGCTTTTTTCTTGGAGGGGTGGCAGGAATAAGGGATTAGATTATACACAATATTTTTTCTCTCTCTCTAATCTAGTGTGTCATGATTTAAAACTCAAACATATACATAATTTTATCAGCTTAAATCTGATCAATCTCCTAAACATTTACTGGCTGCAGGGGCACATCTACTGCCACACCAAAATACTGGCTGTTAATCATGCAATGTAAAATAGGTATTTTAATTTCTTTAATTTTAATTATTTCAATTTCTTTTTAATGTTGAGAATCCTTAGAGCCGACTATGTATCAAATTAAAAAGTTTTAAGATGAATACGAACAAAAATTTGCTGCTATCACTCAGAAAAAAACAGTTGAAATTACAGTGTAACCCGGATATAAGAGAGTTGCCGGGACCGGAGAAGAAGTGTCTTATATCCGGGTTTATCTTATATCCGGGTTTGGTCTATTATATATACATTAACACAGGCTCTAATTTGGGACCAGAGAAGAGCTCTCTTATATCAGGGTTTCTCTTATATCGGGGTTTCTCTTATATCAGGGTTACTCTGTATAATGATACTGTGTGACCCGGATATAAGAGAGATTTTCTCTGGTCCCAAATTAGAGCCTGTGTTAATGTATATAAAATAGACCAAACCCGGATATAAGAGACTTCTCCGGTCTCAACAATTCTCTTATATCCGGGTTACACTGTATAATGATACTGTGTGACCCGGATATAAGAGACCCGGATATAAGAGAGATTTTCTCTGGTCCCAAATTAGAGCCTCTGTTAATGTATATAAAATAGACCAAACCCGGATATAAGATACTTCTTCTCCGGTCCCGGCAACTCTCTTATATCCGGGTTACACTGTGCATAAAGAGAAAAGAAAGCTTGGAATTGTTATCCCTCCCAATGTACATTGAAGCAGGGGAAAGCAGCAAGAAACCTACTTGATGAATTTTAGTAAATGGAGCAAGTATTGACTGAGCTGCAAAATACAGGAATTTGTGGAGAGCCATGATCACATATATCATAAACGGACATTGTTGAGAGTGAGTGAAGTTTTACTTCTTCATATAACTGGTATATCACTTTTATTTTAATTCTTAAAACAACAGTTATTCTTGCTTTAAAATTAATTTTATTTTGGCTGGTAATTGCTTCAAGAAGAATGCACAGCAAGCTTTGTAATATTTTTAATGTGCAGTTCTTACTGTAAAACCACATGTCTGCTGTAGACATAAAATCCAACAGTGTGATTAAAGTAGTGTCTTTATCAAATGAGCAACAACCCTTCCCCTACTTTAAAATACTTTGTATCCCAACAGGAAATGCTGTGAACTTTGGAAAACTTAGAAAGTAAAACAGGATATATGCAAGTTTTAATACAGGACATACATCACTGATTTTATACTTTGGTGTCTGGCAAAATGAATCTGTCTGGTCATTTGTCATAAAAATTAGTTAAAACTATTTTCTTCTGTTGCATTTTGGTAATACCAACTCCTGTTCCATCCTCAAACTCAAACAACCATAGTGTCAAACTACTGACATGAAGTGACTAAAAAGAAGTCCTCATTTTTTTTTTATTATTATTATTATTGAATAGAAGATTGAATCAAATAAAATAGGTCAAGCATCTTTATTTAAAATTCTCAGCTGTGAGCATCTTTGGGGAAATGTTGTGATTGAAAGCAATTAACAACAGGAAGTACAATTAATTTTTCATATAGATCATGCTTGCAGCTCTATCAGAAATTTGCAATTTTTAGAAACATTTTTAATAGTCACAGATCTCTCCTCTAACCTAGCTCTGACATCTCGATAAAAGAAAACTGCTTTGTAACATTCAATACCTCTGAAACCAAACTAGTAACATTTAATAATCACCAAACAGACAATGAATCTTTTACAATCATGATGAATGGTTGAACTCCTGGTAAGGCTCCTTACCTTGAACATCTATTAGTGTTCAACTTCATTCCAGACCTCAAGCAGAATATATGATGCATTTGTATGGAGACTAGGAAAATGGTCAGTACCTTTAAATACCTTATTCTTCCTGCCATGTTCTATCATTTCCAGAGTCAGATTAGACAAAAAATGGAGCATTGCTGCCATATCTGAGTTCAAAACCACTTACACTGTCTTAAAAGAAATGACATATTTCCCACTCTACAGCCTCTTTCCACACAGATGCAATGCTGCAAGCCTTTCTTCCCTCTTGCTATTGTTATACTCCACTGCAAATTATGTCTCTATCTGATTCACTTGACATGTTGGCCAGATGTGAGTGCCAAAAAAGTAAAACCCAAAATAAAAAAATCATTTGGCCGAGAGACATTTGGCCGAACAGACATTTAACTGAGAGATATTTGGCCAAATGGACATTTTGACTGACAGACATTTCACCAAAAAGTACAAGTAAAAATAGTAACAAACAATACTTTAAGTATTTTAATTAGCTAGTATTGGACTAATAATTTCAAGTTATTAAATTAAAGCCTGTCAAAAAAACAAAAAATTATAAATTAATAAAGTAAATAAATATAAATATAGGTAGCACATATTGAAGAAATTAAATAGTGACTTTAATGCTGAAGAATGTTCAATCTCACCATTTTGTTATGTTAAACAAGGTCAACATCATTACTCTAAGTATCTACTCAGACAGCTTTTTCCAGAGAACTGCCATTTTGTAGAACAAACTCCAGCATGGATGTTTCCCTGTACACTATCGCAGGTCAATCACTATCTTTCTTCCTTACCCACTTATTCTTCATTTCCTTCTCACCTTTCTTACATTTATGACCCACATCTCTTTCTTCTTTTGATATTCTGTTGATAGATCTTGTGCTGAATTTAATCTTGAATTAAATGAACTTCCTTTAAATATTTTTTCATTCTAATCCAATCATAAATTTTTTTAAACTTTAAGTTTAATTAAATCTTAATGCTGAATGCAAAGTCACTGAAATTCCTTTTTTAAACTGTTGAGTGCTTCTTTCATCAAATTACAAATAAACTGCTATGTCCAATGAAGGTTGAGCAAAATTATATTATTTTTTTTAATCACTTCACCCCAAACAAGGTAACAAAGCCACTAAGACACAGGAAGTTACTGAATGTGAAATAATATTTTAAAAATTAAGGTGCAAGAACAATAAGGAAATTAGAGAAAAGAAAAAAAACTAAGAAAAACATTATTAAGAGAGAGTACAATAAAAGAACAGGATTCAAGGAGACAGAAGATGACAATTGACATTGCATTTAAATTTTTCAAGATTAATCTTGAATGGAAAGCAAGAAGCCGGAAGAGAGTTCCACAAGTGAGAAGTGTGAGAAAAGAAACCTTTAGCATAGAACTTATGGTTACAGCTAGCCATTTCAACTGTAAAATGATGAGACCTTACTGCCAATCTAGTACTGCACTTGAATTCATAGAGTCTAGGTACCATAGAGGAAATTTCAGTTATCATGAAAATATTTATAGAAAAGGCCAAGGAAAGCTATGTTACCACAGTGTGAAAGTAACTGAATCTGAGATGCTAGGTCAGGACCAATAACATTGCAGATTCTTCTTTGGTTTTTGTCAAGGATCTCTAAATATATAGTAGCAGCAGAAGACCATATGTGGCAGCAATATTCAAGGCATGGATAAATGGTAGACTTATAAATATGTAAGATAGTTTCAGACAAGAAAAATTGTCTAGGATGACAAGGTGAACCAACTTTCCTAGCAGTAGACCTAACAATTGATTCAATATAATCTTTCCACTTCATTTTATCTTAAACAGTCACTAGGAGCTGCCAATGATCCCTATTTTCAACTGCACTGCAGCTCCATCAACTGCAGTTCCTGGTTTTCATATTCTGAAATGTTAACTGTTCTACAACAGGAGCCATCAACACCACTTAAATGGTAACAGTCTCTAGTCACAATATAATGAACTCAGGTCACAATTATCCACATATATTAGGTGTAAAATTATTTATTAATAATCACTAGCATTTGTATTTATTAATTATCCAGATAGTTTTCTTTATTTTCTATTGTTGGATTGTCATAAAAATACCAATGGAAACTTTCACTCAAATGTTTTGTAACAAACTGGAAATTAAAATCAAAGGCACATCAGAGAAATGATTTCCAACTTACTATACAATATTTAGAATCATCTCTACTTAAAACAAAAAATAAAACAGTTTTTTCAGCCATTGAAAAGCTCCAAAAAGAAATTAAAGAAACACATCTATCTGATCCACTTTTATGATGGTTGACCTTTTAAAAGGGACACCTAACAGTATAACCTCACAAATCATATAGAATCCAACTTTCACACAATTTCATTCAATTCAAGTGCTTCCTAAGTGATTTTCTTTACCATAATGGTCAGGTGAAATCTCATAACACTCGACATCAAGATAGAACCAACCTCCTGGATATCTGATAAAAGAAAGATAGAACCTTTTCAGTTCAACTTTAATTCAGGCATTAATTTTCTTTGCTAATTTCAAATCAACCCCAAAACCCAACCTAGATTGAAATGTATCTGTTTTCAGGGACTTTTATCCTACAAGTAAAATTCATACAAAAATATATTTTTTTCCTTAAACTTTAACACTACATTCGTCTTTATCTAACTGTTTAAAATTCTAAAATTAAATAATCTATATAAGTAAATAAATTTGTTTTTTGTGATGTATTGATGTAACTTGTTTTTCTATTTTACCATCCAACTACAAATATCTGAAAGTCTCAACACAGTAAGGTATATTTCTCAAGCATAAGCTATTGGACCCCACCCCCTTAACTGCACAACTAAACTATGAATTTATACCAGTGTTCTGGAATTTTTAAATTCTATCTTAATAAAACAACAAATTATCAATTAAATCTTGAACATCAAAAATATCTTCACATTTTTTACCTGATACTCGAGGCAATGGAGGTATGGGTCTACAGAAAGATGTTAAGGATAGCATGGACCGAGTGTGTGAGCAACAATGAGGTTTTGGAGAGGATGCAAACAAGGAGGAAGCTTATACTTAACATCAGGAAGAGGCAGATGGAATTTCTGGGACATGTAATGAGAAAGGTGGGCCTGGAGAATCTGATGCTCACAGGTTGAATAGAGGGAAAGAGAGACAAGGGAAAGCAACACATGACATACCTAGTGGGCTTAAGCAAGTGGATGACAGAACATGGTCTGGGAGGGGGTAGAAGAACAATACTTATTGAGAGCTACAAGGTGTAGGGGGAAGTAGAGAGTCAAGATCGCCTACGTCCTGAAGTGACACGGCACATAAAAATAAAGAAAATGAATGTTTGAAAATCTGATGATGCCAAGTAGAACAAACATGACATTTTAGAGAGATTTTTTTTCCATTCCAATTCTTTTTTGGGGTTAACAAGGCAATGTGTGGAGCAGTATTGCCATGAAAGTGAGGTATGTAATGTTCTGCATGATCAGTTTCATGAGGTTTTGGGATTTCTTAATAGAGTATGTGCTTTTGTTGGATGTTTAATAATAATATCTGAAAGAGAATGTGAATGGTTTGCTACTATGTAAGCAGAGTGGCGTGTCTTTGCTGTGAAGATTTGAACTGGCAGGACCAGAGAATGTAGTTTGTCTGAGCACTTTCTGTGGAAAAAATTACAGAATTATTCTCCACCTTCCAACCCTTCTCTCACAGGCAGGATGTGGCAAGCCTTTCGCTGCTCTTGCCACCTACCAACTGTGAGAGAGAGATTGGAGGGTGGAGAATAATTAAATAAAGAGAGATTCTTTTGGGCTCTATCAAGGCTGAAATGAGGTCTGGACATCTCCCACCCAAATATAACACCAGTGCTCTATTTTTGTCTGGTGTTCAAGGATTTCTTTTATGAATTTATATTGAACACGTTTTCCAACTTTTTGAATCTTCCCCATATTTGGCAAATGTGAGAGACTGGCACCACTTTTTTTCAGCTAATTTCAATATTGAATGAAGTTATCATTCAAAACTGCTTGCAAGTCATCACTTCCAAATTCTTGTGGTCTACTTTTGTATGCAATGTTTGTGTAGCCTCATGGTTATCAGGATGGAAAGTGGAATCAGTGTACCAAGTTCAAATTCTAACCAAGTTCATTGCATTCACTTTCACACAAATGCCCTTGGAAAAGGTATGAATTCATTATCTCTCCAGCTATGGTTTAAATAAAATGGGCTCTAGCTTTGGTCACCAACCTTTTTCAAAAACTAATTTACTAGCTTGCTTCATACCAGACAGAACTTTCTCTTCCTGAAGGGTTTTACCATATATTCAATAATAATAATCACAATGATGTGACATCAATGAAGCTTGCAGAATATTTTATTACTAACAACTGTAATTTCAACAAACATCTTAAGGTGCACATTCTGAAAAAGTATCCAGAATCTACCAACTTGTTGACCCTTAAAACGCTTGAGTATGGTTATGCAAACAAATTATTAACTTCCCAATGCGGAGGATTGAACAGAATGATAGGAGAGATCCATAAGATCTATACTCAGCTGTTTGATTAAATTACTCTTAGTAACTAATCAACTAATGGAGAATTTCAAGATGTACTAGATGACCATCATATTAAGCACATTTCAGTTGCATGCCTTCACACAGGCAGCGTTTCATTCATTTTGACCCATCGATTACCAGTACAGCCATTTTTCATTACAAGACAAGCAACGTTTGTGCAAAGACTTATAATAATTTTTTGTAGATTTATATATTTTTATACTTGAAAAAACTGTTTAAATATAATTTGAAGAAGACAAATTGAAATGTTGTTTAACATTGTCAAACACAGTGATTTTTCTTTTCTTTATCTTTTCTTAAATGGCGTTCTTCTCTTAACTGTTAATAATAATAATAATAATAATAATAATAATAATAATAATAATAATAATGATAATAATGATAATGATAATAACAAAATTAACCTGTTATTGCATGAAGTTTCCTTAAAAGTTCAGGTCCTTCTTTTTTTAATTGGTTTCACCCCAAGCAAGGCAGTAAAGCCACTAAGACATAAAGAGTTTACAGAGTGTGGAAGAATTAGAAACAGAAACATTAATAATGAGTGAGAAGAGAAAAGATTTGTTTGTTTGTTTGTTTGTTTGGGGTTTTATGGCATATCAACCACTATCGGTTATTTAATGCCAGATCCAGTATTTACTAGATATATCAAAAACGTATAGCTGGCAACATCATTGTTTCAAAAAAATGTATAGCTGGCAACATCATTGTTTAAAAAAAAATGTATAGCTGGCAACATCATTGTTTCAAAAAAATGTATAGCTGGAAACATCATTGTTTCAAAAAAATGTATAGCTGGCAACATCATTGTTTAAAAAAAAATGTATAGCTGGCAACATCATTGTTTCAAAAATGTATAGCTGGCAACTGTTTCAAAAACGTATAGGTGGCAACATAATTGTTTCAAAAAAATGTATCCCTGGCAACATCATCGTTTCAAAAACGTATAGCTGGCAACATCATCGTTTCCCATCATATTTTAGGGGTAAGGTGTTAGTATATTTAGTGTAGGGTTTGGGAGGGAAAGTTAATTGTAAGTTGTAGTTGTTTTGGGATGGGTTAGATGTGATGGGGCATGACATGACCAGCCGATTGATTGGATCAACGGCCTTTTAGTTGGACGTAGTTTATCGTCGTACCCGGGACGCGGATGTAGTTTATCGTCATACCCGGGACGCGGACACACCTTGGGATTTCACTATTTTCCCATAGCTGGGACCCTAACAGGTGCTACCACCCCGGGTCAGGGTGGACCTGGGAACATCAGCAATTAAGAGGTGGTTCCACGCTCCTCAAAACCTCCTGATCAGAGGCCTTGCTGTTGGATGTAGTTTATCGTCTTACCCAGGACTCGGATGCAGTTTAACGTCATACCCAGGACGGAAGAGAAAAGAGTAATCCGGAAGGCAGTAGATAGCTATTGACATTGCATTTAAATTTTGGCAGATTAAAGTTGGCTGGAAAGCAAGGAGCCAGAATGAAGTTCCACAAGCGAGAAGTGTGAGAAAAGAAACTGTTAGCATAGAACTTACGGTTACATCTAGCCAGCTCAAATGTAAATTGATGAGATCTCAACACCAGTCTAGTACTGTGCTTAAATTAAAAAAGTCTAGGTACCATAGTGAAGAACTCATTCAAAGAATTACCATCGAAGTAGTTATAGTAAAAGGCACAGAGAAACAACCTTATGGGTGTTGGAAAGTGACTGAAACTGAGCAGTCTGATCAGGACTGATAATATTGCTGATTCTTCTTTGGATCTTATCAAGGAGCTCAAGTTTATGAACAGGGGCACCAGACCATATGAGGCAGCAATATTCTAAGCATGAATGCATCATAGCAGCAGAAATTAGCCTTGTGTTCACGTAGATAAAAGCATACTTAACAGGAAATGAAACATACAGAAATAACAGGAAAGCATGAGAAATTGTATGTTAATTTCATGCAATTTAATTACATATTTTGTGTGTATTTTTTTTAGGATACAATTGTTTCATGGTACATGTAGTGAGAAGAAGAAGCTACTTCATATTATTACACACCATCTCACAGGGAGACGTCAGACACATGTTGCCAGTATGAAGGTTCGTGGTGAGAGATTGAATTTAATGTCTTTTGGCAGGATGTTCATATTTCCAGCAGGAACAGTTTTCGTTGCATGCTGGGAGTATTTTTATTATTTTTATTTTTTATTTACTTTAAAAAGAGTTTAAATATTATTGTTTTATTTTATTTATAATTTTCATTATTATTACTATTTTATATTTTGTTTTTATTTATCTATAATAATGATAATGTCCTTACATCACATCCCCACCAACTTAGTGGTGATAATCAGTAGTGATGGATGCCTGTTTGAAGTAAAAATAGTCATTGATGTTTTGTTTTTTTTATGAATTCTCCTCCCAAGGCGTGTAGTTGTGTGTTTTTTATGCTTGTATTTGTTGAAGTAGTTGTTTTGAAGAGTTCTCAGCAGTTTTTTTGGTTTGTTCAGGGGGTTATTTTTTTTTTGTTTCTTGCTATGATTTTGTGGTGTCACTGTATTTTTTTATCTCTCAGTAACAACTGTGAGGTGTTTCTTTTTTTGAGGAATTTTCTGTTATTAGACATTTTGATGCCTGGTCTAGTGTCCAGAGTATGGAGGATTTCTTAGATGAATGTAACAGTTCTTCATAAAGGAGTGATATTTTCAGCTTAGTCAGCCTTCAGAAAATGCTTAATGTTTTTTTTATTTTTTTAAAATTTTTGGTAGCGGTAGAACTGTTAGTTTCTATTCATGGTTTTGGAAATTGTAGTTGGGTTCCAGTGACAGCAAAAGGTATATTTTTCATTTCAATTTGTAAGGTGTTTATCTAGTTGATTTTTTCTTCTTTTTTTTAGCCATTATAGTTGTTTTTTATGTTGGTGTTCTATTATTTCATCTGTTTTGTGGTGGTATAAAATTATACAGATTGGCAAACATTTCACATTTTGCAAACCAGCCATTTGAAAGTAATTTCATAATTTCTGGAATTTTAACAGAAAATATGTTGTTTCGTTCCATGTCAAAAGTATATGTAAATAAACAAACGTGGATAAAAAGAGAAATGCTTACTTGTTTTGCTACTTCACTTGGTTATTTTTTTATGGGCAGACATCTTGGTTATCAGCAGTGTGAGGATGATAGTTGTTTTTGTTGTCACCACATGATATGGTTTCTTTTTGAACGTCGTTTTTTTTTTTTCAGGTGCTGTGGTGAATAAGATGTTTTTTTTGTATGTCACTGGTAACCAAATGAATGGTGAATAGGTTGTTTTTTTGACATTTGGCATCACCAAAATGATGTGGATAGTAGTATGTTTCTTGTACACGTTGGTGGTCACCAAAATTATATAGAGAATAGTAGGATGTTTTTGGACATCACCAAAATGAATGATGTGGTTAGTTTATACACATCAGGGTTACCAAATGATGTGGGTGAATAGGTTGATTTTGTTATGCATGTTGGTGGTCACCAATATGATGTGAGCTCACTCACATAATAGAAGAAGGAAATTAGCCATGTGTTTTAATTTATTTTGAAAATAAATTTCAGCTGATGTCATCAATGCTGTGAAATGGTTTGTTGAAGTGTGCAGTGACAGGGAAACTGTTGTTGCTGTCCCTGATGGTTTTTTATGGCTATTGAACTGAAGATGGAATTCAGTTCCAGTTAGGCCAACATAATTTCCTTTTTTGCATTTATGGCAGAAAAACAAGTCTATAAGATTTGAACTGTCACAATTCAAAGCCGGTGGTTTGAATACTACATGAGTGCTGGTGGGGGGAATTCTATCTTCATTTCTATAACCATAAAAAAAACACCAGGTACAACAATTTCCCTGTCTCTGCACATTTCAAAAACAGAAGCTAAAAACTTCAAATTCAATTATAGAATTAAATTAAAGTCCCTAGTTCTGTTTCATTTTCAAGCAAATTTTGGAATAAGTTATTTTGAAATTTTAGAGTAAATTTCAAAATAAGTTATTCCAAAATTCACTCGAAAATGAAACAGAACTAGGGACTTTAATTTAATTGTATAATTGAATTTGAAGTTTTTAGCTTCTGTTTTTGAAACATGTTAATTCCTGTGTAGTGATGGAACCATATTTTTAAATAAGTAAATTTATAATATTTATGCTCTGTAGATTTGCATTGAACACTGATATGTAAAATATAAAAATATTAATAAGAACACCGGATTATATATCTTACTGTTCTTTCTCTTTATTATAATATATATATATATATATATATATATATATATATATATATATATATATATATATATTTTTTTTTAAGCTTTTCACCCCAAGCAAGGCTGGAAGCCACTAGTACGCAAGGGGTTACAGAAGGTTTGGAAGAAGAGCAGATAGGAGTGGTAGGGGAAAGGATGTGGAGAAAGATAGTGGATCGATCAAGGCAAGGGGGTTACAGAAGATTTGGAGCGAGAGCAGATAGGAATGAAAGGTGAAAGGATGTGGAGAAGGGAAGTGGATAGATCAAGGCAACTGGAGATGTCGATTGACGTTACACTTAAATAGTTGGAGATTATATTTGTCAGGGAAACAGGAATAGGGAAGGGAGTTCCACAGGCGAGAGGTGTGAGACATGAAGCTATTGGAGTAGAAGAGACGTCTACATCTAACAGTTTCAACAGTGAAGGGGTGGGAACGGGATGCCAGCCTCGTAGGACGCTTAACTATTTTGTGAAATAATAGATAGTCTTAAGATATTTACATGAAATAAGGTTAGGAGTAAAGGTCTGCAAATAAAAGAAAATACTTCTGATAAAAATAATAGCATTGTGTTTACCATTATTATATTGTATTGTGTATACTTTAATTGTATTGCATTTTGTACACTTTTGTATATTGTTATTTTAGTAAGTAAAGTGACAAAATGGAAAAAGCACTCCTGTGTGACACATTTCAGCCTTCAAAACGACTTCTTCAGACTAATAATGGTATTATCGGTAGAATATTATACATGTAGTCATCAAAATCAAAAACAAACAATATGCATCCACAAAATTAAAAATATAAAATGGCAAGATATTTATTTACCCATCACACCCTGTGTATATATATATATATATATATATATATATATATATATATATATATATGTATTATAATTTTTTTTTTAAATATGATTCCATCACGACACAGAAATTACTATGCTGGTCAGCGGTATTTATGTTTAATTCCAAAATTAAACATTAACTACTGGGTGGCAGTTTCATCCTCAGGCATTGTTTTGCAATGAAACTGCCACCCAATAGTTAAGATTTAATATTGGAATTAAACTTAAATACTGCTAACCAGTTTTGAAACATAGTAATCTGTGTTGCATTGGAATCATATTAAAAAAAAAAGAAAAAAATAATTATAATCTAGGCTTTACTTATGTATCGAGCACTGTTTTTAAAAAATAAAAACAAAAATACTAAAGAACTTCAGATCATCAATCTAACAGTTCTTTCCTATTATATCAATATATATACACACACACACACACACATATATATCATTCTCTTTCTATATATCTATCTCACTTTGTTTATATCTGTCTATCACTCAATCTATCTATCAACTGTGTTACAGTGGTTGGTTAGTTTCTACACAAGAAATACTGAAGATATACGAATTAGATTAAAATTTTTTAATTTTTGGTTCTTGATGTGTCTCAAAGCATAAACCTAGCAGACCCCATTCAACTTTCTATCACTTTTGTCTAAATATTCATGGCTATTGTTTTTAAATATCCCACATTATATTATTCCTTGGAGGCACGGTCAAGTAATGGATAGTGGCTTGGATTGATGAATTGGAAAGCAGAATTCAAATTCCAGTCAAGTTTGTTGCATTCATTTACATGCAATTACTCTTGGGAAATGCATGAATCCATTTTTTATCCCCACAGCTATGGTTAAATAGTAGAACAGATTGGATCCTATAATCTTGGGTGTCAACTAGTCTAGGACAAGGTCAGTTCTAAATTCAATATCTTCAACTATAGGTTAATAGCCTCATTAATCCACAATTGGCCAAGCATGGTGAGTACTGCCATACCATGAAAGCATGGTTAATCAGGCAGGGATTCCTCCAGGAGTGAAAAGGATCTGAATTTGGATTTGGACATTATATTAGCAGTAGTTTCTTAGTACAATATATATGTTATCTGATCCTGAAAGTAAATTTATCCTAGTAGGCTCTAATGTCAATGCACTTCCAATAATTTTCACCTTAAAAATTACTATTTTACTATTAGTCTGTATATAGATTAATTTGGTTTGGTTTATTTTGTTTTATGGCACATCAACCTCAATGGGTTATTTAATGCTGACAAGATTTTTAGGATAGGTTCATATGAATAGATTATGTATTTTTTGTAAGAAATTAGTTTGTAGATCAGGTTACATTGACATATTTTTGTAAAGAGGGTTTTTGTCAAGAGTCAAATATATTGCTAGCAATATTTTTTTTTTAAATGTATTGCTGGTAATATTTTTTTCAAAAATGTATTGCTGATATTTTTTTCTATAAAAATCTATTTTTATACTTTCATAGTGTTTTGACCTCAGTTTGGGGGTTAACTATTTGCCCATACCTGGGACCCTAACAGGTACTACCACCTTGGGTCAGGGTGGACCTAGGAACAACAGCAATTAAGAGATGGTTCCATGCTCTTCAAAACTTCTTGATCAGAGGTTTTGCTGCTGGATGTAGTTTATTATCATACCCAGGACAATATAGATTTGTCTGGTTACTCTATGAGTACTACTGGTACTATTGTAACCCACTATTACCTGCTGTATGGTTGGGTTATCAGTGACTTATGGCAAATAGATGGTACAATTTGTACTGGATAGGATTGCTGTTGGTCACCAATTTGTAGCAGAAGGAATGATTTTCAAAAGAATTGGATTTGACATGTGTTGGAACTTTATACGTATATCTATGAAGAACAACATAGCTTACAAAAGAAGAGAAAGAAAATTATATTTGTGTGTATTTAAGTCCAAAAAGGGACTGTAAAACATTTATGTTTTTGGCTACAGTGTATGTATGTGTATTTATATGATGTCCATGTAGTTTGAAATTTAGTTATCTTATGCTATCAATACTACAAGCTAGAACAAAATTAGGAAAAATACTTATGTACCTTGCTTTTATAGTCCTAAATGGCATGACACTTAGTGGGCATCTTGGCAAATGAGCAGAATTAAACACCTAGCAGACAAACAAAACCTGTCAAAGGGAGAATGAATCCTCTTTGGTTCAACAGCCATCTAGCACAACCGAGTTTAGTTTTACCCTGATGCCTTGTGGGCATCCTTAAGAAGGAAAAGGCTAAGGGATCAGGCCTGTCTTAAGGGTAAGTCTGATCAGTTTAGTAATGTCGAATTGGCAGCTGATCTAAAACATAACCAATCTGTTGTTCACTGGGGCAAGAAATAACTTGTTAATTTTAATACCTCCAAAATGAAACAGCCGTCTGATTGTCATAGAGAACCTTTTTTGACTTTCACCAGTATGGCTGATGTTAGCATCCAGATGAGTAATGCATTGCACCTTCTCGGTCTAATTTTATCTGCTGGCATGGAGTGGAAAGATTATATTGAATCAACTGCTAGGTCTGCTGCTACGAAAGTTGTTTCACTGTGTGGTACTGGATAATTTTTCTTAAACATTTATAAGTCAACCATTCTTCCATGCATCACATATGGTCTGGTGCTTCTCCTATGTTTTTAGAGATTCTTGATAAAACCAAAGAAAAATCTGCAATGTTATTGGTCCTGACTTGCCATCTCAGCTTCAGTCACTTTCCAACCATATAACATAGTTTCCCTGTGCTTTTTCTATAAATATGTTCATGTTAATTGTTCTGATGAACTTTCTGCTATAGTACCTTTATGAATTTAAGTGCTGTAATAGATTGGCAGCAAGGTCTCATCATTTTACAGTTACAATGGCTAGATGTAGCCATAAGTTCTATGTTAACAGTTTCCTCTATTACACTGGCTGCCATTTAAACACACATGCGTCAATTAATTTTAATCGTTTTTCATCCACCTGCAACAAGTAAGGTGAGATGAAAATAAATATTGTTTGTATTTAAAAATTACAATTACTCTTTTATTTTATATTTTTGTTTATCCTATCAGCCTGGGATATAACAGTTTACATTCTTTAAAATTCTATAATTCTTTAGATATTAAAGAGAAACTCTTAATATCATTGTTCTTGATATAGATACGAATAACAGTATAGAGGTCAGAGAGCTCAAGCCAATCTGCTACTACCAGTCTCGCAGACAGGATTTGTGCATCAGGCTCTGCCAGTGACCTAGTTGTTATGGGTCCTTACCTATAACTACAGAATGAACTCTTCCTAACACTATGTATACTACGCCTCTCAAGAGAGAGGGACGAATCGAGTCGAGCCGATAGTAGTTCACTCTAAACCAGACTGACAGTCATACTAACACCTTCTACATCTTGTATTATTATTCCGTGTAATATATCTTCGTTATTTCTACTCTTGTGTTCGTGTTGTTCTTCCTTGGTCCTAACCTGGACCATAACAGTGGCGACGAGGATATTGAAGAAACGAATTCTACACAGAGAATCTAATAAAAAAAAAACTTTTTGCTGTTGGTCAACCATAACAGAGGCGACGGAGGTATTGAAAAAAAGAAAAGAAAAAAGTTCTACGTGAAGATGAAAAAAAGAAAAAAATTTTTTGGACACCAACCTTAACAGTGGTAACAAAGACACAAATTTTACCTGTCAGCCAGAACAGAATCCAATTCTACGCAGGAAATTTTTTTCATACTAAGGTTCCAGAACAACAGGTGACAAAGACCTGAAGTCTACACTGAGAAAAAAGGAAATATCGTTACACAAAATTACGGTGTAAACATGGAAGACTTTAAGGCAACCATATTGGAACTAATGAAAATGCAATTCGAGCAGCAACAAAAAAATGAGGAAAGACAGACTAGGCTCGAAGAAAAACAATTAGAAATTCAACAGAAAAACGAAGAGAAACAACTCGAACTACAAGAATTACTACTACGGGCAGTAACAAATAAAGGACAAAATTCTGGAAATAAGCGGCATTCTCGCAAAATGCTATATGGAGCTCTATCAAAGACTTCACTTATGCACAGGACGAAGACAAAACCTTCACGGCTTACTTCAGAAGATATGAAGATTCATATGAGATTGATTGCAAAAATTGGTCAGACGCGAAAAAAGTACGTCTACTACTGAGGAAACTAGGGTCAAGCGAATACACTAAATTCGTAGACTACATCCTACTGAAGAAAACGAATGAGTTGACTTTCAAGGAAGCCGTGAAACTTTTAACAGAATTATTTAGTCCGAACACTCCACTATTCCACAAAAGGTGGAAATGTTTAAATTTAACAAAAAAGGATAGCGAAGACTATATAACATTCGCTTCCGTAGTAAACAAACACTGTGATGACTTTAAGTTATCTGAACTCAGCCCTGACAATTTTAAATGTTTGATATTAGTCCAAGGCCTTGTTTCAACTAAAGATGCGGAAATCAGACGGAGAATTTTAACAAAACTTGAGAGTGAACCAGAATTGACGCTACAAAAATTGGCCGAGGACTGTCAGAGATGTATAAGCATAAAAAAGGACTTGAAAGACATCAAAGAGTCTGGCATCGCTCACATAAGAAAAGTACTACGACAAACATGTTTTTGTCCCTCCTCAAAAACAAACCAAACAAATTATTTTACTACAAAAAGTCAAATGAAACCTCAGAAGAAACCACCACCCAGTCCATGTTATCGCTGTGGGACTTTGCATTGGTACAAAGATTGTCCATACTGCTATAAGACTTGTCTGTCGTGCAATAAAGTGGGACATAAAAGTTTGTACTTTAGAACAAAGAAAGAAAACAAAAGCTGAGTAAGAGTCACTAGAACTGACCAAGCGGACGGGATAAATATACGAAAATACATACAAGTAGAAATGTTAAACAAAAAAATCAGATTACAATTAGATTCCAGATCAGATTTAACCATTATTAGCTTACAGACGTGGAAGAAATTAAACAGACCAACCATATTGAGAACAAATAAAATAGCCAGGTCGGTAACAGGAGGAAAAATCAAATTTGAGGGGGAGATTATCACAAATGTGACATTCAACGGAATGACCAAGAAACTAAAGATGTATGTTCTAAAAAATACGGAAAATTTATTTGGAACTGACTGGATGCAGAAATTTGACCTCTGGGATTTACCGATAAATACATTCTGCCAAAAAGTGAAAAGGTTATCGACCGAGGCAGAGAAATTGAAGGAGAAATTAAAGGAGAGTTTCCCTGGCATATTTTCAACCGGCCTCAGGAGGTGTAAAATAATGGCGGCCAAAATCGAACTAAAACCCATTTTCAAGAAGAAAAGAAATGTACCTTTTGCATCATTAGAAAAAATAGACAGAGTTGGATAGACTCGTGAAAACCGGTATATTGACAAAGGTGGAATATAGTCAATGGGCCGCACCTATGGTTTACGTGAAAAAGAAATCGGGTGAGATACGAGTATACGCTGATTTCTCGATGGGATTGAATGCAGCGATTAAGGATTATCACTATCCTCTCCCTAGTAAAGAGGAAGTTTTCACAAAGTTGAACGGAAGAAAATTTTTCTCAAAGATAGACTTGAGCGAAGCATACCTACAAGTACCAGTAGATGAGGAAAGCTCGAGGTTGTTGAGCATAAACACACATAAAGGGTTATATAAGTTCCAGAGATTAACATTCAGCAAATAATGGACACTATGCTAGGCGGACTGGATTTCACAATCGTATACCTTGATGACATCCTGATAAATAGCAAAAATATTGAACAACACTGGGAACATGTTCAAGAGGTTTTCAGGCAGATACAAAATTACGGTTTTAAGGTAAAGGAAAATAAATGTGACTTCTTTATGAAGGAGATAAAATATCTGGACCATATTATTAATGAAGAAGGAAGAAGACCAGACCCAGAAAGAGACACGGCAATAAAAAACTGCCGGCTCCAAAAAATTTAGCCGAGTTACAAAGCTTCTTGGGCTTAGTAAATTATTATCAAGAATTTATTCCTAACATGCACAAATTACGCGCACCCTGAAATGAACTGTTGAAGAAGGAAAAAGTTTGGGAATAGTCATATGAATGTCAGAAAACTTTCGACAAAATCATTAAGACTTTAACAGCAGATTTATTTTTAGCGCATTATGATCCAAAATTGGAAATAATAGTTGCGAGGGACCCGAGTGCCGATGGTGTTGGGGCATGTATACTTCATAAAATGCCAGATGGAACACTAAAACCCATCGCGCATGCGTCAAGAATATTACTACCAACTGAACAAAATTACTCGCAAATCGAAAATGAAGCGCTGAGGATTATTTTTGTGGTTACGAGGTTCCACAGATATATTTACGGTAGATTTTTCACTTTACAGATGTACCACAAGCCGTTATTGACAATATTTGGATCAAAGAAAGGTCTACCTGTCTACACTGCTAATAGATTGCTAAGATGGGGGACGGTTTTATTAAACTATAACTTTAAATTGGAGTATCTTCCATCAAACAAAATCGGGCATGCAGATGGTCTTTCGAGACTAATACTAAAGAAAACGGAGCCATTAGAAGATTCCGTAATTGCAGCTTTACAATATGAGGAAGATATTAGAACATCATTATGTAGTACAATTCAAGACCTCCCCGTCATATTACAGGAAATAAGAAATGAAGCAGTGAATGGCGAATTTATAAAGGAAACAAAAACAAAAATTGTAGGAAAAAATAAGCATATATCAGACAGTTTTTCGTTATGTGATAATGTTTTGCTATATAATGAAAGAGTAGTAACCCCGAAAATGCTACAAAGGCGAATCCTCAAGGATTTTCACATGGGCCACCCTGGAAAGAACAGGATGAAATCCATAATGCGGAGTTACCTGTACTGGCCAAATATGGTTCAAGATATTATACATATGGTGGACAAATGCAAGGGCTGTTCCTTAGCAGCCAAGGCACCTCTGATCACTCATAAGCCATGACCTAAGACAGAACAACCGTGGTCGAGAATCCATGTAGATTTCACAGGACCATTAGAGGGTTTCTACTACTTGATTGTAGTAGACAGTTACAGCAAATGGCCAGAAGTATTTCGTTGTAGAAAACCTACTTCTGAGACTACAATAAATTGCCTTCACAAGCTGTTTGCTCGTTTCGGAGTGGTTGATTGTTTAGTCACCGATAATGGGACACAATTTACATCTGCGGATTTTCAAGAATTTTGTGAAACTTTTCAGGTGAAACACATCAAATCCCCGCCATATCACCCAAGATCAAACGGGAAAGTGGAGAGGTTTGTAGATACATTAAAAAGAGCACTAAGGAAAGCTTATGACGTACCAACAGAAAAGGCTTTACAACAATTCTTGCAAGTGTATAGAATTACACCGAACAGTACTACGCCATTGGCATTATCGCCGGCAGAAGTAATGTTCACCCAAAAAATTAGATCGGTATTCGACAAATTACTACCAAAACAGACAAAGCAATCAGCAAAGTCGTTTGTACCAAAAAGAAAATTTAACCCAGGGGAGTATGTTTTTTTTAAATTTTCAAAAACAACACATCCTATTGGGAGTCAGGTACAATAGAGAAATGAATCAGGAATGTGATTTACATAATTCTGGGTCCGAAATTCTCGCATAAAAGGCACTTAAATCAGATCAGAAAGAGGCTGTTAAGGGATTCTAACGGTCTACCTCAGAAAGAGGAGGAAGTAATGGATACAATATTTGACACATTCAATATGCAAAGGCCTCAAGAGAGAGGGACGAATCGAGTCAAGCCGATAGTAGTTCACTCCAAACCAGACTGACAGTCATACTAACACCTTCCACATCTTGTATTATTATTGCGTGTAATATATCTTTGTTATTTCTACTCTTGTGTTCGTGTTGTTCTTTCTTGGTCCTAACCTGGACCATAACACTAGTATACAAATATTCCAAGTATACAAGACTTTAATCATGAATTCTAAGCATAAACATTCCCCAATGACCCTGGTGTTTTCTGCTACATATGTGATGAATATACAGTAAAAGTGAATTGCTTCAATGTATAAGATTTCACCAGAAAAACATATCAAGCTTACTTTGGTATGAAGATTTGAGATCAACATAAGTCATGGCCTCATCACAAAGTTTGTAAGTATTGTACTAAAACCCTTTACTTGTGAACCCAAGTCAAGTCAAGTCAATGAAGTTTAGGGGACAAATGGTGTGGTGTGAGCCTCAAAATCATCATGATGATTGCTACTTCTGTATGGGGAACAGGTCAGGATGGAACCATCACAAGAAGTTGTGGCACTATCCTGATATTGACTCTGCAAGATGGCTAGTTCCACATTATAGTCGTGTTCCTGTCCCAGTTTTATGTCCTTGCCTGAACTTGATCAAGATGATGACACTATGAATATTGCAATGGATGAAGTTTCCGACATCGGCAGCAATAGCAATTGTATTATTTACCATTTGTATCTGGAAGATTTTCAGACTGCAAAAGTGAAGCTTTTCACACAAGGAGAGCTGAATGCTGAATGGTTAGAGATTTAGCTTTATCAAAAGAGGCTGCTGAGAATCAGTGTCCAGTCTCAGTGAGCATCGTGTTCATGACTCTGAAGATAGCAGTTTACCATAACAGTAGCTAGGCATTTACTTGTTATTTTAGTGAAGAAGATGACTTTGTGCTTAGTAGCAACATCCACTGCCTTCTATTATCAATGGGACTGCCTAAGTACAATCCAGCTGACTGGTTTTTATTTACTGACAGCTCTAAATGAAGTTTGAAGTGTGTATAGTTGCACCATGGTACCAAATTTGCTTGTATCTCAACTGGCCAGTCAATGATCTTGAAGGAGCACTTTCTTTCTTTTTATGTGCCATGTCTTTTCAGGACGTAGGCGATCATGGCTCTCCACCTCCTCCCTTTATCCCTTGTAGTTCTCAACAAGTTCCTTCCCTCTGCTTCCTCCCCTAGACCACATTCTGTCATCCACCCACTCAAGCTCACCAGGTATGTCAGATTGCTGCTTTCCTTTGTCTCTCTTTCCCTCTATTCGACCTGTGAGCATCAGATTCTCCAGGCCCTCCTTCCTCATTATATGTCACAGAAACTTCAGCTGCCTCTTCCTGATGTTTAGTATAAGTCCTCTCCTTGTTTGCAGCCTCTCTAAGATCTCATCATTGCTCACACGCTCAGTCTATGCTATCCTTAGCATCCTTCTGTAGAACCACACCTTGAGTCACCTTGAGTCTCTTCTTCATCTTTTTAGAAAATTGTCCAACATTTGCTGCCATAAAGAAGGACATATGTCATGTAACAGCTCAGTATTCTTTTCTTTCTTACCAAAGAATTTCTCCTGTCTTGCAATATTCTGCCCAGCTTTTGGAATGTGTCCTACATGAGTGTAAAGATTGTTCTACAAAAACTGTTATGTTGAACTTAAGTGGATGATATTTGTGGATTTTAAAATGGTTAACTTTTTGTTAGGGCAGCAGGGTGATTTTACAAAGTATGCGTGTTTCCTTTATCAGTGGGACAGCAGAGCCAATGAGAAGAAGAATTGGTCTATTCATGAAAAGCTTTTGTTGTAGGGATAAAAAATGTCATAAATGAACCACTGGTTAACCATGATCACAACATCCTACCCCACTACATATCGAGTTGGGCCTAATGAAACAATCTGTCAAGGCATTAGATCAAGATGGCACATGCTTCAGTTATAGCTGCTCAGAATTTCCTGGTCTGAGTAATGGGAAAATGAAGGCAGGAATTTTTTGGGGACACAAATAAGAAAACTGATTAACAATGAAAATTTTGTTTCCCACATGACTGAGATTAAGGCTGGACTTCTTTTTTTGCAATTCTGAAAGGCTTCCTGGGCAAAATAAAGTAGGTAAGTACCAGGAACTAGTTGAAGTGATGCTAAAATAACTTTCAAGCTCTCGGAACAAGAATGAGTATCAAAATCCACTACCTGTTTAGCCATTTAGACAGATTCCCTAAAAACTTTGGTGATGTAAGCGAAGAACAGGGAGAACACATCCACCAAGACTATGGATGAGTGGTACCAAGACTGATGGGATACCCACATGATGTTCAATTACTGCTGGAGCTTTATGTGTGATTGCACTCAGAAAAGGAAGTCATATAAGAGAAGTCATATAAGAAAAGGTTCCTTCAGAGGAAGTAAAGTGCAATGACCTGGACAGCTTGCAATATTCTGCTTGTAAAATATTGTGTTGAATAGTTAAAATTACATATTTTGCTAGTTTACTTTTGGTGTGAAATTTGATTGGAAATCATATTTTTATTTTATAATTTTTCATTAATTTCTTGTAATAAATGAGGATACTACTGGAAAATGTTCTTCATTGGTAAGACAGTAGCATGCTGTAAGTAAATATCACATTTGAATTATTCATATACAATCATAAAACTTAAATAAAGTGATACGTTTATCCAATGTTTGATTATCAATTAACAAACTAAATAGTATAATAAATGTGGTTTTGTTGAAATACTCATGCATTAGTAACACAGTAATCCAATTAGTATCATTGTGTACAGATTCGCAGACATGAAAAACTCATTTTAGCAATATCTTAAAAATTAGAGCCAGTTGGACAAAACCAATGTTCTTGAATTCAGTGACCCCAATATATACCAGAAACAATCTCACATAATGTGCTAATTTTGTTGGTCAGTGTTATTTATAAATGGAAAGACTTTGGTATGACAGCATCACAATCAAGAAGTGATCGCCAGCAAAAATGTGCAAGTAGACATGTAGTTTGGCAAACCCAGGCAAATCCTTTGTGGTCCTTCAAGGCTCCTTAGCCTATGTCAGAATTAATGTGCATACGTCCACAGTGCAATGAAATCTGAACGATGCCAATCTTCATAGTAGAATTCCTAGAAAAAAGCAAGTATATACGGTAGTTTAATAAAGATTTGTTGATTCTCTCGACAATTTTTAAAATATTATCTTAGGGCTTCACCAACTTTTATGCAGCACTGTATATCATATTTTGCGCATTGTCATGTGCCTTTTTTCATTGTTCGTTTTTGCCTTATTTTTCTATTAATAAATCTGTTAACTCTACAATGGTCTCCCACATGATTAATGAAAGCATTTATTATCTTTTTGAAATTATTGAATATCAACTAGAGACCTTTAAAAAAAAAGAAACAGTTAAAAATTTACAAACTTTTGACAAATTTTTTCCAGTTTGATATTGACAGTTTTTAAAACGTCATATTTTATCTTCAAAATAACATCTGTTATCCAATGGAGATTGTGGTAGCCATTGTTCTTGGGTGTCATGTCAAGTTCTCCATAAATACTGACCAAATTTAGATTAGTCTGACACATTTTATTATGACAATGTGGCATCTGGAGCATGCAAGCTGTGTACAATTAAAAAAAGCAACTGTTTAACATTTATAACAGGCATGGGCAACCTTTTTCAAACAATGGGAAGCATGAGATATAGTTCATCATAAGGCAGGTTGCCATACTTAAAAAAATATTCATCGAAGATACCACATCTATCTTCATGGTAGAAGACCATATCTGGTTTAGAAATGGAGAAAAGTCAATTTTTTCTTTGGAGAAAAACTTTTAAGTACACTATTTACATTATTTGGACTGTTGTCCTCATCTTTATTGCCATATTCATGATGTTTCAGCTGTTGTAAGCTCCAGCCTTCTTCAGGTAATATACATTGGAATTTTGAACTGAACCCTTTATTTAGTCCACAGTGGTTTCGATTGTTCTAATTCCACATGCCATGCCTATTTTGGATATCTCAGTTTCAGTTAATTCCCTTTAATAACTCAACTCAGCAAGTTTGGGTTTCCTCTGCTGTGACCAGGTATTGAACTCTCAACTTTTGGGGTCAAGACACTTTTTGGATCACTTCAACCAACACTTTTTATCTACTGAGCTATTTTGTATATCAGTAAAAAAAATGATGTCTTGGTATCACATTATCACCAATGACAGAATGAATAACATATGTTGCTGCATATGTTTTATTTCTAATTGAGTCATTTGAAAATATAAAAAATATTTTTTTAAAAGAAAAAATATATTTATTCTCTAGAGAAAAAAAAAATTATAAATGCTTCCTATTTCTAAAGTGTTATAGACAAGCGTATGGTTGCAAGACAGAAATACGACAACAGCATAAATAGATTTACGTGATTTATTTCAATTTGGGACTGCTACTTTGTAGTATAGTTCATAAGCTGGCTGCCGATCCGGGTTGATCTCTCATAGTAGTTCCCACTGGTTGGCGTGGTGTTCCTTCTGCTGACTGCCCAGACTGACCATGACAGATCTCTTCCCCGGCCTCCTGTTGACTGCTTTGTACTTCCCTGTGTGACCCTTTTTATGGCGTTTTTTATGGCTTAACAGGCTCGAAAAATGATGTGAGTATAATTAGGAGGGAAGCATTTTTATTGGTCGGAAAATAGAAGCACTTTGAAATATTATTTTATTTTCGACCGGAACTCGTGCGTCAGGCCTATGCGTAAATGACGATAATGGTCATTTTGTGACGGGGCCTTGTTCCGTTCACATCCGACTCTGGTTCTTGTGTATGTTAGTTTATTTGCCTGCAAATCAGCCGAGATATGTCTTATTTTCTTTCATAACAAGGCTCCTCCAGATCTCGGTCTGATTAACAGTGAGCGTTATTCGTGTATATTTGGGTGATTAATTCATGATAAAGTCTCTGAAGCGTGTGGGAAGTTGTCCTTGTGTTCTTCTTACTGGCATTTGTTTTGGTATGGAGTTGTTTGCTGAATTATGTGTCCCAGAGGGATGTGGGGGAGAATGATCCTGGTGACTGTTACATGGTGGAGGCAGAGGGATTGTATTAGATAGATGTGTTGGACGTGGAGCCAGTCGTCGGATATATGCGCGGTGAATCCAGAGTGTATCACCGTTATCGTTTTGCACCTGACACATCACATTGTTCGTTTTTATAATGGTGTAATTTCCTATCCAGGGCAGAAGAGAGGATTGGGCAACAGTTGAGTGTGGCCGGTGAAGTAAAACCTTGTCGCCTACTTGTATTGGGTCTTGTATGTGAAGCGATTTAAGTTAGTCTCAAGTTTGTGGTCATCTTTGTCGTTGAACCAGGGTGACATGGTGGTGAACCTGCTTTAGCAGGGCATTAATTTGCATTCCATATACTCTAGGATCGTCACTTGCGATTTATTTTCTGTGTAGTGTAGGTAGGCCGATGTTTGGGTGACGGCCAGTAATGGCATAGTGCTGGGAGACACCGGTGGCGCTGTTGGTTGTGGCATTCATGGACAAAACGACAGATTCTAGAACGTCTGTCCATTCACAGTTCCTGTCTTCGCATAACATATAAAGTGCATTCTTCATCGTGCGATGTTGTCTCTCGATATTTCCTGAGCTTTGCGGGTGCCAAGGACAGTGAAGTTCTTGCATGATTGACATCTGGTTACAGAATTGTTGATAGACTTCTCCAGTGAAGTGTGTGCCTCGATCAGAGGATACTATGCGTGGAATCTCTCTGTGTCGAAGGAAGAACTGGTACAATCCGCAGGCGTCGTCGATAGCACGGTCTCTCGTGCATGGTATGGCTGTAAAGTGTCGACTGAAGCTATCCAAGATGGTTAGGATGTAGCGTTTTCCCTTTGAGTTGGGCATTGTGACAAAGTCTATAAAGACGAGATCAAATGGTCTCTTTCCTCGTTTGCAGCGGCCAATGGGCCAGTCGGTACGTCTACCGTAGTTGCCCTTGCACTTAGCATATGTGTCGCAAGAATCGACATAGGCCTTGATGTCGCGGTTTTTGAATTCTCACCAGTAGCTGGAAAGGAGTTCTCACATATGGGTAACACCTGAGTGGTTGTTACCCTCGTGCGCCTGGTAGAGGTATCTGGATCGTAGTTTGTGTGGTACAACCAATCTTGGAGACTGTTTATACTGTGTCTTATCATCAAAACGGAGGTGCCTGGTTCTAGAAAAAATTGGTGCAAATGTTTTTTGAAAAGCGTAGCTCGATGGTCGTCAGGATCGATATGGGGTTCACTTGGAGTGGGTGACTGGAGGGTGCTGATGATCATTGCCAGGGCGTCGTACTTTTGTCGTTCATTTGCGATGCCGAGGTGGTTGCAGATTCTCTCAGTGGGGATGGTGGTGGTAGAGTGATAGGCGAAGAATGCATTGGTGATGCGCTTGTGGGTGCGGGCGTTTTGTCATGTCTGATCCCTAGGAATCCCAATAGCAAGCCATTAACTCTGATTTCACTAAAAAGTGTAAGGTCAAGAGGAAACAGGGCTATTTTTGTGCCCATTTGTCACATTATTTACAATGGGACTCCATGCTTAAAGAGACCCTGCAATAGGGTAATCTAATTATCTCTTGTCAAATATGCACAGTATCATGTTGCAATATGCACCTAAAATTACATTGCAGATTTATAAATAATGGCAATGATTTTAATTTTTCCTCTGAATTCATAAAAACTCAGTGGTGTTTGTTTACACTTGTCTTTCAACTAGACAGGATGGATTAGATTAAGAGTGATGGCTGGGAAATTTCTGAATATTAAAATGCATTTAAAATTCATGCGGATTGAAGCCATAATGAAGTGCCTTGTTCTTAAATGCTTGTAGACTAAATTATGGTGTGCAAGGGAATTTCTTGAATATTTAATAAAAGGTGTGGTTGGAATAATGATGTCCTGGGAGGATTTTTCTCCATAAAAAGCATATTTGTCATGAAATGTATTTGAAACTCTAATGTATATGGTTTACATTTTGAATTTTTTTTTTTTTTTACTGTGCTTGAATTAAATAATATGTTTGTTAATTATAGAAGATTGTGAAATTAATTTTTCTGAAAAAGTTAAAAAGTCAAATATGTAACTATACATGTGACAGGTTCTGTTGACAGGGACTCCGTTAAAATGTTTCCAGTTGAACACAGCAGCTCCTAAGCCTACCCCTGCTGAGAAAACCTTGACATTTGCAGCAGTGGTTGATGGGACAGGGTAATTTTCATTACATACATGTATTGGAAAATATAATGTACAAGTGCATGGCTGGTGCATAATTATCAGGCGTTTTTAATACTAAATATTGTAAAAATGCCTGATAATTATGCACCCACCCAATATATAATACTGATAGTGGGTAGTTGAATGACAAAATGGAAAAAAATCCCATGCTATGTTTCATCCTTTGAAAGGACTTCTTCAGAATAAATAATGTTTGTAGTGATGGGATCACACACACACACACACACACACACATATATATATATATATATATGAAGAGGGAGAGAATGAAATACAACAATCATCGGTTATAGTCATACGCTGAGAGAAATGCTGAAGATATAAGGAGGCTTAACTTTAAATTTTAAATTTCTGAAATTTTTTCTGGTTCTCCAATTGAATAGATACAAAAGGTGATTATCTTCCTTTGGTCAAAATAAGATATATGGGTCATGTGACTGCCGTGTAATGATGTCACACCATACAGTGACAAGAGTGGTCAGTCCTTCAGTTTGTTTACAGCAGTCACACTGAAATACTGCTTTCTTTAGCCCAGCCCCCCACCTATGGCCTGGGCAGAGACTAAATCTCCCAGCAGCTTACAAGTCCTTGGTATATAGGAATACATCTTTCCCAGATATAAAAAGAAACTCTGGCTCGCGGTCCTCAATTTGGGAAAACACAAGACTCGTCATTTCCCCTTTGTGGAATAGTTCTTTTCTTCCTGGGACATAGTAGATGAATCTGGCTGATTCGAATCTGGAGTCCTAAACATGGCTTCTCCAGACACAGGAGTATCTCCATATTAAGACCCTTCCTTATTGTTTCTCCATACACTCTACTCACTGTATAGTTATATGTGATATATGATTCTCCACATGGAAAACTTGTATATATGTATGTATAGATTTGTGTATGCTTTAGTGGTATAAAAGTCTCTCTGAGAACAAAGCATCTTTGTCATCCCTTTTCTTTTCAGCCATTCCATTCATGAACTACGGTGTTATTATATCATGGATATAATAATGGCCATAACAGGGAAACGTAAATGGGAGAATAAATCTTTCTTCTATAACACTCTCCCATCACATAATATTATTCAACTTTCTACTACTACTTTACCATAATATAAGCTGGTCCTCATTAAGATTTATATGCTTCATTCGCTCAAAGCGACTTTTTACCACTGACCTGAGAAAGTGGTGGTATACAGCTGACAGTTTAGATATTTCTGAACAGATTTGGTGCCATGCATGACATTCATATGAAAGTCTTGATCTGACGAGGTTATTTAAGAACATGACTCAAGTTTTTAGGTTAATGGTTTGGTTTTGTACCAATTTGCGATGTTGGGTGAAACTACATCACACACAATTCAGTTTTAATTTTCTTATCGCCTGCGCTAAATTTGTTATAACTAATGTTTACACTGAGATATTTAAAAGGTTTAATATTTACTAATTCTACATTCTCAATTTTTTATGATGGATTCAGGATAGGTGCCATCACTGCTTTCATTCCAATTCCAGATTATAGTTTCTGTTTTGAAAAGGTTTATCTTAAGTCCTATTTTTTGGAACACTTGGTAAAGGATGTTGATTCTTTTTGTTCAAGATTATTCTTTCCCAAATATGAATATCTATGTCATCAGCATCACTCCCCGCACCTTCCATACAGTGGTCTCAGGGGAGAAAGCAGGAGCATTGTTTTTTGTTAGTAGATTCATTTGGGATGTGGTATGGAATAGTTAACTGATCCGTGCCCATCTCATCACATCTGTGCTTGTATATGTGCAGAGCACAGTCTAGGAAAAGTTTAAATAGGTCCAGGCTCTCATTTCCTCCTTGTCATACTCCTGATGAGGTTTGAAATGAGGTGTGGGCTCCTATGCATTTCAAACTCAGTCTTTTCAGTTTCTTCTCTTTTTGCACTCAACAGAGTTCCTTGCAGGTTCTCAAATGTGGCCATGTAGTATTTACAATATTTTTATTTAATAATTTAAATTGTTCAACAATTTGGCTATCCTCTTGTTTCTCATGAATGATAAAAACACATTGTACATTGAAAGAAAATTGATTTTCACTGTAAGTATTGCATTTCTGACTTTAGTAGTAGCTCCTCTTCAAGCGACATCCATATTATTTGCCATGCCTACTCCAGTGTAATTTGAACTTACCTCTCATATCCTGATAGCACGTCTGAAATACATGTTGCCTTGACTGATTTGGCCATCCATGCTAGAAAAATCAAATTGACAGTCATGTAGGTACTCTTTTTTATTAATGCCATATTGTTTGTTCACTCTCTAGTAGTAACAATAGTTTTAATTTATTTGAATTCTTGGGGATTTTGCCTTCTCAAATTCATCATCTATTCTTTTTAATCAATAGTTGCTATATGCTGTTGATAGCTATTTTGGGCCTGCTATTAGTATAATTCAAGTGAAACATATGTTTGTTCATTCAACTGCTTTATTCTTCATTGCTGTCCTATGTTCATCTTCGTTCTGTTGGAGTTGGAAAGCTTCCTCTCCATCCATATATGATCAGCCAAACCTGATTTAAAAGTTTCCCTATGTGTTCCAATGTCCATCAAATCTTATTGATAGAGAAGGAGGAGTTTGTTGTGATAAAAAAAATCAGGAGAATTGTTTAAATGAACCAATATACATTGATTATAAGACCTGGCCTAAAAAAGAAAATTTAGACTAAAATTGAACAGCATTAGAGGTGATGCCTAAAACTTCATAATGTTCAACCATAAAAACATTCTGGCCATGATACCCATGTTCAAATCTCACCCTATGTCAAGGAGATTGTCCCAGTGTGCAGTAATGTTAGTCAATGCTTGAAAATCATACCATGAGTTAACTCAAGTCTTGTGAATGAAATTGTGTAAACAAAACAGTTTGGAAGCCATTGATGATTTTTCAGGTATAAAGTCACAAGCCATCATGACTGAGAATTTCAAGCACACTGGCTTTGTTTAATTCTTTATAACATCAGGTTATGCGCTCTCTCCCAGAATCTGTAACTAACATCCATTCAGCATAGTTGCATAGGTTCTGTAGGTGTTGAAGAAGCACAAATGTGCCTGAGCAAGCTTCTGCAACAGGGATTAGCTAGCCACCCTAGCAGATGAACATACCTGAAAACACACTGCCAGCCATTAATATACCATGGTAAAGCAGTAGCATGCAGAAGGGGGTGCAGAGGGTGCAGAGGCCCTGGGAATCCATATTGGGAGGGCATCTGGTCAAAGAGTGAAATAAAAATGTAGTTTATATTTAATTTGAATGAAGTGTTTATTTCATGTTTCATAT
The DNA here is from genome assembly GCA_964036315.1 of Acanthosepion esculentum. NCBI lineage: Eukaryota > Metazoa > Mollusca > Cephalopoda > Sepiida > Sepiidae > Acanthosepion > Acanthosepion esculentum. The sequence continues at coordinate 29,330,731 of OZ038487.1, forward strand.
GTTTTTACATATTTAAAAAGTCTTCCTTTCTCACATTTCTCAGTACTAGACCCAATTGAGTCTTAGGGCCATACAATCAAGCATGATGCCCCAGGCATCACCAAACTTCTGCATGTCACTGTGGTAAAGTTATAGAAAAGATAGCAAATGTTTGGAGACAGGTACAATTTTGATGTCTGTCACAGGCTTTGCTTCCTGTAGATAGGCCTCTATGTCAGAGGACACTTTTTTTTATTTCCAATTCATGCTACTTAATTACTGATCAATATGAAACTTAACACTTTATTAAATTTATTACAAAGTTTTACTAGAAAGTAACAACATTTACTGATCATGTGGGTGTCCTTCAAATATATAACTCCTCCTTCTATCTGCTGCGTCTCTTCAGGACATGGCTCTCCACAATTTTCTGCCCATTGTAGCCCTTAATAAATTTTTTTTTTTTTTGGTATCTCTCTTAATCCTTGTTCTGTCAACCATTTACTCAAGCTTGCTAGGTAGGTTATGTGTTGTTTTCTTCTATCCCTTTTACCTTCAATCTGTACTGTGAATATCAGATTTTCCAAGCCCACTTTCCTTATTATGTGCCCTAAAAATTTCAACCATCTCTTCTTGAAGTTAAAAATGTGGTAAATCTTCTAGTCATAAATTTGATAGGTCTTCCATTGGATCTTTGGAACGACAGCAATTCTGTTCAAATGTGGCTAGGAAGCCATAACACAGCTGATGACACTAGAGTCAAAAAGCATTACACTTCTGAACAGAAATATGATGAGAACAGAATTTCAATCTGGAAATATCTTAATAAATAAATGTTTTCTATTAAATTATCATAATGGTTAATTCTTTTTAATAATATAAAGTGATTTGTTTCCATTCCGAAATTGAAAAGAAAATAAGCAGAAAATGTTCCTTAAGATTACTTGTCTTTATAGAAGCAGTTCCTGCAAATTTGGTATGCCATTATTGGTTACATGGTGTTCTCAGCATCCTTCTGTCACCGAATGTTATAATCTTTTGAGAATAATATGACTAATTATTGAACTACATTTGTATCCCTTTAATCCAGGAACGTTAGGACCTAGCAATTGATAAATTATATAAAATACCGAAAACAGAAATTGTTCTAATAGTATATTATATATTATCTATTTTCAGTGTGAATACAAGAATATATGATGATGTTGTATTTTCATCAGGCATTCCCACACTGTGAGGGAAAACCAACAAAGTCTAGTGGTATTGTAAGGTACTGTTGAGGCATTCTAGGTTAGTGGTGATGATGCTTCAGCACCAAAACCATATCCCTAGGGTCATCATTAATCCTATTGCCAGAGTGTTTTGAGGAGAGGCAGCATTTAAGTGCGCCATTGAGATCTGAAGACATATTGGGATGGCCAAAGATGCTTTTCAAAACCTAAGCAGAGTATTAACAGACAGAAAAATGTCATTAGAAACAAAGAAAAGAATACGGAAATGTTACATATCTGTCCTTCTATATGGAAGTGAATACTGGGCAGTCTCATTAAAGATGAAGAAGAGAACTGAAGCAACAGAAATGTGGTTCTACAGGAGAATTCTGAGGATACCATGGACCAAACGTGATCAACGATGAGATTTTAAAGAAAGTGGAATCAAAAAGGAAACTTATACTTAACATCAGGAAGACATAGTTGAAATTTTGGGGGAATGTAATGAGGAAGGAGGGATTAGAAAATTTGATACTCTCAGGACAGATTGAAAGGAAAGAGGGACAGAGGAATACATACTTAATGGACAAATGAATGGTAGAACAGGGTTTGGGAGAAATAACAAAGACAAAACTTATTAAATGCTACAAGGGACATGAAGATATAGAAAACCATGAAAGGACATGGCATATAAAAGAAAAAGAAATGATAATATTAGTCATTTTCTTATATAGAAGCAATCAGCATTCATTGACCCAACAGCCATTGCTATTCTTAGTTGAAATCAATATATAAAATTCTGTGACGTCTGTCTGTCCATCCATCACATCTTCTAAAATAGCCATACATTGACCAATTGAAACCAAATTTGGGAGAGATGTGCAAACAGATAAGGTGGAACAAAGTAGAGTTGATTTTATTAACTTAGTACAATAAATTTTCATCAATTTGGGGGGAAAAATTCAAAATTTTATTTAACATGCAAATTATTCCAATTATTTTAAAAGCAATTTAATAATTAAAATAACAAATACTTATTTAATAAAAATGCAATATTATTTGTTGCATATCTTTTCTTTAAGTTTTATATACAAGAATTCAGTTTCCAGTTCCCCCTGCATTGACAAGAACTATAAACAAATCACAAAAAGTTGGAATTTGGGTCCAGAAAGAAATATTTACTCATGACCAGTTTTATGTTGCATGCTCAAGAGTAAGAAATCCTAAGAATTTATTCTTCGCTGTTAAAAAGAAAAAATAAATTTTCTTAAAAATTATTGTTTATCATGAAGTCCTATAAAATTAAATGAAATTTAAAAAATTATTAAACCACAAAGTAGAGATTTTGTCAAAGTATTTTTTTCAAAGAAATCAACTTATTCAAATTTCATCAGTTGGTTTGCAAAATTGAACAAAATATCGAGTTTGTAAGTGTCAACGAAAAAAATATTAGTGCTAACTTCAACAATACTAAATACTGTGACAATTTCAACATGTATCATTATGTTGCAAAAAAATTCTAGTTTATAAAATCTTTCTGTTAAAAAGGTTTTGCAAAAATACAGGTTTCTCAAGTCATCATTCTTTCTAGTATTGGTGGGGGCATTCCTTTATCAATAAGTAATTTTATGCTTAGACAAACAGCGAAGATTTATGAATTTCAGGTTTTTTGATTTGGTTTCAAATCTTATTTGGCTCAATGAGTCAGTTTATAAGGTATTAAATTAAGTTTGAAGTCAAAGCTTGAAAACCAACTTGAAGAACCTTTTGTAGCAGATCAGTGAACTAATAAAAGCATATTCAAAACACACCTGATCATGTAAGTTGCTGGGTCACAAATTGCTGGCTTATTGATTGATTGATTAATTTTCTATGGCTTATCAGCCCTTTGCAGTTTATTTAAAGCCAGAAAATATATTTTTAGATCATAAAATTTGGGTGAGGGAATAATAATGATTTTAGTGACATATGTCTTACTAATTAATTAGCTGGAGGGAGAAGAGGTAGAGTCATACCTTTCCCAGGGGTATTTGTGTGTAAGTGAAGATAACAAACCCAACAGGAATTGAAACTTGGTTCTCCGATTAACAATTCAAAGCCATTATTCATTTCACCACCTGCACATCCAATCTTACAGCATTTGATATTCCCATCTAGGTACTGACCAAGCTCAACATTAAATTCAGTGATCATATGGGAACTGATTTTTCAAGGTGATGCTTTTGTAAGCATTGCTAGATTAAGATGGTACTACCGGTATTAACAAAATCCGCTATGACTATTGTCAACCAAATATGAATTTGCTTACAAGTATGTTTTTAGTATATTTAATAATCTTGGTTTAGTCTATCTAGTACAATGCTACAAGTTGTTTACAGAAGTTATTGTTCCTGAATAGTCACCTACCTAAGCACTGATGAAGAGTCGATTGCTTAACTTTGGCAAAGAGATGAGCAATATGCCTAACAATCATGTTTTTGAGAGTTAAATCATTCTTTATGAATGTAGTAAATATTTATAAACTTGTTATTTTATCATCTGAGATGAGGTATTGTAACTATTTACACTATTAACATTGTCCAGACTGTTGTCCTAATCTTTATTGTCATATTCACAGTCTATGTTTCTGAGATGAGGTATTGTAACTATTTAAACTATTGACATTGTTCAGACTGTTGTCTTCATCTTTATTGTCATATTCATGGCATTTTGGTCATTATACGCTCTGGACTTCTACAGATGATATACGTTGGAATTTCAAATCTAACCTTTATTTAGTCAACAAGGGTAGATTGTTCTAGTTCCGCATGTCATGCCTTTTCTGGATATCTCAGTTTTAATTATCTCCCTTTAGTAACTCATCTCTCCAAGTTTTTGTTCACCTCTGCTGTGGATTACTTCAACTAACAATTGTATCCACTGGACACAAGGGTACACTGTTCTAGTTCCACATGCCATGCCTTTTCTGGATATCTCAGTTTTAATTATCTCCCTTTAGTAACTCATCTCTCCAAGTTTTTGTTCACCTCTGCTGTGGATTACTTCAACCAACAATTGTATCCACTGGACACAAGGGTACACTGTTCTAGTTCCACATGCCATGCCTTTTCTGGATATCTCAGTTTTAATTATCTCCCTTTAGTAACTCATCTCTCCAAGTTTTTGTTCACCTCTGCTGTGGATTACTTCAACCAACAATTGTATCCACTGGACACAAGGGTACACTGTTCTAGTTCCACATGCCATGCCTTTTCTGGATATCTCAGTTTTAATTATCTCCCTTTAGTAACTCATCTCTCCAAGTTTTTGTTCACCTCTGCTGTGAATTACTTCAACCAACAATTGTATCCACTGGACACATGGCCCAGCTGATAAAAGCATTGGTTGAAGTAATCCAGTGACTTGAACCAAACAGCTGTGAGTTCAGTTTCAATACCTTGCCACAGCAGAGGTATACAAAATCTTGGAGGTTGAGTTACCATGGTTATATTCAAACAACAAGCAATTGTTATTATAGACAGGTATCCTCTGTATTATTTTTCCAATATGAAATATCTTATCAGTAGATGAGGTATTATATACACTATTTACATTATTCAGACTATTGTCCTCTTCTTTGTTGCCATATTTATCACAATATTTCGGCCATTGTACACTCCGGCCTTGTTCAGGTGGTTGGAATGTTGAACTGAACCCTTTATTTCACTTGATGGGGTAGACTGTTCTAGTACCATGTGCCATGTCTAATGGATGTCAGTTATCAGTTATCTCCTGTTAATTCATCTCTCCAAGTTCTCTACCGCCTTAAGGACACATTGGTTAGATGCAGTGACAAGACCCAAAGAGTTGTGAGTTCAATACCTGGTTAATTTTCTAATTAATTAATATATTCAAACTTGAAACTTACTTTTCAGAGAATTTTAAAATAACTGTGAAATATAAACATAGAAAGTAATTAGGAAAAACATTCTCATAAACAATGTTGCGTTAATAAAGAAAATGTTTTAGTATTTATTTATAACGTCTTCAGTGTTTATGGGATTTGGCAAAGAAAGAAAAATGTATTAACAAAATCGATAACATTTTCTAAAATAAAATATTGATAATCTATAATTGTTACTTTGTGATTTCTTTTAATAGTCACTTTTATCTTTCATATATGCCTGAACCTGTTGCAATTAAATCTAGTCATTTTCTGTACCAAATAATCTTGATCTGGCTGGAAGTTGCTGAGAACGAAGATGTTTCACTGAGGTTGGTATTTATTAAATGTATTAACTTGCATAACTTTGTATGTGTAAAAGAGACGAAAATAAGGTAAGAATAAAAAAAAAGGTTTGCTAACTAAAAGAAACAAACAGGCACTCATTTTTATTGAAGATGTATCATATTTTTGAAATATGATATATTTGATAGGGTCAGTTGAGAGACAAGTCCTACAAGAAAGGAAAAAGAAACAAGATGTAGTAGAATCTTTTTATTAGACCATGAATTGGCGAATCAGCATCCAGCAAGGAGGCAAGATTTCCTGGTTAAAAAAAGTCCCTTCTTCCCAAATTCTTCAATGAGGTTTTCAACTTGGTAGCAAGTAGTTGGTCTGAAAAAAATAGTTGGTGTAGGTAAGTTCTCTCCCTTACTCTACCCCTCTACATCACTGACAAGTAGTCAACAACATTTCACTGGGGAAATCATCCCAGCATGCAGTGACATTGGGAAGTACCTGAAAACTTGCATTACTTACATGCTCTGTCCATGATTATCCCCAATTAAAGTATTGTAGTGGACCATGCGGTGTGTGAATGTGTGAAGAGAAGTTGAGTTATCTCTAGGTTAAGGCTTCCGCTGGCCGGTCCAGCTACATAAGAATGTTGGACTTTAATGGAGTCCAAAGAAACAAACAAGACCGATATACATGTATGCGAACAAATATATATTAATAACAAATAGATTAATACACGAATTACAAATACATTGAAGACATGAATAAAATGTTGCAGTCTGTATGGAAAGTTGTGTGTGTGTTGAGTTGAATGTCCGTACGGGGTGAATTTTGTTTTAGCGTGTTCCCAGAATATGGGAAACGCTGGTTGTGTATAGGAGTTCACATATTGGAAATTTTAAGAGAAAGTTTTGTATGCCTCGCCTCACGTGCAAGGTTGCGGCCCACGGCCGAAGTCGAGATGGTTGCTCGCACATGCACGTGAGCAGAGAAAAGAGGAAGAGGCGAAAGGTCAGCCAATATTTATACTCCCGGGAGAGAGAGACCCCTGTTGACAGGTTAAGGAAATGAGGAGGAGCTAACTGCGACAGTATAACATATTCTGCAATATTGCAAGAACATTCTGTGTTAGCTGGGATAGTATCTATAATATTATTTTTCTTGTTACTTCCTGTGTTATGCTTATAGTAATAACACAAGGAAAATATTACGCTTGTTCATTTGCATATATGCTTTCTGTCTGAGAAGTAACTGCAGCACTAAAATTTAATAAAGTATATCTTGATATGATTTGAACCTCCAGCCTAAATGTAGGGAGGCGAATGGTATATTTGTTAGACTAGTATTCTACTTTAATGTTATCATTGTACTAACATGAAACTAAATCTCTCATATATGTAAAATTACTGTTTGTTCTACTCCAGATTTCACAAATTAATATCGCTGAGTGAGTGTGTGATGGTCTTCTCCAAACATGGATTCTTCTTCTCATAAGGATGTAAAAGACTCTCTTCTTCTTCCTCTTCAAGTTGGTTTTTATATATCCTCTTGTTCACCAATGACATTGTGAGATACAGATCTGCATCTGGTGGTTAGTAGGTTATCTCTTCAGTCAACTCGTTGATGTACCTAGCTTCTCTAACACATTGTTGTAGGACTGGGTAAAATTTTACTTTGATATCCCTAGACATGGACAGTGGAATGATAAACGGTACAGTCTAAAATTCTATGAAGCTTACCTAGAGAGACAGACAACTTAAGAAGGCTGGATGGTACAATGGCTGAAACATTGGGATAATAAAAATAAAGATGAGCAGATTAGTCTGAATGTAAATAAGATAAATAATTATTATATCGTTGTTCAGCATACCTTGTAAAACTAAGAAATATTTTGAGTTTTTAACATTTTTTAAACAAAGATTAAAATTAATTTAGAAGTCTTAAGATAAATAAACCTATCCTTTTTGTTGTGGATTCTGGGATCAAATCCAGTATCAAATAATAACAAACGCCAAGAATGAATATAGGAAAATAAATGTACTAACGTAATAATATAACTGATAATATAGGTTAGTACTTCCAGGAATGCGGGGTTAGTAGGAAAATATATATATAGTCTTTGGTATCGACTTATCGCTGTATGACTTCTTACTGAGTCTACATGCTTATTACTGTGACACTTGTGCTACCCTCCTCTATTACTACTCCTGTCCGACTCTTCGGGTATTCACTGGTAGTAGTATATGTATACCTTGGGTGAGTCCATTTGTGTAAAAAGGGGAGATCCCTCAACACTTTTTTAAATTTTTAGAAAAATGTAAGACACAGTAAAAGTTGTATTGACAACTCAAAATCTGAATTTGGCTCAGGGCAAAAAAATTGTGAAGGTTAAGATGAATAAGATTGAAGTAAAACTTCAACTGGACACAGGCAGTGACAATACTATAAATAATGAAAAAAAGCTATTATTGATGAAACTTCATTAATGAAAACTAAAAAACTTCCATGTAGCATCTCAAGAAAAAAATAATGTTTTTGTGTCAAAATTGCATGTAATGTTTCATGTGCCAGTAAAACTTTAAAAAACTAAGGCATTCATATTAAAAAATAATATGTTGAATTTATTGGGCAAGAATTGGATGGAACTGTTCAATTTGTGGTGTTTGCCTGTAAATTCATTCTGTAAAAAAGTGAATTGCTACTACTCTAAAACAAGTATGGCGACTGAAAGTTTTTTTAAAGGAGTTAAAAATAAAATTACTGCAGTGTTTTGCGAAGGTCATGGAAAATGTATTAAGACAAAGCTAATTTTTCATCTTCAGAAGAAATTTTTTACAAATTAAATGGCACAAGTTTTTTTTTTCAAAAAAAGACAAATCACCACCAATTAGTGACTATTTTTGGTTCTAAAATGGTATTCCAATACATACTGCGAACAGGTTGTAATGTTGGGGAACAATTTTACTAAATTATGATTTTATGATGGTGTATTTACCGTCAAAGAAAATTTGTTCAGATTAATCCCAAATTTTAAGGAAGATTTGAGATGGTAATTGCTTCTGTAATTTTGAAAAATATGATAAAACGTATTTTGTGTAAAAACAGTAATGAACTACCTGTGACTTTTGATGAAGTCAAAATACAATCCAAGAAGGATGACTACATTTTGAAAATGATGAATAACATGAAAGTGAGATGGAAAGAAAGAAAAAATAAACCTATCAGTGATTTATCAGTGATGCAGTACTGGTATACACTGAAAGAGTAGTAATTCCTGCTTTCTTACAGAAAAGAATTTTAAAGCAGTCTCATGTTGGACATTCTGGAATGTCAAAGATGAAATCCCTTATGTGAAGTTAGGTATATTGGCCTAAAAAGGACCAGGATGTTGAAAGTTTGGTTAAATCATGAAGAGGGTGTGCCCCAGCAGTAAAATTACCATCTGTAAATTATCAACTCAATTATTATACAGATAAACCTTGGTCTAGGTTGCATGTTGTTTATGTGGGACATTTGAATGGTGCATATTATTTGATTGTTTTTGACAGTTTTACAAAATGGTCTGAAATATTTAAGTGTAGAAGACCTACTTCCACAGTAATTGTAAATTTTCTTCAGGAACTGTTTTTGAGATTTGATGTTCCAGATACTATAGTGTTTGATAATGACACACAATTTACTTCGAGTGACTTTCAAAATTTTTGTAAATACTATGCAGTTGAACATATAAGAATGTGACACCACCCAAGATCAAATGGTCAAGCTGAACATTTTGTTGATATGTTCAAAAGGGCATTAAAGAAATCAGATGGGGGATGAGACAGAAGAAGTAATACTCTAACAGATTTTAAGAATTTATAGACTGACCCCTATCCATAATGCTGCCTCAAAAATGTCATCAGTGGAACTAATGTTTACCAGGAAAATTAATTTGATGTTTCACAATTTACTATATGGAAGAAAAATAAAAAGTTGGCATAGTATAAAATTAACTAAAAAAATATTTCAAAATTGGTTTTCTTCAGGATTTACAAGTCAGAAAAGGAAATTTGAGAAGATGGTGAAATAGTAAATCGCATTGGCAGGATGATGTATATGGTACAAGTTTGAAATTGGCATCATAAAAGGCATTTAAATCAATTAAAACCAAGATATGTCAATGAGATAAAACCTTAACAAAGAGATTTATCTATGGAAGCACTGTATGATACTTTTGACTTGACAACACTAATTATAACTACTAGAACACACCATGTTAGTAAAAGTATTGGAAGTGAACCTCAAAAAATGAAAATATATATAAAAAAGAGAATGTGTATCTTAAAAAGGGAGGTGTTGTGTAGAAAGATGATTGACCTTCCTTACAATAATGCTTGAACATAGACACTATACGATATTAGGTTATCTTCCCTTGCTCCTGTTGCTATTGGAAGATTCTATTATCGACTTTTAATGTTATAACCCAGTTTTCATGCCAAATGTTATTTGGCGCGCAATTACAAACACCATGTTCATGGTAGCACAAGATATCAAAGAAGACAGTCATCTTTAGCTGAACTCCAGGGAATGGCACCTGAACCAGTTTTGAATGAGAAGGCCTGCCTCTCAAGAGAACATATGTGTCTGAACATTCCAGATGGCTCCCGAGACAAACAACCTTCGTTTGAATGACAGATACGTGTAACCATCTATTTCTAACTGAAATGTATTAGAATTGACCTAACTGTTTGACTATACCTGTTAAAAGTGTTCTTTCACAACTCTCTCAATTCATGATTAGATGTATATGTTATTGTTATATATAAAATATCTTTAAACTATTCAATTGTCTCTTCCTTGTCATCTGCCTGACTTGATATGGAAGTCATTAAAAATCCCATATTTTGCTAAAAAATGTGTATATTCATATATACATAAGCAAAAATATTTTGTTTAATATTTGTTTGTGACAAATTGAATAGGAAGGTATTGAGGGAAGGCAATTTTTTAAGCTGCTCTCCTTTAAGATGTGAGAAAATTTGTTATGAATTTCATATAATATTTATATAATGAATTTCATATAATATTTATATAATGAATTTCATATAATATATATATTATGAATTTCATATAATATTTATATAATGAATTTCATATAATATTTATATAATGAATTTCATATAAAATATATATAATGAATTTCATATAATATTTATATAATGAATTTCATATAATATTTATATAATGAATTTCATATAATATTTATATAATGAATTTCATATAATATATATATTATGAATTTCATATAATATTTATATAATGAATTTCATATAATATTTATATAATGAATTTCATATAATATATATATTATGAATTTCATATAATATTTATATAATGAATTTCATATAATATTTATATAATGAATTTCATATAATATATATATTATGAATTTCATATAATATTTATATAATGAATTTCATATAATATTTATATAATGAATTTCATATAATATTTATATAATGAATTTCATATAAAATATATATAATGAATTTCATATAATATTTATATAATGAATTTCATATAATATTTATATAATGAATTTCATATAAAATATATATAATGAATTTCATATAATATTTATATAATGAATTTCATATAATAATTTCATATCCATTTCTGTTAAATAAAAATAAAAAAAGTTAACTGCAAAAGAAAAGATTTCTTGTTGCATTTATGCAAAATTTATTGACCACAAGGTGTAATTAATGATTAATGCTTTTGGCCTTCATCATTCTGTGGGTCTTTAGGACAGAAGGTCCTAAAAATTATTGTAGCCTTCTCTGCAAAAATTTTAAATTGGCCTTGTACCACCCCGAAGAAATTTTCAAACACTTGGTGTGATATATTTCAAGAAATAAAATAAAATGATTTTATTATAGTCCTTTCAATATGGAAAACTATAAAGAATTAAAAATCATTAAACACTAACTAACAGCAAAAATAATTTGATAGAATAAATTTAAGTTTAGAATTACTAGAGAAAGATAAAGATTTAAAAGGAAATTTTTTCAAGAAGAAGAAGCCATTATCAAAAATTTGCAAGGAGAAATTAGAGCTTTAGATGATAAAATCCAGGAGATTTTTTATAAAAGTAAACCTGAATTTGGAGGAAGGTGGACTTATGGAGGACCAAAGAAACAAATTTAGGTTCTTGAGCAGTATCTGTAATCAACTTGCTGACATAGAGGAAAAAGTACAAAGATCAAGTAATTCTCCCTGCAGGGAAACCAGTTCTGTATCCACTGAACATTCAGGGGTCACATTTCTGAAGTTGCAATGTGCTATCATTGGTGAGGTTAATCATTCAAAATTCAAATTTAAGAATTTTTTAGTGCAGTTCAATAACTGTGTTAGTTCTATTGAGTCAAATAAAGCAAAGTTAGCACTTTTGAAAAGTTATCTCTCTGATTAGGCATTGCATTTAATATCTCACCTTAGATTCAAGGATGATAATTTTCACATGGCAATAAATTTATTGACAAAAGAATTTCTTGATGTACCATATATAACACAAGATTTTCAAACAGATTTTGAACAATTCTCCCAGGTTTGACCCTGATTTGGGGGCAGTAAGACAATATCTGGCTGAAATAAGAGCAGATTTGTCAAAATTGAAAATGTCATATGATTAAGATCTTTTGAAGAGAGTACACTTTTTCTTTTCTTTTTTAAGCTTTTCACCCCCAGCAAGGCGGGAGTGCCACTAGCATGCAAGGGGTTACAGAGAGTGGGAGCAAGAGTAAAGAGTGGTGAAAGAGGAAAGGATGAAAAGAAGGATGGGGAATAGATCAAGGCATCTGGAGATTTTGATTGACATTGCATTTGAATAGTTGGAGATTATAGCTATCAGGGAAGCAAGTAAGAGGAAGGGAGTTCTACAGACAGGAAGTGCGAGACATGAAGCTATTGGAGTAGAAGAGATGGCTACATTTAACCTTTTTGACAGTGAAAGGGTGGTACTGAGATGTAGTTTATTAGTTAGCCATATTGTTTTTGGAAAGTTACCACCAAATTTAGGGTGGTATATTATCCATAAGGTAGGTAACAATTAACCTACTTTAAATCAAATATTTGAAAATTACAATGAGGCCTTACATACCCTACCAAAAATAAGATACCTTTTTGAGCATTCAGTAAAAGAGTGGACAGTAATAAATCAGAGGGAGAAGAAGAAAATTGAGAAGCATTACAGAATTTTGCCATCAGTTCCAAGGGATCATGATGCAAATTTTGTGAAGCACGTAATCACCGCACGTGGAAGTATGCCAAATATCCTACATATGAAACAAAAATAGAAAGATGCAAAATATTAAAATTGTGTTTTCAGTGCACCAGTGGCAGGCACAAAGAGGAAGAATGTCCTGGGTGACAGAATAAATTAATATTCTCCTGTAAGAAATGTGCTTCAAAGGGACACTCATGCCATTATGCAACTTCTGCAACATGGGAGCATCTCTTTTTGCACAAACACCAATTCCACTGAAGACAATATTATGATTTTGCCAATAGTGCAAGTTATCTTGTACTGGAATAAACAAAGAGTTACAGTTAACTGCCTTCTAGATAAAAGACGTCAATGATTGTACTTTTCAAAAAAAAAAATTAAAGACATTAAAATGCCCAGCTTGGATAATGAGTTCAATTGATTACAATGTTAAAACCTATGAACAATTTATGGATAGTATCAAGGTTGTCCAGTGTATGAATGGCTTGGCATGGAAGATGCCTAATGGAATCACTCCTTTCGAAAATTATATTGATTTTCCATACAGCCATCAAATAATGCCAGTAGGACCAAAAGCTTCCAGCATACAACATAGTTACCACATGATAATTTCTAAACCCTCAGTGCGTCCTGAACAGCATTTGAAGTCCAGTTTGAAACCTACACTGACCCATGTAGTGACATTTTCAGAAACTTTCAAAGTATCAGAGGAAAATTGGCCTCTAGTCAGACTAGAATGTCTGTCTAATGAATCAAAAAATATGGTCTCGCCATTTGTGTTGCAGTTGTCTCAGAACTTCACATCGTCATCAAACAATGATGAGAGGTCTACCCTTGGCAGCCCTTGATAGTCTGTGGCAGCCGATGGCGGCATGCATCCACAAAAGTTTTCTATAATAATTTGGAAGTCTCAGAGAAACCTGTAGTGCAATTTACTAGATTTTCCAATTGGAAGAAACTAATAAAAGTAACATCGTTGGTGTTAAAATGAATTCAGAAATGCAGAAAAAGGAATCAAATTGATCACCTGCATCAAACAAAATTATATTTGATAAAGATTATGCAAAAAGAAAGTTTCAGTAATGAAATATCATTCCCAAAAGACCCAACAAAAGGCAAACCTCCCCCTCTGATAAATAACCTCAATATTTTCTTGGATAAAGATAGTATCTTAAGATTGGATGGGAGGATAGGTAATCCTGAAAGATATGGATGTGAAGTTCTTTTACCCCATACTGTTGGCGAAACACCAAACTTACACAGAGCTCTGGATTAAAGTATATCATCAGCAATTAAAACATTTGGAAGTCGGTACCACCATAGCCACAATCAGAATATCGGGCTTCTGATCACACAGGCTAGACAGGCAGTGTTAAGCAAATGCCCCATTTGTAAAAAGTGTAACAGTTTGGCCCTCAAATTTCCCAAATTAATCAACTTGCCTAAGCATCATGTATATCTGATTAATCCATATGAGAACATGGGTATTAATTACACACGTCACTTGTGGGTACAAAGAAATGCGAAAGAAGAAAACGCATACTTATTAATATTCATGTCCCTCACTATTAGAAGCATACACATTGAGCAGGACATGAGAAGTGAAGCATTCATACAAAAATTAATTAGATTTTTGTACAGTGTAACCCGGATATAAGAGAGTTGTCGGGACCGGAGAAGAAGTCTCTTATATCCGGGTTTGGTCTATTATATATACATTAACACAGGCTCTAATTTGGGACCAGAGAAAATCTCTCTTATATCCGGGTCTCTTATATCCGGGTTACATTGTAATACCTATGGAGTACCTGCACATATTTATAGTGACAATAGTACCTTTGATGGAAATATAATAGTGCACCATCTGAATAGTAATGAATTCAAGGAAACCTTCATGAACCATAGCATAAACCACATAAAAATGTTCTTATATTCCCCATGGATGGGAAGTGTGTGGGAAAGGATGGTAAAGACTATAAAGTCTTGCCTTTTTAAAACTCTGGCCAGAGGCAAGATCGACTATTTCCAACTTCTCACTCTCATTTGGGACATGCAAAGAGCCATAAACTCCAGATCTCTGACATATCAGAGGGTGTCTGATAGTGAACTGTTGCCATTAACACCCAATGTATTTCTTCGCCCCCAATGGCAATTTCTGTAAAGATTAATTCTGGTGGTTCTTCTGATATTGAACCCACTTCCTGGTTTCAGTTGTTAGATGCACTCTTAGAAAGAAAGAATTTGTTAGTCAGCTTCAGAGACTTGTGGCATGAGAAATACCTCTTAAGCCTAAAGAAAAGTTGCAAAGATCTGCATGACATAGATTTTGATAATAAAGTGCAAATTAATGACATCATGTTAATTAAAAATCCTGCAAAACCAGACCATTCTGGAAACTTGGCAGAAGAGACAAACTTTTCTATGGAAATGAGAGAAATGGGCATTCAGTACACATAACCAAAGGAGATGCATTGTTTGAGAACTATAATATACAGCATTTTTATTTGATGGAACTTTCCTTGACACACAATATTAAAAAGAATACTAAACCAGAAAGTAGTAAAGAATTACAAAGCACCGATAGAACATCCAAAGATCTAAGCAAAAAATTAAGAAAAATTTCAACTAAGAATTTGTGTATTAAATCCTTGGTCCTGGGTATGACATTAAACTACATCCATCTTCTTATTGGTTATAAGATTCTGACCAATCATTGGTTCTGGGTATGACATTAAACTACATCCATCTTCTTATTGGTTATAACATTCTGACCAATTATTGGTCCTGGGTATGATGTTAAACTACATCCATCTCCCGTGGTCATAGTGGACCAAACAGTCCTTGTTCATAGTTGACCAAACAGTCTTGTCCTTAATAAAACATTAAACTATTTACCTGCAACTCAGCATAGCTTCTTCACAGCACTGTACTTATCATCTCAGCTTGTTGGCACATTTTATAAAGATGTCATTATGAGTATAAAATAATGATATGCTTCTGATTATGTTAAAACTGAATCCATTTAATGGCTTAACACTTACTGGCTTTAAGAGTCCTGGATGACTTTAAACTACACCCTATATAACAAGGCCATCCCAATTCTGGCTAACTCGGTCCTAGGTATGACAAATTTTGAACTGGATCAAAATTAGCCTTGAACAAGATATTAAACAGTATCTATGGTGGTGAAAATAATAATTAATGATGAATAAAGAATTCACTTCAATTATGATGAAGTAATTAAGATTGGATACAAGATTTAAAACAAGGGTTAGCATGCACATAAGAATACTTCTTGAATGAGTACAAGATTTAAAACAATTTACATCAGCACACAAGTGTTAAATTTAAAAATGCTCTATTTTTACAAAATGCAATCAATCACTTGAAATAATGTGATGTTTTACTGTTCATGTTGGAAAAGATCAACTGGTATTGTCAGCAACAAATAGTTTTTCAGTTAAATCAACATTTCAAGTTAAAGATTCTATCTGGAATTCTTCAAAAAGTCCTGGTTAAGACTTTAAACTAAATCCAGTGAGAAGGCCCCACTTGTGGGACTTGGGAAGTGTGGAGCTACTGCTTAATTGTCATTTTTCCCAGGTTCATTCTGACCTAGTGTTGTAGAACCTGTTAGGGTTGTCCTTGATAAGACATTAAACTGTTTACATGTAATCCAATGTAATATTAATAAAAATATAATAATGATGATGATGATAAAATATAATGACAACATAAAACTTCGTAGAATTTTTTTGACAGCACTTTATTTGTCATCACGACTGAACTTTAAAGAAATAATCCAGCAAGATGTATAAACAACATCAACATGGCATGGCCCAAATAATAATTTCAGATGAAAAAACATCAATAAAAGAAGAGACAACCAAAGTGTGCCACATTTGATCTGCCTCATGACAACAGGCTATCATGGAAGAATTATGATTCATCAGAAGTAACCAATAATGTATCCTTTTTATACAGTGTAAGAGAGTTGTCGGGACTGGAGAAGAAGTCTCTTATATCCGGGTTTCTCTTATATCCTGGTTTGGTCTATTTTGTTTAGGTAAGTATGGCTCTTGAGACCAGAGAAAATCTATCTTATATCCGGGTTTCTCTTATATCAGGGTCTCTTATATCCGGGTTACACTGTACATGCACACCCTCATAAAACATATCTAATGCAATTGAAACATACAAATAAATAATAAAACGTAGCATCATGAAAACAAATACAAATGGCAAATATAGTAATGTTATTAACTTTTTTTTTTTTTTTTTTTTTTAAGCGTATCACCCCAAGCAAGGCCGGTGGCCACTATCACGCATGGGGTTACAGAAGGGTTGGAGGAAGAGCAGATAGGAGTGGTAAAGGAAGGGATGTGGAGAAAGAGAAGGACGGAGGGTCGATCAAGGCAGGGGGGTTACGGAAGATATAGAGCGAGAGCAGATAGGAATGAAAGATGTCAGGAAGTGGAGAAGGGAAGTGGATAGATCAAGGCAATTGGAGATGACGATTGACGCTACACTTAAACCGTTGGAGATTGTATTTGTCAGGGAAACAGTAATAGGGAAGGGAGTTCCATAGGCGAGATGTGCGAGACATGAAGCTATTGGAGTAGAAAAGACGTCTACATCTAACAGTTTCAACAGTGAAGGGGTGGGAACGGGATGCCAGCCTCGTAGGACGCTTAAATTCACGAGGCTTAGGGACAAGCGAAAGCAACTCCTCGGAGCAATTACCGTGGAGGTACTTGTAGAAAAGGCAGAGCGATGCAACATCGCGTCTGTGAGAGAGCGACTGCAGACGAGATAACAGTTAATACTTTTTACAAATGTTGTTTAATAGAATTTGGTTATACATACAGCTCATAAACCAACAAAACAAATAGAAAAGAAAAAAAAAACAATCATATATGCAGTCATGATAAGTGGCCATAATAATGCTGAACAACATTTAGTTTTGTTAAAATTTCTAAAAGGTTAAAAGTCAAGCAAGCACCAACCATTGTGTCTGTATTACATATTGTGGGTATTGAATTTCTTTTCTTTTCTTCTTTGTTATCTGCCAATTATTGTAATGCTTATTGTAAAATAAAGGTTTGAATTTATGTATATATCAAAGATGTAAAAAAAAAAGATTAGAAAGGAGTGGGGTCATGATCAAGAAAGTATAAGAAATTAGGTTATCTCCCCTTGCTTTGGCTGCTATTGGAAGATTCTATTTTCTACTTCTAATGGTATAACCCAGTTTTTGCGCCTAATAAGATTTGGCACATGATTACGAACACTAAGTTTGGTGCAGCCCAAGATATTGAAGAAGACATTTGTCATTAGATGAACACCGGGCAATGGCAATCAAGACAGTTCTGAATGAGAAGGCCCACCTCTCAAGAGAAGATATGTGTCTGAACCTTCCAGATGGCCCTCGAGACAAACAACCTTTGTTTGAATGATAGATAAATGTGACCAACTGTTTCTAACTGAAATGTATTGGAATTGACCCAATTGTTTGATTATATCCACTAAAAGTATATTTTTTAGCAACTCTCTCAATTCATATTTTGATGTATATGTATCTAAAATATCTTTAAACTATTCAATTTTCTCTTCCTTGTCATCTGCTGGACGATGCGGAAGTTTTGTTAAAAATCCCATAACACATCTATTCACTATGAGTTGAACGTCCACTCATATTAACAGTTGTCACAAAGTGTGTTGCAAAGTGAGTTGTATACATTGCTGCACTAACTACGCTATGTACTATGATTGTATCATTAATCTATATGATTAAACCTTTTCTTCACTAATCTTTATATATATATATATATATATATATATATATATATATATACAGGGCTTTACGGAGACCTCCAAAAAGGAGTGTGCTCCTGGAGCATGCTCCTTTTTACTGGAGCAAAGGAGAAGAGGATTCATTTTATATTCAACCGGAGTGGGGCGTGAGCAGCTCTATTTGAGACTATAGAGCTGGGGGGTTTTGTGCTCCTCGCTCCAACGTGTGTGTGTGTGTGTGTGTGTGTGTGTGTGTGTGTGTGTGTGTGTGTGTGTGTTAGTTAGTTAGCTACACATGAAAATGGAAACTATTTCACCTTCTACCCAGGATTTGGTAAAGAGGCAAGTGACTTTGACACCTACGTATTACCATTCTGGTGTTTGGGACATTTCTTTTAAGTTGCAGGAGACAGTCTGAAAAAAATGCCTTCAAAAGAGTCAGTCACTCAGTAGAAAGTCTTTGATGTCATTTTTTATTAGGTGTGTGTGTGTGTGTGTGTGTGTCGGTGATATATATATATATATATATAGATAGAGAGAGAGAGAGAGAGAGAGAGAGAGAGAGAGTATAAAAGCTTTCTGTAGATATTGGTGTGGGGGAAGAAAGGTTTGAACTTTTTTGTTTTTATGACAAATTTTCATTGTTGAATGAATAAATAAACTAAAGTTTTCTTTTTAATTTACTGACAATTTACATTTGTACACAATTTTGCCATTATTATTATTATTATTATTATTATTATTATTATTATTATTATTATTATCATCATTATTATTTAAATAAAGTTATTAAAAAATAAATGAAATCTTTATGGGTAATAATTTCTGTTGGATTTTCTCACTTATTTCTCTCAATATTCATCCAAATGTTGAATAAAATTGATTCTTGGTCTGAAATGATACTTTTTTTGTCCTGAAATAAAATTCTAATTTACTTAACGTATATAAATTAGCCCCCTAAACCCCTGATCCAGACATTATGGCCCTATTATTATTGCAATGGTTTTTTTCTACACCACCTCATAGGTAATAATACTTTTGAAAAACATATTGTGGAAGCAGGTCTAGGCTCCTAAGCACTCCCTTCTGCAAGTACTGTCCTGCTATTGTTGCAGTGGGGTTTTATCTGGATCCCACGATTTTCAGTTATATAAAAATATAGAGGAGGGGAGCTTAGCTCCTAAATTCCAACCCCAGAACAGCCGTAAAATCAAATTTTCAATTGACTTTTATTTAATAGTTATTGAATTTTCCTACCTTGTCAAAATTACCAAATCTTCTGTTACCGAATTTTCCTTTACCAAATTTTTCTAAATTCATAAAATTGAACTTTTATGCCAAATGTTTGGTGCCTTGAAAATTTGGTAACAGAAGATTTGGTTAATTATTGAATTTTCCGTTACCTAATCTTCCGTTACTGAATTTTCCTAGCACCACTGCAATATCAAGACTATACTTTCTAGATGGTGGTGTTAGGGGCTAAGACCTCCTCTAATATTTTAAAATATTTTCTAAATAAGTAAAATTGATTTATCTATGGTAAATAAAAGATTTCCTTCACAATTTCAACAAAGAAATTACCTTCTAGTGGCATTTCTAATCCCGCAATTTAAAAGCTTGGACTGGGTAAATGTCAAAGAAACTAAGATATACATCTTGGAAGAGGTGAAGAAAGAACTGTTCAGCCTAAAAAGGGATAATTCAAGTTGCAGGTCAAGTAGTAATGAGGAGTCTGAGAATGACTTCTTTCCAAATGTCCAAAAACAGATGAAGACATTTTGAAGCAATATACAAGTGCTAGAATTGCATCAATTGAGGAATTGGCCAAATATCCAGAAACGTGTGAATTATTTCGCAAATTCAACATAGCCATAAGCAATGACATATGTCTTATAAGGAAGTACATTGGGAGAACTTTGGTATGTTTTTATGGATAAAGGGTATGCTGACAGACTAAATGTTGGTTCCTATTAGAGTACCGAATTTTCTCATACCCAGCATATTAATTGCAAAAATGTCCAACATTTATGACAGAAGGTACATTTTAATTATGGAGTGCTGAAAAAGAGCTGGAGTGAAAACAGGGAGCATGAGGGGAGCCAGCTCCAGTTTTGTGTATGGGAGTGGGAATGGGAGCAGCTCCCCAAAATTGTGGAGTGCGTAAAACCCTGATCTGCTTGACCCTCATACAAATTCAATGGGAGAGTTGAGTATATATATATATATATATATATATATATATATATATATATATACAGGTGTTCTAAAAAATGTACTCACTCTTTGACTTACTATAACTTCTTGAATTTTTTCTTTTTTCAGATCCATGCATTTAATTTAATTTAATATTCAATTTAAACCCATAATCATTTTTTTAAGGCAATAAACATTAATATTTCTAAATTTTAACCATTAATCTTGTTTGCAAGTCAATAAACACTGTATATATTAGTCATTTAAAGAGTGAGTAAAAATTTTTGGGACACCCTGTACATTTTGGGATACCATGTATATATATTTATATATCTATATATCTATATATCTATGTGTGTGTGTGTGTGTGTGTGTGTGTGTGTGTGTGTGTGTATATATAACAACAGTAATAATAAAGATTGTGTTTTGCTAGAAAAATGGTTGACTGGGATATTTCTGAAAGATTTCACTTTTAAAACAAGCAATTGAAATGCTCAATATCAACAAGAGATGCAGCATTTATAGTAACAAATAAAATTAAATGTTTAAATATTTACTTATGAGTTCGTACTTTGAGTTTCATGGAGCTTCATTTACTTGTCAGGATGCTTGATAGTAAAATGGATTTTGTGATTTGATGTTGGTCATTATATTAAGTACAAATTATTTTCTTTTTAGTTTGAATTTACCCTGGGATATGTCATTTCAAATTTGAATTTATTTTCCTACTTAAAAAAAAAAAAAAAAATCTGTGATATTTAATAAAATAATAAAATTAAATTTAACTATCAAGCCCCCTGAGAAGTGAATGGAATCTCTACAAAACTCAGGATAGGGACAAATAAGTAAACATTTAATTTTATTTGCTACTACACACACACATACATGCACATATTTATTCTTTTATGACAAAATTGAAAAATCCTATATGGCACTTTTCATTGTTCAAGAGAACTTCTTCAGTCTTTATTGATAGAATAATTGTATTTTGTTCCATCCTGCTATATATAGATGATCCCCTCAAACATTATTTAGTCAGGTGAAGTCTTGTTGTGGGGGAAAAACATGTCACATAAGATTTTTTCCATTTTGTCTTACAACTACCAGCCATTTGTCTGATAACAAAACACATCATAGTTGGTAAATTCCAATTATGACAAAGTTGGCAATTAAAAGTGCTCAATCCAATGTAGAGGCTATAAAATGTAAGATAAAAGAAGAAGAAAAAAGTTTCACTGTCAAAACTGATGGCTTGTCAGGCCAGGTTCAATATTTATCTTGTGTCATTTGTTTTATGCATTAAATATGGAGAACTCATAGTTTTTTTTTTTGTTGTTGCCTGGATGCAAGTGTCATCCAAGTTAGCTATTAAATACTTTTTCGCATGCAAATATTCCATCTCTTATTTAATAGCAAGCCTCGGTTCAGAAACATCATGATCGCCAACCTTTCCTCCAGGTGTAATTTGTTCGTGAAAAACAATTTTTATTTTCTTGATGACAAACTAATTTTACGTTTTTTTAGAATAACAGTTTATGTAAATTATTTTTTTTTAACAACAAAAGAACTTTATTTATATTGAAAAGGTTACAAATTCAAAAATCAAAAGTCGAAGAGGTAAGAAAAAGACCTATTTCAGGTGATGCTGGTTTTCTGTATCATTTAGTCAAAATTTTCTGATTTAAAAACAGATGTTCACAAATTTGAGATAACAACACAGGTTTAGAAAAGACATTCAAATGAGATAGATATTTGGTTTTGGAAAATACATTCCTTGTTGTGAAAACAGGTTTTGAAGGCTTCTTCTTTGTCCTATTTCAACAGTAGTAGCAGTCTTTCTTTCCTAGATAACAGCTCTCTTTTTGCCTGGGTATTGTTGATTTTTTTTTATTTCACAGACAAAATTTCCTCTTTATATAGCAAACAACTGTGGCTAAATCAACTCCTTTAGGGGCATACACCTTTTATTCCCATTGGTTAAAAACTCAAAATTAATTATCCAATCAAACTGCGACTACTTGTGATTTAAATTTTATGAGTTTTGACAACATCAGAGTTGAGCCTATCTTTTGTAAAATTTTGTCAATACATTTTGTTTTTTTAACTTCAAATTAGAGCTTAATTTTTGCAAATCATTTTTTTTATATATAAATTGACTAGCTTTATTTTAGTGATTTCCTTTTCAAAGAAACCATGTTAGTAACTTTTTAATATTCTTACTTTTTCATACAATTCTGTTATTTTTTTGCTATAAATAATTTTTATATTAATTTTTACATAATTCCAACATTTTCTTTTTTATTATATTTTTTTTATCTAATTGATTGTGCTTTATTTTGAAAGGCGATACAACAATAACAAAAAGTTACTTATTTTGTAAAAAAAATGACCCATTTTTTCCCCCCTTGATTTGAGCTTAGAACTGGATTATTAACCCATATGTTGCTTTTACCAGTTAATATAAATAAATTAATATTTTTGTATATTATTTCATGATAGCATTGAAATTTAGCAGATATGGGCATGAATTATTTTAGCATTTTATCAGGCTTAAGGCTTGTCATAGTATTTATAGTTTGGAAAAATCTGTCAGAGCCTTATTAAACCTTGTACTTGTAGCTTGCAATGTTTAATGAAATGAATACCTATTTATGAATGGTTTAATTAATTGGTGTGTTTATATTAAGTAAAAATTATTTTTTTTCAGTTTGAATTTACCCTGGGGTCTGTCATGTTAAATTTTGAATTAGTTTTCCTACTTAGAATAATTGTTAAGGTCAAATAAAGAGAAAACTCTACTAAGTGCAGTGTCTAATAACTTAATGTAATTACAACAGTAACTATTTATTTCCATGCAAATCAAATAAACTAATTAATTATGATGATCTAAAATGGCTAAAGAGATAACAGTTAGGTTTACGTTATTTCGCTATAAAGCTTTAAAATCTGTTCTCTTACAATTAAATAAATTGGATATAGACAGAAAGGAAGGCTATAGTTAAGGAAATAATACAATTTTGTCTGAGTATATTTAAAAAATTATTAGCATTTTGATTGCTTCTAAAGCGAATTTTGAACAAGTAATTATCTTTATGGAGAATGTTAGAGTTCTTAATAAAATCAGTGAGTTTATAAAATGTGTATTTTTTAAAGCTAAGCTACTTTATAATGTAGTAAATAACATTTTTTTTAATTCAAAAAATAATTTAATGTCCGGAAGTGGAATTGATGTTAACTTCCGTCTGCGCATGTGCATTGCGCAAATCACTGTTTGTTGAAAATCGTCTGGGCGTCAGATAGGTCCCAAGATGGCGCATAGACAACGTCAGGCGGCGATCGGAGCTGGAGGCAGAGGAAGAAGGGGCCGGGCTGCAGCTTCGAACCAAGCTCAGACCTCATCAACACCACCCCAGTCGGGTAGCGAAGAAAACGAGAAGACGCCGGTCGACGAAGAAATGCTCGACGAGGACGCGAAGCAACAATCCTCTAGCGCGACGGCAACGACTAGTTCTTTGGTTGAAGAAGACAATGTCGATGATAAGACCGAAGGAGAAACCGAAGAAGCGACCGGAGAAAGCGAAAATAATGCGACGACCGGAGCTGCTCCGGCTGTTGGAGTTAACGCCAGCTCTAGTGAGACTGAACTTAGTAAGGAAGAGCTTATCGCTCGAGCAAAGAAGATTTACAATAAAGAACGCAAAATAATAATCAAGAATGTCCCACCTGTCACATACGAGGTAAGAAAAAAAGTGTTGCGGGGGGGAGCACGTCAACATTTACTTTTTTTTTTTTTTGTTTTTCGTTACACTATCTATCACTTGTGTTTTTGTTTTTGCGAATGATCAGTTATATAGGGCGGTTAAAAAAGGAAACTACCTTTTTGTTAGTTAATTTACCCCTCACTTTATTTTTAAAATTCGATCTTTTTGCGACTATTATCATCAGTTTAAAAAAATCAGATTTTAAAAGTACGTTTAATAATGGGGCAATTTGCTTCATATGTTGCTGTTTGTTAATTTTAAAAATTATCTCTGAAAAATATACCTTTTTATCTTTTACCCAAATTCCAACTCTGTCTTCTCGTAGGGAAACACATTTTTTCTTTTTTTTAAAATTAAGTCGAAGTCTGTTTTTAAAAGTTAAATGGCAATCTATTCCGTCATTGTGTCTCCTCAGCTGGCAGCTATATTTTATTTAATTAAAATTAATAGAATTCTTTTTCAAATCGATGGAAATATCTGGTTCGTTTCTAAATGTTTAGTGCGTAGGGCCAGTTATGACTTTTTTTTTTCTTTTCGTTTCAATAAATTTAAAAGAAAAAAAATGTTCGAGAGGAACAAGTGAAAGAAGCAGGTAATTTATTTAGTTTTGTAAAATACATCTATATTGAAATAAGTTTATAACGTTTTTTTTTTTTGTTTAAAGAACTACCTATATCCGAGGTGTGTGAAGCATGAAAGCTCCAGATGTTAGATTTAAAAAAAAAGTTTAACCATCTCCTCTCCCACTCACGATTAGTATATTTTCAGTTTTCATAAACTTTTTTTGGGGTTTTAAACTTTGTTATAGAAAAAAAAGAAGTTAAATGCTAATAATTTTTATAGCATTTTTTTTTTTTTTTTAAAACATTGATGATAATCGTCTATTCCAGGTGCACTTTTTAAAATGTTACCAGTTCACGCATCTTTGCCCTCCCCCCTCTGAAAAAATAAAATAAAGACATTTTCACTCACTTCGGACGTCTTCTGTCTTTATCTGAGCCTAACCGTTTTTTTCTTTAATGAATTTATGAACTAAGCGAAATTCCTTTTTTTTATTAATTTAACCACCATAAGCCAACATTAAATTTTAATTTAAGTACGTCAGTTCATTTATTCAATCTTATTGCTTCCTCATGTTTTGTACTCTTTTGGTGTGCCTGACTAGTTTCTCCCTTTTCATCAAACGTAAAATATGGAATTGACCATTTGAGCTTTTTTTTTATTCTGCCTTCTTGAGGGTTTAAATGATCAGTCAGGCAGCCAGCCATGTTGTTTGTTTCAGTGCCAATGCACTGACCGCCGGCTCTCTTCTCGACCCTAACGATTGTTAAGGCTCACAGCATACAAATAATTTCTTTTAAATGACTTTGCCTTATTAAATTTTCTTTATCGTTTAAGCTTTCTTCCCTCGGCGCGTTTAAAGAATTCAAACTTTCCCACATTTAAATAAAAATAAAATCTGGTTCATCATGAGGTAGATGACGTTTTTTTTTTTTTTTTTTATCATAAAACTGGAAAATTGTTCCATGCCCATAAAGTGCGTTAAAAAATAACAAAAAAAAAAACGCGCACACACACGTATGTGTATAATCTCGTGTGTAACGATTTCATTTTCTTTTACTTTAGATATCGTTTAAATTTGGCTCCGTTTTCTTTTTTTTTTTTTAAATAAGAATATATAACTTACTTGTCTCTTTTTAGTTAGAATATTTTTTGCTGTTCTTCTGTGCATATTTTTACTAATGTCGTATTGACTGATAACAAATCTCCCGTCCTCTTCTGTGTACTACCCTCTGCCCCAAGTCGAATTCAAAATCAAGCCCGGCCATGCGTGCCTTTTGCTAAGCAACTTCGCAAACGGCTGTTTGGGCCAGAAATAAAAAAAATTTGAAAATATCAGAAGAGCTAATAAATCCATTCCTCCTCATAGAAACACCCCAAATATAAATAATTGTCTAAATACCGTTTTCAAAGTGACTTGATATAATTTTTTTTTTCTGCTGAGAAGACATTCGTCGCTATTCCCACCTATAATTAACGTTTGCCTTTTTCACTTCGTTTCTACGTTTCTCTCTCTCTCTTCACCTATCCCACCCTTCCTTTCGCATTTGACTTGAGTGTGACATAAATCATAATCATCATGAACAGAATAATAATCAGTAGTATGGAGAAAACAATTGTCGCTCTGGTTATCATAACAACTTGTGTTTTGTTGTTACTACCGGCTATAACCTTGAATAGCCCACTAGTAGCCATTAGTTGTCTCTATCACTTATTACCCCCCCCCCCCCCCAACGTCTTCGACATTTTTTTTTTTTAATAGAAAACTAAAACAGGGATGGGCCATTATTTATTACAGACCTTTTTCTCTTATCCAAGCCGGAGATAACAAATAACTTTTATTAGCTGTAACAAATATAACTTTTTGAAATGGTGGGGCGGGTGTAAATAATCGTATTTTCTAGCTAGGAATTCCATTGCGGAATTTCGTGGTCCATCTGTTTTGAAGTGTCATTGTTGTCAAGAGTAAATTTTTTAGTCACTAGCCTATGGTTAAAAAAAAGAAAAGAAACAAAACAATTGGTATCTGTTTTATTATTTATTTTATTTTTTTAAGCATTGATGATTACTGCATGATTTTGCTGTGAGCTGTCATTTAGATTTTTTAGTTTTATAGAGACACTAGAGCTTCTGCGCTGTTTAACAGTAATGATACGGAAAAAGGTTTTCTTCTTACTGAACCCGCCACCGCTGCTTTGTGTACTCCTGCCATTCACCTGGTGTGTTATTACTTTTTATTGCTGTTGCTTTCGTAGTAGTTTCTTATTTTGCTCTACGGTTTGAATGTTGTGCGTGAATAAAATGGATCATTGTGAAGCGAGTCAACAACAACTCAAACCATCCACCTACCTGTCTCTAATAAATAGAACACTATATCCTAATTCATAACCGTAATCTCTCTTCTTTCTTTTTATATTGTTAGTGAGTGGTGAGTAGTATAGTATGTGTTCTCCACCTCTTGTCACCATGCTTAACTGCATGTGCCATAAAAGATGAATGAGGGCACAATCCGGCTGGGGGCGACTCAAAACTCTCTCATATATTTGCTTTTCTTTTAAATAATTGTCTAAATGGCTTAACTGTTGAGCTGGTGGTGGTGGCATTAATCTATCAGAACACTCATGGATTGTCTACTTTTATTTGCGACATCTGCTTTGTTTGTAGGTCTGGTTGATGTTGGTGTAGTAGTTGTAACCTTCTTACCTTATCCAACC
Organism: Acanthosepion esculentum; assembly: GCA_964036315.1. Classification (NCBI taxonomy): domain Eukaryota; kingdom Metazoa; phylum Mollusca; class Cephalopoda; order Sepiida; family Sepiidae; genus Acanthosepion; species Acanthosepion esculentum. The sequence continues at coordinate 29,358,426 of OZ038487.1, forward strand.
TCTACCCTATCAACTACTACTACTACTTACAACAACATTGTCATTTTTAGCGCATTGCCCTTCCTTATCATCTACAACTGTTCTTGTTTCTTTTTCTTTCACTTTTTTTCTAGATTTCTTCATCTCCTGTCTCCCTCTCTGTTTTCTTGCGAAGGCGTGGGGCACAATTTTACCTTCTCCTTCTGTAGCAGGCTCCCTGCTGTCCGTGCTAGCAGTAGCATGAGTAGTATCGGCAACATTCTGGTTCTCGAAGTACCAGCACGTTGTTAGCAGCTCACCTCTCTCCCCACCTGATAACTCCGTCGCCACATCCTCTTTCTCTTCATCCCAATCAGTGCAGTATCATCATCATACCTAACCTACTTACAGTATACCGCCTACAACAATTGTCATCATACTAAGGCCCTTTTTTTCTTCTTAGATTTGCTCTCTTCTCATTTTTCCATTTGAAGTAGTAATTTTTGTACATGTATACATTTTCTTTCTTTTTTTAATCCTTATGCAAAAACCACGATTTTTTTTTTTTTGTATAAAACTACATTTTTGGCCTTTGTCAAACACCTATGTCTGGTGATAGCATTTAAATATTGAATATTTATCAGTTTCATTTTTTTCAACAATTCAAATATTTGACACTTTTTTTGTCATTTAAATGCCAGCTTGTACAATCTCTTCCACATGTCCGTATTTTTTTATTTGGTGATAATAATTCTTTTTAGTTTTTATTTATCAGGTGTCAAAGCGAAACTTATTTACTCAAATTAAACACCTGGTTCTGTTGTGTTGTATTTTCAGCTGATTTTATTTATCTGCAACTTTTGAACTTCACCGTTTTCTGCTCAACTGTTAACTCCGAGTATTTTTACTTGATTATCTTGATATGGGTCTCCAGCTTGAAGGTTGACAGCTGTTTCCTCCCTTAACACAGTAGTACCATATGGTATTTCATTCCTCTATGAATGATATTGTATTTTGTAATAACTAAAAAAACATTTCTCTTAGCTTAATTTTAAGTTTTTGTTTGTTTTTTAACTATTAATTCCTAAAACACTTCTTTTATCAACTATATCATAATTGAATTGATTAGTGGTCTCTAAGCAGTTTTATTTTGTTCTGACTTTTCATAATTTTTCTCTTGTGAATTGATTAAAATATTCTAATTGTTCAAAAATAGATTTTGCTATATGACTTTATTCTTTCTAATGAATAATTGCATTCACTTGATTATTCATTTCACAAAGCTGTATTTCCACATTTAAGATATATAGGGCGCGTTTTTAATCATTTTGATTTTGACAGGGGTACAGCTGTCAGTGGCAAGTATTGTTGAAGTGTAACTTAAATTAAATACATTTTGTTGAGCATGAAACTGTTGAGAATTTCTCTATGCTTTTCAGTTTTCTTGACTATTTTATTTAAAAAAAAACCACAAAAAAGTTGTCCAAATGATTTTGAATAATCCTGATTCCTAATGATTTGACAGTTTGAAACTCCATTTTCTCTTAAAAGGTAAAAGCTGAAATAGTTTAGGGTAGCAAAAGTTTAAAAAAAAAATTCTTTTTCGTCAAAAGCCACTTTACTGATGCTCTAAGAAAAGTGTCCCTTTCTATTATGATGTTTACTCGTTGCGGTTCTTTTAGAATTCACTTAAATGAACTTTGAGGTGTACTTAAAAGGCCTTGCCTCGTGATAAGAATTTACAAACTTGACACCTTTTGAGTCATTTGTATAAATTTTGTTTATTTATGACAACTTAGTTGTTGAGCTTCTTGTTCATATTTCTACTTTGATGATGTACTCTTTTCACTCTTAGTTTCTTTGGCCTAAAGACAATTTAGATAGCCAACACTATAACTAAGTTTACCACTTGAAAACTCCATTTTAAATTCAATAACATCTTTCTGCCATTTAAATATGAGTAAATGCAAAACTTCTAACTGGAAGTATAAAAATGTAGATAAGGTATTTTTAAAAAATAAAGTTGTAATTTATCTCAATATTGTTTAATTGTGGTGAAGTAAAATGCTATCTTAACACATCTTTTTGACAGTGGAATCTATTAAACCTAAAAATACCAGGTTGAAGTTTTGCTTATTTGGTACAGAAAATTGTAAATGTTACAAATTCATATGTTCATTACTATGGCATTGTTGATTTTCTTGTTGGCAAATGCTAGTTACGCTTTGGAAAAGGTCAGGTCATCTATTTTGACAACTGGATGCTTTTCTGGTTAGCTAGTATCAAGTGAGACAAACCACAATTGGGTCATTGGTGTTTGTGTGTGAAAGGTTTTATTTTCCCAATGATTTTCTTTTGGTTGCCAAATTTTGATAGTTAGATTTTTACAAGTTTTTATTTTATCTTGCTAATGATTAATAATATCCTGTTACATTTATTTTTTCCTGAACATTTGCCAGTATCTTTGTTTCATTGTTCTGGGCACTTGAATCAAGTATGTGGGTTTGTCTTTTCTTTTTACATCATAGGCAAATGTATTGATTACTAATCAGGAATTGAGTATAACTCTTAAATGGTTTACAAACTGGCACGCCCCTATTATGGGTCCACCATTAAAATGTTCTGGTTTATTCACTGAGGTTAGTGGCTTATTATTAATACACATCTACTTGTCAACTGATTGTTCTCTGCAATTTTTATTATTGGTATTTGTCTTCTTGCATGATAAATATTGTTTGCAAATTCTTAAAGCAAAATAAAAATAAAGCTATATTTTCTACCTCCAAAAATTTCTGGACAAAAATGTTTCTTTTTCACTTGAGTCAAATACAAATAGTAGGTAAGAATGGAATTTTCAAAATGAACTACAAGTGAGGCTTGAACTTGTTCTCTGCATTAGAATGCACTGTTCATGTGCATCATCTTTAACTTTTGCTATTGTGGCATCTGACAACTGTTAGCATTGTGTTTTAGGTCTGCTTCTGGCATAGTGCCATTCCTTGATTGAAACCCAAACCAATGTTATTAATATGGCTGTTGATAAAAAGCAGCACTTTTCTTCCTTCTCTTACCTCAAACACATCTGTCTCTATTGGATGTCTTTATTCTTAGCCATTTGTTGCTTCAAAAAGCTTTTGATGATAATTAAGTGCCTGGGCTACTATTGCTAGTAAATGAGTTCCCCCCCCCCCCCGCCTTGTGCAGGGTTTTCTAGTACAAGAAAAGGAAGAAAAAAAAACACTTACTCCACCATAAAATCTGCTAACTCTTGTTGTGGGCAGAGGAGGACTGAGCCAGAGTGAGATACAAAAAAAATCTAAAAATTATGGGTAGAAAAACAATTTTAGCTTTAGAATGAATTTAGTGATAAGAATAAGTGAAAGAAAACTAGCAAAAGTAATTGCAATGGTGAAAAAAGCTGCAACTAGGACTCTATTTGCGAGTATTACTCCTCTCACTCCTATGTAATACAAATCCTTTATCACTGTTAAGTTATTTTTACTAATGATTTTACTTCTCTGAATTCATAACATTTAAGACTAATGTTATGTAACCATGATTTCACATTTAAGTTTTTTTTCTATATAGTCATCATCATTTTGTCAAATATTTCTAAGTAATGTCTATTTTGAACAGGAATTGCTAGGTTTATGGAAGATTAGCAGTACTTGTTAATTATTGTGATCCAGAGGGGAATCTGTTGACAAGGACAAAATGCTATCTTGGCTAAAATGTAATCATCTACTTAATATTGTAAACAAATTCTAAAATTTTCAGAAATGGATTACTTTTTAAAAAAAAATTTTTTTTTTTTTATCACAATTCATGTGAAATAAGCAAACCTTTTAATTTTAGAAAAAGTTAGCCAGGCGTTTTACTTTTTACAAATTGTAAATAGATTAAAATTGTCTTGGTTTTTTCTTTTAACTTTTTTATGCTGTTAATGTTTTACTAATCTTCAACAAACCCACATTTTGTATATATGATTCTAAATATTTATAGTTACATGAAAACAGTTTATTCACTACTTGTTTCCTGTTTACTAGATACCAGCTTCAACTGAATAGGTATAGTAATGATTAAAAAGAATAAATTACAAAACTACTTGTATATTCCTGACATGGCTTATTAAAATCTAAGCCTAGTTTAAAGAATTTTTTTTTTTTAGATAAATTTTGCAGCTTTGTGGGTGTAACCATCATGAGTTTCTATACTTCCTCTTGGTTAACTTGACCTTTCTGATTTTCTTTAAAACATTTTGTCAATTAGGTGAATGTGTGTTTATTTTAAAGAAAAGGTAAATTTTAAGTGCTTATCAAGGTTGTTTTTATTGATACTTTTGCTCTATAAACTTTGTTGGTTGTGAACTGTTTTAAAGTTTCTCTTTAGAGTTCAAAACTTCATTTTGTGAAAATTTAATCTGTTTAAATGTTGCATATTTTTGTGGAAATCTTCTTATATAGCACTGTTTTTTGCGAATAGCATGCTAAAATTGCCACTTTTTGCTCAGCCTCTCACGAACATGAGCTACACTCTCAACCTGCTTTTTTATGTAAATATTGGTAGAAAATGTAGTGTTATGAATATCTTTTCTTTTTTTTCTGCAGAGCTGTTAGCAAAAATATTCAGCTCAGATGTTTCTAAACAAATAAAGATTAACTGCAATGATTGTGGCAGTCAAGCACCATTCTTGACTGCAGTCAAGAAAGCTTTTCTTGATGGATTTGGTGCCAAGCCTTGAGTTAATAAAAAAAAACCCAAAAAACTGAATAAGTTTCACTTTCACTTCTTGCGTCAGTTGGTTTTTGCTTTAGTCTTCTTTTCTGAATGTAAATGTTTCAGAATGTTGAGTGCGTTTACATTTCATTGAGATAGCTTTCTTTTCCTTCAGTAGGTCTTTCATTAATTGAAGTATTGTGTAACTTTGAAGATTCTTTTAGTAGAAAAATGAAATGTAAGTTTATAAGAACACTTAATACAGAAAGTAGATCTTCAATTAAAGTAATGCTGTTTGAATTTTGACACTTGCCTGTAAGAAAAAACAAAAAAGAAAAACCCAACTATTCTATTGCATTCAACTTCCTGTGTTTGTTTTATGTTAACTATTTAATTTCTACAATAGTGCAGATGGTGGAAACAAGGAATGGTGGGTAAAGTGTCATGGGTTAAGAAAAGCAGTTTAGGACTGTTATAAATCATAAGCTGTGACAATATTTCTAATCTGTAACTTCATCTGAAAATAGTCAGATGAATTTCTCCAAGCAGCCTACTCCCTGCTGTGTATTGCTGAAGGCTGCTGGTAATTAGTCAGTGTGGGTGTAGTCTTCATCTATTTAGTTCTTGTGAAGCTGCTTTCCTATCAAGTGTCTGGAGATCTCCACTTCAGCCCTGGCTTTAGTGACTGTTTAGTAAACCTGTTTCTACCTTGTCTAAACAAAAGCTGCTCTTGTGTATATAGCTCATTTAACAAGTTGTTGCTGATCACTGCTTGATGCCCAACTTTATATCTACCTCCACTTTCTGTTGCCTCTTCTAAACCTTATCTTCATCATCACTGAAGAATTGTTCTATTCATGGGAAAGTTCTGAAGATAGTTTGTTAACACCACTTTGACCTTGTCCTTTTTACTTTTTCAACATTCTTCTTAATTCAAAATAAATTTTAAAGTAAATTTAACACAAAAGAATTAGCAAATTAGCAACTAATGTAACCTCATCTTTGTGCCTACATGAAATTTTCAAATGCAAACACCTGAAACTCCTCAGATATTTAAACGTTTACTACAAGTTTGAAGTGGTTGTTTTTATATCTGTAAAATAGCAATTAACTTTATATAGTAATAAGTTTGGATTTTGTTTTCAAGTTATTTGGATGAAAAATTGTTCTTTGTCCAATAACTAAAATCTTAAGATTAGCCACAGTACTGTTATTCTCTGGATGTAAATAAAGTTTATTCCCTTTCAGAAAGGAAATGGATAAATGAATATTTACTTGGTTGTAGACAGGAACAAACAACTGCTGTAATATTTTTTTTATAATGTACCTCTTGTTTATATTTAAAGCTTATTGCTGGAGAAACTTTTTTTTTTTTTTTTTTATTACTCAGTGTTTTAGTTCACCCCTTTTTTAATATGCAATGTCTTTAGAAACATTTAAATGCAACAGATTATGCATGAATTATTTTGCTACTTATGTAAATGTAATAAGTTTGAGTTGCCAATAATATAAGTGACCGATGGCTATAAAAAAAAGGCACTGTTGATTATTTATGGCTAATTTGTTTAAATGTACTGATAGTTGTTTGCGTTATGAGGTATAAATTTTAAGTAAAGCGCTAAAATAAGTAATCAAATAATCGTTTTATGTTCTGAATATCGGCTTCTTTTTCTGTGAACCAAAATCTTCTACTTCATTGTGTATAACTATCTTGTTTCTGAATTGTACTAGGTGTTTTTATTTAAAATACAAATTGTTCTGTGCGAGAGGTTTTAAAAATAATAATCATAAAATGCCCCTTGAAACCTAATGGGCATTTTTCAATGACTGAACAATTTGTATGGCATCAGTATGGCTACTTCTTGCAAATGCTTTCTAAACACTCACCTGGCATGATGTCTGTGATGGACATGAGTTTCTAGAAGAGGAAAACACAAATGTTCTTCTGTTTACTGCAGGTTATTAAGAATTGCTGCTGCAATTGCCACATTCATTGTTTTGCTTTTTGTTTTGGATGGTAACATTACTGATCAGGTTAAAATTTTTATTCTTGTCTTAGAAAAGCTCATCTTGTTGACAAATAGAAGACCTGTGGAGAAAAATGCAGATGTATTATACATAATTCTCACTTCTGAAGTGATCATGTGGTATGTGACTTGCTTTGGCTGTTTTCGTAGTGGATTTTATGTTGCTTTTCCCATGGTTTTAAATTCAAAAATGTAGGAAATTCTTGCTATCTAAGGTTAAAGAGCCTACTAGTCAACCCTGTTATTTCCTTTAATAGCTTGAAGTAGGTGGGGGGTGAATTTATGCATTTCCCCAGGGAGTAAGTTTGAATTGAACGCAGCACTCTTGAGAGTTTGAACTCTGCTTGCCAATTGTGCTCCTTGCATATCCACGTTCTTTCTGAGTTTAAAAAAAAAAAGTGGTTGAAGAACCAGTGATCATAAATATAACATTCAATGAAATGATTAAGAATTAAAAATATTAATTCCAAATCTTTCTATTGGTTAAAATCTTTTACAAGTTATTAAACAACAAAAAAAAGCCTGTTGCAAACTTAGAATATAAGTTGGTGTATATAAAGCAAGGTTTACATTTTGTCATATGAAAATATTATTATTTGAGAATTTCATTTGACATTTCTTTCTTAATTACTAAGTTATTAATGTTCAGAAGTGGGCAAGGGTGATTAATAATCTTGAATGATTTAAAAAAAAAAAAAATTAATCTAATTATGTTTCTAAAAAAACATTTTTATGAAAATATTTTTTCAAAATTTGCAATATATTATAATTAAAGAAAAGAAAAAAACATCCATAAAAACTCCTTAAAAAAAAAATACAAGCTTACAGTTTTACAGCTGTTGTTGAAGTTTTGAGTAATGTGTCAGTTGACTTAATTTTTATGAAATCCAGAAAAATGTAAATATTTTTGATGTCCAACATGAGAAAAATAGGACTGAAAATGTTATTGATACCTAATTTTTTTTTTTTTTTTTTTTGTTAAACCTGGATGTGGTTTACCTAAAATAATGTTTACATGCCATTTCTACATGTAAACATTGTTGTACAGTGTAAACAACTTTATAAAAGCAAAATTGTCTGGTCTTTCATACACTGGACACAATTTTTATGTCAATTTTTTAAAGCATTCTTATAGCATAAAATAATTTTATGATTAAATTAACTATTTTATTTATTTTTTGACACATTGACTTGCCAACTGTGAATTTACCTACTTGCAGTTTGATTTTTCTCAGATTTATTGACCCCCTACAATGACTAATTAAATCTTTGTGAGTTTTCTGTGCCAGAAACTAGTGACAATATGTACTTAGTATTTTTAATTTTAAACTACAGAGATTTTTTTTTTTTTAAAATTGCAACCTAAGTTATTAATGTTTTTAACCTTAAAATTTGCATTTATTGAATCCAGTCTTAAAAAAAAATGCACTTGGTGTTGTGCAGTTTGTGCTTAGGATTCATAGTACTGTTTATATTTACTTGATATTTCACTGAGGATGATTGCAATCTTTGTGTACAAATCTTGTTAACCAACTTCATAATTTAACATTTACCTCTTTATAATATAAAGTTAAAAGAAAAATTATATTCAAGATGTAGAAATTCATTGTAAAGAAACGTTTAGCTTAAATCTTTGCCTTTCTCAAATTCTGAATTCTTTCAGCAGTCATCCCAACACGTAATTTTTAGAAAACTGGTTATTTTGCATTTAAATTAATTTTAATGTAAATGGAAAAATGTTTTATGGAGAAGAAATTTTGAGACTGATTACAAAACAGTTAAATGACTTAAAATGTAGCCATATGACAAAGTAAAAACTTACAAAGCTTTTTTTTTTTTCCTTTTTTTTTTTCTTCTTTCAATGTACATTGAAGTTTTTTGCATGTCTTTAATAATGTCTATAACATGAAGTAGTCAACAAGTTTGACAAATACAATTGATCTTTGTTAAATCTGTATAATAATTATAATAGTAAACTGGTAACTAGATAATAGCTATCAAGTGTACATTGAATAGGTTGTACGCAACAATTACCTTATTGATATATAAAACTTGTAGGATTTGAATTTATACATGGTTTGTTTAAAAGAGAAACCTCTTTCTGTGAATACAAGAGGTGTGCTATATGCAAATCTGTACAATTAGAAGGGAAAATCTGACAAATCTTTGTGTATGGCATTTGTACACAATCAGTTCTATATTTGATTTCTCTTGACAATTTTTCATTGAGTTGGCTCCAGATTTGCAATGTACATGGCATTTGTTAAGAGGAATCACTTGAGACAAGAAGGATAACTCTTTTTGCTCCTGCTTTGTTTTCGTAAAATAACTTGTTGCTTATAATTGATCAAATATACAATCAAAAACCTGTAAATAAATACCATCTGTATGTAGCAACGTAAGCTTCTCTAATGACGTTTTTCCAAACTCTGTCTAAATTCAGTGTTGCATTGTCTTAAAAAGAATATTAAAACAATATTTGCATTTAATCAGGTGAGGAGTTTGCATAGATTTACTACTGCTGTTTTAATCCTGTTGTCTGTAAGCTGTGTAAATATTGACGGAAGGTTTTACTCTTGCTTGTCAGTGATATTCTCAAGGGGTGGGGGTTGTTTGACATCTATGCATATTTTTTTTTTTTATTTGATCTATATCATCTGTTCTTACAATTGTTTGTGCTTGTAAACAATTGACTGGCTTTTTTTCCCCCTAATCATTTAAAAGCTCTTGGACATCAATGTTTTGTACTGTTACCATTGATTTGTGCTGATGTTGTTGGTTGGCTCAGTTGAAATTGTCTGCCAAAATATGATATACATAGGTTAGATCAATGTGACTGTAATAGTAATAAGATTTATTACTTTGTCTTTTACTATTATTTTTATTTCACTAACCTGAGCTTGTTCACTGAGGAGTGAGTTGGTAATTGAATCTTTTTTGAGAGAAACCCAGCTGCTTGTTGATGTATATAATTGCTTGTCATTTCCAGGGGGAGAGTGCATACCATTGTTACATGCAGACACTAACTTGTCTGCCTTCTTCAGTTACATGATCAATAAATTTGATAGATTTTCATTCTTTTCCTTTTCTACCACTTTTTCAAATGGGCAAAAACTTATTCACTTTTATGTGAAATGTGGTTAAATTATTTTTACTATGTGTTAACATAATATACTTGCTAGTAGGTAGAAGTGTGAGACCATTTTCTCCCAGTCTAAAGATTAACTAATTATCAAGCCATATGGCATATTAAGCCACAGGTAAAGTAAACTTTATTCATATTGGTTTAGCTAGGCAAGCAACTACTTCATTTTGATGCACCATATGTTGTTTTAGGTCTGAATATTTTAAGGAAAATTCAAACTTCCTCTATCACATTTCCTTCACAAAAAGTCAAACATTTAAAAAAAAAAAAAAAAAAAAAATCAATTGTTTACTAAGTTGAACTTTTTACAAAACAAATACTATATATTTTAAATTCCTTATTTCGGTTAAGTTGGAATTTTTTTAAATAATTGAAAAAAATTAATAAATGAAAAATATTTTAAAGCTTTATGCTGACAGATTTTAGACAATGTCTGCAATATATATTAATAGATAAATTGACTCTGGTTGCTGTAGACTAAAAATGAGGTTTGTTTAGAGAAGTGCCTTCTTGAACTGGTTATGTTTGAGTATTGGATGAATTTTTTTATTTTTACCACATTAATTGATTCCTTCTCATATTTAGAAATTTTTTTTTACTGTCAACAATTAAAATTTGTATTAAATTCAACTTTTTAAAGCTATTCATTAATGTTTCTTTTAAATGTTTTGGCTATCAAATTTTAATAAACTTTTCTGATAATTTTATCAGAACTTTTAAATGTCATTTTCTGTTTTAGCAAATGACATGAAATTTGCAATTTCTGTGGAAAGTTAGGCATGATTTGAAATAGTTTCCACCTTCTGTATTCTCTCAATTTAGATATTATTTGGAGTAGATCTTGCTATAAACCAGTGATAATGGGTTTGGTAGTCACTAGTTGATTTTAAAAATAATCATTTGATATCTGAAAATCTTTCCAAATTTCTTTCTTCTGTGCGTGTGCTTGTATTTATGCTTGATGTTTTGCTCGGCCTTTAAAAAAGACACGGATTAATGTTTGAAAATTGAAAGAAAGATTTAGTTTTAGAAAATTAGATTGCCATATGTCAAGTATTTTAAAGAACTATTTAAATGCTTAGTAATATGCCTATTTTCAGTTTTGCTTATGTGCAACAAAATAAAAAGAAAATTTAGTCAAACAACTTATTAATTTTAATCTACTTGATATAGCTGAAAGTATTTGTAAAATGTTTGCTGCCCATTTATCATTAACTTTATTGGTAGTAACAGCATATATCAAAGTGACTAATATTATATGAGCATCTTTTCACTTTCTGGCATGGGACAACTTTTAGCGTTTCATTTTGTTGTTCTCATTTATTTTGCTACACATTTTTACAATCACTGGCTCCAACTCATGCCTTTGTCAATTATGATTTATGTTGGGTCACTTTTCACTATTACAAAATAGATGTGTTCTCTCTGTAAAGAATAGCTAACATTCATATTTGTCGGTTTAATTGGGAATAGTTTACACTCTTGCTTTGTTGACTTAAATGTTTTGCATCTGCCATTTTAGTTTAGCACTTTGACATTTTGATGTGTAAAGCTGCTTGGGAATGTTAATCACCAATGCATATCAATCTTAGTAGGAATCTTTCCACTTATGCAACAGCTGGCTAGATATTGGTTTTTAAGTTATGGTCAAAATCTTTACTTTTTTTTTTTTTATTTCCTGATTCTTTGATATATGACTTTAAAGTTTCAAGATTTGTATATTTAAGATCTGTTCAGTAAATTTTAAAGCATATTGATTTTCATTGGACAAACTTTTTAATTTTTATAATTTGTAGTTATTTGAGAGGTATTCTACAAAGTCAGCTTTTTTTAAGAAAAAAAAACTGTTAAACACACAAGATATTTCTTTTCCTTACAAGGTAAATTTGTTTGGTTATATTGTGCCTGAAAGTAATTATTAAATACATAAATAAAAGAAGCAAGTTGTACTTGAAATCATCATGTGGGGTTGTTGGGGTAATTGTTGTGTTGATGCTTTTGTTAGATAATGCTACAGAGAGTAAAAATTAATTTCATAATTTGGATGCATATTTGATTACACCTATATTTTTATCATTGTTTTTTTTTGTCTTTGCTAAACCTTTACTTCCTATAATTAGACTAAACTTTACCTTCCTTAAGAAACCTTAGTCTCTGATATTGTAATAGAATTCAATATTTGCAAAATATTATTTAATTGTACTACTGAAGTTAATGCACTTTTGTACTGTATGTACAAAAGTGCCTTAACTTACCAAAGATAGTTTATCGATGAAAAGAAATTTGAATCTATCATTTTAAAAATTCTTTATTGCAAAAAAAAAAGAAAAGAAAATTCTCTTGAATTTGAGGTTTATTTGAATGAATATATCCCACATTTTGTTATTAATATTAGAATTTATATTTTATATAAATCCTGGTTGTATAGAATTTCATTTTTTCTTAAAGAATGTCTCTCATTCAAAAAAAAAAAAAAATCTCAAGCTCCTGTCATTTAATAGTGTGATAGAATTTCTTAATATTTCTTAGACTTAGTATATATTTAATATGTGAAAATATAGGATAATAATGAATCTTAATACAGGTATACCTGACTCTGTCATTAATTGGTTCCAGTGGTCACAACTTTGATCGAAATAGCCACACTATAAATTGCAAATAAGCATTCCCCATTGCCTATTACATTATTTATAATATGTACATATAGTATTCTGAATAACTTAATTAAAAATAATTAAGTAAAAACTAATTTTAAATTTATGTAAACTCAAGTAAAATGACCTACGGTGAATTTTATTTTTCCATGTAATTAAGAAAAACTGTATTTTTAAAAGCTTTGAGCAACGTAAGCCGAAGTATCACTATACTCAACTAATCTTAGGACCTTGCATGAATGATTATTTTAGTGTTTTTTTCTAATCATTTTTTTTTTTTTAAATTTACAAATTCTGAATAAACATTAACTTAAAAGAACTTTGATTTTCCTCTCATATCGAGAATTAGCCTATCAAAGCTCTTATGATTACCAAGGTTCTTACGTTGTCATTTTTCTCGCTTATTCTATTCTCTATTGCTGACTCCTTTTAGTGCATAAGATGAGTTTAAGCCTTGTCTAAAAACTACTGCCTTTTAGCCTTGATTCCAATAGGTCAGATTGGCATGGCCTGTGTGTGTGAGTCAGCAAGTATTTGGAGGATGTTAGCATGTTTAATAATTGAAAATATGAGAATTTAATATAGTGAACTGGAAAAGAATCATACAAAATCATTGTTTGAATTTTGTTTTTAATTAGATCATTTTTCCTACCATCAGTTTTTAGGGGACTTCATCAAATGCTTGTTGATTCAGATAGAATGCAGGGAATTTTGAACTGAACCCATTATCTATAGGAGTAGATAGATTGTTGAAGCTTCTCGTCCTAGAAATTCAGACTGAAATTACTTTATTTATAAATGGTCTATTTTCATGCCTTACACTTCATACACTATAAACTGGTGCTGTTCCAGAATTTGGTGTTCTTCCCCCCTCCACATTCCTTTTACTTTTGCGCTTTTATTTGGGCTCATGAGATTAATATTTTATGTTTTTGCATTATTTGCTTCTTGGGGGGGGGGGTCCTACCTTTTTCCAATGGCACTTTTCTAATAGTTTGCCTTTTTCCTTTTTGAGCCTTAATTATTTACTTATCTTTGCCTATGGGTTCTTCTTTTCTCATTTTTACTATTTTAAATTTAATTATGAGTTCCTGTCTATGCAGTAAATTTCTACATCCAATTAAGGTCAAGTTCTCAATACCTAATGTTCTTGTCTTTTAATTCATGGCTTGTTACTTGGTCTATTTGGGTTAGGAATGTTGAATATTTACTTTTCCTTTTGCCCCGTGTTACCCTTGGGCCATGCATTTCACTTAAACATTTCTTTTCCTTTATTAGCTTCTCCTTTTCTTTTACAAACTGTCTCCTCCCATCAATCTGTTATTACAGTAGAACTGATTTCTCTATTGAGTGTATGGCAAAATAATTTAGGGAAATAATAGCATATCAGTTTCATGTTTGAATTTAATGAAGTAGAATATGTAGAACAACAAAAGTGTATTTACGCTGAATTTATTTAAAATTGTAACTTATCTAAAATAATTTTCATATGTCAAATAGATTTACACATGCAATTTTTTTTTTTTTTCCTCAAGAATTTATAATTTCTAAAGATTGATTGGTTAGTATAGTTAAGAACTATGCTAGAATTTTAGACTCCTTTGCTGTTAATTTTTATTTCAATTATTGATAGTTTTTATCGAGATTTTTTTTTTTTTTTGTCTGAAAAAAAAATTGATCTTATGCTAACATCTGTAAAATCTGACACTTCTCACAATCCTCTTTTTTTCTATGATATATCTCTGTATCTCTCTCTTATTTCTATAAACATCATATAGTGGAGTGATCTCTTAAACATTGCATTGTTCAACATAATGTACTTAGTCTTCTGAAAACAGAAGTTGCCACTTTAATGCCTACTCTTGGCACATTTTATTATTTATTTAACTTATTACATTCTTTCATTTTTAAATTGTTCATTGCACAATTATGGAAATTTTTAAAAGCCATCTCTTTACGATTTTTATTTTCTTATGCTGTCAAAACTCATGTCCAGGGCACAAGATTTTAGATTATATAAAAAAAAAAAAAAAAAAATTCATATAATATATATATATATATATATATATATATATATATATATATATATATATATATATATATATATATATATATAGGTTTCAACAGGGCTGATTTGGAATTTTGTGATAGTAAATTATTTTCTCTTTCTGGTTGCTTCATTGGGTGGGCCTGATAGTGGGTGCTGAACCTGATGGAGTTTCTATATTTCATACTTCAGACCTGTCTAGATTTTGCTTTGGATTTGTATGTCCTTCATTTATGTACCCTTTGCAATTTAAGGAGAAAAAAAGATTAGCACTTATATAAAGTAATTTTTTTCTTTTTTACTTTGACTTCAACAATTTAGTCTAATTTTCTTGTGTAAACTTTGATTTCTACTCCCTCCCACCTACCCTCAAGCTATCATTAATCATTGCTTGCAATTACTTAAAGGCTTATATCAAGTTTTATTTAATAACTGAGTAAATAGTAGGAAGCCATATTTTCTAATACTTTTTCAGTCTCAATTTATATAATTTTTTATTTTATTTAAATGTCTTTATGAAAACTTTCATGACTTTCGTAGCCTTTTCTTCATATTGATATCTAATAAAACTTTTAGATACTTGATGTTCCATTTTTGGGGGATAAATACAGACATTTTACTAGACACATTTTATGTTGAATTCTTTTTCATTTGGCGGTAATATTGCAATTGTTTTCCCTCTTTTCTTCTAGCATTAACCATCATTTGACAAAGTTTGAATAGTTGGTACATCATCTTCTCACCAACATATGGGATTTTATTTAAATGTTCTACATAACTAGATTGCATTCTTGACCAAAGAGACTACTTGAAGTAATTACGTAATACTTGAAAGTAACTTTCTGGGTATGACTCGTAATAATAATTCTTTATTTAATTTGTTAATCGCTATCAACATGTGGCTGTGAACCTTACCAAATGTTTCTTTATATTAATGGCAGATGTTTGATGTTTGTTTGCTTTTGCATGGATGCTGTTGACACATGTTAAGTTTCATGCAAAAATCTTTGCTCTTTTTATTTTCTCTCTTGACTTTTGATGTCTTTGGTTTTGTTTGATCATTCTCTATAATGATTAATTTAGGTAATGCTTGCATACATACATACATATGTATGTATAAGAATAAACCTACTTGACTGTTTTCTTTTGCCTTAAAGAAACAAAGCTACTGGCAATGTGTTTTGTTTTTAAGTTGTTTTTGAAATCAACATAATATCTCCAGCTGGAGATATCCAATAAAAATTACTGTAATTTTTTAGCATTTTTACCAGATTTGAGATACACCCATACATTCTTTTTTTTTTTTAACCAAACATTGTATGTATCTCAAAGGTGCCTAGAGCAGTTTTTTGTCAAAAAAAGATTTTAAAAAATTCAATATATTGGTTCATTTTGTTACAATATAGTACTAAAAAGAAAAATAGGTTAGTAGGTCAAAAATGTTATGAAGTAAAAGTTTCATTTTTTACATTAGGCTTATTGAACAACATATTTACTATTCCACTATCTTCTGTCATCTTTAATGCAACTTCATAATTCTATCCTCTAGAAAGTTATCTTGCTTGTTACAGAACTGCTCCAGGCACCTTATTGCTGTCTTTCAAAAAATTGAAATTCCTTTTTCATTAAGAGGTTTATCTAATAGCCATAATAGATGGTTACGTGAAGGTGCAATATCTGGTACATGGAAATTTCCCAGATAAACTATAACAGGTCTTGTCTGGTCACTAAAAAAAACAAAACGTGTGGTCTTGCTTTATCCAATAAAGGGTTTATACTAATTCACAATACTTTCTTGATTGTTATCTTCAGTTGTTCTTATTGGGGACAATACATTTTGATTAACTGTTTGTTTCAATTACTATCACATGTAGCATCATTAGCTGAAGACAAGCATTTGGGATGGTTAGAAATTGTTTTCTTGCCCCTTGCCTATTGCATTCAATGTTATAAAATATCTTGATCAATTACTCAGAACAGAATATTAGTGAATTGCATATTTGAAATATTGTCCAATAGGTTTTTGCTTGCTTTAATGCAGAGTTTCTATAAATGAACTAACATAGTTTGTACAAATGATTTTCAACACTTGATTTTGATATTTTGAATGTAGGATCTCTTTTCTCTTATGTCTAACATTGATTATTCTCAAATTATGTATTGTGTGATCTCTGTTAATCTCAACTTGTCTCCTCAACTGGAGGAGGTAAGTTCAGGAAGACATTTTTAGCACAAAACTTTGTAAGCCACTTTGATGTGTTTAATTATTCAAAGTAAACTTTGAAAATCCTTTTGTGTTAGATTTTACTTTAAAATAAAAAAATGCATAATAGACTGAAAATGTCACTTATTTTCTCTCTTCAATGTTTGGAACAATAGAAAAAATATACTAATTTTGATGTCTTGGAAATTTGACACTTGCAGGCCATATGGAAAGCAAGAGTGCAGAAAGAAACACTGAGTAACTTCTATAAATAAACTTTGTTCTGCCAGGGTGAGTGAAAAGGCCAGCAATACTAAGAGTTTCAATCAATAAGAAATGGTAGTGAGCCATGATCATCCACATCCTAAAGGGACATGGTACATTTTATAATGTGATCAAATAATTTTAACTAATGAACAAAATCTTTTGGATCTATTCAGTAATATTTTTATTTTAATATTTCATGGCTTCGTAGATAACTTTTTTTCTTTTCATTCCATTTATTTTTAATTTTCATATACTCCTGAAATATTTGGTCAATCTGTTTATTTTATGATTCCTGTTTATGTTGAGCATCTGCTTCTAACTTGAGCTTGTTTTCAAATTATTTGTAACTTTATTTACTACACTTCTTTCACATTTGAACATATTTCTTCCATTGACTAAGCATCCTGTTCATCAAATCATTCCATGCAAATGAGTTCTCTTATTACTTTACCAGGTGGCTACCTTGAAGCTTTATGGTTTTAAGATCTTTAGTACTATACATGATTAACTAAAATAGTAACTTTTCAATTGCATTTTGATCAACTTTGCCATAATTTTCACCATTTAAGATTTAATTTTATTCAATTCTGTGGGATAAATTGAACATGTTCAATACTAGTTCCTTTCTCTTATATTTACAGGAGTGAAACTCATCCAAAAGAAGCCTTGCTGATCAGAGCCCTTTTATTAAAAAATATATTATGAATAAATTTGTTCCTTTTGTTAATAGTTAACATTTTCACACCTTCATGGTTCACTTTTTTTCTTTTTCCTTTTACACTATGAAATGAATATTAGATTTGAAAGTTTGTTGGCTTTCATGTGGCCGGTTTCTTATAGGTGTACTTCTCTCAGTTTTGTACTAATCTAATTGGAGTTCAATGCTTAGCTTAATTTTAATCTGGTGTACATTTTTTGTATGTTCAGATGTTATGGGTTAAGAGAATTTTTTTTTTTTTTTTTTTTTTTTAGTTGAATCATAATTAGTTATAAGTGAGATACAGAAAAAGAATATTGACTACAACTCATAGATTTAGGAAATTTTCTGAAGACATTGCAACAAATTAAATCTTAAGAGGCATTGCTTTAAAATCAGTTCTATTTCTCTTTTGGTGAGTGCATGGTAATGGATACAGCTGAACCGATACAAACGATAACATAAAAACTTTGTTGTCTTTTATTCAAATACTTATTTTCCTAGATAATGTTTTAAAATATACTCTCCAAATAAGGTATTGAAGGTAGCAGGAGAAAGAAAAGCACTTTTTGTTTATTAGCTTTGACTTAGAACCTTAACATAGCTAAAAAGGCAGTTACAGTTTTGAAACAATGTCTGAACAATGGACCATTTTTTAAAAAAATTAGTAGAATCTAAGTTTAATTTTCAGTATTATAGCTGGCAATTTTATTTTAGAAATGTAAATAGATAACACAAAGAAATACCATCTCTAAAGATACTTTATATGTTAAAAAAAACCTGTTTACAAATAGAAGTGAATCTTCTGTTTCTTTAAGCTGATAGTGAAAATAAGTTTATATTCCAAAGCAAAATGAAAATTAAATAATCATGTCATTTAAAATGTTTTTTGAAACAATGATTTTAATGTTTCAAACTATTGTCAGGCACCATTCCATTTGCTACAGTTTTGTTGACCCTCTTCCTGTTTACTATTTCAAATAGTCTGTTAACGGATTGTTGAGACATTTGAAGGGCTGCTGGAGATTGTGTTTTGTTTCGTTAATGGCATATTTTGTTTTTTTTTACATTGTTGTAAAATTGTGGATGAGTATATTTATCATATTAGTTTACAATGTTTGCTTTTACTGCTGAAATTAAAATGAAAGTTTCTCTGTGATGACAGTGTATCCTTTAATATTTTCAGATTTTGTCTTTTGGTCCATGTGAATTAAATATTTGAACCAATTTAACACACTTGAGCACTAAATTGTTGGTTGTTGATACTTATGAGCATTTTCATAGATACAAATATTACAAATCTTTTATAGTCTCACTATTACCTTTTTGATGTCATTATGCTTAACTTATGGTTCTATATAATCCAAGTAATTTTGATATTTTACAAAAGAACTCTTATTACTTACTAGCTCTCAATTGTTGCCCAAAATGACATTTGGTTATATGTATTACTTCTGATACTCCTGTGTTCATGTAGATAAGGTGCTCTATCACTGGCTGTTTTGTTTATCTGCTGCAACTTGCAAGCACATCAGTATTTCTAATATTGCATTTTTGTGGCTTGCCAACTACAGTATCTTTTAGGCAGAGGGGCTTGACAAAGACCTAATTGTCATTTCAACCTCTAGTATCTGTACCACTGAATGGATAGGTTTACCTTTGTTTTCAGCACTCAGTCCAATTGCCCATGCTAAAATTTAGAATTTTGTAGCTTCATGTTACTTCTCCACCCACTTATATTTTAAAACTAAGTTGTAAATAGCCTTCCTACTTTATAAAAATAAAGATTTTATATTTTTTGAGGATTTATTTTTCTTCAAGCAATAAAATTCTGTTTTCTAAAACACACCTACTTGATAGAGATCTGACAGCACTATTTCATATAGGTGGTTATTACTTACTGAGAGATCTAGAATTTCAGCAGCTATTCTAGTGTTTTTCATTTCCCTTGTGTTGTGTATTGTTAATTGCCTTTTCATATTTATCAATTGTAATTCTTTGGAAATGGGAACTAATTTGTAGGTTTGTAAGAACTGACAAAAGGACAGGCTTGTATTTTCCTTAATTACAAAAGGAAATTATGCTATGTGCTAAATGACAAATATTAATATCACTCACTTGTAGATTTTTGTTTTATTCAAACTTTTATCTCTAAATATTTTCTACTAGCTTCTTGGTATTAAACTACAGAGTTGATTGCTCAGCCTTTGGGATTAGGTATTACTGTCATAACTTACGTCAGACATTTTATCTAAAAAGTTTAATTTTGCTTAGTTCTTAAATAGCACTTTTTAAAGAGTTTTTCATATTTCAGGTGGGTGCTATAACTTTGAGGGGATCAAAATGTTGCTGGAGCTACTGCATAAATTTGTTAATGTTTTACAATAACCAGGAATATATTTTACTTTTAATTTTTTCACTTTAGTATCATTGAGAAGAATTGCTCTCAAGTAATGTCAAATGTACTGTGCAATAAAGTTGACTTCTCAAGAGTTGCCCTCCTCTTTGCATTAAAATAGATTATCTGGTAGGCTTTTACAGTTTTTGAAAAGGTATAAAAACTAGCTGTATTTTTGAAAGTTTTGTGTTGTGTTAGCAAGGTGTATAATAGTGTCTGAAACAAAAGTGGAGATGATGGGATAAAGTGGAAAAGCTTTTTTAACAACTTGTTTTACCAATGTGTGTTAGATTCAGAAAACTAATGTAAAATGTGATGTCATTTCTGAGGATTTCTTGAGGTACAAAAATTAAATTACTGCATGAGATTTGACAAGCAGTGTTTTTCTTATTTATAAATTTTGCTATATAGGAAGTTAATTGACCAAAATAGTATGTATTTGTGTAATCTTTATGAATATAGGAAGAAACACTTGATTGTAGACATGTAATATATTTGATATTGGTTTTCTTTCCCTCTGCTTACAAAATGGCTGAATCAAGAGGTTTTTAATCTAATCATTTCTACCAAATTTGTTTGGCGAGTATACTTAAAAATTAAAGGTGCCATGAGAGTTAAAATTCTAGTCTCAAAATTGTAAGAATTGAGAAATGCTTGATCTGACTTTCCACATTTTACTTTTTGTTAATTGGGACACAGATATTACTTAAAGAAAAACTTGGTCTTTTCAGACATTTGTCTCCAAAATCAACTGTCATCACCTTGTTTTTGACAGATCTCAATTGTCCTCAATTGAATATCATTATATGGACTTGTAGTCAGTAACCAGGAAATGGCTTTCATACTGCTAATATGTCAATGAAAGGGTGCACTATCTACCAGTCTTACTGCTATGTGTAATGATGTCTTGCAGCAGACTTGGTTATAAGTAAAGTAGTATATCGGAAGGAACTGGCATTCACAAGTAGCCTTCAAGCTGTTCTGACCTGCTATCAAATATTTCCCTTGTCACCACCACTACCACCTCCTCAGTTTCAGATCTGTTGCCTAGCAGCCATGTCTGTCCTTCGGTCTTTCTACTTGCCCAAACCTTACTTGACAACCTCTGTCTACCCAGGCAACTTTTACATTGGCTACAGCTTGTCAGCTGCTTATCTCTCACTTAATTTACTTATTTTGCTGTAGTTGTTGAATTTTTATTTATTTATTTTTTTCTATGCATGTTCTGTACTATAGTAAGTGACACCAATATTGATAAGAAACAAACTCATTAATAAATGAATAGACAGTCATAACATACCTCATTGGTCCTTTCATTTTGTGTGCTATTATTATACGCCTGGCAATTTGAATTCTTCACAAGTTAGTTAACTGCTTTTATTTTGTCATTTAACGATTATCTTGTTTGTATATTTTCTAAACATTTTTGGAAAACTTGTCTGCATCAACTGCAGGAAGTGGTGGCACAGTTAAGATAATGGTTAATGAGGCTACATAAGTGAATTTATCTGCTAAAAAAATTTTTCAGTAGCAAAAGATATGCAGTTTAGAATGTATGACTAAATCTTGCTTTGTTATTTGTAACAGGGCACTAAAGATTGTTTTTGAGGTTTAATGTAATTGACCTAAATAAAAAAAAAAACATTTCAAAGATTTTTGTTTGCTACGAGGTTTATATAAAAAATGAAGGCTTTAAAAAAATGTGTACTGCTGCTCCCCCCTCTTGTTCCTCATATGTCTTTTATTGAGCTATAGTTATTTTCCATCTGTAATAGGTTTCAATAATTTAGAGCTGATGAAATAATTAATGAAAGCAAGGGTTTTATTTCTTACTGACATTTTAAAATGCCTTGTGTGTGTCTCCCAACTCTCTCTTTCTCTCAGGCTTCTGTAGAGAACTTGGCTGAACTCCACCAATTTTTCATTTCCTCTTCTTGGGCTCTTAAGATAACTTGCTTATTAAGTTTTGTTTAACAATTGCTGAGGGTATTTTTCCTTCATGCCTGTTTGGTGAGTTTTCATGACTTTAGTAATGGAGAGCAATTATATTTCAATGAACAGTAGTGCAATGTTTGTATGAAGAAGTTGGGAAATTCAGCAGTTTCTCTTAACTTTTTTTTACTCTCCAAGTGAGTGATTCTGAAACTTTACAGTTTTCGCTTTACAATTTTCTGTGGTGGGAAATAAATATTTTAATTTCTTGTGATTTCTTGTCTTCATCTTTCTAATTTGTTTTTTTACTTTTATTTTCTCTCTACAGGAAGTTAAAGAGTTCATTGGTGGACACAGTATCTGCAACATTGTCATTAGCAAGAAATCCAGGCATGGTATGTTATCTGAACAATTCTTTTCAGGTTTCTCTTAACAAGAACACTTACCTCTCATCCTACCAACCCTACCTGGGATAAAAGTTTTAATTTCCTTATCTTCATTCTGTTCTGCATGTAAATAGTTTTATTGTAATAGATTCAAAAGTTGCCTGCTTTTGTATTTACATGCATACACAGAATTTCCCTAATCATTGACATGAGCTATTAAAAAAAACAAAAACAAAATAAAACATAAAAATGATTAGGGAATTTAGAACTATTCAACATGTTCAAAGGTCTTTGCTTTTTTTTTTTATTTTTTTTTTTTTTAGAAATATTTTATAGTTTTGACAATTACATAAAATATAAAACTTTGAAAGTTCTATTAACTCTTTTGGTTAAATACATTTGTGTTTCTCATTTCTGAAAAAATGTCTGTTATATTGGACCCCAATCTTTAAATTCAAAGTTTTGACATAGAATATTGTTTGCACAATTATTCAATCAACAGTTGACAAGTAGCACAAGTTTCTGATGCAACACTTTCAGTGACTCTGTGGTGATAATCAGGTCTTCCTAGAGGCAATCCATGCAGGACTCTTGAGATGGTGCCTCCAACATTATGAATAGGTGACTTAGATAGGAGCCTTCTCTTCTGATTCTGATATTACTTTGAACATTTTTAAGATGCAAGATAATACAAGGTAAAACCTTTCCCACTAGCTAACTAGTTTTTCAAACAATCAGTTATTCTGTTCATGAATTCTTAAGTGCTATGTTTTTTTGTTATCATTCTTTCTTGAGTTTGTAGGTTTTTTTTCAAGCTGTTTTTTGTCATCAGATACTTTGTATCAATGTAATGGTAGTTGGCTTTTTCCTCCCTTTCAAGTACAAGCCATGATGTTGGGTATTAGGGAGCTGCACAAAATTGATTGCTTTTTATATTGCTCATAATAATTATTTTGGCTTTTTGAAAATATGCAGTTGTTACAGAACAAAACTGTTAAAAGTCAAAATAATTTTAAATATACAGATTCAACTATAATACAGTAAATATTAAAATCTTGTTTTACACTAGGTAGATTTGCATGTAGAACCAATGAAAGTTATAGGACAAAAACTGTTTTTTTTTTATGTAAAGTAACAACAACTTAATGGTGATATGACCATGGGTTTTGTTTTTTTTTGTTTTTTTTGTTAATTTTATACATTTGTAACCATAGAAGGACTTCACTAATTTGTTGCATTGCTCAGTATGGTTTTTGTCTTTATTTTTGCCGCAAATTAGTTATTGTTCTTTACATTATAACCAATCTTTGAAAGATTTTCATTTGATCTGGTCTTTGTTAGCCATGTCATAACCAGTTTTACAGTATGATCAGGATATTGGCTTGAACAATGAGGGAGCAAGAGACTGGATACATGCTGTCCAATAATATAAACTTTTCAGCATCTCATCATTAAAATGACTTTCTCTTTGCTCTGGTTTGCAATACTTTTCTCTTAAACTTGCACTATTGTCAATCTAGCTCTACTGATGACAGTTTGAAGTCTTGTGTTATCTACTGCATTATGTTGCATGTGTAAATGCATTGATAAGTATAAGAGGGGACACCCCAACTTCCTTTTATTGTGCAGTGTTTCTTGTCTGAGTGGCAGCTTTATAGATTGAATGCTGCAGGAGATATTTCAAGCTTTATTTTTTGGCAATCGTTAATGTTTATAAAGCATCTGGATGTTTATTTTAACCTGAATGTGTTCATGTGAATTGAATTCAAATGGGATGTTTCTAGATTTAGGTCAACTTTCTAGAAGCTTTTTTCTCTAGATACTTGATTTTGTTTTATTACTTTAAATTGTATTGTTACTGGGTTAGTTTCAAATAACATAGTGCTGAGCAGGTTTTAAATAGCTTTTTGATTGTTATTAATGCTAATCTTGTGTTTATTTGAGCATTGTGTTAACTATTCATCACTTACAGGCACCTGTTGGTATATATCTGAAGGTTGCAAAGTTTTTTTTTTTTTTTTTTTTGTTTTTTTTTTTCCTCCACAACAATCTGACAGTTTTTTTTTGTTTTTTTTTGTGTTTGTAAAAACTCTCAGGGTTGGTATTCAGTTAAGTACTCGTGAAATCCACAATCCCACTCTTAAAATATCTGGCTTATCTATTTTATAAGAGACCCATTTAACAATTATGAATAGATCCTATAGATAAGTTTTCTTATAAATTGCAGCACTTGTGAAAGTTCAATTGACTAATAAATACTTACAGATGTTGACCTAATTTCTTATTTGCCAATGAGCCAAACATTGATCTTTGTTCACTTACATTACGTTTCTTTTATTTTTATTTATTTATTATTTTATTAGTCAAACATTTAAATTTCAGCTAGACTTGATCATTTGATATTTCAATCAATTATTGTATATGAAACTTATCTGTATGAACCTGTTTATGCTGTAACATTTAAGCTATTAATAATTTATACATTTTCTATTCCCTCTCCTAGGTTTTTGTTTTTTTTATTGAGTAACTTTTCTCTCTCTCTCCCTCATGTATACATATGTGCATCATGTTTGTGGTTTATTCAACCTCTGTATATTCACTTGTATTCTTGAAGTGCAGTTCCTCTCAAAGTTTCTTGAACATGCAAAATATCCCTGAACTCTTTCTTCATTGACTTGTTTTGTAAGGAAGTTTTTAAATTGGAGAAAGATTAAAAGATTTGCATACCTATCTCCATTTGTTGTCTCATCACAATGCTTCATGAAAACCAATTATTTATACTTGTAAAGTTTATTTTTAATATGATTTATGTACATCAAAATACAAAACATCTTAACTTGAATGTTGAAATAATTTAAATGTTCTTCATACTGTGTTTGTGGGTATTTCACTGGTTTGGAGTAGTATAAACTAGTTAATTCTTTTTGGTAGGCTAAGTAAATGTGTGTTACCAAAAAGTACTTTATTGAAACAATTCTTGTATTAATTTTTTTTTTAAGATAAATTTTTAAATAATCCCAGATAAATCAGTTTACTTCCTTCTCTACTGAAATGTCTTATTCTTGTGATTTAGTGTCTCTAATTTTGTTTAAAAAAAAAAAGAAATTCTGTTTAACTTAAATTTTGTGCAAGAAATTATTTCTACTTTTAAAATCTATATTTAGTTTGCTTAGAGAGCCTTTCATGAAAATTTGCTAACCTCGATTGTATTTAAAAAAAAATCGGTGATTAATATTTGATCTTTGAACCAGCTGTTATCAGGCAAACAGAATTCTCATTTATTATAGATTGAATTTTTATGTTTATTTTAAAGTAAGATTTAAATTTTTTTTTTTCCCCATAGTCTGATCATTATCATATTTTAAGTTTAATTTATTTTTAATATGAACTTGTAATTCCATTTGTTTACTTAACCCTTTGGAGACAGAGCCTCATTTAGAGTTTCTGTGCCAAGAAGATGGAGCCCTTTTCACAAGACCTTGCTTGGAACACAAAAAATTGATCTAAAATTACAAAACTCTGCAAACTATTGTAGAAACCACTGTTGAAAGGCTCAGATGTGCAAAACATGTGAGAAGCAGTCTGATTGGCTGGTACAAAAACCAGCCAACTAATCTTGAGGCTTATATTATTGGCTGGATGGATCTGCCTAGTCTTCGTCATTTGACTTTTCAACCAATAGATCAGTCCTATCGTCTCCTAAGGGTTAATGTATTCTGATTTTGAATGCACTGTAAATGTTGCCATTTTGACTTCCTTATGAGCTGTAATCATTTAAGCTTATTTAAACCAACATTTCATTTGCATATGTTTTACAAGTAGATGAACAATAACTAGTTGTATTCCTTAAAAATCACTTCAAGTACTAATTTATTTTGTAAGTTCAAATTTTTTATCTGTTTAAATCCTGATGGAATCATTAGATGATGGTCCTAAACTATATATTAATTTCACTACTTTCAGTATGAAAAGTAGCTGAATACTTCTTTGTATTGAATTACTGTTTGTAATTGTCTTTCTATTTCGACTAGTGTGTACTTGTCTTGGTTGTTATGCTATGTTTTGTCTGTTCAACTCTGCAGCCTTGTTCTTGTACTCAATACTTTGCTTAGAATTTTGAACTGAAACCTTCAGTTAATCTGTGGAATAGGTTGTTCTCATGTCACTTTCTATGATTAGGAGGCATTTGATATCGGTTAATATTTGCCAGTCTCATTCACCATTATGTAGTTTGTCAGTTTCTTCCTCTGAAACGCGGAATACATGACTTTTTAACATTACCAGGCTCAGAGGAAACTTCCATGGAACCAGTCTGAATAGAAAGGCATATGATAATTTTTTTCTTTGATCTGTATTCAATTTTGTGACTGTTCTATCAAAGGCATTCTTATGTTAGTAATTAGAACTTATAAGTTTATTTAATATTGTTACAAGCTTTTATTTTGCAATTTTGTTATTAGTACTTGAATATATAAAACAAGTGCATGGATTTTTTTACTATTAAGTTTAATCTTGCACATGAAGAAAGCTTTTAAGTTAACAATTTTGTCTTGTTAAATAAATTTCTATAATCTTTAAAGAATATTATTTCTTCATAACGTTTTATGAAAGCATTTGAAAAAGTTCATTTTCAGTTGATTTTTTATGTTTGTAATTATGAGTTGGTATTAATTTTGAATTCTTGTCAGATGAAGCATTCTCAATCATTATTTTTGACTTGTGTGATTCTTCTTATTTCAGTTGTTTTATTATCCCATTTACTTGGATTGTTATTTTATGATCATTTGTAAAAATCTGCATTAGCCTCTCTGTAAGGATTTACATCCCTGTTATCTTTGGGTATCGTGAGAACTTTATGGATGTCAGAAGATCAAATCTAATTCTAATTTTGTTCTGAAGCCATGTATAAAATTCACATTTCTTTTGACATAGTCATTTCAAAATTCTTAATCTGTCAATGTTGAGTGGCAATTTAATTTTGATTGTTTTATGGACGCTCAAACAAGAGCAAGTACATACTTGATTGTATCATTTTCATAAGTGATGTTTGTGATGTCCAAGTATAGTTGGGAACGTTGCTATACAGCAATGTGCTTGAATAGAAGATACTTTCTTGCTCACATTATCTCTTCGGTAGGCAGCAGCTGCTACTGCTGGTGTCTATTTTAATTTTGACCTTCCACTCCTACCCACCCCCTCTTCCATCCAAGTAGTTTTCTCTTTTGATCAATATAATAATTAGAACAGCTTACATTTGATTTTTGGCCATCTTGATGGACCATACTGAACACAAGTGGCTAGACAAATTTTCCTG
Organism: Acanthosepion esculentum; assembly: GCA_964036315.1. Lineage (NCBI taxonomy): Eukaryota > Metazoa > Mollusca > Cephalopoda > Sepiida > Sepiidae > Acanthosepion > Acanthosepion esculentum. The sequence goes on from OZ038487.1 coordinate 29,386,170, forward strand.
CACAGTTGGAGTTACAAAAATTAATCTTTTGTGCCCCCCCCCAATGATGCAATATTCTTTGTAAATCTATTATGCCGACATTTTAGCATTTTATATTTTTATTTACATAAATGTCTTTCATATGTATTTTATCTAACATTGTTCTATTTGTCATGATTTATTTATTTATTTTTACATTCATATTGTGATTTAGTTTGTGTAAGGGCTGGTTGGTTACTTTCATCGGTGTTATTTTAATGCAATGTCAGTATTCAGTGACCCTTTTTTTTTTTTTTTTTTTTTTTTTTTTTTTTAATTCAATTAAAATATATTAAGAATTATTGTGTTAATATTTTTATACAGCTTAGTAATAGTGTGCTTCTGATTTGAAATTTGTCTATTTTAATTACACACAAATAGAAATGAGTTTAAAAAAAAATAAAGTAGGTAATGATGGTGATAAAATTAAAACAGCTGCACTATTTTTGATTAAAATTTTCACTCAAAAGTTAGATTATTCATTTAAACCCGTTATTTACAAATAATTTGTAGGTTATATCCAAACTGAGTCATCTTGTACCATTTTATTTTTCATCATAAACTTGAAAGAAAATATTTTTGTGTTCTACCTATGAGCTAACAGCTGGTCACCTATCTTTTATCAAGCCATCATTAAAAAAATAGTATCTTCAACAGAAACCAAGTTGGCTACCTGTCAGATATGTTGTTTTCATATTTATTTCATGACTAAGTAATTTAGGACACTTTCTTTTTTCTCTATAAGGTAAATAAGCAGGTGAGGATTGTTTGACAGTTTCAAATTCCATGTAAGTTTCACTTGACAGCAATACGTTATTGCTCTATACAATGCTTAGTTTTTCCCTTTCTAGTTTAGCAATTGTTTAATAGCATTCCAACATTTGATTATTGGATAATTTCATAATTCAGTAACTTTGCATCCCAACACCACCACCAAAAGGAAAAAAAAATTCAGTTTAACCTACTTGTGTGTAAGGAGTTACATTCTACACTTCTTTTTATTATTATTCTACTGGAATCACTTTATTTATATAAGCCATATTAGACCATCTCTTTCCATGCTTTGACTGCTGCCTTCATTAAGGAACTCTTTTGGATTTATGTTATTAGAAGAAATGTTAACCCCCCCCCCCCCCCCTATAAGTTGTATTAAAAATATGGAATATTTTTGAATTTGTATATACATTTTTAGATGAAAAAAAGTCTCGGAACCACTTTGTAATTGTGTATGGGTTTGACACAGCTGTATTCAATTTTATCTCATGCATGATCAAATTGAGGATTATTTCAAAGATTGGTTGACTGCAGTGGCTGCTGCAGCTTTGCAATGTATGGAATAATGCAGCATTTTTCAATGTTTTGGCAGAAATCCTAGAATGTCTTTAGAAAAGGCCTTGATAAGCATGTTGATTAAACAGTAAAAGTATAATTCCTTTTATAGAGGTCATTTTCAGTAATGATTGTAGTACATGAAAAAATGCATTTTATTATTCATTGTCAAATGAATAATTTCACTACTCACAATTTTTCAGAGAGCAAATCTGAATTGCTTTTCAATGCCAAATAAATATTGCAACAGTTAATTTCAGATAAATTCTTCTAACCACCCATAGATACATTGGCTGATCATTCTTTTCTTGAATTCATTTCTGTAATCTGTCAGTGGAAATTTTTCTTTTTAATAAATTTTAGCACTGAGATGGTTAGTATTATAATTTAGTTTCTTTAAAATGTAGAAAAGTTTGTGATTCAATAAATTATGAATTAATGCATAAAATAGTGAATCCCTTAAAATCTGTTAAATTTATTGAATTATTCTCTAAATTATGAATAATCCTTCAGAATGCTTATAAGAAAGTAATTGATTCTGTAAAAAAAATCTGTAACTGACTTAATTTTCTGAAGCTTTTAAAAAATTAATCAAAATGGTCTGAAGAAAAAATTCAGAGATTTATATGATCACATGTTGTGTGTGAAGTTAGATGAGCATTTTTGCTTCCATTAACTCTGTTTCTTAGATTAATTTTGGATGAGATTGAATCTAGTTAAACAATTCCTGTAGCTGTACCTCTATCAAAATTGATTTCTTAAAGATGAATTTATCTTTGAATTTGGATACAAGCAAGGAATTGGGTTTTTTCATTTATTTTTCCATTCTTCATTTTTCTCTTACATGGAATTGGGTCAGATAAATAGGCATCCATTATAAGTTCTGTAAACAAGTCATGACTTGCAAAAACAGCCAATCCCCGCTACTCAAAGACATGCAGATTTTTAGGAGAAGTTGAAATTTTAACTTATCCTGACCAGTTGAAAATACTTAATAATATTTTTCTTCATTAACAATACTAATCTTTTGCATAGAACAGAAACTTATTTGTTCATATTCATTCTGGCTAAATTAAGAAATTGTGGGGTGGGTGGAAGTTTTTAGTTATTTTTCAGCTATTTTAATTATTTACTGATTATGGTTTTTTAATTTTTCTTAAAATATGTAGGTGACTATTGCTTCTTGGGAGATAAAATACTCATTTTGTACTTGTAATCATTTTAATCTTTCAGCTTATAAATGTTATAAAAGGATAGCAATGAAAGTATTGTAACTCATGTTGTAACAATCTCTTCAGACATCTCAATTTAAAATAATTAGCAATGAAATCGTTTAATTATGCATTAATCTGTTCAGGTGAGTATCCTCATCTTAGTTGATGTAATTGTAATGTTTTGGCTATTGTATTCTTTTGCTTATGGTTTTCTTGTCTTAGGTAAATTTTTGGAATTTTAAACTGAGCTCTTTGTAAAATCCAAGTAGAATGATTATTCTTGTTCTGCTGTCCATACTGGCAGACATCTTGTAATGGTCTTTCTGCATTTTCTGCTGAACCAGATTTTAAATTAAAATCTCTCCTCATTGGCAACTTCAGTAAAGATGATTGTTTTGTTTCAGCTGTCGTCACTTTGATGAATGGAGAAGATGCTGAAGAGATTGTGGACCAACTTACAGGCAAACACCTTTTGGGAACTGATGTTACTGTGGCATTACATCCTAGTGACAAGATGCTCTGTTTGACAAATCTCCCCCCTGGATGCCAGGAGAAAGAAATCCATGGTCTTTTACTTACTTATGGTGCAATGGAAAAATTTTTCTTGATGCGCTGTGAAGACACGGGTAAGTAATCCCAATTGATAGTATCACTTGTTTTATATTTAGTGGTTAATGGTTGTATCAAAATACATTTCCTTATTTCTATTAATGTTAGTAAATACTAGTTATTCATGAACAGTTGTTTTGATCATTGGAGGTTATCAGTAATTTTTTTGCTTTCTGTAGTAAAACAATGTTACTGATCTCTTTGCCCTACTACTGCAACTTGTAGAGTTGTACACTATGTATCTTGATCAATTTGCAAAATGTTAAAGCCACAAAAATATGCAAAATTTAATTTTGCATTGATCTTGTAAATATAGGGTCAGTTTCTTTTTGGTTAATTTAAAAAAACAAAAACAAAAAAAAACTTGCATTTATCTTTTAAGTTCCTCACTTCTCTGTAAAAATCTTTCCTTTATTTAGGACCAGTGTTATTTTTGGAGAAAAGTTCCTTGTGAGTTAGAGGATTCTTTTTTATTACAACATTAAAATCACCACTGTCTCCTGGTCAGCAATATGTGCTTACAAAAAAACTTTTTTGCTGCAAATAATTCATGTCGACTCACTAAGCAAGATTTTATCAAATTATTCCTGAATTGATATAAATTGTTTTTTATTTTGCAGTTGGAAAATGTTTAATTGAATTAAAGGGAAAAAAAATTTTTGCTTGAGAAAATATAGAAGTGTTTTGTTTTTTTAATATACCACAGTTTAATATTTGTTGAAATATTTGGTTATAAATTGTTTAGTATGTTCAATTACAATATACTTGATTACCATGGTATATATATTATATATACTCTCTCTCAACATTGCTAGTAATATCTTTGAATTATAGTTTATTATTGACAGCTTATTTATATTTTTCAGCCATCTTATGGAACATCATTTTTATTGGATCATTGTTTTTTGGTTTGGTACAAAATAACTAAATTTAGGAAAACACCACACTACTAATACCATGCTTCTGAGCATTCCCATATTTGTATTAAAAAAGACACTTTATTTTATTTAGATATTAACATAAATACTGTTAATGTTTTCAAACAAATCAAACTTAGATAAAAGTTCATTAACCTTTTTTCAAATTAATATTAATAAAAAAGTAAAACTTAAATTAAGATATTTAAATATTTAATCATTTTGTAAGCAAAAACTATAGTGAGCCTTACTTCAAAAAATAATTTTTGGAGGAGAATTTAGATTTTTTTAAAAATATTTACTTTTAAACATTACATTAGTAAACATTTCTCTAAGTAAATTTAATTACTATTTTGAAAGAGTAGAAGCAAGCAAGCTACATTGGTAAATTACTTTTAAAGAGCAATTGTTTATATTTCAAGTTATATTTGTATTTGACAAAAGAAAAAAATTAAATAAAAATAAGAAACTGACACGACTTACAGCCAACATTAGTCGTGTTGAATATTTTTTTTTACGACTATATTAAATTTTCGAAAAAAATAAAGCTCACTATAGTTTTTTGCTTTATTAAATTTAATTGAAAATTATTTACTTTTATATGTAAGTTACAAACCAAAAACAATTATGAAGTTTCTTTTTTGTTTCTTTTTTAAAGACTGAATAAAAAAAAATTATAAGATAATAAAAGAAAAACAATAAGATGGCCGAAAAATATTAAGTCAGTAATACATATGCACAACAACTGCCATTTAAGGTGATTCTTTTCAGTATATACAAATATCTCATCAATGGACTAATTGGGGTATGTTAAAGTGAATTGTCCATAGATGGGAAGGGATTATTTACTATAGTAACTACCATTAGTTATGAACATGTATATATGGCATAAATAAATATATACTTGATATATATTAAGTGAAATAACAAAAATAATAGATTTCTCATGCACACGCTACTGTATCATACTTTCTGTCTTTGTTTACAATTGAAATGCTTGCCACTGCCACCAAGTGGTCACTTTGAGAACTGATGACTCATTCTGCTAAACCCGCAATTTTTGAAATACAACACTGATTTGGAAGTTTTTTTGCCTGCAGATTTTGTCCATTATATCCAAAGCCTGTTGATGGGAAGTTTGCCTATATATTTATTTTGTAGCTGGACATGCACACACTTATTTTAATAAGTAAATATTAAACTTTTTGTCAAATAATTATATTTAATATTCAATTTTTTAAAGTTATGTTTTTGTTTTTGTTTGTGAAAATAAATTCAAGAGAATAGAAAATTTAAAAATACATACTTGGATAGTATTTAGCAGAAAAAACAAAAACAAATGGTAATCTGATTTATGAATAAGAATTCTTACCATTCCTTTTTACTTTTTAATTCTGAAAATTATAAATGCATTTTAAAATGTGGAATAAACTTTCAAAATAGAAATGGTATGTGTGTGTGTTTTTTTTTAATTTTTTTTTTGGTAGATGATTATACAACCAGTATAAAATGTATACTGATGTTTATTGTTGCCAGCTGACAACAGTTAAACGAAAATTGTCACCACTGATCAATACATTGATTTTTTTTTTTTTTTTTTGGTGTGTGCACGCACATAAAGGCAAATCAACTGATTGTTGCACTTTTCTACTTGAATTATTGCTTGCTCCATTTGCAGTGATAAAATTCAGATGTTTGCTTAGAGATGTGTAACTAAGGTTCCACTGAGGGAAAAAATCTTCCAAACACTATCCTGGCATCTTCATGTGTGAAACATTCTAAATTGTTTAAAATGTTGAAAAATAAAAGGTGTAAATCCACCTTTTGAATATTTTTGGTGAAAAAGAAAAAAAAATATTAACTTTAATATTGAACTGTTGTTCTGTTCTTTTGCCATCTTTCATTTAACATCTTGCTGCTTTTGGAGCAGAAGATCTGTTGTAGGTAAAATCTCTTGCAGTTTTCTAGGGAAATTCCTTTTTATTTCATTGAGGGAATTAACTTTAAAATCAGAAAATAGATGGTAATTTGAAAATACAATGTGCTCACAAGTGAACATTTGGAATTTTTGGAATCTTTCCAGACAGATGCATGTTGTGTCCACTTTGTAATTAGACAATCTCAGAACTGGTCTAGTTTTGTCCTGACTCCAAATATTTGTCAAGTTATGATGAGCATTTTAAGCTAATTGAAATGCACGTTTCATCACTTTTAGATGATCAGTTCTGGATAGTTGGTTTTTCTGCCTCTTCTTTCTAAGAAATTCAATAGAATCTTAAAAAAAAATACCCATATCAAGTGAATTTTGAGGCCCTGCAACACAAAATTCAGTTATATTAAAACAATTATTTTTTATATATTTTTTTTTTAATCTCTGATCTACCAACTTTGAATAAAACTAACAAAATTGGTAGTGACTTTTTTTTTTTTATATATATATATATATTAAAATGGCTTAAACCTGTAAAATGTAAGAAAATTGTTCTTGTGAAGATATTTAAAACTGATATACATAGTGCGATGAATTGTCTAAATTATGCAAAAATGAAAATAACACTGACATCTCATTTTAAAAGATATATTTGCTTAAATTACACAGAAAATATTTTCAAATACTAAAGCGTAAATTTATTCAGTAAAATTGCTATTGGGTTCAACCATGGCCTCCAGTCAACATCAGAATTTTCTGCAACTTTTCTGGGTGTTCTCCTTGTTTAAGTTGGTGAATACTGCCATCATCCTTGCCTTCAGTTATTCTTTGGTGTTATAAGGAGTTTTGTTGGTCTCTTGCTCAACAGTGCCCCCCACACATAATAATCAAGGGGATTGCAGTCTGGGGAGTTAAATGGCCAGATATAAGGGATAATGTGGTTGTGGAAGTTGTCTGACAGCCATGACTGGGTTCTCCTGCTTGTGTGGTATGGTGCAGAATACTGTTGCCTGACATAGGGTTTTCCGGCAGCCACCCTGTTGACCCAGAGCAGCACTGCCTCCTTAAGGCACATGATGTAGGCCTCAGTGTTGAATCTGAGAAGATGAATAGAGGCATAATGGTGCCATCACTAGTGAGAACACCTTCGTAATCACCATTAGGCTCATCCACCTCTTTATGAATCCTCTGCACTGTCCTCACATTGACACCCAGACACTCTGAAATGTTTATATTGGAGCTTTTGGCATGAATACCAAGCAGTACGGCATACTGTTTCTAAATTTCCGGCAGTGAATTGTCATGGTGCTCTTTTCCTCACAGACGGTGCCCAACTGGACACTACTGTGCAGTCAACAAAATCAAAAACAAACCATGCACATGTGCAAAATTAAAAATATAAAATGGCAACAATTTTTCCATTGCACCTTGTAGTTCTTTCTTACAATAATTACTGATTTTTGACAGTGTATATCGAATTTTGATATAAGTTTTCTTATATTTATCAGACAATAACAATCTAGGCCTATATTTATTTTCTTTTTTTTAATGCTGAATCTACTTTAGCACTGAAAATCTTATCCAAATGAAGTCTAAATGGTTAAAATAAATAATAATAAACCACATTTAGTGTTTCGTTTTTTTTTTTTTTTTTTTTTTTTTTTTTTGGCTTTTGCTGCAAACTATTTTTTCTAGACCTAAACTCCCAGTATTTTTAATTACAAATATGAAAGTTTTATTATTCTTCCTGTTAAGTAAAATAGCATTAGCTGAGTTCCAGAATTGAGTTCAAAATCATTCAAGGTGCTCAAAAACCACAAATGTCTGTTCTCTATTGTGTGAGCCTCCTGATGACTGCCAGATGAGCAAGAAAGGTTCCAAACCAAGCTGTAACAATTTTTGTTTTTTGTCTCTTCAGCAAAGATACTTGTAATTATCTTCATTTAATACTTTAATTCTGGATTCTTGATCAGTGGGTTTGTGAGGAGTACTTGTACAAATTATTTGATTTTTATGGAAGGAGGGCATAAAGGATTTCTATTCAGTCTCACAGCATTACAATTTCTTAGAATGAGATCTGAGTTTTGGTATGGTTGCTGATCAGTTCATTTCGCTTGCACCATGATTTCTTTCGTTCTATTTTGTGAAGTATTTTTATTTTATTGCATGAAATAGTTTTCTTTTTAATTATCAAGGAACAGGTGTTGCATAAATTATGAATCAAAAATGGAATTTTTTAAATTTTTTTACTGTCCTCCTCAAATGTGGAAACCACACATCAAAGTTGCTAACATTCAAATTGCAAATGATTTTCAATGCTTAATTTGAATTTTTGAATATGTTGAAAATCTTCCATAATATATAATATTGATGATTATTATTATGTAACTTATTTTGACTGCTGTCAGCCTTCAGTGAGAAGCTTATAGCACATGACAATTCCCTTTGGACAAGTTTAATCATTTATCTTCTCCATGGGCCATTAATGCTCTTGATACATTTAAGAGAAATGAGAATGTTACAATTTGGCATATACCAAGTAAGATTACATGCCATCTGTCTCATATTTCTGGTGTGATAATGACATGTTATCAAATACTGAGCTCACCTCGTATCAAATCTTTTTTGCTTTTTATGACTTGCCTATTGAAGTAGATTCTTTTTAAAATAACTAAAGATTATTATTGTTGTGGTTTTTTGTGTGTGTGATATATATATATATATATATATATATATATATATAGTTTTAATGGAAAACATACATGATTGAACTTGATTTATTCTCTGTTAATTCTTATTGAAAAGGAAAAACTGCAAAATCTTGTGGAATTTTGAAAAAATTTTCTTTTCCTAATTAAGAAAAGCTTATTTAAATGACGAAGTTAACATTTTTATGCTGGAATTGATCAACATGTAAACAGAATCTGGAAAGAACCAAAATCTGTATAATCTTGTTAGAATATATACTTAATTTTGGAACTGTATTTTCTGTTTTGATGTATGAGGAGAGCAAATGTTGGAAGTTTTGGGCTTTATGAAGGAGGGTTTTTTCTTCTTTTGTCATTTTGTCGGATATTGGTAAGTGGTTTAAACCAAGAATTACTCAGCACTTCTCTTGGTTTAAAAAAAAAAAACACAATGAAATAATTTTATTGGAGAGTTGACATGATTAATTTCTATCAGTAAAGACAACTTGATTCTACCTAAATGTTAGGAGAATCCTTGTATGTTCTTCTTTGAAAAGTAAGGCTGATTCCTATTAAGATAAATTCCTGGTGGATATTTTCATGGCAATTTATTTACAGGAAGAAGCATTAATATAATGCAAGTTGATGTATTTAACTAGGAAATATGTTTGCATGAATACTACTCGGTATATTTTGTGTACAGTTGCAAAATTATCAGTCTGGCTTCTCTCTGTTTTCTTGGAAAAAAAACACACACACTGTTTACTTTGCAGAGAATGTGCTTCTGTTAAGCTAATACCTGTGTGGGATTGGCATCTGGGAAGAGTCAGATTAACCAAACTTTCCTGTAGAATCAAATTTCTTGGGTATCCAAGAAAGGCTTTTCATTGATGCTTTACAACTGAACAAATTATCAGTTGGCAACTCTGGAATTGGTTACATTTTATGCTTTTATGCTCCTTCAATGGATAACCTGATTTTAAGTGCTATACAAGTGTAGAAACCTCTTTTGTGACTGTTAAAAAAGGGAAAAAAATAAACATGATTTAAATTTTGGCAGTTTTGTAACATTTGTGAAAACTTGTTACAAAATTTAATTCCATTTCTTCAACTGTAAGTAAGTCAACTTTTAATTCAAATTTGATCAACAACTCTGACTTTGAAATATTTGAGTAGGATAGACTTTTATCTAATTTCTACTAAATATCTACTTTTGACTCATTTATTTTGATTATCTTTGACTTAACAGGTTTCTAAATTACCTATACTTGATGTAAAACTAAGATTAATAAATTTCTTTAATATTTCAATGTTTAATTTTATTTTAATACTTTTGTATTTTATCATCAATGATGTCTCAGATTAATTGTGATTTACGTTCAAAATGAATAATTTTCACTTGGGGTGGGGGTGTGCATGCATACGCACACACACACACACACACACACACACACACACACACACACACACACACACACACACACACACACGATGAAGTCCATTTCTGAAAACTCAAATCAAGTTTTATAAACTACCTAATTTCTTTTTTTCTCCTGAATGGTTTCATAATTGTATAAATTTACTTCCTCACATGAATAAGTAAAGAGCTATTTTGTATTATAATTTTGCTGATGCAAAACCTTTTCTAAGAATGTTCAGTAGAACAAGCTTTAAATTAGGAGTATATCTGTAAATGCCAGAGAATAAAAATCACATTGATTTGGGTCTTTAACTTTGAGTTTTTACTTGAAATTCAAAGGTGCATAAACTTAAATTTGCACAGTGTGAACACTAGCATTGTCAGAAATCAACCCAAATTTTTCATACGTATATATTTTATATTTAATAAATCTATAAAAACTCTGATGCTTTTTTAAGGTTTTCAAAATTGTGTAACTTTAGTACTTTTATCTTTCAGGTGAAAGCAAGAATTATGCTGTCTTTGAATATTGTCATAACAAAGAGAAATCTGGCCAAATCAGAGAGGAGCTCAACTGGAAAGAGTACAAAGGTCATGTTCTGCAATGTGACTTCATCGAGGAAAATTTAGTTGTCTCTTATGACAAGTTGAATTCTCGGTGTCTCCTAGTTAATGGTCTTCCAAAAGATTTCAAAGACCACTCTGAACTGAAGGTTATGTTCAGCAATCACCACATTCCCATTTATTGCCAGGTATGCATAATCTTTTTTCATGTTTTCTTTTAAAACCAGTTTTATCTGTAAAATTGGTATACTAGCTTCTGTTCACTATCTATAGCTTTGTTATATTTATTGGTAATCTTTTTAGCACTGAATAGTGACATTCAGCATTTGAACACTACCTAAAGTGCAATCACCCTGGTCTTTTTTTTTTTTTTTTTACAAACAGAAATAGCTGATCTTGTGTGAATTTAACATGAATTCACTATACTTTGTATCAACACTGATGTGTTTCTCATGGTTTGTTTATCCTTGTAGACTAATTGTCAGCCACCACTATAAATCTGTTTGGTCAGATATAAAACTGAAACAATAGGCATACATATTTATATATTAGATATTACACAAATTTATTATACAACAGTAAATTACTACTGAATTCTGAGTCAGTTGCTGAAGATATCTTAATTTCCAAGAAAATCAGATGTGTAGGTGATGCGATGGAGAGTGACTTGAAATGAGAAGTCTGGTTTGTTACATTCACTTAAGTGCAACTACCCTAAGGAAAGATATCAATCCATCTCCTCCCCCAACTATGGGTTAAATAGACCCTGGAAAAATTATTTTCAACAACTTGCAATATTCACTGGTTAAAAAAAAAATTACAATTCAAAATGTTTCAGCTTTAAATTAATCATAGAGTTAAGTCATAAGAAACAAATTAATCAATTGGTCAAAAAGTCATTCAATGAAGTAGAAAATAAGTAAACTGATTTCAAAGCCAATTATTTGCCAAAATTACTGGAGACAAGAAATTTGTTTGACACTTGAACAATCCTCTTTCTTGCATGTAATGCATTATGAAGTGCTATTGTCACAAGATGATTATATGAGGATTTTGATTTGTTTGCTGTTGACAGTGTCAAGACCTTGAAAAATACAGGAAGGAAAAAGAAACAAAATTTAAAACTTTTTGTATATATTCTAGAGGAGTTATATAATTTTCAAAAAGAGCGTTTAAAAACTTTAAACGTGGCATGGAAACTTGATGTCTTCAAAGCAGTCATAAATTCTTTCTGTCTCTTCAAAGTGGCTTTTATAAATATTATAGACAAATATAAGTGAACTGAAATAAAATAACCTTTTTGTCCTCTAAAGGAATCTTAAAATAAGGTAATGATGAATTAAAGTGATAACTAAAATTTCCAAATTTTCTTATGCTCTATCTGCTTGGGAGGGAAGAAAAATTTTATTGATACTTCAAATTAGCCTGCACATTTTTATCTACAATAAATTTAAATTCAAAAAGTTTAACTGGTGGTAGATGCTATGGCGACTGAATTTTTAAGTTTTTCTTTAATATTCTTAAACTATTTGAGAAGTTTGAACCCAAATGCATATAGCATGCAGGCATTATGATAGTTTCTTCAAATATCAACTAAAACTGAATGTAATCTCTTGGACATCAGCAGACAAAACTTTATGTAATTTTTTTTTTTATATATTTACCCCCCCCCCCAACTAATTTTATGAAAACTCTAGTAATTCGCTCGCGTTGGGTTTAGTGATTACAATAGTTAAAAGCACAAGGCTTTGAAGAATGCAAATCATGTTTTTTTTGTTTTTTTTAATTGAACCGCTCGTACCTGAAAATCAGCTCTGAATTGTAGCATACAAAACTCAATAACACAAATATATTATTTAATTTCAAATGCTTTTATTTACTTTTAGTTGTTTTTATGAATATGGACAATATTTTCTGAAAGGAAAAATTTTTTTCGATGAAAAATGAATTTTTAAAACAGTTATTTGTTATTTATTTAATTATAATAGATTTTTACATTTAAGTTGTTAAAATATTGTACAATTAGTTGAAAGCCGCGTCGGGTTTCCTAAGTGTCCTTATGAGATAGATCTTTCTTTTTTACTTACTTTACAGTGGCAAGTTCTCTGTGCTTTAAAACATCAAATTCTGTGTGCTTTCATGACAGTAAATTTCAATTTTCTGTTTTTGTCTCAAAATCAATGTTTGAAAAATAGACTTGTGTGTAAACAGTAAAACCTACAAATGTATAGTCTACTTCCAGGCATTTTTATTTCTTTGTGTGCTTCAGTGATTTCTGATGATCCACAAGCATGTCTCTCTGGGTCCAATCTATAGTGTGTTGACAAAAACTGAAAAATAATTTATTGCCATTGTGAAATCATCACAGAAAGCTGGTTCTTCACCTCTGTATTTTGCTGAGAGTGTGCACCCACCAAGTTTGCTAGCTTTTTGTTTACTCACCGTGAAAGATAATCAAACCAGCATTTAAAAATCTAAATTACTAAACATTTATTTTTACTACTCTTGACGGCATGACACGCTATTCATATGCTAATATCGCATGTGGGTATTTACCCTGTGGCGACCATCAGTGACTGGTTTGGCCAGATTAATATCATGAATTAGTTTGTCCCCATGTTATTTATAGAATATGAATGTTGCAGCAATATAGGTCATAGTGATTGTGCATAAGTGACTGACTTTGCTGTGTATTGCTAATTTATGCAAAATAATGATTCTGTTGAGTTTCAGCTCAGGAATTTAAAATTTTACTGTTGGAATATTTTTATTTTTTAGCAGCAAAAATCCAGTTTTCTACTTTATTTGTGTGTGTGTCCATTTTCCATATCACAGAACTTACCACTCTAGCTTAAAAAAAAAAAAAAAAAATGACAATATTTCACTTCTGAAATGTAAATAAAACTTACTTCTATAAAACTTTTCTTAGAAATTTTTATATCTTCAAGCAGTAACTTGAAATGGACTGTTTTTGTTTTGCAGGTGCAGTGGATTTATTTTCAAACCATATTTACTGTTTATAATTTAACAAAATTACTGTTGAGAATGAAACTCTTGAGGTAGTAAATATTTATGCTATTGAGATTGTGTTTTCTCACATGAAACTCTAGAAATTGAATCCCTTGTCCTAGAGTATATTCGTGTTCTAGCAGAAGCCAAAAAATATAAATTAAGATTTTTCCAAATTGAACCTTAAATTTGCAATTACTTGTATGTTGTTTGGCTCTGTTACTTGCCAAAATTTTGTAAAGTCTTGGCAATGTAAAATCAACGTCTATGGAATACCTAGTGTTTAAAAAAAAAAAAAAAAATTAGTTTCAATGTGTGATAAGGAAGTAGTCTTAACTGCATTATGGGATAGCTGCTCACCAACATCAACTGTTCATAATTTTTGCTTGGGGGCAGTGAACTATGCTTTTCATGACTATTTTTTACTTGCAAACTTGCATTTTTAACTTTGTATCAATTTGTGAAATGAATATACGCATTGGTAGGTAACTATTTTGGGAATAACAGCCTGAATTAGTTTCTGCTGGTTAATTCAACTGCACTGGTGCAGTGGAGTTGAATTAACAAGCAGAAACTAAGTCAGGCTGTTATCCCCAAAATAGCTACCTACCAGTTTTTTTTTGTTTTTTTTTTCATTGTGCTTTGAATTTGTTTCTTACCTTAATAGTTAACTACTAATAGAAAGCTTAAGTAATAGTTGAAAAAAATAAAAAAAATATCTTTTACACTTTTTATAAATTTACATTTTTGCTCGAGTTTGTTCTTATATAATGTATTAAAATCAGCTTAATTCAACTATATTGTAAATATTTTAAAGAACTTTTACTGGGAAATATTTCAAATGACATTGTTTTGAGAGGATTTTTAAAAAATTACTGATATCAAGTCTTTTTTTTTTATTAATGTTTGCTTGTAATTATTAGAAATATTTTAATAAAATACTTCTTGGTTCAAAATTTTTACTGACCTTCTGTCCAAAATACCTATCTTGGCAATTGATCACCCCCCCCCCCCCGTGAATGTTATTAGCATAGATTATTTCCTGTTCTGAAAATTAGAAAAAATATAATTATTATTAAAGTTATAAATCGATAAAATAGTGAAAAATCTAATATGAAAATGGAATAAATTTGGAGTTTGCTTTTAGAGAAAAACATTTCTTTTTTTTTTAATTTTAATTTTTTTTTTAATACAAAGTTTTAAAAGAAATTTTAATTTTTTAATCAAATTTAAATATAATTTTCTGCAGATTACAGTAATTAAGGGTAATTTACAGCAGGTCACTAGAAATTAAAGATCAGAAATCAATTTGAACCCATTATTGTCCTGTATAATGAAGTTAATGCCAAACATCAACTAGTTTTGGGAGGAAATACATAGGATAAATCAGTTGCAGATATTTGTTCTTTTAAAATATGAAAGTCTTTGTCTGCAGCTTTTGAGTGTTGTTTGATTGATTTAACTTTCATCAAAATTACATTCGGTACTGTAACATTAAACAAAAAAAAAACATTGAGCAGGACCTCAACTAACTGCAAAGGTTTTCATATTCATTGATATTAGAATGAATCTTTGGACTCTTAAATCCAATTTATTCCACATTCACACTTTTGAGATTTATTTCTGTTAGAATAAGTCTTTGGGGAGTTTGGTCTTAACTCCAGTTTCTACCAAATATTTTGCCTTGGCACTTTAGCACTCAGATATACTTAAAATTCTGAAATATATGATAAAAAGTATAGTTTTAAGGTATGCCTGTTTATGGATAAAAGTGGACTTTTTTTCTTTTCTTTTTTTTTTTTTAAATTTTTATTTTCAGCAAGATATTCAAAGCTTGTTTTCTCTGTAGCTCATTACGCTACTGACACGAATATTTACCCTAATTGAATTGTGATTAGGGTATTTATTATTCCAGCATGTAAAATATCAGTCTTTTAAAAATTTTCTTTTCTTTTGAAATCTAGATTGTTTTAAAAGACAATGTATGCCAGGAATGTGCTATTGTGGAATATGCCACAGCTGAAGAAGCAGAATCCACTTGGAGGAACCTGAGAGAGGCATCAATCAAAGGCAATAAAATGGAGATCTCTTTCAGTGTTCCTGGACTTTCTGCAGTTCTTGTCTACAATAAAATAATCCAAAGAAAGGTAAGTTCTATTAAGTACAAGGACTTGAAGCCATACCTGTTCCAAACCTATTTTCTCAGATAAATTACTTTTAACCTTAGACATCATGGTGGATTCTTCAATTTAAATCTGTATATAACATTGTTGAAATTCTTTCTCTGTAATCTAATTACATGTTACTCATAATAGCTGCTATGATTGGATAGTCTCTTTTAACTTTAAATGGAGAAGTTTGAAAATAACAGTTGGCTATGAAGACAATCAAATATTTCTCATCAATTTTTACCTGACAGCTTGGCATGTATCTGTTTGGTATTATTTTCCTCTTAAAACCAATCTAATTACTAGTTTCAACAGCTAAAGTCTTTAAATTTTTGTAAAACTGGTAAATGAGTTTCACTTAGAAGTTGGTTATAAATATTTAATTATGTTTGCATTTCCTTGTTTTTCGGGGCCAGTGTTTCTGTTTATAATATTCATAATTTTATTAATATTAGTCTGTTTTTTTTTTTTTTTTTTTTTTTTTTTCCAAAATATGTTCTTTCACAAATAGAAAAAAGAATTAAAACTAAATTTTGAAGAGTCCTTTTCTTTTTAAAAAAAATTTGATATTTTTTAGTCTTCTGAATATAAATAAACATTTAAGTTTCCTTTTTAAAAAATCTAAATTTGTTAGTGTTCACTTTTAATTTAAAAAAAATTTTTTTTTGTAGCATCATGCTCTTTTTATGGGAATGTCTCTTTTGGTCTATATTCTCCTCAAATATATTATTTTATACCATAACATTTATGCATAGTCTTATATAGCTAGTTATTTTATCCTGCTACTTTTTTAAATACTTTTCTAATTTGATGATGAAAATGTGAATTAAAATTTTATTTTGTTTACTTAACAGAAACATTTTTACTGATTAATATCTAATAACTTAAAGAATTTGTAGTTGAAATGTAAAAAAAAAAAAAATTCTCTCATACTTTATTGAAGATGAACTGTTTTAGTTCTTTGCATTCTGAATATATTAACATTTTTATTTGTTTATAATTCTTTCACTAGTTTTTTTTTTCTCAATAATAGCCCATTAAAGGTTTAAATTTCCCCCTTAATACTATTTGTATAATTGTGAGTTGAATTTTTTTTCTTTAAGAAAAATTCTTATTTGCTGGCTTTTTTTTATTATCTTTATTTCAGTGATGTAGCTTTAATAATGTAGTTGATCTTGTATTCTGTGTCATACTATTGCATATTCTATACTAAATGTTAATATCTTTAAAAAAATAAAAACTGACTCTTATTTAGTGTTGGGCAAGGTATATATAGAAATATTAAAGTTTAGGATTTTATGTCTATATTTTTGAAATGAGGAATTACATGCCTTTTACATTTGGGCAAGTATACACATTTTGAGTGTTACACTGTTTCAGCTGTTGTACACTCTGGCCATCTTCAGGTATTTTGTTATACCCAGTTCCCTTCTCAGAATTTTGAACTGAATCCTTTATGGAATAGGATGTATGGGTGGTGTAGTGGATAGCTGCTTGGAATGAGAGAGCAGAGTTTGAATTTCAGTCATGTTTGTTACACTCAATCACACATAAGTAAAACAGTATGATTTGTGGGGGGGGGGGGGGCTCCTCTCCAAAATATTGTAGATGCAAGATTCATTCACAGAATGGAAAAAAATTCTCATAATACAAAATGTATTTTGGTTTTAAATAATCCACAAAATATGAATAACCTGTTAAAAAAAAAAAAAAAAAAAAAAAATGTAATCCACTGGAGTAGATAGGTTCTCATTCCATTTTTCATTCTTAGAGTATAATCTTGAGAAAAGAATGAGAATTAAAGGATTCATTTTAAAATACCAACAAGGTCACCAAGTATAATGCACCCTGAGGATGGCAGGAGAGTACAATGGTTGAAACATGAACATACTAGTCCAGGTGTCAAGGTATATAATACAGGATTTTAATCAACTTTTGATATGTATCCTTTTTATAACTGATTTGTTTTCCATTTCCTTTTGGTCTGGGGTTGTATTTGAAATTCAGGGAGTTCAAAACCTAATTTGAAGCTTTATTGACTGATTCTGATTAGGCTTGGGAAAATTGCATCAATACTGAGTTATTGCTTTCAAGAAGGGACACTATTTGAATAACAACATTTGTCACTATTTCCTAATGTAGTCATTTTTGTATTCTTAATCATATTTAACTGTAATTGTTTTTTGATTTATTGGGAAAAGTACCTTTAAAGAAGCTATAATTACACCTAACATTTTGTTACTTTGAGCCAGCTAACAGCTTAACTCAGTTGGCAGTAACTTGAAGCTTTCAGCACAATAGTAATTTATTTAGTTTAAGCTGAAACCTGTCATCAATTTTATCATTTCACCCCAAGCAGAGTAATAAAGTCACTCAGATGCAGAGGGTTACTGAGTTTGGGGGAATATGAAAAAAAGAAAACCTTATTAAAGACAACAATAAAACAGGAATTGCACTTAAATTTTTGAACACCAAAGTTGACTGAAAAGCAAGAATTTAATTGCTTAAGCAACTTGTAACTATTAAATACTTGATAAATTGACTATAAGAATGGATACTGAAGGCCTCTTAAATACTAAAATGTATGTTTTTTGTTCTTTTTAAATGACAGTTACTTCTAAAGTAACTGTTAATCTCATTCTATATTTACTCAATATGACACAGACTACAAGATTGCATTTTTTGTACTTTTGTTGCTTTTTATTTTTTATGTATTTAAAAAAAAAAAAAACCAAAAAAAAAAAAACCAACAATCATGCCAATTTGTCCACACCCTGCCCTCCCTCCAGAATCTGACACTTTCATGACTCTAGAATTTGAATGCTTGTGATTTGTGAGTGTGTTTAAGACTGAGATCTCGACTGGGCTCTTTTTTTTTTTTTTTTTTTTTTTCTATCTTCAGTTGTTCATTCCTCCTCCTCCTTACTGCTCCTCCTACTGGCACTTGCTCTGCCTATGTAGTCAACATGTTTAACCATTTTAGTCTTCAATACAATATTTGAATTGTGAATAGTGTCTATTGCGAATGTACTTGTGTATATGAACTGTGCAGTCTGACTTGTGGATGTTTTTATCTTAGTGACATGTCTGATACTGAAAAGGGCTGCTTTCACTTCCGATTTCATTAAAGAATCTTATTTTGCTATATTTAAAGTGTTTATTCATTTCTCTTAATTAGCCTTTCCCTACCTGAAAAAAATATCTATAGAATATGTAGCTTTATTTGGAATTAGGCATGTCCATGTTTACAATTCTATTGATGCAAAAACAATGTGTTTATGGTCCTGATAAACTTTTTTTATAAAGCGGTGATATTTTGCTCCAATTTAGGATTACTTTTTGACTATTGAAATAAGTATTTTTTTACATACACACAAAAAAAAAACCTTACTAAATTGAACATAGTGAATCAGTTTTAGAGTTTTAAATAAATTACTTGTAAATATAATTTTAGTGCAACTGAGAGCAGAAAAATTTGAAGCCTTTTCTATTGAGAATTTGTGATATAATCATTTAATGTACATATTTTTGTCTTATTTTTCAAGTAATGTTTGAGAAGTTGATCAATGAATGTGTAATGGAAAAATAAATGCTTGTCTGCCTGTATTTATTTATTTTTTTTTTTCCCCATTTTTTATTACAATAAAAATTTGTCAGTGTTGTTATACAATTGCTGACTTTTATGTCTACACATCCCATGTCACATTTTCTGACTGCCTGGTCACTTTGGTAATGTCTCCTTTTCATTTGTGTTGTAATAGAGACCCTGGATGTGTTGGTGATTGTGATAGTGTGATTTTTTTTTTTTTTTTTAAATTTTTTTTCTTCAGTTTTCATACATCTTGCCTATTCTGTTCTTTCATTTCTTACCTGGATCATACACAAATTTGTTGTGCTAGTCTATCTGTATATCGATTCATCATGGTCAATGGATTTATAAAATAACTTTTCTTCCAGAAACAACATATTTGGCAGAATTTTACTTTTCTTCTGCCATTTTATTCTTTTCAAATATCTTGGAAGCTAGGAAATTTTCAGTTCTTATTGTGGACCTTATGGCAAAGAAAACAGGCAAGAAATTTGTATGTAACTTAATTTCACTGTTTATCTTACATTAGTCATGCTTTTGCAAAATGTAGATTTAAAAATAAAAAAAATATATAAGCTATATTATGGAGTTAAAGGTAACATTATCTTCCCACTCTTTCTTTTCTGATGAAGGAATTATTAAAAAAAATTAACTTTTACAGGCCAGTATGGACCAAACAGTTGCATATTTTATTTAAAGAAAATAGAAATAATTTGAGTGGAAGGAAAATGTCTATAGAAATCTTCAGGGCATTAGAATTTTAAAAAATAGATTTGTCATGTTTTGATATTTTTTTTTTTCGTTTTCATTTGTAAATGTTCGTCTTTGGTTGAATTGTGGATTCTCCTCAGGTAATCAATCACCTGATAATACTCTTTAAAATTTGCTTTGTTAGGCCTTTTCTTTCTCTTCATTCTGTCAGTTGCTCTTGGCTATCTTTGTGATCTGTTCCTGCTTTTGTGTAGTAGGGGTTTGAGCAGTTGAGGAGGAATGACCTATCTCTACTGCAGACCTCTGAAGGGAGGCAACTTTTCTTTTAACGTTCGAATGTTGATTGGCTTTCTATATGCCCTGCTCTTTACAGCTGGTAGCAACCAATCGTTTTTTTAAAACTATAATGACTATTGTTGCTGCAGCACAATGTATCTGGTCCCCACATTGGAAATTTAATCACAGGAAAAATTAACCCCCCTGTGCATGGCATGTCTGTGTGGGTGGATGTGAAATAGTTGTGGTCCCAACCATCCCTCTCCTGACCTTGTGGTCCCAATCTGTTGTTGTGAGCTGTGTCTGTTGTGTGTGTTGTCACTGTCTGTTTGTTTGGACTTCAGGAGAAGAAGGCCACCCCATTCCAAGTTGGACCAGCATTGAACAGCTCCAAGTCAGGCCTCTTGCCTGACCCTGTGTTTCCAAACCCTTCAATGATGAACAACCCTTTAGTGAAGGGCTTGGCCAATCAGAATCCAAAATGTAAGTATTCAAACTAAAGCTGACCGCCATTCCTCCTCCTCTTGTCTCCTCCTCTTCCTCTTTGTCCCAGTGACGTGGCTTCCAGTGGGTTGACTGCCCTTCACAAATTCATTCATTTGTTGAATCTTAGCTGTGCTTGCTGTACCATCAAACATCTAAGTCTTTCGCTATGTTTGTATTAATTCTTCGTTAATTTTTAAATGTGAGTAGCATTATTTTAGCACCCCCCCCTCTACATTCTATAAAACCATGTTGTCCAATTTTACAAAATTCATGCTATTTAATAAAATGCTTGCATATCAATGAAGATCAGTCTGCTGATTGTGGTTGACTATTTATTAGATTTGCAATTCTAAGAGGAATTCAAAGTTTGCTGGAAAGCAGATTGTGTTAGAATTTAAACCAAGAATATTTTAATGCATTCAGGTTGATAAAAATATTCATTTGGCTATTTTGCACTAAATGCCCATTGTTTATACTTGGCCAAAATACTGACATCTTTTTTAGCTTAAAAGGATGTTATTACCTAATGAACTACTTTAAATTTCTTAGCATTTTTCTTCTAAAAATAAGTCATAAACAATGCCCTTTTAATTTGGGGATAGACAGCATCTTTGATGTTCAAATGTTTTTTTTTTTTTTTTTTTTTTTTAAAAACTGCTTAAAAATTCTTTGACTGTGTAGTGCTTCTGAAAATCCAGGGAAAGATTAATATCACTTTTTCTTAGCTTTTTGCATATTTTGAAATATTGCAATTTAATTTATTTATTTTAATAAAAAATCCCATGCAAATCCAAGTCTTATGTACTCTTTTCATTCTAACTATTGATCTAATTTCATTAATTCTTGGTTGTTTAATTTTTTTCTATTTCTTTTTTTTTTTTTTTTTACATTGCTTCACTTACTGTGTTTCATGGTATAGCAAGTTGTCACGAGAACACCAAGTTCAAAACTGACTAATATACTTGTACCAAAACACACAAAAATATACTGCCTTCTCTTTTTCATTGATCACTATTTTTTTCTTAAATCTATGATTGAAATAAAGCCAAGAACTTTTATGTTCATTCAACATTAAGGATATTATATCTAAATCCTTTGACTCGTATGCTGTATGTAGACTACAACAAGTGTTGTGTAGCCTGATGAGGATAAAATCCAGTGATTTGGACAATGTTATTTTTTGCACTGTTCTTCAATTTTATCTATTTTTATCAAGGGCATCAACAGTCAGTGTGATTGGAGAGAAAAGTGGTGATTGTTATCATACAAAGGGGTAGTGAAAATTTTTTGGTGCAACCAAAAAAGCTCTGCCCCAACAATTTTTTTTAGTTTGATTTTTAGGATTTGGGTTATGCCAAGAACTTTCATCATCCCCTTGTGTGTGTAGAATATTTGTTTGGCTTGGAAAAGGCAGGATGAAGTGTTTTGGTCAGTGGGCATTTTCTATAATACTCTTACGAGTGTAGCAATGCAGTACACATTTTTTGTTTGTTTTACATTCATCAGGCTACTAACATTTGTATGATATATGGCACTAAACTAAGTTTGTTTTTTATTATATAAATGATTTCGGAAATTAATCTGCAAAGGATATGTGCATAGTTTGTCCAAAAAAATGTTTTTTTTTTATCATGCATCCATTTGTAAAAAAAAAAAAAAAAAAAAAAAATGACAAAAGTGAAGGCATTTTCATTCATAAGCTCACAAGTATTTTTCTTTTCTCTTGTCTTTGTGTTCATTTTGATACTGATGTTTGATTGATGATTATTTAAAGGCGGTAAAAAACCCAAACAGGCTTATTTCAGAATAAGTTCATGGTAATATTAATTTTCTAATACTTAGTGGGAGAAATGAAATTCTTGAAGATTTATATATGAAGGTGGGAAGAGGTTATTATGAATTAGTTAGGATGGTTGTGCAGGCAATGTGCACAATTGTAATTTAATTTATATGCTTGTAAAAATCCATTTAGTCTTCACTGCTGTCTTTTGTGGTTTTCATTTTACATTTCACATGAAACTAATTGTAGTATCAGGAATTCTTTTGGTTTCAATCTGGGATCATAATTCCTCTGTGATTTCCTTGTAAATGTTTTTTTTCATTCAGGTTAGATTTCAAAAGTACATAATTTTATATGTCAAATGTTTTTATTAAAATGTTATTAATGATTTACGCATGTAAACTTAGTTTTATAAGCTATATATATATATATATATATATATATATATAATTTTTTTTATGATTATTGCATTTTAATTATGGAATGTTTCAAATTTGTGAAAAATCTGGAGATGTAATTTTCTTTCCTGAAAGCCATATTCTTTCATTGACATATTAAATTTGTTGCTGTTAAATGACAGCTCATGTAAATAAAATTTAGTTTTTAATTTTTGTAGAGTGTTGTGGCTAAGTATGGTTGCATAATATTGTGGAAACTTATGTTCAGCACTTTCTCACCTTCTCATATATGCATACAAAATTCTACAACATTTTTTTTTTTTCAATAACATTTATCACGGTTGCAGATCTATCAAAACAAATGTGCATGCTTTCTATGGAATTTGCACGTACACATGCATGGTATTGCACGTGTGAACTGTCCCATGTACTTTTTCATGAACTCCTCCTCAGCTTCGACAGTACAAATCCCAAAGGCACTTATCAAATTTTTTTTTTCCTTTTTATTTTAACCACAATAAAAACGAAACTTGTATTTCAAAAGCCAAGTTGGAATTTGCAAATTAAATTCTTTCTCTCCTTTCTTTTACTCCTTCTGAATTCTCACGATTAGTTTTATTGCCAGGTGAGTGTTGAGAGTATGAAGATGGATGTTCAACATGCATGCCTCTTTCAAAGGAGGTGTTGCGTGTACACTGCACAATTATCATCTTTTATCCTCTGCATGTGCTGCTGCTTCCACTCTGTCATGTTTACTGGCATTAATGGTTTTCTGTTTTTCTGGCTTTCATTGAAATGTAAGAAAAATACTTAGCAGCAATGATGAAAATTGGTGGCAATTACTATCTCCCTGAGGTAGGCTTGTAGTTTTATTTTTGTAACTTGTATAAAAGCCATTATTACTGTGTAGACTATATTGCCAGTTAATATGAATTGGGTTTGCAAAAGTTTCACATCCAGTATAGTGTGACTTATAATAGTTCCAATACTTCAAAGTGTTTGTTCTTGGCAGCACTGGATTTTTTTTTTTTTTTTTGTAATAAACCCTATATTTTTAAAGATCTGTTATGTGTCTTCTATATGGACTTATGTCTTTTGTTGCCCTTGTTTCTTGATCCAGTGTTTCAGTTGAAATTGGCAATATATTCTTTTGGGTGAATTTTACATCATTATAAAGTATGACTCTCACCTGACTTTTTTTTTTTTTTTTTACAAATCACTCCCAATCAATTACTTTCTGCTTTTAACTATGTTGGATGTGTTTCTAACCTTTCACTTTTAAACTTTTACACATCCACGCCTACACACACATACATCCCATATTGTTACTAACTATGAGCTGTAATTTGAATTGGGGAGATGGGTATGTTTTGTTATTGTGTTGCTTTAAGCAAGCTATATTTTTGTGTGTATGTATTGACAGAGATCAAGAACATTTTTTCTCTCTCTTCCTTGACTTTGTTCTCAACAAAGGGCCTGACATTTTTTGGAATGACATTGTTTACCCTTTAACTTTAGTGATGCATGTCTGCCTGTTCTTTCAGTGCTACAACAATTCCAGCAAGCTCTGCAGCTTCTGCAAAAGACTTATATTCATCAGACAATTGTTCGCAATGCAAAACCAGGTAACTATACTTTCTTCCTTTGTCTGCCTGGCTGAATGAGTGTCCCATTCCATCCTTCCCACTTAGATCAATACCCCTGCAAAAGTTTAGATGGCCTACAAGAGTTCTGTGAATTTTTTTACATCAATAACTGTCCTTTTTGCAAAGGATCGTTTACAATTTGGAGATGAAGATAAACATCAATTTTAGGTTAATCTTGAGACTAATTCATAAGGTATCTCCATCTGATCTATACATTTGTTGAATCTATACAGCTACAATGCATCAATTAACTTTTACAAGATTTTCAATGTAAACAACAGCAGCAGCAATAATAATAATAATGCTAAATTTTTGTGTTTATGCAAACATGAAGATATCATTCAATTTTAATTTCTGTTAAAGATCTTAAAATGGATTATTTCCTTGTATGAATGTGTGCGTGTGTGTGTGCATTGTTCTTGTTTTAAATGAGGTGTTAGGCTGCATCCATCCAGTGAAAGTTTGTTATATTCCAGGTCTGCTAGGTCCTGGCCCCAATGTGTCACTGAACCCTTTGATGAACCCAAACATGCAACTAGGCCTGATCATTTTGCTTGCTCTTCAGATGCAGGGACAACGCCAACAACTGGTATGTGTAAATTTAATTGGTATCCTATGGTATCTTTGGATCTTATAAAATCTTCACTTTTACCCATTTATAGATATTTTTTATTACTTTTGGATTGAACTTTAAAGAAAAGGAAGGGGAGGTGTATGTGACTTTCTTTTAAAAAAAAAAAAATGTATAAAATGCATTTTTGGATGTTGTACTACAGGTTTTTCAGATTCTCTTTTAAATATTACTCTGGGTTGATCAGTTATCAAGTGTCTACCCGTATTCAAATTTGTTGTCTTATTTGTAAACTTGTGATCTCTGAAGGTGGCCACTGGCCAGGGATTTTGTAAATTTTCCTCAAAAGTCAGGGACAATGTAGAGTCTGGTACTCTTCCCTCTTAACTGGTTCATTGAAATAAGCTTATATATTGTCTGGTACTAGTTCAATCGAATGGTTTACTGATTAATATCCTGTAGAATATGATATTGAACCACTGAACTGCTTCGTTGATTGATGCTCTGTGGAACCAAGGATATTCTACATCTGAACTTAACTGTTGAATTTGGGTTTTAATCAAAGAGAATATCTTCAAACTAACTCATTTTCTGTCCTTTGTGTCTTTTTTTCCTTAGTAAACTTATATCTACCATTGATGAACCTTTTTACTATTATCATTTGGTGTGTTATCCAGTCAGAGATCTGCCCAGAACTTTTATGTTGGATAAAGAGTGGCTAAATGAAAACTTGAGAAAAAAAATTTTGAATTATTTTTCTTATTTTATTTTTTAAATTATATTTTGTCTCCTGATGCTAAATAGACAAAAGTGTCATGGTTTGCTACAAATGAAAAACATTTAGAAAAAAAAAAAAAAAAAGGAAAAATAATGGTTTCTTTAGGTAGTAATTATTTTTTTTTTTTTTTTTCAAAGGCCTTGATAAAATTGCCAGGAAAAAAAAAAACACCTTCCCAAAATGGGTGATGGCTAGGTATTTGACCTTATGAAAATAGAAAGATAAGACTATTTTCTGTTTCTTTTAATGCTATAAATTCTGCCAGGCCATATATTGTTATATAGTAAAACTGATTACAATATTTTTTTATCAATGTCACAAATCCATTTTCTTTCAGTTCACTGGACCACTGGCAAAACAACTTAATATGCTAACAGCACTTGGACAGCAGGTAAATATCAATTGACTGTCTGTCCATTTGTTAGCTACTTATTAACTGTTCTTTATTTAGGAGATAAACATTCTCATGAAATTTTAATCTTGTAGTTTGGTTTTTTTTTTTTTTTTTTGCTTTTTTTTTTATAAAAATATGATAAACACTTTGTGAAAGCTTGAATATAATATTTGGATCACATTAATTTTTCCATTCAATTCTACAATTTTTTTTTTTTTTTTTTTTTTTTTTTTTTTGTTTGTTTGTTTTTTAACTGATGCAAATATTTATTACTCTATGGGTGAGAGTAACTTTAGATTGTTATTTGCATTTATCTTCACCTATTGATAGGTGTAAAATTTAATAACTGTCTAACTATTTACATCATTACTTCCACACTTTGAAAATTACTAAAACAGATGTATTAGTAATGACTGAAAGCTTGTAGAAAAAAAAAAAATTCTGAATTTTTCTTTTATCATTGAATCTCCTTATAATAAAACTCTTGAAATGCTTCTTCTCCATTCACTGAGATTTGATGACTTGGTTTCTTATTGCAGTCCAATAATTTTGATGGTCTACATTTGGCTTTTGCTTTTTTTTTTTTTTTTTTTTTTTTTTTTAAATTGAAACGTGGAGGTAACATTGTGTGGCTATTTAAAAAAACAAAACAAAAAAACACTCACTCCATAAATATAAAAATTTGAAAATCTCACTGCTTGGGTGAGTTTCTGCATTATTTGCGCTGTTGTCATGTTATGGCAATGTTGAGTCGGTATTTATGGGATGAGTTGAACCCTAAAGGGTTAATATATAGTTATTGTAATTCTATCAGAAATAAATGTAATGTTTTGATAAATTTCAGTATAGTTTGTAATTATCTGAACACATTTCTATAAATGTTTATTTTTTTTCCATTCATGTACAATGTTATAACTTGATTTACATGAAGATCTGTTAATGTAAGACTGTATAATTTGTCATATTTTCATTTTTTTTTTTTTTTTTAATTTCTCTTAAATACTATTAAAATAGTACAGATTAATGTTTACAGTTCATGAAATGTTGAACTCTATAAAATCTATATTTCTTGATTGCTAAGAATGTGGTCCG
Source organism: Acanthosepion esculentum (assembly GCA_964036315.1). Classification (NCBI taxonomy): domain Eukaryota; kingdom Metazoa; phylum Mollusca; class Cephalopoda; order Sepiida; family Sepiidae; genus Acanthosepion; species Acanthosepion esculentum. The sequence goes on from OZ038487.1 coordinate 29,413,756, forward strand.
AGTTTTTTTTTTAAAAAAAAAAGAAAAATTGTCATGCTCATTTCCCCCCTCTTTCTTTCTCTCTTTCCAGTCAAACTTTCAAGCTGCTCTCAAAGGCCAGAAACCATCTTTACTTGGAGACCCAATGACTGCTCAGGCCAATCTCCTTGTACAAAACCTAATGTCTCAAATGAACAATGAAGCAAGTGAAGAGACAAACCGCCCCAAGCCAGATGTAAACCCACTTCTCACTAGTTTGAAAGATAACATGGCGGCGGCTGCAGCAGCAGCGGCGGCAGCAGCTATGCCCAAACCAATTAAATTTCCCTTTAACCCTCCTTCACTCTCAGATCTCCAGAAAATTCAAAATTTAAATATTCAACAGTTGATGGCACTTGGACAATTGATGAGCACAATGCAGAACTCTAGCAGTTCTTTGCAGAACCTTCCAACGGCAGCTGGAGGAGGAGCTGCACCAGGCTTAACTCCTGGAGCTGCAGCTAGTATTGGAGAAGCTACCAAGGGACTGCTTGGAAACCCTCCTCAAACAGGACCTCTTGCTGCTGGTGGTGGTGGTGGCCAGCAACAGAAAGCTTCTCTCTGGGGTAGTGGCAGTTGGGGAACAGGTGCTAGCAGTAGTGGATCCAACTTGGGTACTCCTCCTCAGATAGGAGTAAATGTGGCAGGCAAACCAGGACTTCTTCCCAGTCCAAACCCAGGGACACCTGGAAATAATAGCATGGCCTCAGGTTTCAACCAGAATGTTGCTGCAGCTGCAAATTTTATGCGTAACCTGCAAGTCTTAGCTGCAGCTCAGCAGTTAGCATCTGGTGGTGGTGGTGGAAATGCTGGTGGTAGCACAGGCAGCAGTACTGGTAATAACAACAATAGTACTGGTGGTGGTGTAGGCAGTGCTACAATGAGTCATACAAGCAACAATCAAGCCCTCACCTCTAACAAAAGGAAGAATACAAGCTTTGGAAGCAGCTCCTTACTTGGAAGCCCTCCTCGGTCTAACCAGAACAATACCTCGATGACACCAACACCTCTACGGTCATCAGGTCTTTCTAGCTCCTTTTCAGGCAGCAGCAACAATAACACTAGCAGCAGTAACAGCAGCAATTTTGGCTACAATGATCCTTTAAGCAAGAGGTTATCTGGTGGCAGTAGCAGCAGCAGCAGTTTCTTTAGCCAGGACAAGAGGAGTGGCCTTTTGCCCCAACCACTGTCAAGCCAGACATCCAGTTCGTCTTTAAGTCGTTTTTATGACAGACTTTCAACTAGCAGTTCCACAAGCCGTGGGCACACTCTTGGATCATCACTGAGTGGGTCTAGCAGTTACAGCCGAAGTGGGTTGTATACTGGGGGCTATAGCAGCCAGAAATATCAGGTAAATATGTCCTCTTAGGATGTGTCCTTGTAATCGAGAAATGGTCTTTAAGTGTATTCCTGTTTTGCACTGTTAAACGTTTTGTTTTTCTCAATCACTCAACTCTTTAGCATGATTGGCACTTTTATTCATTCACATCTTTTTGTACTTGAAAATTATTCTTTTTTATGTTGTATTTTTCATTTCTAAATAGCTTTTTAGTTTTTTTTGTTTTTTTTTAATTCATGACAATCTAAAGTTTTAAAAGACATTTTGCCTATAGTTACAATTGCTGCTGTTACCATGTCTTGGAAATTCAAGAACACTTTTTCAAAAATAACTTTTACATTTCAATCTTACGCTATTTAAGTTTCTTTGTATTGCATATTTTTTCTACTTTTAATTCTTCTCCTTTCTAATGCTTCTTTATTGAAAAATTCTGTGATTATATGAGAAATGTACTGAATTTAGTTTGAGCATTCTCCCTGCTTTATGGTTTCACTTGTTTATACAGACACAATTCTGTAGACAGCATTGTATTTATCAAATAGATTTTGGTTTGACCAAATCTAGTGTCTTGGATTTACTATAACTTGCATTTTTTTCTTATAAAAATTGACATGTATATTTTGTATCGGTAGTAGAAATTAAACATTAAAAACAATTTTGTATGACTCCTTGTTGGAAGAAAAGATAGTCAATGCATTAATTATAAAGAAAAAAATCTTATAAAATTTTACAATTTGATATGAAAGCTTTTTATCTTTGGATATCTTAAAGATGTCGGTTTGATTTTTTTTTTTTTCTTCACTGAAAATATTGATAAAAGCAAACCTGCAGATTTCACAAATTTGATGTGTAAGCATTCAATTTACTTAACTAGTATCTAATTCTGAGACCAAACTGTTTGCATTGTAGTTGAAAACAAATGCTCCGTTTAAAAGAAGAATATATATATATTTTTTAATTTTTTTCTTCTTTCTGAAACTGGCTTCGATAGTTAGTCTCCATTTCTTTGTCCTGAAATTCAGTACCGTTGGGGAAGGGGAGGGATGTAGCAAGGGAAACAACTCAAATATTGTTTCCTTCAATTTATTTCCCTTGTATCTCTCATAATCATAATGAGCTTCACTGCACTCTTGTAACCATGCCCCAAAAGAAGCCAAATTTAGTAGTTATCTATCATAAACTTATGAATTTTAATTTTGTGTAAGCACTTCAATTATTCACATTACTTCACTTTTAATGTGTTACTGTTATTGAAGAAAAGATTGCCAGCAATATTTTGTCTATATATATATATATATATATATATATATATAAAAGACTAAAATAAAATATTGCTGTGTGTATTGCTTTAAATTTCTTAATTTCTGAAAAGTATTACCCCCCCCCCCCCCAGTTTAAATTTGTTTATTGGCTGTTCAGTATATGTAAAACATTTGCTACTTTGATGAAAACTTTTGCATTTGGTTTTCTCTAGTTTTTTTTTACAAATTTATATTGATCTATAACTTTATACAAAGTTTTATTTACTTTTCATAAACATGGTTCTTATTTGCTAAATAATTCTTGATCAGAAAATAGTCACGCTTTAACTGCAGTGCCTTAAAAAAAAAAAAAATGAAACATAGGTGTCTTGTGATCTTTTTCTTTGCTAAAGATTGAGATTTCTAGAGATTCTTGTTTCAAATGGTTTCTTCAAATTCATTAAAAATCAATATGCTGAAAGACATATATATATATATATATATATATATATATATATATATATATATATATATAAAAAATTTGGCTATTAAAAGTAGCATTTTTTTTTTATATTACTAAATGCTATTTTATGAAATGCTAGTGGTAGAAGTTTTTTTTTCTTTTCTTTCTTTGAATCAAATTTGCAAAATGTTCATAACTGCAAGTTGTACTTTGGTTTCCTCATTTCTCTTGCATCATGAGGACTATCCCTTAGGCTCTTTGCCACAATGAATTGGTACGGTAGTAAGGTTACTTTTTGACCTGAATGGCAGGGACTGATTTTCTTATTCCACCCACTGAACTACCTCCTAATAATTTGTAGGCATGAAGAACAAGGTATTAAATTCAAGGAGTAAGCCAATGATGTCATCGATAAGATACCTATTCACCGTTTATGAAACCTTTATTTTAAATCTACTTGATTTGTATTTAAATTTTGGAGTATAATTTGTTGTAGCATTTTACACTTTTTAATTATGAAAATACTGATCTTGAATATTTGTACCTATGTAGCAAAATTGACAAGGATTTGCAGTTCTGACTACATTTTCTTATATTGATATCAGAATTAGTTCATTTTTTGAACAAAAACTAAATTATCATTTTTCTAACAAGTGCCTTTGACTTCTTTTATTCGGATAGGGATTTTACAAAAAAATTTAACTTGCTTGCCAAAATTTTTGTATTTACTCCTTAAGCATACATACAATAAAAACAGAAGATACAAGGTCTTAAAACTTGGGAATCTGTGATTGCAATGACTTATCTATCAGATTATCTTGAGTTTACAATCAATTCTGGTTGCTTGTTGTGCACAATAACAATAATGTTAATAGAAAACGAACCTACCAGCCAGTCTCTTATCTAAAGAAAGAAAAAATACAATGTTCAGTTAATATCAAATTGATTTATAAAGAAAATGCTACTCAAACTGATCTTGGCTATTTGTTTTTGTTGATTAATATGGAAATACTAATTTTTTTTTTTCTTTTTCTGTTGATTGCAAATTTATATAAATTTGTAAATTTTATTTTGTAATAAAATATTCTGATGGAACTTTGACTTATTTTTCTCCTCCTCACAATACCTTTTGTCCTAATCTGAAAGCTTTGAGTAGAGAATGTTACAAATATATCTGAGTGATTTTGATCACACACACACACACACACACACACACACTTTTGTTTCTGTCATGTTTGACACACTGTTTGTACTAATCATCCGTTTGTCTGCATCTTTTGCTGTCATTGTTGTCTGCACTGTGCATCCTAACAAGTGACCAGGCCTTGTCAAATCTTTGCTGGTATCACTGCCAAATGAGTTTCTTGTTTAGCCACGTTCGCCTGTACACTTATTTTTACTATGCAATTGTAACTTGACTGGATGACTCCGTTCAGAACTTCTTTAAAATACTCGTCAAATTCCTTTATTGAAAATGTTTTACTAATAAAGTTACTGGTAAAGCAGCAAAAGTCGGCTATCCATGAAGTCAGTTGCTTTAAGCATTCAATATTACTGGTCGGTTGCCATTTAATCCGTCTGAATGACTTTTATTCTACTTAAATGTATGGAACTGGTCGGGTGGGGGTGGGGATTATAAAATAGCAAAGCAAGAAATTGGATAGCAGATATTTTATTTTCAAGTATGGACATGTACTGTGTTTTCTTTTTTGCTGCCTTCAAAAGCTGATATTCAGTGGCTGGGATGGTGGGGATGTGGTTAACTGGATGCTTATATAAAGGTAATATTCCAATTTCTTCAATGTCTATTGCACACTCATCTGTTTCTCTTGAAATGTCTTCTTCCTGTCACTTGTATCCATGTTCTGCCTCACCCTGAAGACGACATCAGAATGAACAGCGCCAAGAAAGCCATGTGAGCAGCTAGATAGTTTAAGAATTTTACATCTGTATTCATTACCTTATATCTTAAAAAAAAAAAATTGAATAAATTTACTTCATTGCTAATTAGAAATGATTAGCAAATGCAGGTAATCGGTTGCGCTTTCTCGTCACTTAAATTCAGGGGTTATGCATGCATTTCTAGTGTCACTCGGTATTTGAGCTGTTAGCCAAATTTTTCAAATCTTTAGTTAAAAAATCGCAAATAGCCATAAAGGAAGGAGTAGTCTGTATTCAGATACACGTCTCTTGACCAACAACTTATCTTCTTTCTTCAGTCTAGCAGCAGTGGTGGCACAAGTTCTGGCAGTGGTCTTCTGGGTGGCGGCAGCAGTGGTTCTGGTGGTGGGGGCTCTGTTGGAACTGGTCTGGCCAGTGGGGGCACTAGTGGCTACAGTGAATACTCCAGCGATTCCTACAACCAGCAGTACGGCAACTCAAACAGTGACCAGTATTATGACAGCTACAACAACTACTATGACAATCAGGTGAGTTGTCAACAAGTTGGACACCGCTCACCGTCTTCTTTTTTAAATTTTTTTTATCATTTTAATTATAATCTCATTAGGATTTGAGTATTAAGCTATAAACCTCTTTTGGTATTGAGGATCAGCAAAAGATTATCATGGGCTTTTATTTATAGCAGATGCCAGCATGTTGGATCTGAATTTTATTTTACTTTTTCTTTTAATATGCTACATTTGTTCCTGTATAAAGCAGAACCCAAATTAGTCTCCCACCTCTCTCTCTCTCTCTCTCTCTCTCTAGCCCAAATTTGACAATTTTGTGTTGTCACTTTTTCTTCCTCTTTGCCTTGTCAATTTTGTTTAGTACATTGCTTTGCTTTCATTCTTAATGAGAAACCTACTCTGTTTAGAGGTAGCACACAATTCTCTATCTTAAATTGAATGAAACCTCTTACAATTTGTCAAAATAGGCATTTCTGTTGTACTCTAGAATGTTCATGTTTCATATTTTGCTGAAGTATTCAATTAAGATGCTTACTTATTGGAATATTTATCGCAGATTTTCTTACAAAAATAAGATGAAAGTCGTGCTGAAGTTAGAATATCTCTGTGATTAAAAAGAAAACTAATTTTTTATAATGATAAACTTGTTAAAATGACTACCGTATATATATTAAAGTATAGTCAGTTTTTATCAGTTATTTTAAAAAAATAGAATGCACTATACACGTTTTTAAATTTTTAAATTAAAATAAAATTTCTTTTAATTCTTACCAGGCATTGTTTTACTTATCTAGTAATTTATCTTAGATTACTTATAATTGCAGTGTTAATATCTAACTAGGAATCAAGGGAATATCTAATACACCAGTTGTTGGCTATAACTGGTCTGTAATCGTCCCTGCCATCCAGATTGCAATGTCTGCTTTTTTCTATTGCAGTCATCATACCAATCTAACTATTCTGACCAAGATGGGCGTGGAGGTAGTGGTTCTGGTGGCACTTATTATGCCTCTTCCAAAAACCTTTCATCTGGTGACTACAGTTTTAACAGTAACAAAGGAGACATTTCTGGCAGCTATTCTGTATGTATCAACTAATATATAATAAATATACTTTTTACCACGAGAAAAAAAAGAATATTGTTTTTATAACTTAAAATTGGTATAAAAAATTAAAAAACATGAAAAATGAACATGTAGGGAATCAATAAATTTGCAATTTTAACCATTTTGGATTCTAGGAGGAAAAGTCAACAGTTGAACATTTATTTGCATACTGATTATTTTTCATATTTTTCTAAAAATTTTTATAAATAATAAAAATGATATACATTTGTCTTTAAACTTAAAAATAAAAATTGACATTTTTCATTGTACTAAAAATTTAAAAACTTTGGGGAGTGAAGCTGAAAATTTAGCAACTATCTTTAAAAAAAACAAAAAAAACCCGTTTTTATATATATATATATATATATATATATATATATAAATAATTGTGTGTGTGCAATTTTTATATATATGTGCACAGTACTTGTTGGAAAGTGCTCAATACCAGTGATAGAGGTAACATATTTAGTTGGATTGATGTGGGACATCAATCCAACTGATATATATATATATATATATATATATATATATATATATATATCTCATTTTAAGAAAAAATTTCATGTAACAATAATACCATTTAATCACTTCCATTTATTAGGCAGTAAATTACATTACTGAGCGTCTTACATAGTTTACCTTGACCTTTACAGTCTTGAGAATATTTTTGAGTATTTAAATTAAAAAAAAAATTTTGAAAACTTAACTATTTTCACTTCTGTTTATAAATACATGTTGCAAAATAAAATCCTTATATTTGCCTCAAAGCCCATCTGAAGATGGAATGTGTTAGAGAAAAAAAGTTTTCTCTATTTTTTTGTTTGTGTATGTGACTCTCCTGTCGTTTGTAATGTCTGAGATTGAGTGTATAGCAACTCGGTTCTTAAAACTGAACAATCAAGCTACTTGCATGTGATTTGATTAGTGGTGAAGGTTTGGGCAGAACTGATCACACTTCTTGGAAGAGGCAAATACAGAGAAATGATGCAAATAGTATGCCACAAGGTCCCTAAACAACCATCCTAATGTTAAAAAAAAAAAAAAAAAAATGAATAGATGAAAGGAAAAATTTTCTTTACCAATGAATTTCATCCTCTGATGGACTTTATGAAGGTATTTTGTAACTTGCATTTATAAAAAGTCAAAATATTGTTAGGAAATTTCTAAAATATATATATATTTAAAAAAAAAAAAAAAAAAAAAAAAAATTCTCTCTCTCTCTCGCTCTATATATATATATATATATATATATATATATATATATATATATATAAAAAACTCTGAGAGACTTTATCAATGTAAATGTAAGTATTTTATTTTTCAACTTTTATTTATAAACAATTTAAAAAAAAAAAAAAAAAAAAATTGTGTCCCAATTTTAAATTTAAGAATGCTCATTAAGATCCATATTCATTAGTGGCAGTCTGTTTTATGCTTAAACAATCGTGTTGTTTTAGTCTGACTGAAACACACCGTCACCACTGGGTGTTGATTTCAATGTCCACTTTTTGACTGCTCAATATAAGTGTTTGAAAAAAGTTACTAGTTCAACTGACCTAATTTGACATAAACCCGGGTTGTTTGGGATGATGAATTTAAGCCCCCACCACTAATATATAGCTCAGTTTGAAAGTTTACAAATGGTCTTACCATAAGTGCTTCAATAAGCATTCCATCACCCCTAATAATTTAAAATAAGTGTCCCTAGGGTGACTAAATGAATATATTTGTACAACAAAGGGGGCTGCTTATTTTGATGCAAGAGATTAGACAAGAAGTTAATCAAAAATACATATCCTTTTGGAATATTTTTAATAAGTACCTTGTATTCAAAATCTAGCATTTATTGTATTCAGCAATGCAAGATTCTCATCCAAACCATACACAGTTTAGCTTTGACACCTGAGCATAAAGTGCAAAAAGTAAATTTGTTAATTAAAGCTGTATAATTTTCAGTTGGCAGTATCATTGTTTTTATTCAAGCATTACAAATGTTTTAGTATTTTTTCTTAATGTTGAATGTGACAATACTATAGTTCAGTTTCTCAACCGGTGTTCCCTGGAACCCTACATTTCTGCAAGAAATGGTGATAAGGCTAATGCATTTTTGAGTATTTTTTGTTTAATTTTATATGCATAATATTACTATACATGTACAGCATATTGTTGAAAAATCCTTGGTTATTGTAATTAAAGGCTTCAACCTCTATTATTTAAAATTATAATAATCATAGGGAATATGTTTACCACGTGAACTATGATAAAATATAAAAGATATTATTAATGGTATATAATAATTTTTATGCAGGGGGGTCCCTGAGGCATGAAAATTGTTTCAAGGGTTCTGCCAGGGTGAAAAGCCTGAGAGACACTGCTATAGGTACCACCTCCACCCACCCCCATTTAGGTGACTCAAACAGTTTCTCTTTTCTTTTCTTTCTTTTTTTTTTTTTTTAAATCCAGTAAGTTCTTTTCCTATTACATCTATTTGCAGTTGCATGTAAGTTTTTAAATTAATCATTTGATGCTAAAGCATTTTTTTATTTTATTTTATTTTTTATTCTCTGATGTGTGCATATAATATATACACAATCTTGCTGTAACTAGCAAAAAAAAAAAAAAAAACTGTTTGGAAATCCTACCACGCTTTTTCTTCCTTCCCACTCTTTTCGTACTTAAGGGAGGTAATTCATGTCTCTTTTTTTACAATTTATTTATTTGATTACAGGGAGGATACAATGATAACTATTATGGCAACAGCAGTAGTGGCTCTGGGGGAGGAGGAGGAGGAAGCGGAACTGGTCAGTATGAAAGTAGCTACACCAGCAGCTACACCAGCAACTACAACAGTGGGTCTTCTAATTATGGAAATTATGGAAAAGGATCATCAACAGCAAATGATGTAAGTCCCCCGCCCCCAACTGAAATTATCACTTCAAATTGGGAGAACTTTTAGTCCTTATCACACAAGTACATAAACCCATTAAAGGTCACAGTAAAGTCTGCTATTAATTATAGAGGCTTCTATACCTATGAGCCATTAATATGTCCAAGTCTGAAAATAAAGCTAAATAGGCATGAATGGATTAAATGCTTGTTAAAGCTTTTGAAATGGTGTTACTTATTTTCATAACTTTGGGCTGCATCACTACTGTCACCACACAGGTTCATTGTGTCTCATTGTTTATATATATATATTTTTTTTTTTTTTTTTTGTCGGTCAATTGTCACAGGCTGTTTAATGGGGAAAGCGGCTCAAATTATTATGGGTGATACGAACAATAAACTTAAAATATTAATTTAATGAATAATACTTAAAATTGTGAATTTTCTTTTTCCTGAAATCTGTATAGTATGGTTGACTTCCATAGGTGGGAGTGGTAAGGAAAGTTATGAAAATACTTGTCAGGCATTTTATTTGATTTTTAGAATTTGTTTAATGCTGTGTTTATTCAATAAAATATGAAAAATTATTTTTTGTAGTTAGACCTTTTTTTTTCTTTGAAATAGTAAGTTCTGATAAAATTATTGAAAGTTGGGTTTTTTTTATGGTGTCTTTATCAGACAAATTGGAAATGCTTTACTTGATTGGATAATTTTTTTAATAGTCCTGTCCTCTAATAAATTTTCTCTTTTCTTTTTAGTCTAGCTATTCTAATTACCAATCCAATTACAATTCCAACTATGGCAGTTCATCATTTGGTAGTATAGGCAGCTCTCTTGGTTCTTCTAATAACTTTGGATCATCATCATCTTACTCAAGTTACTATGGAAACTCTGGCTCTTCTAGTTACAATTCCAGCTCCTCCTTGGTAAGTCATTTTCATTTTTTTTTTTTTCTTTCTTTCTTTTTTTTTTTTTTTTTTTTTTTTTTTTTTTTCTGCAGTTTTAGTCAGCTTTACTTTTACTTTTGCAGACATCTCCTATTGGTCAGAAACGCAGCTACAGTCAACTACTTCCTCCCCCGGAAGCCAGTCCTGAGGGTGGCTATATTGGGCAGCACTCCCAAGGGATCGGTGGTCACTACGCAGACTCCTATGCCAAGCGAAAACGATATGACTTGAGTGTCAGCAGTAAAGGGTCTGGATTATACTGAAGATCCAGAGGATAACTGTTAAAATGATGCCCTCTTAAAAGAAAAAAAAAAAAAAAAAAAAAAAAAATGAAGCCCTATTCTAGTTCTGGGGACATTTTTAGCATCAGAAACTCTGGATGTTTTTTTCACATGTGCTCCTCACTCACTCTTTTTCTAACTCTCTCTCTCTCTCTCTGTGTGTCTGACAATTGTTTTAAATGAAATACACTCCAATGTACATCAGGCAATTGTCCACGAAAGTCACTTGATCATCTATTGGACTTCATTTTGTTTAGTGTCTGTATGTCTGTTTGCGTGTCTCTGTGTGTGTATGTGTGAGTGGCTGTGGAGATCATAACACATTTTCCTGTTGTAGAATATCTCAAATGTGCTAGTTCTCAACCCTTTCCTCATCTATTTTTCTTTCTCTCTCTCTCTCTCTCTTTTTCTCTCTCTTCAAAAACTCTTAAAGATGCCAAAACTAAATATATATAAAGAGGTTTGATTTAATTCATTCAAGCCTGTTATTGAAATATTTACTTATATGTGAAATGAGAAAAAAAAAAAATGAGAGTAAATAAAATTTTAAATTCAAAGAAAAAACAAAACAAAAAAGCACCCAGAAACCCTCACACATATTTGGGTTATATTTGGGACTTCAGGGTTAAAAATAAGAATGATTTAAACAAATTTTCATATTTTTTCTGTGTTAAGTTATGAAAACTTAGCTTCCACAATGTGGATCTTTTCTTATTATTTCTCCATCCCTATTTTTAGAGAACTATATTACTTTGCAGATTTTGCAATGAACAACAATGCTTCTCTGTATTGAGTGGAAAGACAAATCACTATCCAGAATCTCTTATTTTCATCATTACAACAAAGAAAAAGATTCTTGAATACTGTGGATAAATTTCCTGCAATTAATTCGTAGGTTATTTTAATAAAGGATTCTCTTTTTCAATCCAATTTCATTGTCTTGGAATGTTCTCTTTCAATTTCTTTCTTTTTCTTTTAGTTTTTGTTCTGCCGATATTTCTTCATATTTGAATCAATTTTTACCTTGACTCTATCTGCATTGCATTTGTACAACATTCGCCTCCACCCCTATTTTGAATTGGATCATTATTTAAGTGGATGTAAGCTCCTGTCTCTTTGCAAGTCACCTCCCCTTATTTTCTTTTCTTTTCTGAAAAATTTGAAAAAGATCAGCTTATTACACTTGCATGCAACAAAACTTGGCTATTCCACTGTTTCTTTGCCATCAGGAGTGGAGATGTGTATATATATATATATATATATATATAAAAGGCATAAAAACATAATTAACTATCACACAGTTCACTGGAAAATGTTTAGGTACATTCTGACTAGAATTTTTTAATGGTAACGTATGTGTACATTTCAAAATTTTACATTTTGATGTTGGTTTATTTTTATTTTTCATTAATTTTGTATATGAATAATTGAATTGGTGGGGGGAAGCTATTTTTCAAATTTTATAAATTTAATGTTTTGTGGAAAATGCTGGGAAGGTGTTAAAATAGTAACTTTGTGTAAGGTTGTAAGTATTGTTGAAATGATGTGGGAGGGATGTTTGAGTTGCCTTCCTATATATATATATATATATATATATATATATATATAATATAAAAAAATCTTACTGCAGATTTTCAATTGCAGTTGATTCCAGTCAGGTTTTTTACATTCATTTACTTTGGGGGTAAAGTATGAGCCCATTCCCCCCCCCCCCCCCCCCACATTGTTAAATAGAACTTGCCTCTGGAAAAATCGTTATTCTCAAAGAATTGTTTAATGTAATATTCACTTACTAAAAAAAAGGATTTTTTACAACCCAGAAATGCTTCAATAGCCCACAAAGGGTTGATAAGCTGTTAAAAAAAAAAAAAAAAAAATCAGTCCATCATTTGAAAGTTGTTAAACATTCTAAAGTCTTGCTATTGGTAGCTAGTACTAATAGTAGTAACTTTAATTATTGCTGCACTGAGATTTTAGCTAACTAAAAGAATTTTTGTTTTTTATATAGGTAGGTTTTTAATCTTAATATTGTGAAGATTGTATTGGGAGGAAAAAATGTTGAACTATGCTTTTAGATTTATTCTCTAGTTTATCATCAAAATATAAATTTTAGAAGGATGCTGTAAGTGAATTCATTAAAAATAGATTTCAATTTCAAACTGGGTTCAATTTTTTTTTTTTTTTTTTGCCACATCTGTTAGCTTTCAATGCTTCAGCAATTTCATTCTTTACTATGAATATTTTCATTTTTTTTATATATTTAGCAAACTTTGAAGACAGATTGAAAGTACTTTCTCATATATAGACATCTCTGTGTGTGTCTCTCTCTCTCATATATATATATATGAGAGAGAGACAGGATAAGCCACTATATCAAACATTGTTCAGGCTCTCTTATTTATCTTATTTTATTTTTTCTAGATCAAAAATCTTGTAATTTGTTCTTAATTCCTATTCTTAATTCCTATTCTTAATTTTTTTTTTTCTCATATTATTTCACACTCAATAACACCCTTACCTCTTAGTAGCTTTATTGCTTTCCTTGGGGTGAAATTATATGGAAAAAAAAAAAAAATGTTCCTTTCCTTTCCTCTGTTGATTCTCTTTCTATCAACTAATTTTCCTAAGATGAATCTTTATTTTTCCCCCTCCCCTCTCTCCTTTTTGTGTATTAGGATTTCTCAACCATTGAACATTATGGAGGAATGAATTCCCCACTATAGAATGTTGTTAGCTCTTAACAATGTTAAATTTTTTTTTTTTTTTTACCAATTCACCCCAAGCAAAACAATAATACCACTAAAATACAATTGTCTACTGTGAGTGAAAGAATAAGACATTAGGATTGGGTTTCCGGTTCCTTCTAAACAGGAAGTAAGGGACAGACGTCTACTGTTCATAACACCAGAGTGGAGTGTATGCAAGCCTATTTACTCCTTTTGAAATTGGTTCCGTTTTATTTTGCTGTGTCATCTTCATCATTATATGGAAGAGGCCAATTATAATAGTTGCTGCATATCGTCTAAGACAACAAAAACCGACTGGAAAGTGGTGCAGATTAGAGCATAGTGTTGCTTCAGGGTTGCCCACCAGAAATGCTTACAGGTATATTTATCCAAGCAGGTCATGGCACTGTAAGAACCCTAATATTGTGTGACTGGTGATCAGAACAGCCTCACTAAATGTTAACAAGTAGTTTGAACATTTTACCACCAATTAGGAATCTGTTAGTGCCTTAATAACTATTAAGTTTTAACTTGGAATAAGTTGTGATAACTCCTATCGATTAGATTGAGTGGGAAATTAATTTACTCTTGTCACAACAGATTTTTCCAGCAATTATTTTAAGGTAGGTATACAAGAGACTCTCGAACAGATTTGTCAGTTATGAAATGACCAAATAAGATTGCAAATACAATAAATGTAGCTATCTGTGGACAAATGTTTTTAAATGAATAAAAAGTAAAATATTACAGCTTAAGTACAATTGCAGCAAGTAGACTTGAACGGGGGGGGGGAGATAATGGTAATAAAATTAGAAAACGCAAAAAGAGTGGGGAATGCATACACACAACAAACTTTGAATTGGTGAGTATTGCGTTTTAATCTATTGACTGAATCGGGGGTGGTGAAAAGTCTGACCCACTTGCCAGAATCTGTCCGAATGACCAAAGATCAAATGTTTTTCACCCCCCCCTTCAAGATTTGTAGAGTTTAAACAATGTGGGCATATTTGACGCTTCTCACTAGTTAGATAAGCCATTATTTTAATATTTTTTTTCTCTCTTTATCAAAACAAAAAAAAAGATAATTGGTATAACATCAGTTTAATTTCTAAGTAAGTTACATGTTGATTGGCAAATGGAGAAAGGCCATAAAGAATGCATATTGTTATTGCAAAAACATTTGCTATTCTTTTTTAAATAGGCTTTTTATATCAATTTTACAAAGTACATTATTTTCTTGTATTTTATTTCCAGTCTACAATATAATACAATAGAGGCTGAAAAATTTAAAACTTTTAATAATGAACTTACCTCTGATTATAGAGGGTATTTTTTTTTTTTTTTTTTTTTTTTAACAGGAACATCTTTTTGTCTTACTACAGATTTTTGTAGTTTAAATTTACTGGTTAGAAGTTAAGGTTATCCTGAACAAATTTTAATCACCTTTCTGCAGATCATTGATAAAATAAACATTAAAATTTACAAAAATTAGAAACAAAAGAATTATATTTTGGAGTTTTTGCTGGGGTAATTATCTCCCTTGAATTATATAATGTAAATATCTTGGAATCCATGTACAAAAGTTGAGATTAGAATTCTCTAAAACTTCTAATGTTAAATATCATCCAAGTTTCTCCAGCTCAAAGCTTCACATCTAGGATCAATCATGCTATGTTCATAGTGGCAAACTATTCCCATTTCATTTGTTTGTTTGATAAGGAGCCAGTTCCACTCAGCCTGCCACTTCCCCCAGAACTGTTGCTTTGTGGAACAGACTCCAAAGAGGGTGTTACCCTGACAACTACAATCTTAGTATTTAAGTCCAGGCTCATCTAATATCTATCCTACATGTCCTTATAATTTGCACTTTTTAATTCCGCCTATCCACTCCTTTATAACTCTGAGCCTTGTCAATATTTAGTTGGGTAACCTCTGGGGAATACTAGGTATTGCAATGTATGATGGCTCAGAATTATTAATTGGAGAACCCAGTTCAAAATTCCATTGGGTTTGTTATATTAACATGTGCAAATACCCTTGGGAAACATATGGGTTAATTAGTAAGATTTGTATCACTTAACCATTATTTAAAAAAAAAAAAATTCTTTAAATCTAAAACTATTTTCTGGCTTTGACCTACAAAGTGTTGATAGACCAGATAATATGAATCGATTAATAACTGAAATCTCATTCAGTCATTCTCTACCTTGAATGGGTCATGTATTAGGTGAAATTAAAAGTAAATAAAACTTATCTTTAATGTGAGTTGGTTTTTTTTTTCCATTTTAGATATTGGTGTTTCTTGTATTAGTGTTTGGTGATGAAAATATCTTTCAGCGCACATTTCTGTGGTTAGGTATTTTAACATTCTCAGTCGTGGGTATATTTTTCTGGAAGTTTCTCGGATAAATCTAGGGCCAATAAAAGGGATGGGCTCTTTGCTAAAGAAAGTTAAGAGTCTGGACTGAGTAAAAAAAAAAAAAAAATTCTGAAATTAAATTAAACATTTATTTTCTTTGCTTATGAATATCTTTTCAGCAGGAGTTATCTCTGCATACATTTCTGGAAGGTTTGGCAATTCCTTGAGCCTTCTATGATTAAAAATCAGTTTGAAGAAAGGATACAAACACTGTGTACTGAGCTCAGTTTAACTCCTGGTCAAATTGTGTGTGTGACGAAGGCTGGATGTACGATATTGACCTAGTAGGGAATAGACAACTATATACAGAAACTAAATTGTATATGATAGTCAATATAGTGACTCTTTGCCATTTCATGCGTTTCACTTTTTGTAATCTTTTAAAATCAGCTTTTTTTTTTTTCCTGTACTGTAAAATAGATGATATAATTTATTACCTTCAGCATCAAATTAGAAAATCAAAATTTGTGTTGTTTTTCTGTGAACTTTGTCTCCCTTCTTTCATAAACCTTATAGCACAGTCATGTCCTGAATAAAACTGTTTTTTTTTTTTTTTTTTTTTTTTTTTGTTCTGGTTGTTAGTGGGGAGACATCTTGAGCAAAATTCAATTTGTTAGGCCATTGTCTTTTGTTCACCGTACAATACAGAATTTGAATTTTCTCTACGTTCTTACTAAGACTGCTTTTTAATCAAATTAGAGCTGGGCACATAATTATGTTCTAATTTGGTTTAAAAAGCAGAGGAAATGAAATTTGACACTCATAAGACATGGAAAACAGAGGGACAGACAGACACAATAACTGATCTAATGAGATTGTGTAAATGAATGGTAGTACAGGGAGTGGGAGGGATAGTTAACACAGGCATTGCTAAGAGCTACATAAGATGTAGAGGGCCACGGTCCCCAATGTCCTGAAGAGAAACAGCAGCTGGAAAAAAAAAAATCTGTTTTAAGCAGCTATAAAGTTTTTTTTTTTTTCCATGTAGTCACTCTGAATTATCACCATTCATACGATGTCTGATCATTGTCTAGTACTTAATATAGGGAGGGAAATGTTTAAGGATCTCCTTTTATAAAGCCTATACTGCCCCAACCCACTTAATGTGGTAAAATAATCTGAAGCTGTGTTTCACTTAATTTATTTTATTTATTTTTGTTTGGCTTAATTTCAGCATGTCATGTGGTACACCAAATCAACCCCCCCCCCTTTCAATCATTGATCTGAATTATCATGAGAAGCTATTTTGCAAGAAAATTGGAGCTTGGCAATCATCTTAAGGAGCGTATAACTGTGCTGTGGTAGGTAGCACAGCGATGGCTTATTTGAAACAACTTGCGTTGTGACTGCCCATTTGGGCTAAATTCCTGTCAAGGTGCAACAGATGGTTATTGCTGACAGTGCCCTGTTTGTGTGTGTGTGTGTGTGGGGGGGGTTATAAATTTTTTCTGCATGTTCCACCATCCATTATCTGTTGTAATAATGTTTAATTGTAACAGACCTATATAGCTTGGTCTTATTGATTTGTATGCAGTTCAGGGAATAGCAGTTTATGTTATGCTGCTTAAGTCAAGGATTTACCCTTATTGTAATAATTTCATGAAGTGGCATATTTTGTCTGGCAAATATCAAGAAGTTCTTTTAGATGTTAATGTATTACACACATTCTGCAGTGTTGTGACTGCTCAGAAAGCTTTCAGCCTAATGAGACACTATGAATGGAATTCTTGCATATGGTGTGTTATCTTATTCTAAAGTGTTTTATGACCAGTAACAAGTCTGAGATATGGTTTTCAAGACAGCCACTTGACCGAAAGGGAATAAAAGAATAAGTGAAAACTTATGGGAACAAATGACAAGAAAACCGGACATTGAAGATTTCCGGTCACCATTCTATATTGATGACCATAGTGTGGAATTAGTTAAGTTCTACATTGCCCTTTCAGCGTGACTTCCCCTGCCATTGGTTAAAGTTGCCAGCTGCATGTCATGATGTTGGAATGGGCAGAGTTAGGAAAATGTTGAAGAGAAGAGCTAATCGGTTAGACCGACATGACAGAAGTAGTCCAACATGTCACCTACCTACCTTTCTAACCACGTGCCTAGACCGCCTAAGTGAACTCTTGTTCGAGTGCTCATTTCTTGCCAAGATGTTTATTTTCACTTTTCATTTCCTTGTGGGCTTGCAATTGGTTTTTCCCAGTTTTTGCTGCACACCGGCGCACAAACAAGAATAGAGATGCAATGTGGGGGTTCTCTGTGTCCGGACATTGCTCAATCTTGAAGGTAAGATATTTGTGTTCATGTATCTTGTAAAGGTGATGTCAAAATTCATCTTGAGAAATGAGCATGTGAATACATTTTCCAGAAAGCTGGCATCCCAGGATGTATCTGACACAAGGCTAGGCTAGGCTGTGCAAGTGCATAAAGGTTTAAGTGTAAGAAGTTTGATGTAATCTAGTTAAACTTTGAGAATCTCAGCATATGAGTGAAGTATGTCATGTATGTGGTGTTTTCAAATCTAAAGCTGATTATGAGTGTTATCATGGGTTACATAATTTCTCTATCATTTTATGGATTTGAAGTCGAGCACGATTTAAACGTTTCTGCCCTGATGTTTTTGTAGTCGTCATCTGTCTATATTTCTGAGGTGCGGTATTGTAACTATTTACAATTGTTCGAACTGTTGTCCTCATCTTTATCATGACGTTTCGCCCGTTGTAAGCTCTGGGCCTCTTCAGGTGATATATGTTGGAATTACCATGGGCACATGGCCTAGTAGATAAAAGCATTGGTTGAGTGATCCGAAAAGTGACTTGACCTAAAGAGTTGTGAGTTCAATACCTGGCCACAGCAGAGGGAACAAAAACTTGAGTTACTAAAAGGGAATTAACTGAAACTAAGATATCCAAAAAGACATGGCATGTAGAATTACAACAATCTACCTGAAGAAGCCCTGAACAGCTGAAACGTTGTGAATATGGGAATAAAGATGGGAACAATGGTCCAAACAATGTAAATAGTCATTTTCTACTAAGGGTTTTTTTTTTATTTTTATTTTAGCTGGTGATCTTGCGGTATGGGTGTTCTGCATCACGTGGTACGATCTCAGGAAGAGAGTAAATTTTGCAGAATATTTGCATTGCCAAGCAACACACACTTCTAAGGAGATGCGATAACAGGCTTTATTCCTATTTTCTTAATGTAAGGTTTTCGGTTTGCTGGTATAGATCCCAACGTCCCAATGATAACTGGGACAATCTAGAGGAGGTTGGTGTATTTTTAAACTTGTCAATTTCTTTGACTTTGATATTATGATAACCAGGAATAATAACATCGATAAGGCAGTGTAGGGATACAAACAGCGATTATCTCCCTTTTGTTGAGATAGTCCCGAAGGTTACGTGACGGGCGGCGAGTGACTCCAGGGAATAGTGACGTTGTGATGTAGAGCCCAGAGAAGAAGGACGTCCCTAGCCCACAGCCGTAGGTCTTACGGGAGGACCCCCCCCCCAAAAAAATCACATAGCCTAACCAGGTTCATAGAGAAACCGCCGTAACTCCTGTTTTCCCTTCAGATTCTTCACCCTTTTTTTTTTTTTATTTTTTTTTTTTACACCGTTTGTTGTTGCATATATCTTCTCTGCGTGAAACACGAGTATATGCGTATATATCTAACCTTGTGTACGACGAAGCATTATAATACTCTCTCTGAGAACTAAACACGTTTGTCATTATTTTTCCATTCAGCTATTCCATTACGCCCGTAAAGTACGATGTTATTATATCACGGATATAATAATGCCCTTAACGGGGGAAATTTAAATGGGAGAATAAATCTTTCTTCTATAGCAACCTCTCGTTATAGAAGTTTCTGTTTCTTGTTCTTTATTCTTCTTATTTTTTAAATTTTAGCGACGGTGATGTCTCGTTTAGTGAGTGGCCTCAAGGAAGAGGGTACATAGAAACCAATGCAAGAAGGAGGCCAGTTTATGTTTATATCATCATTATAAATCGTTTTAGGACATTGTTGAAAAGTTTAGCACTCGGCAGAAGTCGAACTCTGCCGCATTCATTCGCCGTACTGGCTAAAGAAACAGGGCCTACTTTTCAGTTACTTTGTGGAAGCCATATTGATGTCTGTCTGAGAACATGATAGCCGCTACTGAATCTGAACCAAGAACGGTGGTTGTGTGTCTTTTTGTTTGAAGAAAAACCTTTTTGAAACTAGCGGGTATTATCTTGAGGGAGTTACACCTAAAAATTGTTGGTAGCTTTTTTTTTTTTTTTTTTTTTTCTTCAATATATTGGTTAATTTGTGACCAAGAAAAGGATTGTTCAGATTGCAGTCCAGTGTTTCTGTTGAAAATTTAGTATTCTGTCGGTCATGAAGACGGGACAATCTTCCTTCACAAGCAAACGGGCAGATAGTTCCATTCAGGAGAAGCAAGTTGTTTGCTAAAATTTCTAAAGTTGGTGGATGGCGCGTTGCGATTTTCCGGTTCAGTAAGGGCCTTCTTTATGACCCTGATCTTCCCAGGGATACCAGCAGCAGGTTTAGCAGTAGGTCGGTTGTTGATCGCAGTATTTCAACAGGGGAGGGACACAGGAAGCAGAGTAACCGTCGTACTGCTTTCTGATCATCACTGGCAATTTTAGTTTCATTAATAATAATAGGAATTACCCTATTGCTTCTATTTCCGTGTATTTCATTATTTTTTCTAGCTGCATGCGTAATAGTGAATTATGATTGTGTAAAACGACCGTAAAAATTGTAATGGATATTTATCGCATTTTGTGAATTGTTGTAGGGACCTAAAAAAAAAAAAAAAAAAAAAAATCATGCCCCGTTTTTAGTTTTAAAAGAAAGGTGTCTCTAATGGAATTAGACTGGAATCAACCGACAACCAAGAAAAAGGTATTTAAATATAAAAATATATTTTTATTTTCATGTTTTTAGAACTAATTTTTTCTTAGGGTGTATGAGTGTTAAAGTTCTTACAGGCCTTGCTTGTAATTGTTAAGATGAAAAGAAATGCGATTTCCTCGCGTCTATTTGTGAGAAAGAAGAGGCAAGTTAGAAAGCGAGAAGGAAATTGTAAGTGTCACGTAGCTTGGTGAGAAAACTGAGTGAATGAGTAAGGGAAATTCTTTTAAACCGAGCGTCGTAAATTGTTTGTCCGTCTAGAAACTTTACTTAAATGCCCTTCAAAGGGACCAGGAAGCCTGTTTTTATTGTTCGCAGGAACGCGATCCATTGGTTGAAAAATGTTAAATATTTATTTTCCAAGGATTAATATATTAACCGGAAGCTTGTACAATCCTTCGACTTGGAAATCATTTTTTTGTTTTGTTGTTATTTAGTGTTTTGACTGAGTGTTTATTTTCGTCTTATCTCCACATATCAACAAAACGTGTCTATTTTTAACCTACGATATGATACAGATTGGGGACGTAAGAAACGCTTGAAGTTCTCATTAATTAAACTGCTTTATATTTACAATGTATTTAACTAATTGAAATATCTAGGAGAGCGCAGATAAGGGATTGTTGGGCAGTAGCGGTGGTCACGGCAGTACTTAGGACAGCATTCAATCTTCATCCTCTCCTGTCGGCAACACAACATTAACAGATACATTCGAATACATCATATCGCTTTTCACTTATAAAGAAAAATAAAATTGAATCATTTCAAACTGCAGACTTCAGGATATGTTGTGAATCTCCTTTGAACTGTATTAGGAAGGTTTCCAGATTTTAACAGAAACTTCTTAGCCGGACATATGTATGGGAGATTTTTCAGTTGACAAGGGAGATAATTCTTATTTACTGTGTGATTTAAAAGCAGGAGTTTTCGTTCTTGGTGTAGTGTAGTCATAAATTGGGACTCATGTATCCAACAAATTAATATCTTAATATTTTCAAAGAACTATTTGAATAAGGAAGCAGGTCACCAGACAAGAATATTATCAATTAGTAAGATATTTTTTTTGGAAACGCAAAACTTTAAAAAGTAACAGAGTTATTGGTATTCTTTATAATAGTTCTGTGAAGTTTAGCGAAAATAAAAACGAGCATGTCACGCTTATTCCCGTGAGCCAAAAATAGAGACATTACATAGGCTACGGCGGAACCATTGAGAATTGCTAACATGAGTGTATAAAAAGTACAGCGAACCCTTTCTTCCTCTTTTTTCATCGGTTCATCCCAGTAGCAATGCGTTGCAATCTTCACATCCAGAACATATTTCATCATTTTTGTGGGGGGGGGGGGGAAGACGCGTACAATTGTATATTTTCAGGTATGGACATTTTATACACCAACCACACCTGCAAATTTCTTTCGTATTAATTGTCTGTTACAAATTGTTTTCTGTGTAGCTTGTAGGAACCATTCTCGGTTTTTCGCTGAATGTCAAAATTCGGAGTGTCGGAATTCGATACAATAGCATAAAACATTGTTGCCGGACTGCTCGTAATTCGGCCGTATAGAATAATCCCACGATTTTCATTGAAAGAATAATATCCAGTAGAACAAGACAACGTAGCATCAACAAATAAATATTAATTTAATATAACGACAAGAATACAAGCAGTTGATGATAGATTAGAAAGTAATGTCTTTTTGTTTTGCTTAATAAAGTTATAAACTGTATTTGCGTACGTATGTAAGAAACAATGAAATGTTGTTATGTGTGTTTATGTGAAAGAGTCAATACATGTATAAGTGCTTAGTAGTAATGGAGAATAAAAGAGATTGTTAAAATTTGGTTCTTACTGTGAACTGTGGTACCGAAGCGGTACCGTAGTTTCTCAACGCTGCCGCTTTTAGCATGTAGACATGAATGCAGTCGTGAAGATCATCAGCGAGAGTGACGTGGACCTTGGTGACATCTGTGCATATCCCTTTTGAAGCCGGATTTCGTTTGTTTTATACACTTTTTCGTAAGAATATCGGCTCGAGAATTAAATTATTTATTTCTTCCTAATTGACCCTAAAAAGTCACATGATATGTCTTCTACTACGTCCGCACGATATTTTGACGGTATCTACCTAAATCACGATGACTAATAAAACAACCTTTCTGATTTGTATTCTATGGTTTTATTAGTGCGTTTTAAGATGTAAGCACTTTATTGAGTGTGATTGATATATAAATATTGTATTTGATATTTTAGTGGACACGACAAGCTCTAGCTGAATAGTTCGGTATTAATTAATGGTATATTGGGTCTCCCATAATTTACCCTTGTGTCTGTTTATTTCCAATTCTGCTTTCTACGACTACTAGAATTAATGGGAGCAGCAGACAGTAACATAATTTGTTACCTTCAGGCAGCATAATCATGTTTTTGTTTGGATGTAGTTTAGGGAGTTACCTTTAGTTAAGAAAAAGATAATACACGAAACAGATCCAACGAGCAAGAAGAATATCGATGGAAGATGTTGATCGTCAAAGAAATATAATCTACATTCGCACAGAAAAATAACAAAAAACTGTTGCTCATTTCTTTACTCAAAATTCTAAACAGGGTTTTCACACACATATATATATCTTTTTATAGATACAACTATTTAAGTAAATGCTCTGTTTATAATAAACAGTATTAACAACATTTACCGGCCTGAATGTCCGAGAAATTTTCATAGAAAAAATGCGTCCTCCGATAGGAATTGAACCTGTATCCTATACGGTACTGTCATATAGCCTGACGTGCTTTTACCGATTTCGCCACAGAGGAGCGTTCGGGTAGCAAGGTCAAGATCCAATTCATCAGACCTACAAATTCAAAGAGAAATCGGAAAATATATTCTTGCTCTGTCCTGAACATTGAGCTCTACCTGGATGGTATCCTCTTGGGAAAATATATATAATTAAATACGGAAAAAAATAGGAAATCTTTATAAATTTGATATATTTCACTTTATTTAGCTTGGAAATTTATATATATATATATATATATATACTTACCGATCAATTTATGAGATATGATCTTCTAGTGTAGAAATGGACACCATTTTATCTTTAAAACCATCTCAGCTCTTTTTGAAATATACTCTTTTCGAAATTTGGCTCCATGCTGTTTCTGCATTTTCTTTTTTATATTTACCATTTTTAGGTTAAGTGCGGACCTAAGAAAAGCTACATATCAACTATATAGAAAAGACAACGACAAACCACTTTACATACATGCATCTAAGCACCCGCTATCAATAACCAAGCAGATACCACAATCAATTAAAAGCAGGTTATCTGTCATTTTTCCCAGTGAAACCATCTCCAACGAATCGAAGAAAGATTGTGAAACAACCATAATAGTAGATTTTCGGCAACACTCACATACACAAACATACCTCACGGTACAAAAAAAAGTCAACATGTAAAGAAACATCATGTTTCAATCCACCGTACAATAAAAACGTAAAAAACAAACGTCGGAAAAATATTCATTAAACACGAACATAAACACTTCACCACATCAAGTACTCTCCACGAGATATTCAACAGAAACCCAGTAAAAATAAGCTACAATTGCACCGAGAGCGTGACACAAATAATATAAAAGCACAACAGAAAACTAACCAAAAAGTCACCCTCATAAATCAAGCCGACGTGTAACTGCAAAGAACGAAGATCCCTGAAATGGCAATTGCTTGCAGCACAATATAACAAGCCACTGTAAAATCAGCAGATACCGAAGAACAAATATACTTAGGAGTAACTGAAAGACCCTGGAAACAGCAAATGTGCCAACAGCACAATGCTTTCTAAACATATATGGAAAACAAAAACCAAATCACACCAAAAATATCATGGAAAATTGGGAAAACAACATCAACTTACAACAACAAATTCACAAACTGTAAACACTCAAAATGCAGAAACGAAAACAAATTTTTACTACGATACTGAAAAATCGAAAACTGAAAACGAATACCTTGTAAAATACACGCGATGAAAAATGAAAATATGTGCACTATATACAACGCAAATAATGTAACATACTTGAAAGCCAATACTTAAACTGAACAATTAAGATAACCAAGTCTCGAAAAAATTTAATTAATAAACAAATTAAGTAAATAATAAACAAATTAAAAAAACATGAATGCGCGCATAAACACAAATAAATGTAATAATAATAATGAACAATAAATCATTATAACTAATGAATAAAATGTTAACAAACAACACTATAAAATACAGTAGAATCCATTATATCCGGAATTCCTCATATCCGGAGTGCATCATATCCGGAATCCCGCATATCCAGACATGATTTTGATTTGTATATTTGAACTATTTGGGTGATATGTACTTGATTTGAAATTTCTGTTTTTCCGGAAATTTACTTTGGATAATTGCTTATGCTTATTTCACCCTAATGGCTTGAATCGGTTCAAAAGATGATGATAATAAGAGGAAAGGATTACATCGAGACACATCTGCAACAAGATAGCGACGAGATGCATGATTGTGATGTAACCTGGACTGAAACTGAAAAAGCTGTTGAAAAGGTTGTCAGTTTTATGGAAAGAAAGACAGCATTTAGCTATGACGATTACAATAACGCACGCAGAGTTAAAAAAAGCCTTTCGTTTAAAAAATTTCAAGAACATAAGCAAAACGAAATGCGGAAAAAGTTGAGAATGACATTGGAGGAGAATGAATCATCATGCAACTGCGATTAAAAATTCCTCGTTACGTTATTTGTTTTGCATACGTGGCATAATTAATTCAATGAATTTTCATTAACATTACATAATTTATTTCTTTTCCCTTAAAATCAATTCCGTTATATTTCACTCACCATTAGCTTATTTTGTTTACTATCAAACATTGAAAATAAATGTTAAATGCGATTTCACTTCTTTTATTTTAATTTAAATATAACCTCTCATATCCGCCCCCCCCCCCAAAAAAACTTTGTAACCAATTCCTCATATCCGGAAGGACTTCGTAGTCTGGTTACCAGGGATTCTACTGTAATTACAAATAAACCCCCTCTAGATCCACAATTATTTCCAGTCAATAACCTCTAGAATAATTTGAAATATAACCATTATCGTCTACACAATAAGCGTTAAGCATAACACTATAGACCATGCTGTCATAATGCACCGCTGACTAGCATATATAAATAGTCGAGCCAAATACAACACACATGATCTGAAGATTGCGTTTAAGCATGAAACATATTGACACCTCTCAGTGTTGACTTCAATATATATATATATATATATATATATATAATCATTTCACTGCAAGCAAAGCGGGAATGCCACTAGTACGCAGGGGGGTTACAGGAGAGTGAAGGAGAGAAAAACGTGAGTATAGAGGGGACAAAGGAAAGGATAAAAGCTGAGCGGGGTTCAAGAAGATAGAAGATGGCGATTGACGTTGAATTTACGAAAGGGATTTCCACAGGCGGAAAGTGCGGGAAAATAAACCGTTGGAGTAGAAACGGCGCTTACATTCACTTAATTCAACAATAAAAGGATGCGACCGAGATGCCAATCTAGTAGCATGCTTAAAATCAAGTAGTCCGGGCACCAAGGAAAAAAGCTCGTCAGAGCAGTAGCCATGAAAATATTTGTAGAAAAGACAGTGGGAACCCACGTCACGTCTGTGAGAAAGAGACTGAAGTCGAAATGCCAAGTCAGGATCGATTACATTGTGGATCCTTCTTTGGATTTTGTCAAGAGCCTTGAGATGAGTAGCAGAAGCTCCAGACCAGATATGACAATAGTATTCAATGCACAGACGAGTGGCAAATTTGTAAATGTGCAGGATGGACTCTGACGATACAGTGACTCAACTTTCCTTGCAGTAGATACAGCTATAGATTCGGATGTCGGCGTTCCACTTCAAGTCAGTTGAGAACGTGAGGCCAAGAAAGCGCATTGTGTTACTTTCCACGAGTCTAACATCAGCCATATGCTGATGGCGGGCAGAAGAGATTCTCTATGGTGGTTAAATAAGAGAAGTTTCGTTTTGGAGGCATTAAAATTTACGAGTCATTTCCTGCTCCAGTTAACCACTGATTGGAGATCCTTTTCTAGAGCAGCGGCTAGGTTGACTTTGTCAATTTTGATGAATTTGCTATTGAGATAGGAGTAAATTTTTAGTAGCATCAGTATAAATGCCAACTTTGGGACTAATAACATCAGGGAGATCATTGATGAAGATCAGGTACAACGTAGGACACAGGATAGAGCCGTGGGGAGCACCCGCGTTAGTGTGAAAGTATCTGGAAGCGAACCCGTTCATTTCACGATTTGATAGGAACGATTAAATCAAACACACGTCCGGTAATACCGTAGCCCTAGAGCTTAGGTAGAAGACCAGCTTTCCAAACCCTGTCAAACGTCTTCGGGATATCTAGAGCCACAGCTCAAGCTTCGCCGTTCTTATCAAGAGCTTGGTATACAAATTCAGTTATGACCGTTAGCACATCAGCGGTAGATCTGGCAAAACGGAAGCCATATTGTTTGTAGAGTAGGTCGTGAGAGATAAGATGCTTAATCACGTCAGCATTGATTAATGTCTCGAATTCTTTGCCGAAAAGCGGTAGGAGACTAATAGTGTGATAGAAGGGTCAGAAGGTTATCCAGAGTTCTTAATGACCAGAGGAGGACACGCTTGCACTCGTTACGAGCAGAGGGACGTCTGTTTCAATCAGATATGTCGCTCTGGTACAGCCAGAAGTAGTGATTCCTATTGGTTATAGCGGCTGCGCATGCAGGGGAGAACCAAGGAGATGAAAGCGGAGACCTCAGATGCGCATTTATGAACAGGATGATTAAAAAAATGCATTCAAAAGGACGTCACAAATGAAGTCACGGAACTAGTCCCAATTCGCACGTTGATAACAGAAAGATGTTCAGCTGTTAGGAGGTTCTTGTCTTGTCTTACACTACAGCATGATCAGAGTTGCCAAGAGGACAGAGCTGAAAAGTACGGGATAGAGGTAAAAAAAGAGATCTGAAAGAGAAGCCTATCCAACAGGGTTACTGGGAAAACGCGTGAAGAAGTCCACCACTTCCGTGAAAGATTGAGTGGTTGAGAAATTAAGAGTCTGAATTCCCGCGGGGGTCAGTGACAGAGTGTTTAAGCCACCTGGCATGGTGGGCATTACAGTCACCGAACACAAGTATATTTGCAGACGGGTGTAGGGAAATGGCCTTGTCTATATTATCAGAAATGCATGCAACAGTCGCGAGAGGAAAGGGAACGACAGAGAAAGCAGAGATATCTGACTGAGCTCGATAGAGACAGACGGAGACACATGTAAGAGTGGTGTGGAGATTCAAGAGGGAGTTCCCTAGGCAGCGGGAGATGTTCACGGACATAAATTTCCAGGATATATATATATATATATATATATATATATATATATATATATATATAATTGTTTGTTAACTTCTTAAAATTTATTGTTGATTATTTTTGTTGGTTGTTACTATTACGTTTACTTGTGTTTATGTGTGCATTCGTAGTTTGTTAATTTGTTTATTATTTACTTAGATTATTTACTTATTTGTTGGTTTGGATTAATTTATTTTACTTATTTTTGTTTATTTATTAGTTTAGTTTATTATTTATTTATTTCTGTTTATTCTGTTTCGTTTTAAATTTTCGATTTTTAAGTAACGTAGTAAAATTTGTGTTCGTGTCTGCATTTTGAGATCAGTTCTGATCATTTATTTAGTAGTTTGTGTTGGTCTTGGATGATAATTATAGCTAT
>OZ038487.1:29447341-29737341 GCA_964036315.1 Acanthosepion esculentum
TCGTACAAAAACATTTGTCGCAAAAAATCACGTAAATAAGTCGCCGAAAACAATCGCAGTAATGAAAACTTGAGAATCCCAAATTTCAGAATTGCGAGACCGGATCAGGCCCGTAATGTTTTTAAGTTTCTCACGGAGTCGGCCTCATTCCAAAATGGCATGATATGATGGGCCACGGTCTCTAGAAGCAAAGCTGAAAAAGTGTAACAGTTAGACAGATTTTCGCATTTATTATATAGAAAAATAGTTAGAGAGATGTGTCCCTTTAAACTGTGACACAGGCATTTCTGCATGGATAGGTGTCCCTGCAGTCATCTCCGGTGGGCAACCCTGAGGCCACATTATGATTCAGGCTGTGCCAAACCCCCTCTCTGCCCGCGTCATGGGTGATAACCGTCGGCTTCCTTTAACTCAGGCCTTCTCCCTTTCCAACACCAATTACCCACATGAATTACAAAAACTAGAAATTTAAACCTAAACCAGCCTTCCAAAAATCACCCAAACCTTTAAATATCTCCTTCTCCAACATCCGTGGCATTAGAACCAACTTCTGCAGCGTTGAGTCTTTCCTCATTGCTAAGTGCCCGGATATACTGGCCCTGTGTGAAACCAATCTTGACTCCTCTATCCCTTCCTCTGATCTCTCGATCCCTGGATACCTTCCTCTCCTCAGAAAAGACTCTCTAACCCACATGCATGGCCTAGGTGACTACGTCAAGGACCATCTCCCTCTGGCTAGAGAGTGCTCTCTCGAATCGCCGGATCATTCGTACTTGTGTCTCCGGCTATCTCTTCTCAATGCTGTAAGCTATCTTTTCTTCCTCTACCGCTCTCCATCCTCTCAGGACTGTGGGATACTCGATGTCATTTCTGACAGCATAGATAGGGCCCTCTCTGTCCATCCGTACGCTCACATATTTGTGTTTAGCGATTTTAACACCCATCACAACCAATGGCTTAAGAACGCTACTACCGACCTCGCAGGCATTCATACTCTCAACTTTTCAGTCTCTCAATTCCTCATTCAGATAATCGATTTCCCCACGCGTTTTGCTTACAACCGTGACTGTAAGGCCTCACTCCTCGACCTGTGTTTTACCTCCATCCCTGAGTCTTGTAGTGCCACGCAGCTCTGTCCTATCGGTAACTCCGATCATGCTGTAGTGTCTGTTAGCATCTCCTTCAGCCCCACCCCCTGCAAAGAGCCTCCTACTACCAGTACCACATTCTGCTACCAACGGGCTGACTGGGACTCGTTTCGTAACTTCCTCCGCGATGTCCCCCGGGATGCTGTATTTAAGCTCCCCATTCAAGATTGTGCTTCAGAGTTCTCTTCCTGGGTTAAAGCTGGAATCCACGCTTTCATCCCCTCCAGGAAATTCAAGGTCAAACCGCGCTCCTCCCCCTGGTTCACAGCTATTGCTCAGCCGCCATTGCCCATAGGAACCACTTCTTCCACCGTTTTCGTAGTGATATGTCCGACTCCAATAGACGTCTATTTACCACTGTCTTTCTCTTTCTCCACATCCTCTCCTGTACCACTCCTATCTGCTCTTCCTCCAACCCTTCTGTAACCCCTTGCGTGATAGTGGCCTCCAGCCTTGCTTGGGGTGATACGCTTAAAAAAAAAATTATATGTATGGAAAGTCATGTGAAAAACAAAATGATTCTGCGAGAAAGATAACTTCTCTGAGTCCCTTGTAAGGGTTAATTGAAATTCAAATTACGATGGATCCAAATAAACGGTGTATAAAACTTACCCGTGGAATAATGATTATATATATATATATATATATATATATATATATATATATATATATATATAATTTTACGGGTTTAAAACTTGTAACGTGGACGAAAACCATTCTCTGTCTGTCTGTCTCTTTCTCTCTCACACACGCACACATAGGAGGTGGAGTACTGAAGTTTTACTATCATTAGCTTCTATGTGGAATATTTGTTGTAGAAAACTATTTCATCCCTTTTTATTCACGGATGAATATTAGTCCGCTTCTATCTATCCACCTCGATTCAGCCCTATCTATGTCATTTGGTTATATCACTGGCTTTTCCAGATTATATTAAAAAAATAATTCAATAAAAGTCAGAATCATTCAATCATTTCAACCCTGGCTTCAAAATTGTATATTCAAATAAATGAAAATTTCATTGCGAAAGTTCCCAATATCTAATTGCGGTCTGTCAGTTTCAAGATGGCTACATCTTCCGCGAATAGAAGAAAGCGATCAACAATACAACCGGATTGGAACGATAGCAATATTAGAAAATGGGCAACAGATAATTGTCCCATATAATAAAGAAGTTCTCTTTTCAGTCTGTCTCAGAGGTAGCATGGCATTTACGTTTTGTATCACAGAATGAAATGTCATTTTCAGTGGCCTCTTTATTCACAGCCTCGTCATTGCAAAATTGTGGGAATTTAACAGAAAACCATGGCTGGAGAGAAGAAAGTGTGTCTCAAGAAAAAGAGAATTGTCTGTGGTTTCGTTTCGTTCTTTCTTTCTTTTATTTATTTAATTTTTTTTTTTGAAAATTATGAATGATGCTGTTATTCACCAAACGAATAAAAGTTTTTAAAAAAGTCTGGATAAAATCGAAATAAACTCTTTTAGAGTTGTAACAGGGTTAATGCTGAGTTGTTAATGTAAGTTACTCCCTGTTACATGTGTTAGTAGTTTTTAGAGGATTCCTTTCCTTTTTTTTATACTGGAAATGAAATGAATAAAACGTACAACAATAATATACAAGAATAAGACACGTGTTGAAATTAATGACAAGAATGTATTTTTCTTTTTGTGATGTTATTTACAAAATTGATTTGTGTGTGTTAAATGTTTTCAGGGTTATTGTCTCTTTTTGTTTCTTCAAAATTTGAGCTTACTTGTTTATAATTGTTCCGAGAATTTCGTGGTTAAGGGAAACTTTTGAAACCGCCAACACGAGATTTCACGGAGAGAAGAAGATACGTCTTGTCTGTGTTGTTCTTTTTACAACTGCTACCCTTGCTTGTTGTGGAAAGGTCGTTTTCTAATGAAGAAATTTCAGTTCTTTATTTCTAGAATGGTGAAATATCATCATCATCATCATGAAACATCACTGGTAGAAAGGTTGTTTTTAGAGTGATGAAATTGCAGATTTTTATTTCTAGAATGGTGAAATATCATCATCATGAAACATCACTGGTGGAAAGGTTGTTTTTAGAATGATGAAATTTCTGATCTTTATTTCTAGAATGGTGAAATATCATCAGGAACATCACAGGTGGAAAGGTTGTTTTTAGAATGATGAAATTTCAGATCTTTAATTCTAGAATGGTGAAATATCATCATCATCATGAAACATCACTGGTGGAAAGGTTGTTTTTAGTATGATGAAATTTCTGATCTTTATTTCTAGAATGGTGAAATATCATCATCATCATCATGAAACATCACTGGTGGAAAGGTTGTTTTTAGAATGATGAAATTTCAGATTTTTATTTCTAGAATGGTGAAATAACATCATCATCATCATGAAACATCACTGGTGGAAAGGTTGTTTTTAGAGTGATGAAATTAAAGATCTTTATTTCTAGAATGGTGAAATAACATCATCATCATCATCATGAAACATCACTGGTGGAAAGGTTGTTTTTAGAGTGATGAAATTTCAGATTTTATTTCTAGAATGGTGAATTATCATCATCATTATGAAACATCACTGGAGGAAAGGTTGTTTTTAGAATGATGAAATATCAGATCTTTATTTCTAGAATGGTGAAATAACATCATCATGAAACATCACTGGTGGAAAGGTTGTTTTTAGAATGATGAAATATCAGATCTTTATTTCTAGAATGGTGAAATAACATAATCATGAAACATCACTGGTGGAAAGGTTGTTTTTAGAATGATGGAATATCAGATCTTTATTTCTAGAATGGTGAAATATCATCATCATCATGAAACATCACAGGTGGAAAGGTTGTTTTTAGAATGATGAAATTTCAGATCTTTATTTCTAGAATGGTGAAATAACATCATCATCATCATGAAACATCACTGGTGGAAAGGTTGTTTTTAGTGTGATGAAATTTCTGATCTTTATTTCTAGAATGGTGAAATATCATCATCATCATGAAACATCACTGGAGGAAAGGTTGTTTTTAGAATGATGAAATATCAGATCTTTATTTCTAGAATGGTGAAATAACATCATCATCATCATGAAACATCACTGGTGGAAAGGTTGTTTTTAGGGTGATGAAATTTCAGATCTCTATTTCTAGAATGGTGAAATAACATCATCATTATCATGAAACATCACTGGTGGAAAGGTTGTTTTTAGAGTGATGAAATTTCAGATCTTTATTTCTAGAATGGTGAAATATCATCATCATGAAACATCTTCTGGTGGAAAGGTTAGTTTTAGAATGATGAAATTTCTGATCTTTATTTCTAGAATGGTGAAATATCATCATCATGAAACATCACTGGTGGAAAGGTTGTTTTTAGAATGATGAAATTTCTGATCTTTATTTCTAGAATGGTGAAATATCATCATTATGAAACATCACAGGTGGAAAGGTTGTTTTTAGAATGATGAAATTTCAAATCTTTATTTCTAGAATGGTGAAATATCATCATCATCATGAAACATCACTGGAGGAAAGGTTGTTTTTAGAATGATGAAATTTCAGATCTTGATTTCTAGAATGGTGAAATAACATCATCATCATCATGAAACATCACTGGTGGAAAGGTTGTTTTTAGAGTGATGAAATTTCTGATCTTTATTTCTAGAATGGTGAAATATCATCATCATCATCATGAAACATCACTGGTGGAAAGGTTGTTTTTAGAATGATGAAATTTCTGATCTTTATTTCTAGAATGGTGAAATATCATCATCATCATCATGAAACATCACTGGTGGAAAGGTTGTTTTTAGAGTGATGAAATTAAAGATCTTTATTTCTATAATGGTGAAATAACATCATCATCATCATCATGAAACAACACTGGTGGAAAGGTTGTTTTTAGAGTGATGAAATTGCAGATTTTATTTCTAGAATGGTGAATTATCATCATCATCATGAAACATCACTGGAGGAAAGGTTGTTTTTAGAATGATGAAATATCAGATCTTTATTTCTAGAATGGTGAAATAACATCATCATGAAACATCACTGGTGGAAAGGTTGTTTTTAGAATGATGAAATATCAGATCTTTATTTCTAGATTGGTGAAATATCATCATCATCATGAAACATCACAGGTGGAAAGGTTGTTTTTAGAATGATGAAATTTCAGATCTTTATTTCTAGAATGGTGAAATATCATCATCATCATGAAACATCACTGGTGGAAAAGTTGTTTTGAGAATGATGAAATTTCTGATCTTAATTTCTAGAATGGTGAAATATCATCATCATGAAACATCACTGGTGGAAAGGTTGTTTTTAGAATGATGAAATTTCTGATGCTTATTTCTAGAATGGTGAACTATCATCATCATGAAACATCACTGGTGGAAAGGTTGTTTTTAGAATGATGAAATTTCAGATCTTTATTTCTAGAATGGTGAAATATCATCATCATCATCATGAAACATCACTGGTGGAAAGGTTGTTTTTAGAGTGATGAAATTTCTGATCTTTATTTCTAGAATGGTGAAATAACATCATCATCATCATGAAACATCACTGGTGGAAATGTTGTTTTGAGAATGATGAAATTTCTGATCTTAATTTCTAGAATGGTGAAATATCATCATCTTGAAACATCACTGGTGGAAAGATTGTTTTTAGAATGATGAAATTTCAGATCTTTATTTCTAGAATGGTGAAATATCAGCATCATGAAACATCACTGGAGGAAAGGTTGTTTTTAGAATGATGAAATTTCTGATCTTTATTTCTAGAATGGTGAAATAACATCATCATCATCATGAAACATCACTGGTGGAAAGGTTATTTTTAGAGTGATGAAATTTCTGATCTTTATTTCTAGAATGGTGAAATATCATCATCATCATGAAAATCACTGGAGGAAAGTTTTTTTTCAGAATGATGAAATTTCAGATCTTTATTTCTAGAATGGTGAAATAACATCATCATCATCATGAAACATCACTGGTGGAAAGGTTGTTTTTAGAGTGATGAAATTTCTGATTTTTATTTCTAGAATGGTGAAATATCATCATCATGAAACATCACTAGTGGAAAGGTTGTTTTTAGAATGATGAAATTTCAGATCTTTATTTCTAGAATGGTGAAATAACATCATGATCATCATGAAATATTACTGGTGGAAAGGTTCTTTTTAGAATGATGAAATTTCAGATCTTGATTTCTAGAATGGTGAAATAACATCATCATCATCATGAAACATCACTGGTGAAAAGGTTGTTTTTAGTGTGATGAAATTTCTGATCTTTATTTCAAGAATGGTGAAATATCATCATCATCATCATGAAACATCACTGGTGGAAAGGTTGTTTTTAGAGTGATGAAATTTCTGATCTTTATTTCTAGAATGGTGAAATATCATCATCATCATGAAACATCACTGGAGGAAAGGTTGTTTTTAGAATGATGAAATATCAGATCTTTATTTCTAGAATGGTGAAATATCATCATCATCATCATGAAACATCACTAGTGGAAAGGTTGTTTTTAGAATGATGAAATTTCTGATCTTTATTTCTAGAATGGTGAAATAACATCATCATCATCATGAAACATCACTGGTGGAAAGGTTATTTTTAGAGTGATGAAATTTCTGATCTTTATTTCTAGAATGGTAAAATATCATCATCATGAAAATCACTGGAGGAAAGGTTGTTTTCAGAATGATGAAATTTCAGATCTTTATTTCTAGAATGGTGAAATAACATCATCATCATCATGAAACATCACTGGTGGAAAGGTTGTTTATAGAGTGATGAAATTTCTGATTTTTATTTCTAGAATGGTGAAATATCATCATCATGAAACATCACTAGTGGAAAGGTTGTTTTTAGAATGATGAAATTTCAGATCTTTATTTCTAGAATGGTGAAATATCATCATCATCATGAAACATCACTGGAGGAAAGGTTGTTTTTAGAATGATGAAATTTCAGATCTTTATTTCTAGAATGGTGAAATAACATCATGATCATCATGAAATATCACTGGTGGAAAGGTTGTTTTTAGAATGATGAAATTTCAGATCTTGATTTCTAGAATGGTGAAATAACATCATCATCATCATGAAACATCACTGGTGGAAAGGTTGTTTTTAGAGTGATGAAATTTCTGATTTTTATTTCTAGAATGGTGAATTATCATCATCATCATGACTCATAACCGAGCACTGGACAAGTAGTAAATATGCAAAGGTGGTTTGTTTGTCGTTACTTAGTGGCGAGTAGCTCTTTCACTTAGCCGACTTAATTAAGGACTTTTCTGTCAATTACGTAACAGCATGGAGATTTATTGAATTTCATTCTATGCATTTGTACGAGGAAAAAGCTGATTTAAATCAATTATTTTTATCGTGGGCCCTGGGGTACAAGACATTTTTAAAATGACCCTGGAGGAACAGATTGCAAAGAGCAAACTTACGCTTAAAACTGAACCAAGACTCTCTCTCTCTTTCCCTCCCCCCTCTCTCTCTCTCTCTCTCTCTCCATATATATATATATATATATATATATATATATATATATATATATATATATATATATATATATATATATACGTTATGTGTATTTAGGCTGCATTTTTTCATTGATGCATGTTTCAGTAAATAATATTGACAAGTTTATTTTATGTAAATTCTTTTCATATCGTCTGATAAACTTAATAACATTATCATTAAAACGAAAGAAAATCACCATATTGATACACATTTTTAATCCTATCTAAGCTTTCGGCTTACATAGGCCATTATCAAAGATGACAATTACATTACAATATATTAAAAAATACACGGAAAAAAACAACAATGATAGTCTGTTTTCGTTTATATGGAAGATTTCCAGGCAACGACAAACTCGTGCATACGAGACGCTGGAACCGAAAATCGCACCGCAGCTCATGACGTCACACATGACCACTCGAGAGTGAAAACGAGAAGTATTAAGTATGGGAATCCATTGATATAAACCAATGGCTTCTGTTATCAATTATAGGCATTTAAGAATATTTGTGGAGATTTCATAGTTTATTTGTTCCGATTAGGTTTCAACTGTTTTATGTATATAGCTTCAAGAATTTTTAGTTTTGGTTTATTGTTTTCATGTTTAAGTATATATATATATATGTGTGTGTGTGTGGTGTATCAAAAATACTTTTACAAATTTTGGGAGAGGGTTTCTAACACCAAAACAAGTACAAAAAACAAAAATACATATAAACATGTTCGCAAATACATATATATGCAGAAATATAGTTTTAAAGTGGGCTTCATTTATGGAATAAAGTGCTAAATATCAGAGATAGAGCGTATGTAAATATAAATATAAGAGTGAACATTGAATTCAACACTCAGGCTGTTTCATGTTAGACACAATCGTCAGGCCGCCTGACAATTGCGTCTAGCATAAGATAGCCTATCGCCTTTGAGTGTTGACTTCAAAGTTCACTTTTACATATATATATATATATATATATATATATATATATATATATATATATATATATATATAGGACGAAACGGACGTCTAGTGCTTTCTGAATTCTGATGTGGTTTCTTCTAGACTCGATGAATTACTTAATTTCCTTGATTTCTATCACTTGTGTATCCTTGCTAGAACCGGCTCCAGTTGGAGAGGCTTGGTGATAGTAGTCGTGGCACGTGGGGGCACAGTCCTATGGGTAAGAGAAACTTGGATGAGTTCCACCACGGAATAAGTGATCGAGCGGCGCTATATCGAGTCTAATTCGATGTCTAGACTCGATGAATTACTTATCTATCTATCTATCTATCTATCTATCTATCTATCTATCATTATAATTATTTTTTAAAAATCTGATTCTATCGTCACATAAGAGTTTTCATGTTTCAAAAACAGAAGCTAAAAACTTTTTTTTAAATTACAGTAGCTAGTTCTGTTTCATCCTCAAGCGAATTTTGGAATCTGTACCTCCAGGCTCATTAATATATTATATATTATATATATACATATTATATATATAATATATATATTAATATTAATTATATATATATATATATATATATATATATATATATATTTATATATATATATTTAAACATGTTGTGTTGAATGTTAAAGACAACATAGTCCTGCATATTTAAAAGAAAAGTTGCTGCCAAATTACACACACACACACACACACACACACACACACACACACACACACACATATATATATGTATTAATTATAAATTCTTTCAAGAATTCATTGCTTGCAATAATTTTTACAAAAATGTATTGCCTATTTTTACACTTTCTTAGTGTTTTTACCCCATTTTGCGGTTAACTATTTGCCCATAGCTGGGCTCATAAGTGGTGCTACCACCCCGGGTCACGGTGGACCTGGGAACACCAGCAATTAAGAGGTCGTTCCACGCTCCTCAAAACCTCCTGATCAGAGGCCTTGCTGTCGGATGTAGTTTATCGTCTCACTCAGGAGGCGGATGTAGTTTATCGTGTTTGACTAGAGATTTGAAAAGGTTAATATTGTAGTGATCAATCTTTCTCGGAAAGTCTGTTGCACAAAGTAGCGGTTCTCGGGAAGCAGCTATATGAGTGTATCTGCCTTTTTTTTCCCAATGGAATTAAAAGGGAAAATAGTGATGATTTGACCATGTGTAAGGAGCAGGGCGACTTTTAGCTATAAATGTCTGAACTGCTGAAACCAAAGAATGTAGCGCGTCGGAACATTTACCAGAAAATAATAATAGGCTTGCGACGTTTCATCTCTGGAAAGAGAGTCGAAAGGTCTCAAAATAATAATAATAATAATAATAATAATAATAAAACGATTTTTAACTTGAGGCTTGAAAGTGAGGATTGTGTAGCTCCAGTCCAGAAATGGCAGCAATACTCAGTTTTTGGTTTAATGCGACTCTTGTAAAGATAAAGCATAACAGAAGGAATTAGGTATTTTTTTTTTTGAGCGGTACATGAAATTGTTATTTTCTCGTATTCTGATGTGAACTTGTCCCAATAGATGTTCAGAGCAAGGACCCCCATTGACACTACAACCATTCATAATAGTTGGGGAAAGCTCAGTGTCTTCACAGTGTTAACAGAACGTGTACGAGCATACACCATCTGAACGATCACATGCTTGCGACAAGGGATATAAATCAATCCTATAACATGGCTGTTGTTCCTAGAAAACCTTAAAAGTATTATCAGAATTAACCCATGGTATCGCCATCACGTTGTACGTATATATTATTTTGATTGTCATAGAATAATATAAAAAGCTGTTTCAGCAGAACTGTCTTCTTACATTTGGAATTCGGCGGAAATGTGGGTGATTCGATTCCGTGGACGTCGCAAGGTTAGCCTCAGCTCGAAAGGTCTGAAAATGTGAAACTAAAAAGTGGAGACCATCTGAACATTTGCCATGGAAATAGCGATACGCGTGCAGCTGGGGATAGAGAGAGAGAGAGAGAGAGAGAGAGAGAGAGAGAGAGAGAGAGAGAGAGAGAGAGAGAGAGAGTGAGAGAGAGAGAAACTGAGAGAGAGAAAGTGAGAGAGAGAGCGAGAGAGAGAGAAAGTGAGAGAGTGAGAGAGAGAGCGAGAGAGAGAGAAAGTGAGAGAGAGGGAAAGCGAGAGCGAGAGAGAGAGACAGAGAGAGAGAGAGAGAGACAGAGAGAGAGAGAGAGAGAGGACAGGGCAGCTCCAGCCAAGTGATGGCAGCGATGCTCAATTTTTGATCTGATCTAGATCTTGTAAAAATAGAGAGCCTAGTCGAAGGAATCAGACACTTTCTGGCGCGGTACAAGGTGATGAACATTGAGTTTCACTTGAAGTCAGGAGGGAAGTTGAGTCCCAATAGAAGTTTGAAGCATGGAGCCTCGTTGAGTGAGTAACCCTTAAATCTGACGAGAGGGACGAGATGAAGTTTTGGTCGGTGATGGATGCAATGTAACCAGCTTGGTTATGAAAGTATTGAAAGTTACAAGTCAGTTTTTTTCTATATTGAGCTGTTAGTTAAGTCAACAGAGAAATCAGATGTAAGGCTCTGAAAATGTTGATTTTTGGACGTGTTTACCTTAACTGACGCAACATCAGCATGTATGTTTACTAATGATCTAAGATTAACACTAATTATTATTATTACTTAGCAAGATTCTATCTTATGTATTTATATGTCTACCATTCGTCCTGGCTTTAATCTGTTGCTGTTGCTATATATCTAGAGATCCTTGATAAAATCCAAAAAAGAATCTGCAATGTCATTGGTCCTGACATGGCATCTCGGCTTCAGTCACTTTTCCGCCGCTGTAATGTAGCTTCTCTATATTTGTTCTATAAATACTTTCATGTTAATTGTTCGGATGAACTTTCCCCTATAGTTATTGGGATTTCATTTTTAAAAGTTATTTTTTTATTGCCCCCACCCCATAGACAAATTTGACATATAAGAAATAGTTCGGACATTATAGAGACTTTGAAGTATTATGGTGGCTGTGGTAAGAATGATAAGTAAGAACGTGATTGTTTTGGTGTAAAGAATATCGTGGTATGTTTTGGGTCAGTAATTGTGGCCAGCTAAGTTTTAAGATAAGACAGATTGAAGACCAGCCTTCTCCTTAACCCCCCTTTTTGACCTTCTGCTACATATCTATATTTTCAAAATAAATATTACTTTTCTCTATGGTACTTAGACTCTCTGTATTTAAACGCAGTACTAGATTGGCGGAAAGGTCTCATCATTTTACAGTTGAAATAGCGAGATGTAACCGTAAGTTCTATTCTAACAGTTCCCTCTTTCCCACTTCTAGCTTATGGAATTCTCTTTCGGCTTCTTGCATTTCAGTTAAGCTTGATCTTCAAAAATTTAGATGCAATTTCAATCGTTATCTGTTGTAAGCAAGGTGGTGTCGGAGGTAGCTCCTCCTCAGTTCCTTAATCCTTCAATAGGGGTCTCTCTCCCATGGCTATAAATACTGGCTGACCCTTCGCCTCTCTCTCTCTTTTCGACTTAGGCCTTGGACCGCCACCTCGCGCGGAGATGAGGTAAATCTCTCTTTTCAACAAACACCAATAGGTGACCTCTCACAGTACAGCGTTTCCCAAATTCTGGGAACACGTCAAGAACAATACACGTACGTACGAACACTCACTACAACACACACATAATTTCTCCACACATACACTAACTGTCCATGTCTTTGTGTAACTCGTTATTAATATATATCCGTTTACATATATATCGGTTTTGTTTGTTTTCTTTGGACTTAATTAAAGTCCAACATTCTCATGTAGCTGGACCGGCTAGCAGGAAATTTTAACCTTCTGATATCTCTTCACATCTTCACCCCAAAGGTCCACTACAGTGGTAATGCCCTAAGACGCAAGGGACTACTGACAGTGAAAGATAATGAAAAGATTTTAGCAGAATGAACCGGAAACCCAATCCTAAACAAGGAACAAGGGATAAATCTCTACTCGTTCAAAATACAAGGAAAGAGTTTCTGTTATCGCTCTTTAATAATGCTTTTATTTTTCTTGCATACTTCCACACTCAGTAACCCCTACCTGCGTCTTAGTGGCTTTGCTGCCTTGCATGGAGTGAAATAATAAAAATAGGAAATAATAACGAAATGCCAATGATACTTTTTTATAACGTTAACTGAAGCTGTAATCTATATTCTCGGTGAAAAAATTGTTTAAATAAATGGCTTGTCGACACAATCTGATTGATAGAGTTATATCGTCTTTTGCTTTGTTGCTGATGGCAATCCTCCAAGCATCATAATTGTCCAGTTCTAGTTTCTTCGCGTAGTGTTCACATCACTGATAAATTCTCTGAAAAAAAAAATTCGTTTGTTATTTTATTCAAAAGAAAGTGTATGACGTCGTTGTGTGAACCAAGTATAAACCAGTCAGAAAGAAAGACGTCTATGCCTTCCAGCTATCGAAAAAAAACAAAAACAAATGAACAAATAAGCAATTTCAAACAAGTAATCTTCGAAAAATCGTTAATTTTAAACAAGTTCTAAGAAACTTAATTTTTGTTTAATGGAAATAGAATTACAATTTCGAACACTTTTCATTTTTTTTTGTGCTTTGCTTTGGTTTGCTTTGGTATTTCGACCTAGATTCTTTCGTTCACTTTCGCACAAATACACTTTGGAAAGGTATAAAACCATCACTTCTCCCCACCAATATAGGTTAAATAGTAAGGCTGACTAGGCTCTCATGGCTTGAGATGGTAACCAGTCTAGAAGTTAAAAATCTGAATTCAAAAACAGTTTAAAGATGGTTGAGTTTCGTCAGATTATCTTCCCCTGTGCATGCCATTGCTGCAATACTAGTGGTGCCCCTACCACGGGGACCTGACGTATTTGATAGTTTTCAACTCTAAACTATTCATGGAATATATTAGCGTGTCATATATTTGCCATCCTTTCATTTTGTCAATTTATTTTAATCATATTATTCATCAACAATTTTAACAAATCAGCCAATAATATAAAACGATAAACAAAAGTTGTAGAAGAAGAAGCGTGCTAAAAATATCCATAAAATACCACAGTAAAAATATTTTGCGTGTTAATTCAAATAACACTGAAAAAAAAAAACCGAATGAAGTCATCTGACAACCCAATACTTAGTGTTGTATTTGTCGGAAAGCGGAAGTAACCGCATAAATTGTATTTGACCGGA
This sequence comes from Acanthosepion esculentum, assembly GCA_964036315.1. Lineage (NCBI taxonomy): Eukaryota > Metazoa > Mollusca > Cephalopoda > Sepiida > Sepiidae > Acanthosepion > Acanthosepion esculentum. The sequence continues at coordinate 29,461,202 of OZ038487.1, forward strand.
TGTTGTTCTGTTTTTATCGACGATAATCTGCGTACAATGTAACAGATAGTCACACCGACAAAGTGATATATAAAGAAATACGTTTTGATATAAGGTTATTGCAGATTTAAGAAATTCACGGAGGTTCGTCAGCCATTAGTGTTTGGCTTCATGTATTGTTGCTCTAATTGAATCGATCGTAATCTGTGTACAAGGCAGTCACAATGTCAGACAAAATGATATATAAAGAGATAAGTTTGCATTTAAAGTTATTTAACTTTGAGAAATGCACAGCTGTTCTTCAGCTATTTATGTGACCGAATCTGTGTAAAGATGACAGTCTAAAGCTAATTCTTTTTTAGTAGTTGGACCGGTTCGCATTCCCTATAGAGAATGCACATTTTTTTAATGTTTTTTCTTCTTTAATGCTTTAATAAAAGACGGCAAAATTATTGTAGCATCATCAAATAACGTTTTTTCACTGTGGTTCTCAAACAGTGCGTGGGAACACCCTTCCCTCACAACTGAGAGCGATTTTGAAACTTCATGGAGAAATTAAGACCACAAATGGGCAGATTGTAGCGGACCGTGCGGGGTGAAGATGTGAAGAGATATCAGAAGGTTAAACTTTCCTGCTGGCCGGTCCAGCTACATTAGAATGTCGGACTTTAATTAAGTCCAAAGAAGACAAAGAAAACAAACAAGACCGATATATATGGGTAAACAAATATATATTAATAACAAAACAAGTTAAACAAAGACATGGACTGTTACGTAGAGTTTGTATGGAGAAATTATGTGTGTGTGTTGTGAGTGTTCGTACGTACGTGTATTGTTCTTAGCGTGTTCCCAGAATTTGGGAAACGCTGTATCTGAGAGAGGTCACACATTGGCCTAAGTGGAAAAGAAAGAGATTTTACCTCGCCTCCGCGCGAGGTAGCCGCCCAAAGCCTAAGTCGAAGAGAGAGAGAGAGAGAGAGAGAGAGAGAGAGAGAGAGAGAGAGAGAGAGAGAGAGAGAGAAGGGTCAGCCAGTATTTATACTCAGGGGAGAGAGACCCCTGTTGAAGGATTAAGGAACTGAGGAGGAGCTAACTGCGACAAGATGATAATTAGGATGTTTTTTTTTTTACTTTCGCCAATGAACCAGTGTCATCAGAAAGAATTTTATTTTATTTTACGAGAATAAAATCTACATTAGCGAGATGAAACATGATTCCTGTTAACCTTCAGTGAATCTTGAACTGAAGCCTTTATTTAATTTACAGGAGTAAATTGTTACCGTTCCACTGCCCACATCCAGAGATATCTAGTCTAGTTCTTATTTAGTACTGCTCGCTCCATTATCACTGAGTCCAAGTACACACTTTTAGCTCGCAAACACTATGTCTCAAACCCACAAATTGTGGGACAATTTTGAGTGGAAAACTTAGAGCGTTAAACCTTACCTGCCAGCTGATGATTGTTGCTGCTGCTTCCAGTATTTGTTACATTTATCTACACTCATAGAGGATTTAATTTCTATTGCAGATGCTGTTGAAGCTTTGCTGTCATTTCTCTGTCATTTAATAAAGAAATAAATGAGAACAATCCATGGTCATGAACAGCGGAAGGAGAACAATTTGCACCTCCCATAGATTAAATAAAGGGTTTAATTCGAAATTCCTTATATTGAAATAGTTAAATGCAACCGCCACTTCTACTCCAACAGTTTCTTTTCTCGTACTTCTCGCTTGTGGAACTCCCTTCCATTTACTTGCTTCCCTGGTAACTACAATCTTCAAAAATTTAAATTCAACGTCAGTCGCCATATCTATCTTCTTGATTCCTGTTCATCTATTGTCCTTTCCTCAATTCTCCCTATACTCAGTCTTTTCTCTCGATTTCACTCCCTTTAACCTCCTGCGCATTAGTGGCATTCCCACCTTGCTTGGGGCGAAATGATTAAAAAAAAACGAAAAAAAAAGAAAAAAAGGAGGTTATCCAGATCACGAAGCATTTGATGAAGGCCGGAGGACACAACGATCGAAACGTGTGATAACAACAACAACAACGACGAAGACAGTTCCCCAATGCTCTATCCTGGGTCCCACACTGTTTCTGATCCTCATCAATGACCTTCCTGATGTCATCAGCTTTCAAGTAGACATCTATGCAAACGACACTACCATTTACTCCCGTCTTAATAGTAAATCTGGCAATGCTGACAAAGCTAACCTGGCCGTTGGTCTCTTAAAGGACCTCCAATCAGGGATTAACTGCGACAGGAAATGGCTCGTAAATTTTAATGCCTCCAAAACGAAACTGCTCTCATTTAATCACCATAGAGAAACTTTCCTGCTCGATTTCGTAGTCCATCTTACACATTTACAAATCCAGCATTCGTCCATGTATTGAATACTGTTGCTATATATGGTCTGGTGCCCTGCTGTTCATCTTGAGGTCCTCGACAAAATCCAAAGACGGATCTGCAATGTGATAGGTCCTGATTTGGCATCTTGATTCCAGTCACTTTCTCACAGACGTGATGTAGCTCCCCCTCTGTCTTTTCTACAAATATTTTCATGGCAACTGCTCGGATGAGCTATTTTCTCTGGTGCCACGACTGCATGAATTTAACAGTAAAAGATGACATTTTAGTTATTGGCATCTAAGTCCCACCATAGGAAAACTGTCGAAACAATTAAATGTAACCGCCACTTCTACTCCAATATCTTCTTCTCTTCCCGACAGTGGAACTCCCTTTCTCTTACTTGCTTCCCTGATAACTATAATCTTTAAGAATTTAAATGCAATGTCAATCGTCATCTTCCGGTTCATCTTTTATCCTTTCCTCAATCCCCTCTATACGTAGTGTTTTCTCTTACTTTCACTCTCTGTAACCCCTCCATACTATTGGCACTCCCGATTTGCTTGGGGTGAAATGCTTAAAAAATATGAATAAGATAAAAAGAAATGATAACTCCACATCATAGAAATTTAAACAGAAATTATAATTTCACAAAGCGTTTTGATTTAGATAATCTTGAAAAGTAGGGGGTGTTGACAATCTGAAATATGGTATAAAAGATAGATGCGCGAAAAATAGTGGCGAACCAGTGTGTTCGCACATGCATAGACGCTAATTTGATAGTGTCGGGGACAGATTCCTTGGGTCACCGTTTGAATAAAAAAAAAAGAGGGAAAAGTTTGTTGCGTGTTCAAATAAAATGATTTAAACGTAGGATACATGAATTTTAACTGTAATTACTTATCATGAAGTAAAAGTTAGAAAGTTCTTCTCTTTGACTGTAAGGACATGAACAGGAATAGTCTTTCAGAAAGTGAAGTTGGGAAACAAGATCAAAGGGAGTCCGCTGTTGCTTAGGTAAAAAAGACAAGACGACGAAGTTGACTCGTGTCTCTTTACTGCTTTTAGTCCTTCTGCTGAGTTGAATAAATGTTTGGTTTTTATGGTCTTGTTTGGGCTCCAGAGGTCTGTGTTTATTTAATGGCGGGAGCTGATTTTAATGGCTATTTATTTTTATTAAATTGAAAATTTGAAGTATGTTTGAAACCCGGAAGGCTGCGCAGAGCACTTGCGCGGTGTGTTTAATTTTGTCATTTGCTCCTATGATTTGATGTTGTTCACTTCCGACTACATAACAATAGGAGACAGAGAGGAATTAATTAATCATTTTATTGTAATTAATCATCTTACTGAATTGGATTGATTGCCAAAGTTGTTAGCTTATGTCGCCTACAATGGACGGACCTAATATTTCAGTTACAGCAGGAATAATAATAATAATAATAATAATAATAATAATAATAATAATAATAATAATAATCACTATCATTTTCATTTTCCTGACTTTTCTCCAGTGGCATATTTTTCTGCTTTCCCTCATCATTTGGCTTTGGAAGTATTAATTCCGCGTTCATTTCATTTCTCTTTCGTCTGACACACATCAAAGAGAAATAGCTGTAGCGGCATGAAGATTTGAAACCATGCACCGCCTTTGTGAAAATAGAACGCTAATTATTAAGTATAAAAGTGAGTTGAGGACGGGAAAAATCGAGAACCTGGTCGGTAGTATATCATGAAAGCTTTTATTCATTTAATAAAAACGAACTAAAAATAAGCAGGCGAATAAAGCTATCATGGCGAATTGATTTCTTTCCTTCGTCTACACTGTCTGACCGCTGTTAAATTGAAAGAATAAAATTGAAGCGAACAGTTGATTCACTTTCCATACTTTCCTCAACATCACAAAAGCTTCTATTATTAAGCAAATGACAATGTGTAGTTTGGAGAAGAGTTTTCTGATTAATGACCTTTCCTCTCCTGTTTTAGTATCTATGCTGCGCAATACTAATAAAACACAAAAGATTAAAATCTCCAACTTAAAAAAAAATCTCCAGATAGTCTAGTCGTGGCTTATGTAGTAAAGACGTTGTTTCTTTTCGCATTCAAATTTTGTAGAGGACCTCAGAGCATAAGAAATTTCAACGTTTCTCTATTATAAATCGAAACTGCTGTAGCGTTTAGCTGATAGTAATGTATGAAGTTTCTCTTGGTCACCAATTTGTAGAGTTAGGAATTACAGCCGAGGCAGAGAAAATTTCAATATAAATGAATTCAATACGTGGAGGGAGTAGCACTGTTGAGAGATAGGGTTATTCTAAACAGCAGCCGTTTTCACTAACGCAACGCTTCACTGAAGATGAATTGAGCACTATGGTTTCTGGCGTTTGTTTACATTCGTAAAAAATAATATGCTAGAATTTCCCTTTCCCTCTGTCGTGCGCTGATATCTCAGGGGTAGAAACTCCGACTGATGACAAATCGAATGTTTAGCCGCACTGATAAGCGGTGATGCAGCGAAACAGGCCTATATGTGGATGACATTATATATATATATATATATATATATATATATATATATATATATATAAATGAACATTGAAGTCAACACTCAGAGGCGACAGGCTGTTTCATGCTAGACGCAATCGTCAGACTCGCGGCCTGATGATTGAGTCTAGCATGAAACAGCCTGTCACCTCTGAGTGTTGACTTCAATGTTCACTTTTATATTTATATTTACATACGCTCTGTCTCTGATATTGAGCACTTTATCCCATAAATATAGCACACCTTAAAACTATATATATATATATATATATATATATATTTACAGCGAAAAAACAAAAATTACCTCAACATATAGTCTATTTCAAGCCGTTTTTTACGCGGCTATCATCAGCCCCTAAGTGTTAACTTTGAATAGACTATCTTCTATGTTCAGGTAATTTTTGTTTTGTTTTTGCTGTAAAAATACATATGCTCTGTTATAATAAATACATCGAGCTCTCTGTGGATTAGTTTTAATAACTAATATTACTAGGATCCACCCGGATTATATACACCAACGGATCGATTACCTGTACCATATATATATATATATATATATATATATATATATATATATATATATATATATATATATGCTAAAGAAAAATCATTCATGTTGGTTGGACCAACAGACTACTTGCCAAACGACATAACACCTTAGAGAAGAAATAAGTCCCGAACAAGGATAGAAAAAATGAAAGAAAGAACAAAAGACAAACAAGTACCTACGCAATAAAGTATTTAACACCCAGACAGAGCAAAAATCGCTTCACAACGTCAGTCCGTAAAAAAGGACAGCTTGAGTCGTTACTCAAGTTTCATGCACTTGCGATCTTCAGAAGACAACAACTTAATTGAAAAAAGGAAGTCTCTAGCATTTTTATACACATAACCGTAATACAATTAAGCTATTGCATCACGTAAAAAATGGGAAAAATCAACGCATAACGCCCGCCCTCACGGGGTAAGAGAAAATAAACAAAGAAAAAACAACGCGAGTGGGCCTAACTAGCCATGGTGACTATATTGATATAGAGGAAGGTGAAGAAAAAACTAAGAAAGAAGGAAGGAGAAGTCATGTAACGCTATAGGTATTTTATATTATACCTACATCTAGTGATTAATTCAGACTTTTTATTTAGCATTCTATTATCGCTGCTCGAACTTAATATTGCAAACTTTTCTTTGAGGCAAAGCTTACATCTATCATTAATATTTTACACGTACTGCTTTTCTTAAAAACTCTCCAAGTAATTTTGGGAGACTTACCTATTTCTCTTTTAATTTTCCAGTAATATGCTGACAGCGCGGTGGCATTTTCATATTTACTATGTTTGAAACTAAACTTATGATCATATCTTTTCTCATTCATTTTCAGTAACTCCTATATGTAATTTCTCCTTAATAACATTATTTCTGTTTTCTACTCATGTTTTCCCTAAGTAAACTTATTTGCAGCCAAGCATTTACCTTCCAGAGGACAGACGCTTTTTATTCTATAATTACACCTAGGTTTATTTTGTTCACCTTCATCGACATTGACCAGATTTTTTATTGTAGTTATAAATAAGTTTTTTCATATTTTTCCCGAAACAACAACTAACTTTTATATTATTTTTATTAAATAGTTTACGCAATTTTTCCGAAGATTTAAAATATTCCCCCATGTTAGTTTTTACGAATTTACTATGTGGCGGGTTAAACTTTATGATATTCCTACTCGTATTCTTTTTAATTTTTTTTGGGGGGGGGGGTTAATAAATTTTAGCTGGTTTTGTGTCCACTTTTTTAAAAGCTTCCTGGTAGACCCTTTTCGCTCTCTTGTTTTTTTGAGTTAGTAGACAATCCCCTGGCTATCGACTGGAGTGCTTCTAGTTTTTCAGTATGGTTTATACTCACCTGTAAGTAGGTTTAAGCACACGGCCATGTAGTCTACCGCTATCAGATTAAATTCTACTTGTATTTTGAGTTCGTATCGCTTGAAAAACTATTCTAATTTTTTACGGTGCTTATTAACCCAGCCACTTTTATTTTCTACTGTCAAAAGCCCATCACCTTTATAGATGCCTAATATGTTGTATCGTAATTATACGTCAGCTTCCTTAAGAGAAAAATTCCTACGAACTCAGATATGTCGCAGTTAGCCCCTCCTCATTTCCTTAATCCTTCAACAGGGGTCTCTCTCTCCCACGAGTATAAATACTGGCTGACCATTCGCCTCTTTCTCTTTTTACGACTTACGCACACGTGCGGCCAGCTGTCTCGACTCAGGCCTCGGGCCGCAACCTCGCGCGTGAGGCGAGGTAAAAAAAAACTTTCTTTTTTTTTTTTTTACTTATTCCAATATGTGACCTCTCACACATACAGCGTTTCCCATATTCTGGGAACACGCTAAAAACAATATACGCGTTCGTACTGATAACTCAACACACTCACCATAACTTCTCCATACAACACTCTGTAACCCTTCATGTCATTGTCATTTGTTATTAATAGATATTTGTTTGCATGCCTGTATATCGGTCTTGTTTGTTTCTTTATCTTCTTTGGACTCCATTATAGTCCAACATTTTTATGTAGTTGGACCGGCCAACAGGAAATCTTAACCCAGAGATATCCTCACATCCTCACATTCACACCCCGCACGGTCCTCTACAGATATCTTTGTGCCGTCGTAACTTCTAATATCCACGTTAAAATTTTTATCCATATCTCATTTTCGTTTTTCTGAAAGATAGTTTCATAGCGACTGTTCTGATGAGCTTGTTTACCTGATGTCTCGATTACAGGAATTTAAATGTGTTACTAGATTCGCAACTAGGTTTTACTGTTAAACTAGCTAAATGCAGTCACCACTTTTACTCTAACAGTTTAATTTCTCGCACTTCTCACCTCTGTAAATCCCTTTCGATTTCTTGCTTCCCTGTTAATTATAATCTTCAAAAAAATTAAATGCAACATCAATCGACATCTGTCTTTTTGAACCCTGTTCCTATTTAGCCTTTCTTCTATCATCACCCCTAAAGTCATCTCATTCTCTTTCACTCTCTGTACCCCCGCTGCATTTAGTGGAATTATCACCTTGCTTTGAGTGTAACAACTAATATTTCGCCCTTCCCACTAGCATTTTTGAAGATTTCTAATAATGAACATTTTTTTTTCTTTTTTGGTTGAAATACCTGATCGCCTGAGAAAAAGGCGATAAAATCATTCTACAAGGCTGGGGAAGTAATCTAGTGGGTCAGTCTTTCCCGGCATGATAAATTCCCAAACTTCATTAGAGAGTTCTTCTTTATATTCTGAACCATGATACTTGCATAACAGTTTTAACATGTCAAAATGGCATTGGCGTTGCAGTAATAAACAACGAAAAGTACGCTGAAATAAAAAAAAAATAGGAAACATTCATAATGAAAAGGCTTAATCTAAGAAATTCTGACGATTTACGACTATTATGTTTATTGTAGTTTTTTTTATACTGAAGTGCACTCAAGTTAGAACTCAACAGCCACTCGTGTTAGTGAGTTACTGATTGGGGTGTGTGATATGAATGCAAGAGGAGGTAGAAGAAAATGAAGATTATGAGAATAAGGAAGATAGCTATTGAACATTGACTTGGAAATTATTTATTTTCGGGAAAAAAAACTGTCTGAGTGGATATTCCTCCCTACAAATGGAATACGGGGGGAATGTAGAGGATTCGAATCTGTGGATGCAGTATGGCGAATTCTAAATGTAAAGGCCTGAACTGATGGAGTTAAAGAGTGGAGCTCATCTGGTCATTTGCCATGGAAATAGCGAAAGAATAGCGAGAGGCTTGCAACTTTATGTTTGGAGGGAAAGAGGCTATCGAAAGGAAAATGCGTTATCCCCTACAAGATCGCGAAAACGTATTTTGAAATCTGTTGAGGGCAGAAAGTGAGAACTGGGCAGCAACTGTCCATTTTTATGAACCTACATAATAATAATAATAATGATAATAATAATAATAATAATAACGATAATAATAATAACGATAGGTCCTGTAACAATTTTATGGGGCTACACAATACACACAGACAGAAGAATCAAAGCTAATCGCCCAGACATTGCTATTAGGGACCACAAACAAAAAAAAATGCTTCCTTATTGATATGGCAGTCCCTGCAGACTTCAATGTATCTTTGAAGATCTTCAAAAAGTTATCAAAATATATACAACACACACACACACACACACACACACGCACACACACACACACACACGCGCGCACGCACGCACGCACACACATATATGTTGTAGTTGGAGTTCTCGGATTTATTGGAAAATATTCCATTAGACTCATTGAAGGGATTCCTAGTAGCCCATTCCTTATAGAAAAACAAAAAAAAAATGTGCCCACAAGTACAGCCCACACCTTACGAAAGGCTTTATGTAAAATGTCCTTTTTTTAATTGGTCAGTGGAAAATGTCATGATGCCATTACTGACCTTAGGTCTCTGGGGGGACCAGGAAAGAAATGAGTACACACCAGAAATGAAAGAAAAAAAAAAATAATAATGATCGTTGTACTATATCAACACACTAAAATGACCAACATTCTGTACCTTTTAGAAACTAGAATACAATTCAACTAAAACGAAATATGAGCATTTTCGTGTATTGTAAAAAAAATTGTACAGCATGTAGAACTTATGTAACACTAGTGTTATAAAAAATTCAACATTGTAAGTAGCTAAGCTATTATGTAGTAGGGAAAATAAAATTAAAAAGACATTCAGAATTAGACTAACTAAAAAATTGAAAGCGGATGTTTCCGAAAAAGTCCCCGCGTTGCCTATAAAAATACCTTTACTTTATATAATACTGGATTTTGGGGTGTGTAAGACGCCCTTTTTTACCATAAAAAATCAATATCAAAATCTGCTTGCTCCGTGTATATGGAAGGCGTGAATAATATCAATATCAATATCAATATCTATCTATCTATCTATCTATCTATCTATATATATATATATATATATATATATATATATATATATATATATATATATATAAATATAGGTAACTATACTCGTGTCGAAAAACCTTCGAATTCTTGATTTAACAATAGCCAAATCAATCACGAAGGGAAAAAAAGGTTTTAAAAAAAGAAAGAGCCAGGAACATGAAAGTCTGTCGAAAACAATCGATAATTGTCTGGCTCATTATGTTTGACTATATATATATATATATATATATATATATATATATATATATATATATTACTTCAAACGTTATTATAGTAGATATACTTCGTATTTGAAATATACGCTCTATTTTTGTCTATATTTCTGAGATGAGGTATGATTATTTACATTATTCGGACTGTTATCCTCATCTTCATTGCCATATTCACAACGTTTCGGCCGTTGTACTCTCCGACCTTCTTAAGCTGATTGGAATTTCGACCCGAACCCTTTATTTCGTCCACCGGGGTAGATTATTCTAGTTCCACATGCCATGTCTCTTGACTCTTCCGGAGGTCTCAGTTATTTCCCTTTAACTCAACTTTCCAATTTTTTTTGGTTCACCACTGCTGTAGCCTGGTACTGAACTCACAACTCTTTGGGTCTAGTCACTGGATTTAACCAACGTCTTTATCCACTGGGTCATGTGTTCTAATGTACAATCTACCCCGGTGGACGGAATAAAGGTTTGCATCTCGGTTCCACCTTTTACTGTCGAAACAGTTAAATGTAACCGCCTCTTCTACTCCAACAGCTTCTTCTCTCGCACTTCTCGACTGTGGAACTCCTTTACACTTATTTGCTTCCCTGATGATTATAATCTGCAAAAATGTAAATCTAATGTCAATCGACATCTGATGTGTTGATCCCCGTTCTTCTTTTTTATCCTTTTCTGTTCTTCTTTTTATCCTTTTCTCAATGCCCCCCCTCCTATATCCAGTCTTTTCTCTTACTTTCACTCTCTATAGCCCCATGCTTACTAGGGGCACTCCCGCCTTGCTTGGAGTGAAATGCTTAAAAAAGCCCATAAAACGTATACTTAAAATAAGAAAGAGACAGTTGAAATTCCTATAGCACATAACGAGGAAAGAGGGCTTAGAAAATTTGATACTCACAGGTCAGATTGAAGGCAAGAGGGACAGGGGATAGCAAGGCATAACCTACCTAGCTAGGTTGAGTAAATACATGGCAGAACAGGGTTTACGTGAGATAAAAAAAAAGAAAAATTATTAAGGGCTACAAAGGAGAGGAAATTGTGGAGAGGTATGATCTCTAACTTTCTGAATGAACATGGTACACAGCAGAAGACAAATCGGCTAATTGATATTTTCAATTTAAAACATTAAAGAAATATAAAAGTAAAAAAAAAGTTAGTAAATAATTTTTTTTTTTTAATTATAAAAATAAAATCATAACATTATAAAATTCAGTTGTTTCAGAAACCGGAGACTCTGTATGATAAACTTGTATAAACAAGATTATATGCATTGTATAAATATGTATAACATTGTATAAACATTGTAAGTACTGAACTGTTGGCGGTTGGACAATTTCCTCACAGATGAAGAAGAGACTCGAGGCAAGAAAAAATGTTGTTCTACAGACGGATACTGAGAATACCATAGACCAAACATCTGAGCAACAACAAAATTTTTAGGCAAATGGAAACAAAAATGACGCTTATATTTTGAATCAGATATATATATATATATATATATATATATATATATTATATATATATATATATATATATATATATATATATATATATATAGATAGATAGATAGATAGATAGAGAGAGAGAGAGAGTTGAAATTTATAGGGTACATAATGAGGAAAGAGGGCTTAGAAAATTTGACACTCACAGGACATATTGAAGGCAAGAGGGACAGAGGAAATAGCGCATAACCTACCTAGCTTGAGTAAATGCATGACAGAACAGGGTTCAGGAGAGATAACGAAAAGAAAATTTATGAGCTACAACGGACTGGAAATTGTGGAGAGCTATGATCACTAACTTTCTGAATGGACAAGGCACATAGGAGAGGACGAATCGGCTAATCGATATTTCAGTGCTCATTGGATAGTTGGCATTCTAGCGTCACCAAAAGTCGACATAAGGTATTTTCCTATTTGTGCTTAAAACAATATATATTAATACAATATATATTAATTTTTAAATTATCAGATTGAATAATAATTAGATTGATTCAGTATAATATTTCAAATACGACTGCAGCCTGTTTTTCAAAATGCTGTCTTCAAAATAAGGTTAATTATTAGACAGTGGTGTGTCTTATATTCCAAACATATGGTAGCTAAAACTGTAGAACTTTGTTATATGTGAGATAAAGCTGCAGATTTCACTCGTGTCTTGGATATGGTATGGTAATATTAGCCGTTTCCTTATAAGGAAACATTCGGCATTCATTGATCGAGCAGCCGGTACTAATGTCTGTTGACCTTTATAAAATCTTTCTCTTAAAATAATTTTTCAGGAAAATAGGTTTCTGAAGCCTGTTAGCTGTTATCGCTCTTTCCAGTACTGATAGCGGTTTCCTTCCTAACCTTTTGTTTGAAGTAGTGTGGAGTGTCAACATCTTCCTTATGTCATTATTTTCTCTTCTAGTTACATGTGGTATCCATTTTAGACAACTGAATATGTAAAACTGGGATTTAACATATTCTTTGAAGCAATTGGCACTTCGATATATTGTAATGGTTAACAAGTTTTTGTTGCTCGATTAATTACGAGTGAGTTCGACACTCACTGGGTGCTTCCCACTCGCGGCCTTGTGCCACATATAAGCTACGTTTAGAAAATCATTTTGGGTACTTCAACGTAGTATAATGGTTAGCAAGCTTGTCACGCTAGATCACTTACGACTGAGTAATGAATTCAATCCTCACTAGGTGCTCCATACTTTCGGCCTTGTGCCACATCTAAGCTACGCTTAGCAAATTGCCATATGTTTGAAGCAATCCTTTTGAATTTATTTGCAGTGCATTTTTACAGATATTTTTTTGCGGTTGTTGAATAAGCATCAGGTTAAAATATAACTGGGGTTTGAAGTTGTCTTATGAAACCAAAACTTCAACATCTGAAACGGCAACTACTTGTATAAACCCAGAGCCAAAAACATGCGATCCATACAAATATTACTAGTCGGACGAAAAAAAAAAAAAAAAATAAAAAATAAAAAAAATAAATGAGATAGAAGGAAGACGTGTTAAAAATTAATAATGAAAATGTTTCATCTCAGAAATTCGGATAACTAAAGATTACTACGTGCATATCGTGCTGCTTTTACATGTATTATGAAGTTCCTTGGCTGACTTTTATCAACGACAGCAGGAAATAGTTGGATATAAATTTGATTGTTAGGCTGCTAACGGTAATTTGAGACCGAGAGCAGCGGGAAAACAATTTGAAGAATGATAAATGTTGCAGCCGATACAACCTCATCTGAAATTTCACAACAGCTTATTAGATATATTTGCTGAAAAATTATTATTATTATTATTATTATTATTATTATTATTATTATTATTATTATTTTTCGTTCGTCATACTCAGTTTTTTTATTTTTTCTTCTTTTTTCTTCTCATCCTTTATGTTCACATCGTTATTATTTCTTCTTCTTTTTCTTCTTCTTCCTCCTCTCTTCTTCCTCCTTTTTCTTTTTCCTCCTCCCGCTCCTCCTCCTTCTTCTTCTTCTTCTTCTCTCGTTTATCATACTTATAATCTCTTTCTTTCTTTCTTTCTTTCTTTCTTTCTTTCTTATCTGCACTAATCATTATTTTTTTAACTCCTTATGCTTTTGTTTGAGTAGCTTCTCTGTTTCTTAAAAATCACGATTTATTCTTTTGTCGACATTTCTGCTATGAAAAGGATATTTACAGGCAAAGTGAGTGTAAAAACCCTACGCCAAATCGCTCTTTTTTCACATCCAGGCTTGGGACGAACATTAGGGAAGTTCATTAATACATTTTACCAAAGAGTAAATAATTTTCTTTTTAAATTTCCAGTTCACACTTATTTGTAAGATTTGATGGTTCTGATTAAATCGACGTCTGATTTTATCGACTTTATACAATCACTGATAATAATTTGATTAAAAAGTCATTCTATTGAGTTGATTCATACTTTTCATTTTTGGTTTATCAACGACCCACTGTGTTCTTTTCACTAAGAGTGCGTGGTGTCCAAACAACTGGCTTGTTGACTTTCCCTATCTTTTCGAAGTGTCAATATATGGTAGATTGTGATGCGTTTAACGTCTTTTCTAATTCTCGTGTAATTTGCCGTGGAATGTTTTCCACTAACGACTTTAGAACTTTACCGTCAAAGACCGATGAATGCCCCAATCTGGGTTCATCTTCCAACGACGTTTCTCTAGAACGAAACTTTGTAGACAATTTCGGTCAGTTATGACTCCTTAACTATAAACACTACATATTTTTCTAGATGTTTCAATAACGTTCTTCCTTTCGCTTGAACTCCCATATTTTGTAACGCAAAAGTACTGACAATCTCTCCATTAGCGTTTTTTTTTATAATCAATTCACCTCACGCAAAGCTACTATGACACAAAGGTCTACTCGGAGTGAAAGAGAAGGAAAAGACTTTAGAACGAATTCTAAACAGAAAACAAGGGATAAATCTCTACTCCTGTTCATAAGACCGGAGAGGAGTGTTAAGGCATTTATTCGTTAAGTAACCGTGTATGCAGTCACTGTCATGCAAAACCTAAGGTATATTCGTGTATTACAAATGTATTCTTAAACACCATGTATGATTTGTGGTTATTCGTCATTCCAACAGTTCTCCAAAACGGAAATTACTAATGACTCAACGTAATATTTTACAACACAATACATAACGACATTCAGTCATTACTGGTCATTACTCCGATTTTTAAAGCAGTTTATGCTGTTCCACAACTATGAACTTTGCTTCTATTACCAATTATTTTGGCAAAGTTTGAGAACGATTTCATTTTCATTTTGTTGCTTAAAAGAAGGAAATTTTAAGCTAAAGCTTTCTTGATTTCCCTGGAGTCGTTTGCAGCAGATTAAAGAGATAAGGTAGCGAATACTTACACTTGTTTCGTGATATGTTGCTCATACGAAGTCATAAGTCGATAAAATTCTTATTTCATCTTTTCGTACCCGTCCGAATTTGGTGACTTTTCATTGCAGACAAAGTGACAGCGGGTCTTGTCAGTGTCTTCAATTGTAATGATGTCCCCCTGGAGAGTTTCGATTTATTCCTAAATTTTTAATTCTTCAAGCCTTTTTTATCCGACTGTTTCAAACGCACCAGCAATAATGGTCACGCTCTTTGCTGATCTCTCTCTCTTTTCGCAGATTTCCCATATTTATTCATGTATTCTCCCTACCAAATTTTAAACCTAAATTTCTTCTTTATGTGCCGTGTCCCCTCGTGGCATAGACGATCATGGTTCTCCACAATATCCTATCTTTTGTAGCTATTAATAAATTTTGTCTTTCTATTATTTCTCCGAAACCCTGTTCCGCCATCCATTTACTCAAGCTCTCTGTGTAGGCCATGCGTTGTTTCTGTCTGTTCCTCTTGCCTTCAAACTGTCTTGTGAGTATCAGATTTTCCAAGCACTCTTTCCTCATTATGTGCCATAGAAATTTCAACTGTCTGTTTCTGATGTTAAGTAAAGGTGTCTTTTTTGTTTCCATTTTCTCTAGAACTCACAGATTCGGTCCATGGTATCCTCAGCATCCTTCTGTAGAACCACATTTTTTTTGTTGCTTCAAGTCTCTTCTTTATCTTTGAGAAGATTGTCCAGCACTCTCTGCTATACAGGAGGACAGATATCACGTTTAGTGTTCTTTTCCTTCTTTCTAGTGAAGTTCTATTTCTTAGTAGATGCGTAATATAAACGTGAACTTTTTTTTCTCTCCCGACCACGCACTTCCTCTTATGCAGGAATCTATGACCAATAATAAGATTTACATCCAAACAAACTATTGTGTAGCAAGGAGTTTAAATCACTAAACGTACGGTGCATTTAAAAAATATTCACATCGATATTAAGCAGATTATAGTCTGCTGTAGTAATAACGTGAAAGGTCAACGTCATCGCAGTTTCATCTCTGTTGTTAACGTAGTGGCCAGATTTGTCATCTTTGATGTCATCCTCTTCTATACAATGATCGTGTCCTTCTTCTACAAAAGCGATATCATTTCAATTGTCATTCAGAGATTTTATGATGCAGCATAAAAAAAAAATTGACACGATAACTGCGCGCTCGGGCGTAGCAGTAATTATGTCCAATAGTGTTTAAAGCTACTTCAGAGATATAGCCACTAGTGACGAGAATATTTATTTTGTTTAATCATTTCACCCCAGGCAAGGCGATAATGCTACTAGGATGCAAGGTGGGGGTTACAGAGTGAAAGAATGTGAATACTTTAGTGAGAAGCAGTGAGGAAAGGACAATAATGGAACGGCTTTTAGTCCGACAGAAGATAGCGATTGACGTTGCATTTAAATGTTTGAAGATTATAGCTATCAGGGAATCAAGGTAACGGAAAGAAGTTCCTCAGGTGAGAAGTGCAAGAAAAGAAACTGCTGGAATAGAAGAGGCGGTTGCATTTAGTTATTTCATCAGTAAAACGGTGGGACTTAGTTGCACGCTTAAATTCATGCAGTCGGAACACCAAGGAAAAAAAGCTTGTCAGAGAAGTTGCCGTGGAAATATTTGTAGAAAAGACAGAGGGAAGCCACGTCGGTGAGAAAGTGACTGAAATTGAGATGCCTGGTCAGGATCGATTATATTACAAGATTCTTCTTTGAATTTTGTCAAGAATCTCGAGATGTACAGCAGGAGCACCAGACCAGATTTTGGCAACAGTATTCAATGCATGGACGAATGGTAGACTTATAAATGTGAAAGTTGGACCGTGACTAGAAAAAAATTCTGGCACAACACAGTGGCCCAACTTTCATTGCAGTAGACGAAGCAATTGATTCGATATAGTTGTTTCTCTTCATCAGTGGAAAACGCGAGGTCAAGAAGATGTAGTGTGTTGCTCTCTTGGAGTTTAGCATCAGCCATGCTGAAGGAAGGCATAAAATGTTCTCTATGGTTATTGAATGAAAGTAGTGTTAGAGTGTTTCTGTTGAAAAATTCAATATACAACAAATAATTAAAAACACAAGAAAATCACCAATGCACCACAAACACCCACTCCACATACATGTAACAGTAGAACAAAGTACGAAAACCTACCAAAAGGTAACTGCCTACAAAATAATGTAATATACGAAGCTACAGCGAAAGAAACACAGTAAAATATATAGAGAAATAAGAAAAGGTTCTTAGAAACAGAGATGTTACTCACATCAAAACTTTAGTTAGTAACAGAAAATGTACAACTATATCAAATAATATATGTTGCAACTCAAAGGCACAAACCAAAAAGTACCAAAAATAACATAAAGTATAAGAAAACAGTACCAGACAACAACACCCTAAAACGCTGTAACCTTTGCCTGGAGGCGAAAATAGTGATAATTACTTTTGTAATCGTACAACACTTTCCCCGGTCGTTCAAGATTTCCAACACCGCGGCTGGTCGCTGCAGTGACCGCTTCAACCCAAAGCTAATCTTATCCCACGTTGTGATTTAAGCTTGATCATAAGGCAGGCAAGATAGAATCGTCGCAGGTATCTTCGTGTTGAACTGGTCCAAGCAGTGCGATGATGTACAGGAAAAAAATAACACTCGAATAAATTGAACAAAAGTAAATACTGCTTTTATATTAGTCCTCCGTACAATAATTGGTTTATATCAGATTTCGCATGCCCAACCGGCATCTAAATCGGAAGTGATATTATCGTTGTTGTCTTGCCAAAATCTGGTTTGCTGTTATTGGTAAAGATTGACACAAGGCTTTCGTCGGCAAATAATCACGTGGGTCTCTCTTCTGTCTCTGGTCTCGTCACCGTCTCTTCTGTCTCTCTTCTCTCTTCTGCTTAATTCGCTTCCCGCATTCATACTTATGGACATTCGCCCAAACTGGCGAAGTAAGAGAATTCGATAATTCTGGGGAATTCCCTTCTTCCACTCTCTCATATTATTACCTCTCACTAAATTTCAGTGAGCGTGGGTGGCTTATCCACCCCCTCCTGGTATTCCAGCTCAACTTTCGACTAGACGAATCAACTCCAAATTCGTTGTTTACGAAAAATGAAATTTTCGCTTTACAGCTTGCATTTTCAGCTGCGTAGAACACATGCCAATCCTCATTGCCCCCCCCCCAACCAAGTCTGGCTCACTTTTCCATTGTTCAAACTGCTCAGCATAAAATTCAAGTCGTTTATGTGCGAATTAATCCTCAATTTTTCCCACGGGTTTTTGTTATTAACCGTTCTTGTTTTAATGTCTCTCAGCACAAAACTCTTTCTTATATTTTAACAAAACTTTCTTCCGTTTTACCGCGACAACAACAAACAGTATCACACTTTTCCAGAACAAGATAAAATCCTAAACAAAAGATCAGAATGCATTTCAAAATGCAGAAAACAAATTCTTCTGCGCTACCTAAAACCACATTATGACCAAAAAGACTAAATTAAATTCTCATGCCATAATTCTAATAAACTTTATTAATAATGTTAAATCATAGCAACAAAGAAAAATACATGAAAGAAAAGAATATACAAAATTAATGATTTAAATGAATAGCACACACTCTCTCTCTTTCTCTCTCTCTCTCACACACACACACACACATATATATGTACTATTGGACTATTTTTGAAAATGAAATATTGAATACGAAACAGATTAATTAATTAAATTAATCTCAGTATTTTTGCAAAATATAGCAATACTGTCTTTCAAATTTTCAATGTTTTCGTTCCGCTCATTCAATGTTGAAAACGTTTTTTCCTCTCGGTTTTTCACTTGCCTTCATATTTGCTGTTTGATCTACTGAAACAACGACAGCACACATCTGGTAAAAGCTGTTTTGGGGGGGATCTGGTCTTCAGGCTTGGATTGAGAGATTTGATTGAATTTCAGACTTCCAGATAATTCTATGTCTTTTATTCTTAAAGACAGATTTGGTTTTGTGCATATAGTTTAGTTTCGCACAGCCATATCTCGATCGCTTGCACTGTTCCTAGCGGCTCACCCTTCCCAACCAATTATGCCTATTTTTGCAATCCATCTGAACCAACTCGTATGATACGAATCACTACTTCATCTAGATCAGCCTTTCGTGTGTATTCATTATTGTTATTAGTATTATTATTATTTGCAGTAGTAGTATTTATCTGTCTTTCATTCCTTACTTCCTTTCTTCTTCTTTTTCTCTTTCTTCTTCTTAATAATAATAATAATAATTAGTAGTAGTAATAGAAGTAGTATTATTTATACACTCATCATTCCTTTCTTCTTCTTCTTCTTCTTCTTCTTCTTCTTCTTCTTCTTCTTCTTCTTCTTCTTCTTCTTCTTCTTCTTCTTGTTTGTAGTAGTAGGAGTATAATTTTTCATGGTTCCTTATTTTCGTCTTCTTCCTCGATTTCTTCTCAATATTATTGGTACTTTATTAAGAGCGACAACAGATAGGAAATTGTGGAGAGCCATGATCACCCAGGTCCATGATCACCCGATACATAAAAGAATGATAATTAATATTAGTAATATTCTACACCCCTCTTTCTTCTTAGTTTTCAACCGGAGATGTTCTTCATCGTCGTGATATGTATATATATTTACTTACATACATACATATATATATATATATATATATATATATATATATATATATATATATATATATATCACCTTTCGCAGAATATTTGCAATCCCAGCAACTCGGTTTTGAAGTGATAGGATATTAAACTTTATTCGTATTTTCTTAATATAGAAATTTAAGTTCGCTGGTGTAGACGACAACCCCATCTGAATTAACTTGTGTGAGCTTATACGAATCACTACATCACCTAGATCTGCCTTTCGTGTTTATTTTTTTATTATAATCATTATTATTTTTTTCGTCTTCACGCCTGTAGAAGCCATGCACCAAAACAACTTGTCTGGTGCAAATGATTTTCAACATTTGATTTAGGCATTTCATGTTGGCTATTTTCCTCATCATATATGATTGATTGCCCCCAAGTAATGTCTGATGACTGATCTTCTCGATTTTATACTATCTTGAAACTTCACCAACTTCTTTAAACAGGTTTGACAATTCAGAGTAACTTTTCTATAACTGACACGAAACTTCTTTTTGCATTTGAATCACATTTGTTTTCCATTCTTAAGATAAAATATACATCTGTATATCAGAAACGAAAGAATGCTTCTTACTTTCTTTGACGTTAGAATCAATAAACAAAAATTCTTCAGTTTTCATAAAATTTCTTAAATCTACGCTGATGTGACAGCTGTCATAACACAATTGAAATGGATCGTATTGAATGTCGTGAAACGCTCGTAATACCATTTAATGATAAGCTCACAACAATTTTGTCATCAGCACACACACACACACACACACACACACACACACACACACACACACACACACACACACACACACACATATATATATATATATATATATATATATATATATATATATATTTTCATTAAAAATGACTAACGATGTACTGCGGTTAAGTTTTCATTTCTCCTTTTCTGAACGTAAATTATATAGAAATTACCCAAATATTTTGTATGTCCGAGCGCTTTCGGCTATTCTTTTAGCCATTATCAAGGATGATTTCATTTTTACTTTTATCTGAATGTATGGATTGTTTTATGTATGTATATAGAGTTATAGGAATGTTTTATTTTACAAATACGGTCAGCACATTGTGGCCGTGTTCATAGTTGATATTATTGGGTGTTAGTTTCTTTCTTTTTTTAAAATTAATAATGCTTCCGTTATTTTTAACCTTTTTTAATTTTAGTCGTTTTAATAAGACTTGTATAAACACACACACGCACACACACACATAAATATATTATAAAATGGACTAAGTCTTATTATTATTTTAATATATTTTATGATACGTTATTTATATAGACACAAATATTTAAGTAAATAATAAAACAGTAAATCGACCTTGCTAACCAGGCACTTTCTTCGTAGCTAAACTGATATAGCACGTCAGGCTATATGACGGTTCCATGTAGGATACAAGTTCGATTCCTATCGGAGGACGCATATTTTCTATGAAATTTCTCGGACATTCAGGCCGGTAAATGTTGTTAATACTGTTTATTATAAACAGAACATTTACTTAAATATTTGTGTCTAAATAAATAGTGTATAACATATTTATATATATATATATGCACAAACGAAAGCTTGTAGTAAAAAAAGACCTTATACAACTTGAATTTATAAACAGGGATCATAACATTCATTTGTAGGTTCGAGGTTAATGTATTTTTATTAAAAATTGTTTGCGAGAGTGATTCTTGTCATTTATATCATTAACTTCACTATCACTAACTACTTCGATCAAAATGGAGTAGAATGATGAGTTTGCTATTACTACAAAATGCTTTTTTAAAATATTACAAATGGGAGAATAGGTAAGGTCAAATTTGAATCCTATGTTCGCAGAAGGTCAGAAGAGGTAGAATTGTAGTCTGTAATGCAGCCAAACAAAAGCTCCAGGAAAAGATGATAGAATAGGTTGTGCTGATTTTCAAGGTCACTGGAGATCAGTGTAGCTTGTAGCATTTATGATCTATAATGTAGCCAAACAATTACATACTTGTAAGTAATTTAGCCTTCAGGGATACAATTCTCAGTAAAAGATAATAGGATCAATGGTGCTGACCTTTACGTCACTGGATGTCACCAAAAATCAATTTAAGATTAAAATAACTTTTCTTCACTCCAACGAGACGGCCCTAAACTACCAATTCTGTGAGTGAAGTGATCTTACTTCAAATAATGCAGTCATATAAATAAAATTAAACCAGTTGCAACATATTCATTAGGAAGTTCAGCTATACCGTAGCCACAACTCAGGACAGTTTTGAGGCTATTTCGAACCCAAATGAATTTCTAAACTTCCTTGATTTTTGTGGTTTTCCTCTTCACAGCCCTTAACTAACAACTAGAATACCAATCATGCTTCACCAAAAGCTCAACTTATCAATGTTTCGCAATGGAAATCGCCTAGCTGTTAAATAACTTCTTTCACATGACATCGAGGCAAGTCTCCGTAATGGGATTTTCAAAAAGGAGAATTTTTTAATTGTCAGGATTTCCATGATTTCAACAGTCTTGTCTTTTAACTTCAAATGTCTTCAGTTCCCAGTGAGGTTTAGCTTTGTTATGATCATCAACAAAATGCAAAAATAAGCTCTCAATATCAGTGGCCTTAACTTGATGGTTATCGAGGAGTTTTTTTCTACCAAAAGTGTTTGGTTGCCTTGGGCCACATCTAAGACCCATACAGATGTTCTTAAACTATATATACTATGTTTTTTTAATCAATTCTCTCCTAGTTTTCTCTCCTTAGAATATTTACTCAGATGCAGCCTTGTGCTTAGCAAATCTCGACCTCCTAAAACAGCTGTATATTTTCGTATACCAGGCACCTCCCCGTAATGTTTAGCAAACTAGTTCATGAAAATATTACAACTGTGTAGTGAGAATGAGCCTCACTGGGGGATTGGTTGGAACTTTGTACAAGACGAAGCTAAACTTGCTAAATATATATGCTCTTTTTTAAAAATCAATTCACCCCAAGCAAGGCAATAGTGCCACTAAGACACAAGGGGCTACTGGGAGTGAAAGAGAATGAGAAGACTTTAGAAGGAACCGGAAACCAAATCCTAAACAGGAAACAAGGGATAAACTTCTACTTCTTTTCAAAAAAACCCTGGGCGGAGTGTAAACCATACGATAGGTGAATATCTAAATGTATTGCTAGTCTTATACAAATACAACATGATAAAGTTTAATGCATGAGATTTCACTTGGATGTTCCCAAAGGAGGACATCATTGTTGAGAGCATTTGACGCGAGCGATTGGCAATATTTGGAGTAATTAAAAGAGGAATAACAATAGCATAGGAATCGCCCTCGTGTTTTCTAGACTAGTTTTCATTTAGAGAATATTCCAGGTAGGAAACCAATTAAAATATATTGTTGATTTAGCGTTGTTACAAGGGAAGTGGCTTTTATGATGCGACACTGTTTAGAAAGAAAACACGAGAGAAGGAAGGAAAGAAAAAAAGGGAAGAATAAAATGAGAAGAAACTTTAAAAAAAAAAATGAAAAAAGAAGAAGAACGTAGAAAAAAGACTGAGCAAGGCACCAAAGCAAGAAAAATGGAAACAAAAAGAGATAAATAAAAGAGAGAGAAGTGAAAAGGAATGAAAACCGAATGAAAAAAAAAAACGGAAAAAATAAAAAGGAGAAATGAAAGAGAGAGAGAAAAAAAAGAGAGAGAAATTTGACAGGCATTAAAAAATTGGAGGAATGAAAGAAATGGAAAAAGTGAGAAAAGTGAAAAAGACTGAAATAATGAAGTAAAGAACAAATGCGAAAATGAAAAAAAAACGAAAAGGGAAAAACAGGCGTGAAAGAGAGACAAGTAAAAAAAGACGTAGAAATCGATGCAATGAGAAAATGTTAAGAAGAAAAAGGGAAAGAGAAGGAGAAAGAAAAAAATATAAAAATAATGAAAACGAGGGAAAAGGAAGGAATGAAAAAATAACGAAAAAGAAAAATTGAACGGGAAAATGAAAATGAAAGAGATAAATGTGAAAATGGAATGAAAAACTGAAAAAATAGAAACGGAAAGAGAGAATAAAAAAGAATAAAAAATAATGAAGATATAAGGATTGGAAAGTATGAATAAAATACAAAAAATGGAAAGAAAAAAATAAAAGATAAGAAAGAGAAAAGAAATAAAAAATACGGAAAAGAGAAAAACGGGAGGAAGAGAGAAAACTGGAAGAAACAAAAGAAAGAGCGAAGGAATGGTTGGTTGCTTGTTTCTGTCTAGCGGCATATCAACACCTCTACGGGTTATGTAATGCCGACATTTAAATGTGAAAATTCAAATTAAATAAATTACTTTAAGGCAATTATATTATTTCACGATTAAATTATAATTACTTAGCTGCATTTTCTTTTATCAAATAATCTTACAAAATCAAACGAGGATTGAAAACTTGTTTCTCTTTACAAGAAATGAGATTAATCTTATAAATCGTTTTAATTTTTTTTAACAATGTATGCCATGTCTCCAATTTAACTATAAAATATAATACAGAACATTTAGCTATCAGAATGTAATGCTGATAAACTTTTTTTATGAAAATATATTGCTGGTAATTTCACTACAAAAATGTATTGTCGGTTTTTATAAAAGTGTGTTGCGGGAGTATGTGTGTCTCCTAGTATATTTATCCCACAGCAATAATTACGGACTAGAATGTGAGTCCGGTTACATACGAAGAAGAAAAGAGAAATACTGGACTTTAAAATTAGACACATATAAACTAGGGTAAAACAAAGACTTGGGTATTTTAAATCTGTATAAATATTTCAAAAGTTAAAAAATTTCTTTAGATATGGTTAAAAAACCTTTTTAAACAACATCTAAAATACTATAGTTAGTCTTCCGCTAAAAATTCAAACACAGTCGCATTCCACATCACGTGACGTCCACATCTCGCGACGAACGCTGTAAACAAACACACAAACACAGTATCTCATTTAATTTCTGAGGAAGGACCGAGGTGGTCTGAAATATTAAAAATATATATAAAAACACAGAAATAAATACTTTCGTAAAAAAACACCCAATCTCATCATGCTATATATATATATATATATATATATATATATATATGTGTGTGTGTGTGTGTGTGTGTGTGCGCGCGCGTGTGTGTGTGTGTGTGTGTGTGTGTGTGTGTGTGAACAAACGATAAGTATGTGTTAACAAAACAAGGGCATATATATACAATAGATTATTGTTGAGTGTTACTGAACACTGAACACGAATGAAGAAAACATTTAAAGAATGTGTTTGTGTATACAATGTGTGTAGAAGAAGTTCGAGTGAAAGTTGTTACATTGAAGAACGTGTATGAGAAAGGTGCTGGCGTACATGCGTGTGTGCACGCGAGTGTGCGTGCACGCGAGTGTGCGTTCCCTGATGGGAAAGCGAATTCCTCGTTCGACCTACATGTTATCGTCCCTAAGTAAAAAAGGAAAAAGAGGATGACAGGGAATGTCACTGCCTATTTATAGGCTTAGAGAGCGTCCCCTAGCGGCTGTTTTTTCTTTAAGAAAATAAGTGGGGTAACTGCACAAGTGTATTGCTGGTAATTTTTATACTTTCCTAGTGTTTTGGTTTCTGTTTGGGGGTTCACTATTATAACTGGGACCCTAACAGGTGCTACCACCTACAAAACCTCCAATTTCCCTATCAGAGACCTTGCTACCGGATGTAGTTTATCGTCATACCTAGGACTAACTGAAGAAACGAGAAATGAAAAAATTAAAAATGAAATGAGAGAGATGAAAGAGAAAAATGTGTAAGCGTATGAAAAAGTGAGAGAATAAGAAAATGGAAAAAAGGGAAATGAAAGCGAAAGAGAGAAATAAAAAAGAAAAAGTGTAAAGGAAAGAAAAACTGAAGGAGGGAAAAATGGAGAGCAGAAAATGGAAATGAAAAATTATAAATGAACGATAAAAAGTGAAAAGGAATGAGAAACTGAAGGAATGAAAAAAATAGAAAAATGCTAACGTAAAGAAAGAAATAATATAGAAAAAAAATGAAGGAATGAGGAATGGAAGGAGAAAATGTAAAGCGTAAGATATAAATAAAAGAAAAAGTGAAAAATAATGAAAAATCGAAGAATTGAAAAAATGGAGCAAAAAGGAAAAAGGTAAGGTTAAGATGTAAATAAAAGAGAATGAAAAAATGAAAGAATGTGGAAGAGAATGAAAAACTAAAGGAATGAAAAATATGGTTAAAAGAAGAATGGAAATGGGAAAAGAAAATTAAAAGAGAGAAAAGTGAATAAGAATGAAAAACTAAAGGAATGAAAAAAATGATGGAAAGAAGAATAGATAAAAAAACAACTTATTGAAAACAGAGAACAGTAAAAACGTAAAAAGAAATATTGAAAGAAGGAAAAAACTAAAAAAGTAGTATTTATTTCTCTTCCCACAAAAAGGGCAAAATGCAACACGTGGTCTTTTGTAGTTTTATATAAAAACAAAACAAAACAAAATAGCAATTTAGTGCTATTTAAAGGTGGAGATTGCAGCTTGAATATATGAATGTAGATTTACATAATAGATGAGTAAAAAGGACGCACTTAGAAAATATATTTAAATAGAATGAAAAAAAAAGCGTTCTCATTTTCTCGCCCTTTTTCTTTTATTTATGTTTCTACCTCCAGAAAAAAAAACATTTCTCAGCTGGAAAATGAGATATTGCGTGACAAATATTTGCCAGTAAAACATTGCCGGCAATCGTACTTAGCTGCTAATAAATAGAACTGTAAAATGATGAAATAGATAAAATTGAATTTTTACAGAATGCCACTATTGATAAAAGTTATAAAACATTCATGAAAGTTTAAAAACATGATAAAACATAAAACGAAACAAAACCTGATAAAACATAAAACGAAACAAAACCTGATAAAACATAAAACGAAACAAAACTTAGTTTGAAAGCAACATTTTTGTAGTTTGTCTCATTATACTATTAGTTTTCTTGTATGATACAAATAATTAATTTTACGAACTCGTCGTATCGTATTGAGTAATGGTTAACAAGCTTGTCTCAGAAACATTCGCTGCTGTATTAAATTTAATCCTCGTTTGTAACTGTGGGCGTGTGTCAGACTATACTTTGTAGATATTTTTCCAGGCTTGCGAACACTGGTAATTTATTTTATTTTCAGGAGATGCCTTTTAATGTTTAGATGTTGAAGGCTGTCCAGAATCTTATTTTCTTCGCTTTGAATTTAATATACACGATTTCTTCTTTTTTTTTTCCCGAAAAATATTTTCTGTGCCGAATAATAAACGAAAGACAACTGTTTAAACAGTCTAAATTTCTGGGATGAGGAGTTACCATTATTTATTTAATATAATTATTAAAATGTGCCTACCAGTGTAGACACCGGGAGACGCAGACGTATAATTTCGGACATTTTATTAATTTACGTCTTGTTCAACATAGTACTTTTTGCTCGCCCTGTTTCTACCGTAAGTGTCTGTACTACCCGGCCCAGGGTCCTCTTAACTTCTATTCTTCCCAGGTCTACCCTGATTCGGGGTGGTAGCACTTACTAGGGTCTCACATATGGGCAAATAGTGAACTCCCAAACAAAAACAAAACTCTATGAAAGTATAAAAATACATTTTATAGTAAAAAAAACAAACAACAGTAATAAATTTTTATATAAAAAATGACCAACTATATATATTTATAGTGTAATTACCAACAATACATCTTTAAAGCAAAATGACCAGCAATACATTTTATAGTAGAATTACCAACAATACATTTTATAATAAAATGACCAACAATACATTTTATCTGTAGTTGACGACATAAAATTGCGACTAAAATGTATTCAGCCATATTCAAAATATTTAGATTCTGGCATTAAACAACCCACAGAGGTTGATATACCGCTAAACAAAATCAACCAATACCCGACCCAGGGATGGAATGCACAATTACTATGCCACCGTACCCACGAATAAAAGCTTTAGTTCATTAGGTTATTGTTCCGTGGGACAATCCTGAGTGTAGGATTATTCACAGACTTAACCCTGTTCTTCCTGCCTGCTTCCTGTTGACGTTGTTGCTGTCACACTCCTCTAATCTATGTGGGTAGATTGTTCCAGTTAAGTTGCTCATGTCTGGAGATATTTCGTATTGATCACTCTTTAGTACAGCTCTGTTGTTACTAGTCCTGTTTCCACGGTGTCTAGAGAACAGACCAGAGAATT
The DNA here is from genome assembly GCA_964036315.1 of Acanthosepion esculentum. Lineage (NCBI taxonomy): Eukaryota > Metazoa > Mollusca > Cephalopoda > Sepiida > Sepiidae > Acanthosepion > Acanthosepion esculentum. The sequence goes on from OZ038487.1 coordinate 29,489,081, forward strand.
TAAGCGATGGTTCGTGAATTTGGTGGAATAGTAATTGTGAATTCAATCCATGGGTCGGGTAGTTCAGATTCTGACTTATTGTTGTGGTGGGATCCACCTAATCTGCATAGGTGACTATCAACTATATAAATAATGGTTGGTACCGGAAGACGAGGGAAAGGAATCACGAGATCCAACTAGAGACTCTGATCGACTGCGACTAGTCAACACATTCTCCAGGAACGTCTTCCCAGAAATATACAGAAATACTATATGTACTTATTGTGTACACTTTCTTGTTATAATACATTCTTGTTCTAAGTACATTTTGTGTTTGCATTATTATTCCATGCAATAGGCGAGATTCAACATTGAGTCAAGACTCAACACTTATTAAATAGATTAAATAAAGACTCATTAAATTGGATCGAATGAACCGTACAGTACGGAATTTACTGAAAGTTACCCAAATCGTCAAAGAACTGAAGAAGGTCGGAGGGCACAACTGTCGAAACGTCGTGATAATGACAACAAAGACGACGACACTAGTCTGAATATAAATAATTTAAACACTTTTAAAACACTGTTAAAACACTGTTAAAACACTGTTTAAACACTTTTAAAACACTCTTTAAACACTGTTTAAACACTTTTAAAACACTGTTTAAATACTTTTAAAACACTTTTTAAACACTGTTTAAACACTTTTTGAAACACTGATTCATTCCGATTTCTCTAATTTCATGTGGCAAATATTTTTCTAGGTTCTGAGTTTTTAAATGACCGATTACAAAATCAATCAAGCGCTTCGTAAATTTACGCAACATTTCTAAATGTATTAAAGATGGTACTGGGAACTTTTGTACCAATCTTTCAAAATCTTTAATTTGAATACTAATTTTGTAGCCTTGTGTCAGTTTAGGTCAATCTCAATATATATATATATATATATATATATATATATCACTCACCCAGCCAACAATAACCCAAATAGTGATATATTTCCTTAGTGTGCGGAAGCGAGTGGGAGAGAAACCTGATTTCAATCGATATGATAATTAGAACTTTTCCTATGATATCTTTTTCATATCTATTATTGCATCTAACCTTGTTTCATCAATATGTTTCAACTTACGTTTTTAACTTGTTTTTTTAAAGGCCTTTCTTTTCGAATCATTCATTGTTCAGTTCTATCTATCTATCTATCTATCTATCTATCTATCTATCTATCTATCTATCAAAATCAGTTCATATCTATCTATCACAATTCAGATCTATCACAGTTCACATCTATCTTTCACAGTTAAGATGTATGTATGTATGTATGTATGTATGTATCTATCTATCTATCTATCTATCTATCTATCTATCTATCTATTTTCTACTCACTCGATCCATTCAATTTTTGCATTTTGTACCGGATGCAGGTGCCTATTAATCTTTTATATTAATTTCTATACGTGTTCTTTTTTTTATCCCTTCAGCAAACATCAAAATCTAACCAAGAGACAACTGACGCAACAGCAAATAACTCCCTTCGGCTCGTATCACATCAACAGTTCCTGCGCATTTAAAGATCATATTCGAAAGTAAAAGAAAAGAAACCAAACGACAACGTTATCAAAAACAGACACAATACTGAGTAGTGAGGAGACCTGGCGGCAACAATAATAATAATAAGAATAAATTGGAAAGATGTTTTCTGACAGACGTTGCACCGCCAGTCAATTTTTCCTTTGTGCAACCAACATAAATGAAGTTAACTCAAAATAAAACGGTAAAATTACAAAAGATTCAATGGCCACAGTTATGATTACAGACATAACAATGTGACATCAACGGAACTTGCGGAATATTTTATTACAAACGATTGTAATTTTGATGAACATCTTAAGGTTTACATTCTGAAAAAAAAAAAAAATCTAGAAGCCCCCGACCTTGCGACCTTTAAAACGCACGAGGATAGTTAGATATGAACACGACTAACTTCCTGCCCCGGCGGAATGAACAGAATGTCAGGAGAGTTCCATCGGATTATTATTATTATTATTATTTTGGGTTTCTGTTGCATACCATTTCCTTCCCGGTCCCAACCAGAGACCTAAGGTCAGAAACGGCTTAATGACATCTTCCACTGATCATTTTTTTGTAAAAACGAAAGAAAAAACAGCCTTAGATCACACATATTTTACATAGATAAAGCTCTTCGTAATGTCTGAGCTGTACTTGTGAGTACAATTGTTTGTATTTCTTTAAGTCATGGGCTACCAGGAATTCCTTCTGTTACTCTATCGGAACGTTTTCCAATCAATTCGAGGACACTAACCACAACTGGAATTATTGATGTCCTCATTATTATTATCATCATCATCATCATCGTCATCATCATCATCATCATTATTATTATTATAATTATTATTATTCCTTTGATTTCTAGAGTGTACTCATTTCTTTCTTTTCAGTTCCTGTGTAGAGGCACAAAGTCAGAAATGGCATCATGACATTTTTCATTGAGCAACTTTAAAAAATTCACACACATTTTACATAGATAAAGCCCTTCGTAAAGCGTGGGCTGTACTTGTGAGAACAATTGTTTGTATTTCTTTCAGGCATAGGCTACCAGGTATCCCTACAATAAGACTACTTGAATATTTTCCAATCAATTCGAGGGCTCCAACTGCAACTGTAATTATTGATGTTCTCATGTGCCACATTTATTATTATTATTATTATTATTATTATTATTATTGTTGTTGTTGTTGTTGTTGTCGTTGTTGTTGTTTAGAAATAAATTTTCTTTAAGAAAACTTCGCTTGTCAAATTTCTATGATACGCAGTTATGGCACTAAAGGGTAACTGAGAACAAATTATAATATAAAGAAAAACAAAGATACGCAATAGAAAAATCAGTATATTAACGAAAAACATATTCCGCTTCGAAACAAAACAGAAAAAAAGGTTATTCATTAAAACCACTTTTAGTATCGATGACGTCATCAATGCATCTCCGGAAGCTACTGCATTTCCGGAACAGCTGCTTTAGATTCATATGGCCGATATATACAAAGTGCGCATTAGGTAATCGGCAAAAAATACGACATAAAAAAGGTATTCAATAGATGAAATATCAGTATATATATATATATATATATATATATATATATATATATATATATATATATATATATATATATGTGTGTGTGTGTGTGTGTGTGTGTATGTGTGTGTGCGTGCGCGCCCGCGTGTATATATATATATATATATATATATACTCACCACTTGAAAATTGCGTCGTGCATGAAACTCAGCGTCATTCTAGCGGTCAGGGACAATATATATATATATATACACACACACACACACACACACACACACACACACACACATATATATATATATATATATATATATATATATATATATATATATATATTAAAAATATGGATAATACCCTACGTTCATTGCACAACTCTGAGTTTCATTCTTTTTGCAACGCAAAATTTGCTCCCGAAGAATGTGAAAAGCATGAAACTCCGATTTGTGCAATCAACGTAGGGTATTATTGTCGCCCAACCGCGGCTGATTGATGGAGTGAGCGATTCTGGACCTGCCTTATCCCACGTTGTGATTTGGTTTGATCATAAGGAGGCCAAGATCGACTCGTCGTAGGTATCTTCGTACTGGGCTGGTCCAAGCAGGGTGAAGATGCACAGGAAAACAGGAGAAAAATAACACTCGAATAATATAAAAAAATATATATATACTGTTTTTATATCAAGTACTACGTACAATTGTTGGTTAATTGTTGTTAGGGTGTAGGTGTTAGCATGCAGGCGTTTGTCGACCCAACCCACTTCCCGAATCAGACGTGACACATTGTTAAGTTGGCAAAGTTTGTTTTACGGACCTGGTAAAGTTGGTTTAGCTGACTTGGTAAGTTTGGCTCAAGGCTAATGTTCGGGGGTGCGTTATCTCGTGCCCGTTGGCCGGAACGAACTCTCGGGACGATCTCTCTCGAACTCGCTCGAGACATTCGTATTTATTGATGCTTGCCTAAAACTGGTGTGGGGTGTGAGGTTGGTAGGTGTCTAGCATTTTCTCTACCCGTCACAAAGAACCCATTTTTCATTGCCTGGGTTCTGGTAATTATTTCCTAATTTCGAAGTCTCCTTCTTTTCTTGGTGAGGGTCGTAGTTCTTAATCCACCCTAAAAACTTCTTCCTTCTCTTCTTAACATCTCCCACTACTACCCCTCCGTGGGCGTGGGTAGCTCCTTCTCCCTCCTTGGTGTCTTCTCTGCGCCTGATACTCTTCAATGGACACGGGCGGCTTCTCCTCCACTTCTGCGCCTGTTCCATCGGACAGCCAGCGAAGACTAATTCCATGTTCGTTAATTAAAAAGAATTATTACCCTGCCACCAGTGTTGTTTTTTCCTGGTCTCAGAGTTGAACAAAACAACAGATGGCCTTTTCCACGGAAAGACCCTTATCTTTACAATATGTTTTGTTTTTAATTCTTATCTGATTCCATCCACCTCTGGCTTCGCGGCTAGCATCATGGCGACGGTTATTCATCGAAATGTCAAAATACTACCATGTATTTCTATTATAAAAAGTCAAGAAATTATTATTTTCAAACCTGTCGCTTCTGCAGAGAAATTCTCCAAGTCAGTTTTATATTTCTTTGTCGTCGGAAATCAGACACAGGCCACATGCCCCCCCCCCGTGTCCTTCGGCTCGCGTCAGAAACACTTCCTAAGTAAACCGTATCTCCAAATTATTATTTCAAATTTTATCCGACACTCTTCACTTTTGTTCCACGGATAATGCTCCTGGTGGGCGTTATTAATCAATCGACCGTCGTAAAAATTAAGTGTTCCTTTCAATCGTTCGTCTGGTTCGTTTTAGAATTTTCGATTTTCTGAGTACGTGATAGTTTATCAGTATATAGTTCTTGCTATTCAAAAACCTTATTCATGACAGTTTATTAGTATATCTTTCTTGCTATTCAAAAACCTTATGCATATTTACCAGCAACTAAAATAGTGCCATTATGTATATTTTCTAATATATTAAATAGCTCTGTTATTTAACATTGAGCACTGTTTTTCCTACATTATAGGTTATATATATATATATATATATATATATATATATATATATATATATATATATATATATATATATATATATATATATATATATATATATAATGGTACTCGCTTGTAAAAACCTTGGGTATTTCGGCTTGTAGTAGAACAAACCAGTACCCAAGGAAAAAATAAGGAATAAAAAACCAAGAACATGAAATTGAGGCGAAAACAATCGTCCAGAGTTCAAGCTCAGAGTCCAAAGAAAAAAAAACTCCAAAACGAGTACAAGCAACTACGTAAAGTTTTCAATACACAAAGTAGAGCAATCCTAATATAAGCCTAAAGAGCCAAGCAGACCTACCTAGGTTTCACCAAAACGGATCGTCAGGGTAATGTTTTTTTTTTCGTTTTCATTGCTGAATAAAGAACGTAACTCCTTACCCCCCATTGTTGAGTTTTTACTATGTTTTCTTTTTGTCACGTGGTCATGGCTGTTTTTGGTTTAAGCTATATATTCTGTTCCATTTTTGACCTTTTGGGCCAGCATTACTCTGACGGTCCGTTTAGGTGAAACATAGGTAGGTTTGCCGTGCTCTTTAGGTTTATATTATATTATATTATATTATATTATATTATATATATATATATATATATATATATATTTGTTTACGAACCATTGCTCATACATTTACCTATATTTATCCATGTGATTATATATATATATATATATATATATATATATATATATACCCAAGTTAAGGATTGGTATATACGGAATGAAATCCAATAACCAACAATCAACAGCGTTTACTCTTAGCTAAGGATCGTTGATTAATTTGAAACTTTTAAAACCATTTATTCTATATTCTATATTATCACTTGACAAGACACAAGAAGTGTTGAAACAAAATGGCTACTTTTGTCGTGATTTTATAACATATTTATGTTGTAATATTCAAATAAATAATTATATATATATATATATATATATATATTTACATATATATATAAAGGTACGCATGTTAATCAGAGAAAAAACAGGAATGCTTTATATAATTAAACTATCATCAGCTCAAAGGACGTCTTTGATGCGCCGTCGAAAGTGTCTAAACGGCCGGATCAGGTGGTTCTCAATCATGTTGACCATCACGTCTAAGATGGTGGTCTTGTTATCTTGGGTCTCTGGCTGGTTCTCTTCTCAACGACGCACCGGACGTAGTAATGCATGGGATTCAAATCGGAAAATCTAGGACACCACATGTTCGTGTCGACATGGATCGTGAAAAGTACCTTTTCAATTTCTGTGTCGACATTGGAATCTGCCATATTATCGCTCTCGATACGCCTGGAAGAATAATGCAAACAATTTAAACATCTGGGACGTGTTTTAACAGAGGACGGAAAGTGTGACACTGAAATCCGAGGAAGCATTGGTATAGCAAAAGATGCCTTCCAAAAGCTAAGCAAAGTATTCAGAAAAAGTAAATTCTGTTAGAAACAAAGAAAAGTGTACTGAACTGTTACATAATATCTCTCCTCCTATATGGGAGTGAATGCTGGACAATCTCCTCACAGAAAAAAAAGAGATTTGTAACGACAGGAATGTTGTTCCCTAGAAGGACGGTGACAATACTATGGGTCAAATATGTGAGTAACGACAAAGTTTTAGTTAAAATGAAAACAAAAAGAACACTTGTACTTAACATCAGAAAGAGACAGTTGAAATTTCTAGGGCATATAATAAGGAAAGAGGGCTTGGAAAATTTGATACTCACTGGATTGATTGAAAGGAAAAGAGAGAGAGAGAGAGAGAAGGAAAAATAACGCATGGCCTATCTAGCGAGCTTGAGTAAATACAGGGTGACCCCCCAAAAACGGGAACTTTTTAACAATCCAATAAAACCAAGAGTGATGGAAGAAAAATATTTAATTCATAGTAATTGAAAGCTTAAAACATGCCATTTAAGAAACAATGATGGAATTTTCATTTGAAAAAAATTCCGTCCTCTAGATGGCGTCCTCCTGTAGGAATGCATTCTTGAAATCTGCTGTTGAGATTCCTCATTGACTGCTGCAACATCTCAGCTGGGATACTGTGAATTTCATTCTCGTTACTAAAATGGCGAAATGTTTACTTGCTCAATGTCACGGTCTCGCAGTGTTGCCACTTGCTCATGTCTGGCAATACGCACTTCAAAAATTCCCGTTTTTTAGGGTCATCCTATAGATGGCGGAACAAGGTTTAGGAGAGATGATTAAAAGACAAAATTTATTAAGATCTACAAAGGACTGTAAATTGTGGTGAGCCATGATAAGCTGAAGGGACAGAAGAAGGTTACATTCAGTTGTTTTGTTTTATCTATTTACGGCTTTCCCTTGCATTTGCTTGGTGATTTTGCTAACTTTTCTACCGCTTTGACTTTAAAATTACTTTCACTAGTTTTTATTGCTTCCTATAGTATTCGTTTGAATATTGTGTTCTATTTTCATATGCATCCTTTTTAATCATTTCACCCCAAACAAGGCGATAATGCCACTAAGACGCAAAGGGTTACTGGGAGTGAGGAGAAAGGATAATAAGAGGGTTACTTTAGTGAGGAGAAAGGATAATAAGAGAAGATAATTCAGGACGACACAAGATGGCAATTGACATTGCATTTAAATTTTCGAAGAATGTAAGTGGTAGGTAAGCAAGAAATCGAAAGTAAATTCCACAGGTGAAAAAAGAAACCATCAGAATAGAACATACGGTTTCATCTAGTTAGTTTAACAGTAAAATCGGTGGGACCTAGATACCAATCTAGTGGCACGCTTAAATTCATTCAGTCGGGGAACCAAGGAGGAAAGCTCATTAGAGCAATTGCCACGAAAATCGTTGTAGAAAAGACAGAGTGGGGAGCCACGTCATCTCGATGAGAAACTGACTGAAGTCGAGATACCTGCTCAAGATTGATTATATTTCAAATTCTTCCTTGAGTTTTGTCAACAACCTTGAGGAGATATATAGCAGGAGCACCAGATCAGAAAATGATGAAAGACAAATTTTATATTGAACTAATATCACCAATCGTGAAAACTTGTCCTGGGTATGACGATAAACTATATCCGCGTCCTGGGTAAGACGATAAACTACGTCCGACAGCAAGGCCTCTGATCAGGAGGTTTTAAGGAGCGTGGAACCACCTCTTAATTGCTGGTGTTCCAAGGTCCACCTTGAGCCGGGGTGGTAGAACCTGTTAGGGTCTCAACTATGGGCAAATAGTTAACCCCGAAACTGAGATAAAAAGCATTGTAAAAGTATAAAAATAGGTTTTAATACTAGAAATACTTTGTAAAAAATTATTACCAGAAATACATTTTTGAAGAAAAAAATATTACCAGCTATACATTTTTCAGGAAAAAAATATTACCAGAAATAGATTTTTGACAAAACAAAATATTACCAGGAAAAAAAAGTTGTCGGCATTAAATACCCCATTGAGGTTGATATGCCGTAAAACATAACAAACCAAAGCAAACCAATCGTGAAAACGCTGCGTTGTTTCCCGCTCAACGATGCCCAAAGCGTATTAATCTAGGAGATCCAATTCTGTCAGCCATTTCTGGTCATGTGTACCCGTATCGGTTAGCAGGGTCCTGTTGGAACACTTACGGCTGACACGTCCCCTGTTAGAACACTTACGGCTGACACGTCCCCTGTTGGAACACTTACGGCTGACACGTCCCCTCCATAGTAATCTAGCTCGTTCCTAATCTTGATCAGGAAGAACATGGTCACTTTCAAGAAGCTGGCTATCTCCAAGTCGCTGGGGTTAGTGTTTAGAACGGTGTGCCTTTTCAGATCCTGTATCAGATTGGAAGCTGCCTTGTTAATGTTCTCGGTGCATTTGAAAGAAATGTGAAAATTTTAAAATTTGGAGCATGCCGCGTAACATTACGTTAGGTCATCTTCCATTTGCAGAACGCTAAAGGTGTGTTCTCAAATACCAGGCGTATATTCGAGAAATGAAAATATCAATATTCAACAGAAAGAATATATTCTTGTTTGTCAAAAGTGTCTCATAATAAAACTTACTTTTATTGCAAGCAACAGCAGATCAACGTGTCATCAATATCTTAAGACTGATTTCCCATCAGAAGCCTGCACGAAATCCAACCTCGTTGTAAACAAGCGAGAACGATTTCTGACAGTTTGTTCTTCGCTTTTAATTCTGCTAAAGCTTTGATAATCACACGTATCGAATGCGTCGAGAATGTTCCGCTCTTTCGGTACAGTTTGGTTTATTTTGTTTTACGGTATATCAACACCACAATGGGTTATTTAATACCGACAATATTTCTAGGATAGATTCGTATGAATAGAATATGTATTCTTTGGTTTAGATTAGTTTGGTTTATTTTGTTTTACGGCATATCAACCTTAATGGGTTATTTAATGCCCACAAGATTTTTAGGATAGATTCGTATGAATAAAATATGTATTCTTTGGTTTAGTTTGGTTTGGTTTATTTTGTTTTATGGTATATCAACCACAATGGGTTATTTAATGCCGACAAGATTTTTAGGATAGATTCGTATGAATAGAATATGTATTCTTTGGTTTAGTTTGGTTTGGTTTATTTTGTTTTATGGCATATCAACCTCAATGGGTTATTTAATGTCGACAAGATTTTTAGGATAGGTTCGCATGAATAGAATATGTATTCTTTGTAAGAAATCAATTTTTAGATCGGGTTTTGTTGTTGTATTTTTGTAAAGTTGGTTTTTATCGAGAGTCAAATGTATTGTTGATAATATTTATTTTTCCAAAAATGTGTTGCTGGTATTTTTACTATAAAAATCTATTTTTATACTTTCATAGTGTTTTGACCCCAGTTTGGGGATTAATTATTTGCCAATAGCTGGTACCTTAACAAGTGCTACTACCACGGGTCAGGGTGGACATATGAACAACAGCAATTAAGAGGTGATTCTAGCCTGATCAGTTGACTTGCGATCGGATGTAGTTTATTGTCATACCAAGGATTATCTTTTGGTAAGTCAAAGAAGATATCTTGAGCACGTTTTATGACAGTTAGACTTCTCAGAAATCAGCCATCAAACTCCGCCAAAAGAGTCAATTTTTAAAAAAAATATTTGAACAGAGATCGCGTGGTGTGGACAGTTCGCATCGAAAGCAAAAAGCAGAAACAAAAGAGACGGTGACGTGCATGATAGTGCGAATAACGTTGGGTTCCATCAAGAGTCGAATGCTCAGTGCCTGTTTTATTATGAGACGCTGTTCACTTCTTAGAGACACGAATTCGCAGTTAATTATGATCGAAGGTCATTACGAGCAAATTTCAGCGACTTATTTTTCAATCTCAACGGTTTACTGCAGCTTGCGTGCGCCAATATTAGTCACATTTAAAAAAAAAATGAGCGCAGTGGATAAAAGCATTGGTTGAATCCAGTCACTTGACCCAAAGAGTTGCGAGTTCAATACCTGGGCAGAGCAGAGGTGAACAAAAAATTAGCGAGTTGAGTTAAAGGGAAGCAACTGATACTGATACATCCGGAAGAGGCATGTCACGTGGAACTAGAACAATCTACCCCGGTGGACGAAATAAATGGTTTCAGTTCGAAATTCCAATCACCCGATGAAGGTTGGAGCGTACACCAACCGAATCGTTGCGAATATGACAACGAAGATGAAGACGACAACCCGAACAAAGTAAACAGTGTAAATGAGCGCTGCGTAGTGGTCATTGGCGCGCTAAGTAAGTAGATCGGCATGCCGGTTTCAAATCCCGGCAGGGGTTTCCATTCGCACAGATACCTTTCTTCTTCCACTCAATTAAATAGCAGGGTAGAAAGGACTCCTTATCCGTGGTTGGCAACCTGTTTAGAAGGATAACTCTGAATTCAAAACTGGTTAGACGTAGAGATGGCAACTCCGCACCGTAAAAAAAAACCCCTATTTGTTACGGAAAACACAACAGCAAAACTTGTGTGGTGAAATTGTGACCCTACACTCAACATGTGAGAACGCTCCGACTCTCGTGTTTCTCTCGAATAAGAACTGTTGATTTTGATAACTTGTGTATTTAGCAGCCTCGTTCTCGTTAACTTTCAAGTGATCAGTTACTCGAGTTTCAGTGACCATTTCCGGTTGAAAAGAAATGGAAACTTGTACGAATATCTTAGCATTTTTCTTATAAATTTTGACTCGTTTAACGTTCATTTTTATTAACGGTGTAGACTGAAAAATGAGTCGATTATTGACACTGTAATAAGATGATAGATGAACTCGTAAAAATTAATAATGAAAATATTTCACTTAAGAAATACAGACAACTTTAACCGCATCTACTGCTACTAAGCGTAAACAAATAATATAGTGTGGAGAAAATCGAATGAGAAATGATGTGGCGATTTGAATTAGTCCTGTTTGTTGATCGCTGTGGCAAAATCGGTGCAGTCTCGTCCATATTAAATTGGCTCCGAAAGATAAGGGGAACAAGTCTTGACACATGGTACTTCATCTGAGAGTGCATTCATATCTATCTATCTATCTATCTATCTATCTATCTATCTATCTATCTATCTATCTATCTATCTAAATCTGTTCATATCTATCTATTTATCTACTTATCAAAATCAGTTTGTGGACTCGTCCAATATCCTTACCTTTCCAACCTAAATAAAGCACAGTCCACATCGTACGCCTACGTACTAAAAAAACCTCAACCAATAAAAAGTGAACAAAGCGAAACAAACAATCTCATTGGTTCATCACTGAAGTTCACGTGCAGAATGTAGATCGCGCCAAAACCAAGTGATCCACTTTTTCAAACCCAAACGATATAAAAACAAACGTAGACAACCCCAGTCAGTCAGTCTCACGAATTCGCAGAGTTAGTTACAATATACTCCACGCCACTACGAACCACAATTTTGCCGCGCACGAAGACACCTCACTGACTCACATCCGAGCCTTCATCAATCAACTCTGTGAACACTTTTCTCAAATTTGCTTATATACAGTGATTATAATTCATTACTAAAAGATAAGTAAACATCAAATACGTTTAACGGTAGACCACTCTAAAAAAACTCTTATTACATAAACACAAGACAGTGAACTAACGACAAATTTCAACAAATAGACATTCACGAATCAAACAATTACACACACATTTTGTACACACGACACACACTGATTACCCAATCTGTATATTGTAAAAAATGTATATAAATGTTGCATTGTTTTTTCTAAATTGCATATGTCTCGTCTTTTTAATTGCATCTGAAAGTTTGTTTAATTATTTGTTCGGGATGCAGTAAGACGCGCAACCAACTGAAATTTCCTTCTGATTCTTTCTTAAATAATTAACAATCCTGCACGTCCCCAACAAGTTCATATCTATCTATCTTTCAATCAAAATCAGTTCATATCTATCTATCTATCTATCTATCTATCTATCTATCTATCTATCTATCTATCTATCTATCTATCTATCAAAATAGTTCATATCTATCTATCTATCTATCTATCTATCAAAATCAGTTCATATCTATATCTATCAAAATCTGTTCATATCTATCTACCTATCTATTGTGGGTGAATAGGTTGTTTTTGTTATGTACGTCATTGGCACCATTTTGGTACAGTTGCCGTACATAACGAAACGGTATCTATCTATCCGTATAAATGGTTCTGAATTTCTAGAAATGTTGATCTTATTGTAAATTATCAATCAGTGGCGACTTTCCAATTGCAAGTTCGTTTAAAGTTCTAGAAGAGTCGATCAGAAGCCCTGAGCATATGTTCCAAGTCCTGAACTGGTTTGGCTCGATGCCAAGGAAACATTCACATGATAATCATTATCATCGATCGGCTTTAGTTAATTTGTTACTAGTTATTGATTGGAGTACATCTTGCAGTTCAACTTAGTTGATAACTTCTCTGTCTTCTGTCAAAGTCAAGCTACCAGTTTTTCTTTCACACACACATACACGCACGCACACACACACACACACACACACACACACACACACATATATATATATATATGCATGTACATATATATAATATAAACCTAAAGATCCAGGCAAACCTACCTAGGTTTCACCTAAACGGACCGTCTGGGTAAAGCCGGCTTTACCCTGACAATCCGTATAGGTGAAACGTAGATAGGTTTTCCTGGCCCCGTAGGTTTTTCTTAGGTTTTCTCTACTTCGTGTATTGAGCACTTTACGTAGTTGATTTTACTCGTTTTGGTTTTTTTTTTCATTGAACTCTGAGCTTGAACTCTGGACGATTTTTTTGCCTCAATTTCATGTCCTTAGTTCTTTCTTTTTTTATTCCTCATTTTTTCCTTGGGTAATAGTTCGTTCTACTTCAAGCCGAAATAGCCAAATGTTTTTCCAAGCGTGTACCACCATCATATATATATATATATATATATATATATATATATATATATATATATATATATATATATATATATAATATTATGCTCTACTGTGTATCGAGCACTGCTTTTTAAAAATAAATGCTAAAGAACTCTGGATTATAAATTTGACTGTTCTTTAGAATCATTTTGAAATATATATATATATATATATATATATATATATATATATATATATATATATATAAGGTATATTTAGGCAGCAAGTTGTCATCCAAACGAGTTTTAATAAAAAGAAAACGACAACGACAAGGTCTGTCTGTTTAATATATTATTATATTTGTCCAGTTTTCCGATATGGTGTTTAGTATTGCGGATAAAATGTTCATATGTTGTTATTGTTGTTCAAGTACTTTCGATTTTCGCAATTATTATCAAGAACCGACGTGGTGTCTGTTTGGCAGTTAGAATTCCTTTGTCTCATCTCGTATTCTTTCGGAAGGTGGACGTTTCAAATGTTCTCGCGTCACATGTGTTATGGCTTCTGGGAGCGAGAATCACACAAAAATAAGTAAATATGAACTTCGGTCAGTCTATCCACCATAACTCAACAATACTTTAGATATTATCGGAAAACTTGAAAAATATAAGAAAAAACATAGACAGATCTTGTCGGTGTATTCAGATTCATTCCTTTCAAGAGGAAATCAATAATGAATTGTTTTAACAGGGAAACACTCATTGTAGCGTAATACAGAGCTCTCGAGATTGATGAGCCATTAATAGTGAGTTTCATCCTCACTAGGTGCCATAGACTTAGATAACGTGATATTTGAATTATTTTAATTTGAAACTGTAATATTACTGAATGTGCGTGTAGTGCAAATCATATCGGTACCGAAAGTGAAATGACCGGGCCGGCGTTCAAACTTAGGGCTCGCCTGCTGTGTTCACTTTCACACAACTGCTATTAAGAAAGGTGTTAAATAAGATATACATGACTCACTAGCCTTTGTTGGCAACCAGTCTAAGAGAAAGAAATCTCTCAGCTCGAAACCGTAGAGAAAGCAACAGAAGCCGCTCTACTATCTCTTCTCATAATGCGTGATAATTCACAAATATTAAAGAAAAGGGCAGTCATAATATTTTTTTTAATCTGTCGTTACGATCACGAAACCCATAACCCATTTATTTTGTAGTGGCACCACGTGTACTGCAGTCATAGCAGCAGTGGTTTGTCTAGCGTATGACAGCCTGATGGAGCCCATCTCCCCTTCGTGATGGTTTTGACTTCAGAGTTTTCCTAGACTAGTCGGTAACCAAGGCAATAGTATTCAGCCTGTCCTGCCCATAAAGAGAGGAGACGGATTCATACGTTTCCCCGTAAGTCAATGTAATAAACTCGACTGGAATTCAAACTCGGTTTTCCGATTCGTCAATCCGGGCCGAAAAAGAAAAGTCGATCATTAAAATTAATCAGCACAAAATATCCGTGGTTTTTAATAGTATTTGCCTTACACACACACACTCACACACACACACACACACACACACACACACACACACACACACACACACACACACACACACACACACATATAGGGTGAACCAAAAAAAACAGGAACTTTTTAACAATCCAATAAAACCAAGAGTGATGGAAGAAAAATATTTAATTCATAGTAATTGAGATCTTAAAAATGCCATTTAAGAAACAATGATGGAATTTTCATTTTTTTTAAATTATGTCCTGTAGATGGCGTCCTCCTGTACGAATGCATTCTTGAAATCTGCTGTTGAGATTCCTCATTGACTGCTGCAACATCTCAGCTGGGATACTGTGAATTTCATTCTCGTTATTAAAATGGCGAAATGTTTACTTCCTCAAGGTCACTGTCTCGCAGTGTTGCCACTTGCCCATGTCTGGCAATACGCACTTCAAAAATTCCCGTTTTTTGGGTCACCCTATGTATATGAAGAAATATAGTTTTAAGGAATGCTATATTTATCGCATAAAGTGTGCTCCAACCTGTCGTAACATTAGAGAAAGAATAATGTTTTGAGTAATGTAGCTTTTTATCCCTGGAGGCTCTTTTAATGAATCCATTTGAATAACACGTGAAGCACAGTAATTATTAGTAAGCTCGTCATACCATCTGTTTACACTTCCACAAATACCAGACCTAATGGCAGACAAATATGCGTCTCAAAACAATTGGCAAATATTTCATTCAATTCATTAACGTTAATTTAGGAATGTCTAAGGTATTGACTGATGGACAGGCTTGAACAAATATTTTCTAATCTTATTTTCAATTCTGATTTCTCGACGGCTTAAAATGGATATTTGCTATGTGCTAGTATATTGATTATTTTGTTGGTAACAATATTTTTGTTCAACTATTCGTGACCGATTGTTATGTACTGGTATCTTTCTGGTGTGACTATTTGGCGGTACGAAAGGAACTAAAAAGAAACCGTTCCAAAAGAATTTTCAGAATTTCCTCGTACAAGTAAAATTCTCGAATACAAATTGTTTCCTTTTTTTCTTATCGAATGCATCTGTTCAGTTCAATATTGTAGAGTATAACAGTAAACGACTCGAGAAAGGTATGATCCCTTCTCAGCTACAGTTTAAATATCAGGGTAGACTGGCCTCTCTTGCTGGGGTTGGCAACCAGTTTAGAGAAGGAAAACTCTGAATTCTAGTCTTGGCGATGCGCATACTATACAGCCATTGAAATGATTATAGAGTTCACCAGGCTCAAGAGTCACTCGAGGTAGAGAGTTGCAAAGTAAGAGGCACATTTTATGGCAATATGTGGAGAAAATAACGGTTAACCCTAGACCTGAACAGGTTAAGATTGTAGTGATCGGGGAAGCATCCTTCTGTTGAGTCGGTTCCACAAAGAAGTGGTTCATAGAAAGAAGCTGTCCAAGAGTAACTTACATATCTTATAATACTAGCAAAATCAGATAGCAAAAACAGACATGATCCTTGAAGCGGCGCTCATATAGCAAAAACCACCATCAATAAATAAAGAAAACAAAAAACTTTGGAGCCCTCATCATTAAATGTAGAGAAAGAAAAAGAGAAAAAACACACACATACGCACACACGTCACATTTCACTTGCGTCACAACAATCTTTGCCTACATCACAGCACTCAGTAGTTTTACGAAACTTACCAATTATCTCTACCAACCTGATGATAAGTCGAAAGATTGGACGATATATTTTTTGTACTTTTCTTCTGAAATGAACTTCGGACAATTTCTGACGGAATTTCCTCCTTGCCTGAGAAGGATTATTCGTAATTTGGAAAAGTCGAACATTAAAATTAATCAACACAAAATATCCGTGGTTTTTAATAGTATTTGCCTTACACACACACACACACACACACACACACACACACACACACACACACACACACACACACACACACACACACACACACACACACACATATATATATATATATATGGAGAAATATAGTTTTGAGGGATGCTATATTTATTGGATAAAGTGCTCAATATCAGAGATAGAGCGTATGTCAATATAAATATAAAAGTGAACATTGAAGTCAATACTCAGAGGTGACAGACAGTTTCATGCTAAATGCAATCTTCAGGGCACGTGTATTTTTTTCTCGAATATTTATATATGCGGTTCAGTGGTACATTGTGGGTAGTCTATTACATTGTGAGTAGTCTATTCTAATGGTTATTTTGGTGGCAGTGGTTTGTTAGTGTGTTTATCATTTACTTTATGTATTTGAATTAATGTATTTTACTTGTTTTTGCTTATTTATTTTTATTTATTCTTTTCGGTTTTCGATTTTTAAGTAATGTAGTAAAAATTTGTTTTAATTTCTATATTTTCTGGTGAGTTCTGATTGTTTAGTAGTTTGTCTTGGTCTGGGAAGGTAATTATAGCTATTTTTTCCTCCAAGCAGAGTTTGCAGTTTTTGGATTGATTGTTGCAAGGTGATGTTCTTTTCCTTATTTTCCATGATATTTTTGGTGTGATTTACTTTTTTTTTTAAATTTCCCTGATGTACATGCAATGCATTGTACTGTTCGCGTATTTACTGTTTGTGAAAGATGTTTTGTGCGCGTAGTTTCTTTGTCCTTCAGTTACTCTTATGTATATTTTTTCTTCGTTATCTGATGATTTTACCGTGGTTTGGTATATTACATTGTTTTGTAAGCAATTATCGTTTAAGGGACATTCGTTCTTTATTCTTTATATACAAGTGGGTTTAATTTGTTCGGATGGTTTGTTGATAGCTTTCCTGTTGTGCTTCTTTGTTATTTGTGTCATGTTTTAGGTGCAACTGTAGCTGATTTTTCCTGCAGTTTTGTTGAATATTTTGTGGAGAGTGCTTGATTCGGGGAAGTGTTTGTGTAAGAGTTCACTAATACACACACACACACACACACACACACACACACACACACACACACATACATATACATACATATATATATATATATATATATATATATATGTTCGTGTGTGTGTGTAAATTTGCTTAAAGTTCAACGAAAGTCCTTTGTCAGTGATTCTTTATTCATTTATTCTATATTTCGGACACTTTCGTGTTTTCCGGTGAAATTTTAACATGTTGACTGTCGGAAGTCAGTTACGAATTCTGACAGTAACGCCAAAATGATAACGGCCAAATTAGGCAATAAAATTATGAGTTGATTTATAGCAGTTTCGACTGAAGTATTAATATCATTTTCACACTTAAAGTATCAGTGCTAATAATCAGAAAATACCAACTCCTACTCGGCCCGATATAACTCGTAGTTTTAATAGAAACTACTAACGACGAGTTAACTTGTAGTTGACAGTTAATGTTTTCAATAGAAATTATACAATATTTGAGTTCTTTCGATTGTCATAAGCCATTTTTTGTTATGTTATTGAAGATATTTAAAAACAAACATGACGTGGGAAGCCACGATATCTGGAAAAGGATGAAAGTGACATCGCACAAAAAACAAAAAAAATAAACTAGAATTTTTGAGAAAGGCATTGACGAAATGAAAACAAAAAGAAAAGGAATGACTTAAAATTTGGCCGCTACTTTTAACACACACACGCACACACACTCACACACACACACACACACACACACATATATGAAGAAATATAGTCTTAAGATGTGCTATATTTATGGGATAAAGTGCTCAATATCAGAGATAGAGCGTGTGTAAATATAAAAGTGAACATAGAAGTCAACACTTAGAGGCGACAGTCTGTTTTTTTATTTTTCATTTAAGTTACGTTTTATAAGTTCTTCCTTGTATTAGGCACTTTTAATTGACAACTTTATCATAGTCTGATTTTATCAACTACGACTTTGTTTTGTCACACACACACACACACACACACACACACACACACACACACACACACACATATATATATATATATATATATATATATATATATATATATATAAAAGTGAACATAGAAGTCAACACTTAGAGGCGACAGTCAGAAAAATAGCTATCATTACCTTCCCAGACCAAACTAAATTATTAAATAAAAGATCCGAGCTCATCTCAAAATTCAGACATGAAAACAAATTTTTACTACGTTACTTAAAAAGCGAAAACGGAAAAATAAACTAAAAAATAAACAAATAAATAAGTAAGTAAATAAACAAAATGACAATAAAATAAGCAAAATAAATTAACCCAAACAATTTACCAAATAACACCTATTAGAATAGACGAAACAGAATAAAAAATAAGAAACAAAATCAATGAACCCAAATAAATAAATAATAAACATATTAGCAAACCATTATGACGAAAATATTAGTTAGACTATAAAAATCAAACCAAAAAATCGGACAAAAAAATAGATATAAAAGTTATATAACGATAAAAGATTAAAAAAATACTATGTTACTTAAAAATCGAAAACCAACAAGAGATACAGTATAACAAATAAATAATAACAAGTAAAATAAATTCATCTAAATTCATCCAAATAAATAAATAAACTAACAAACCGATCCTGATAATCAATCCAAATAAATACATGAAGTAATAAACAAATTAAAAACTATTCCCGCAAAAATAATAGTTAGAATAAACTATAACAATCAATCTCAAAATTGAATAAATAGCTTTAATTATCTTCCCGAACCAAAACAAAACTATCAAATAAACGATATAAACAAATTTTTACTACGTTAATAAAAAAACACCGAATAAAATAAAAATAAAAATAAATAAATATATAAGATAAAAAATAAAAACAAAAAAATAAAAAATAAATAAAAATAAGAAAAATAATTTAACCTAAATAAATAAATAAACAAATAGACGACTTCCGGTAAAATAACCGCCAAGATAGACTACCCACAATGCACCACTGTCCCATATATATAAATAGCCGAGATAAATAACAGCACTCGTGGCCTGACGATTGCATCTAGCATGAAACAGACTGTCGCCTCTAAGTGTTGACTTCTATGTTCACTTTTATATATATATATATATATATATATATATATATATATATATATATATATATGACAAAACAAAGTCGTAGTTGGTAAAATCAGACTATGATAAAGTTGGCAATTAAAAGTGCCTAATACAAGGAAGAGCTTATAAAACGTAACTTAAATGAAAAATAAAATAGAAAAAAAAAACGAGGCAAATCAAGTTTCGACCTCAAAACTGACGGTGTCGTCAGGCCAGGTTCAATCATTATTTAGAGCACTTTGAACTGCTAAATTTATCATAGTTGGAGCTTACCAACTACGACGGTATTTTGTTATATATACGCAACATACACACACACACACTAACATATATATAACAAAATAAAACGATAAATTAATCTTTAAGTGTAACCAATGGAACGCTAACTCTGAAAATTGGGTAGTGTTTATGATTAAATCTCACAGGAGTTCAGATAAGTGAGATATGATTAAAGGAAGTTCTTTGTTACAGCGATTTCAATCTGTCCAGATAGACTAAGATTGAGGCCGTGTTGGAGAGAGCATTGTGTATAGACTAATGAGGTATTTCGCAAGTAAATTGACATGGAACAATTCTGCAGCGTTGCCACCTAGAAGACATGATTCGACAGAAGCTGAGACCGCGTTATGAAATGTTAATTCGTCGGTAATGAAATAAGAAATGGAATATGTTAATTAACGGACTCCATTTATCAGTTTACGAAAGGACTTAAATATTTTATTTAATATGTAAGATATTCTCAGTATTATATTACTCGCCATATTATTCTTTCTGATTTAAGTGATATTATAATCTGGGTAGTCTTAAGCCAAGTTTCCGAGAGACAGGAGCACTTTCCTCAATACTCTTGTCATTGTCTGGATAGTTTAATGTCAAGTCTCTTAGGCACCCCAGCACATTCCTTGATACTTGTTGTAACCTAGAAAAGGTTACTTAATGAGCAATAACCAAAACGGAGGTTTGAAATGCAATGGTAATCTTTATAACATCAAAAAATACAATACTCATCAGCGGCGTGAAGTAGGTAACCCACTGCAAGAGGTGGACTATTTAGACAGCACATTACCCCCATTTACAATAATGTCCAACGTATTTATGATGATTGGGACATACCTATTAGTTTTCATAGGCACGGTATATAACAATAGCCTTGCTGATTTAACTAATGACATCGTCTGGATAGTGTGACGTTAAGTCTCTTAGACACTCCAGTACTTTCCTCAATACTCTTGCTGATTTAACTAATGTCATCGTCTGGATAGTTTAATGGCAAGTCTCTTAGACACTCCAGTACTTTCCTCAATACTCTTGCTGATTTAACGGTGGATGGACAGTTGCGTACTGCACATTTGAGTCCCGGACAATTGCAATGCCGATGTGTTCTGTCTTAACAGAGACGACCGTGATCTGACAGAACCTACTTTATTTGTTCGCAACGATTAAATTCTTGGTCTGCATGGAATGATCCGTTTGGAATTCGGAATTTCGAATTAGTTTTCTTCTTTTCATTTTGCACACCTTTAGGATTTGGTCGATCGTAGCTATCCCTATTCTTTCGTCCCCATAACTATCTCTCCCTGTTCATGTTCTGCAATTCATAGTTACACAAGCTTATTAGCTATATTACTAGCAGTTTCCCTCTGCTCCTCTTGCGTCACGTGACTGCCAAATTCTTAAAGTCTTTAGCAAGCTGTAGCATAGAGGTTGTTACACAAGCTATGGAATCACAGAAAGGTCCATGAAGGTAGTTGGTAATGGCCAGGCCTCTTGGGCCCATGAGATAAATGCAGGAGTTCTCCAAGGTTCGCTTCTCGGTCTAACCCTCTTCCTGCTTTATATTAATGATATGACCAAGAACACACCCAGATATCTTGCTACGATCTATGCAGACGATACAACGGTATATGGGTGCGCCTCCAAAGATCTAGATGACCAGAGCTTGGCAGCTGATCTCTCCTTTGACCTAGCCCTAACTGGTCAGCTAGTCACATTCAATACTCCAAATTTGATTCGCTGGTATGTAGTGAAGGAAACCGTGAAGAAAGGATTAAGCATCAATTGCAAGAAGACAGAATATATGATTAACAAAAGCAACAGCTTAACATGCAAATTACAAATTAGAGATACCAAACTCAAACAAGTACAACAATTTAAGTATCTGGGAAGTGTTTTATTAGAGGACATAAAGTGCGACATTGAAATCTGAATGCGAATTGGGATAGCGAAAGATGCCTTCCAAAAGCTAAGCAAAGTATTAAGAACCAGGATATTTTCAATAGAAACAAAGAAAAGAGTACTGAACTGTACATTTAATATCCGACCTCCTATATGGCAGTGAACGCTGAACAATCTTCACACAGATGAAAAAAAGAATTGAAGCAGCAGAAATACGGTTCTACAGAAGGTTGCTAAGAATACCATGGACCGAACATGTGATCAACGACGAAGTTTTAGAGAAAATAGAAACAAAAAGGACACTTATAGTTAACTTCAAATAGAGTTAGTTGCGATTTCTAGGATGCATAATGAGGAAAGAGGGCTTGGAGATCTTTATACTCACAGGACAGATTGAAGTCAAGAGGCACAGAGGAAAAAACACATAACCTACCTAGCGAACAACGCATAACCTACATGGCGGGACGAGGTTTAAGAGTGATAACAAAAAGATAAAATGTATTAAGAGCTACAAATAAAAGGAAATCGTGAAGAATTATGATCATAAACTTTCTGAAGGGACACGACACACAGAAAAGAAGAAGTTATCCTGGTTATAAGAAATAGAAGTGAAGACAAAAAAACAAAAAACAAACAAAAAAAAACCTCTATTGAGACCGCTGCTAATTTTAATAGCAATCTCCTCGCTTTCTTCCTATTGGGTCTCGTCCCAACCTTAAAACTTATGAAATTAGTTCTGTATTTACTACCAGTGACTCACTTAGGCGAAAATAACTTTGACAAAGGCCCATAGTTTTTCTCTTCTTAGAATATTTCTTCCGATGTAACCCTGTGCTTAGTATATCTTGATCTCCTGAAACAGCTGTATATTTTCATGTACTGGACGCCCCGCCGTGGAGTAATGTTTAGCAAACTATTTTATCAAAATATTACAATTGTATCGTGAGACCGAGCCTCACTGGGAGATTTAACTTGTGACTTTGTACTAGACTAAGTTAAGCTTACTCAATACATATACTCTTTTTAAATCTTGAAATAAAAAAATAATAATAAAACATCGGTTTAAAAATGAATCTATTAATTATACAGAAGGTCCTCGTGTTACGTCGGACCCAACATACAGCGTTTCATGATGACGGCTCCATCCCTAACAATATAATACATCGTCACGCGGCGCTATAGGATGAAGACAACGTTGTTTCTTTACCGACTGCACGCCATATTAGTGTTGTTTTTTTTGAGGAACTTTTCCCCTTCATTATGGTTCCCAAGCGTAAGGCAGACTTGTGTGGACATAATTGCTCCAAATGTTGATTTTTGTTACATGAACTGGCGTGCCAAACATTAGATCACAAGTGTAGAATACTTCTTTCTTTTATGCGCCGTGTACTTTTAGGACGTAGGCGATCATGGCCCTCCACATCTTCCTGTCTCTTGTAGCTCTTAATAAGTTTTGCTTTTTGTTATTACTCCCAACCTCTGTTCTACCATTCATTTACTCCATCAAGGATGTTACGCGCTGTTTTCCTTTGTCCCTTCCTCCAATCTGTCCTCTGAGTATCAGGTTTTCCCAGCCCTCCTTCCTCACTACGTGCCCCAGAAATTTCAACTGTCTCTTCCTAATGTTAAGTATAATTTTGCTTTTTGTTTCTATTTTCTCTAAAACCTCGTCGTTGCTCACATATTGGGTCCATGGAATCTTTTGTATCTTTCTTTAGAAGCACATTTCTGTTGCTTCAAGTCAATTCCACATCTTTGAGGAGATTGTACAGCATTCGCTGCCACATAGGAGGACAGATATCACGTAACAGTTCTATACTCTTTTCTTTGTTTGTAACGAATTTTTTCTGTCTCTTATTACTCTGCTTAGCTTTTTATTTTTTATTTTTTTCACTTTTTATTTAATGGACTACTTTACACGAAAAGATTGTCAGAGAGAACAGTAAATATAGAATGATACAGATTTTTATTGTCCAGCGTATGTAAATATTCTGAAAGAAAGCAAAATTCTACTGTTCAGTGGGCTTTAGTCTGTTTTATGAGGTTTAATGCTATTAAAATTAAAAGCTGGCAGAAATTCTTTAGCCAATATCTTTATGTTAGTTTTCGAAAAGAAAACATGGGAATATTTCATCAAGTGTATTTTAAAAGGAGTGCAACATTTAATATCGATTAAAACAGATATATTTAAACAACAAATGGAAGAATAAAAAAAGGTTTACATTGCCGTAATGTTATAATATTGAAATTCAATTTTTTTCTGAATTTCGATATTTCAGTAATGCAAACCATTTTTGTTACTGCTTTGCTTTGTTATTCTTTCTTGTTTTAAAATTTTCGTTTTAATCGAAACCTTTTATTGTTTGTTTGAGAATCTTACGTCAAACAAAGAGGCAGCACTGAAAGTTTTCAAGTCGTCTTAAAATCCTAGCATGGTAATATAAGTATTTACTTCCTATTTCATGAAACAAAGGGAAAAAACTGCGTGGGAAATTTTAAAGATATTTGTTCTAAATCATTTCACTCCGAAGCAAAGTGATAATGTCACTAAGACGCATAGGGTTACTGGGAGTGAAAGAGAAAGAAAAGAATTAAGACGGAACCGGAAACCCAGTCCTAAACAGGAGACCACTATTCAAAAGACCGGGGAGGGGCGTGAATCGGACCATAGACGAACCTATTTACTCCTATTAAACTCTCGCGCGTGCACACACACAAATACACACACAATATATATATATTAAAATAAAAGGAAAGAACAGTGAGATTTATAATCCAGAGTTCTTAGCAATTATTTTTATTTAAAAAAAACATTGCTAGATCCAACAGTAGAGCATAATACTATAATTATTTTTTAAAAATATGTTTCCATCGCGACACAGAATTTTCTATGTTTCAAAACTGAAAATTCAATACCAAATTTAATTATAAAAATTAAACTTAAAATCCAGAGTTTCGTTCCATTGTCAAGCGATGCTAAGAATAATCAATTTCTTAGAAAGTTATTCTTAGTATCGCTTGGCAATGGATTTTAAGTTTTATTTTTATAATTAAATTTGGGAATGAAGTTTCAGTTTTGAAACAGAAATTTTTGTGTCGCGATGAAAACTTATTTAAAAATATAATTATAATATATCTATCTATCTATCTATCTATCTATCTATCTATCTATCTATATATATATATATATATATATATTTTGAAACAAAAAAATGAATCACTTTATAAAACATACACATAACAAACTATTTCTAATTCTAACAGTTGAAATATAATCCTTGATAATGGCTAAATGTATAGCCGAAAGCGCTCGGAAAAGAACATTCGGACAATTTTTATATAATTTATCCCCTGAAAAGAAAAACTTTATTACATCGCACGAGAAATTATATAAAAAACTAAATAAAAGCACCTTGTCAGTCGTTTTTAATGAAATGTGCTTGAAAGAAGGATTGCTGCCTAAATATATATATATATATATATATATATATATATATATATATATATATATATATATATATATATATAAAGTTAGGTGGGCAGTGACCGACCACAACTTGGGCATCTCGATGTTGATTGTCTTGCTAGAGCAGAATAGTGAGTTTGATCTTCACTGGGTGTTCCATACTTTCGGCCTTGTGCCACATCTAAGCCACGCTTAGAAAATCACCTTAACGAGTGTTCCGCGATTGAGAGACTTTGATCAAAATGTAATATCTGTTCCGTGGCATTGTCCAACCCTGTCCAGCTAAGACAAGCCTTGTGCCCGATTCCGCGTAAGTGGATCGAGTGTTAAACAACCAATCTTGTGTTACAACCTAACCCAGTTGGGGGTCTCTGGTGAATACCGTGACCGCCACGAGTTAAATTCTCATACGCTTTCAAGCCATCATCAGGCAGTCGGTAGCTATAGTTAGTAAAATAGGTAACACTTATATCATCAGGCGAGTCCAAGATGGTAAGCCACTCTAACCTGCCAGGGGGGGGGGGGTAATCTATCCGACCCAGGTGTGGAAAAAAGTGCTCAATGCCATAATGCACTACGGTAGAGGAGCTAAAAGCTTCAACCAAAAAAGTGCTCTACAATACTGGGCTACTAAAGTAACCCATGCAGCTTCAAAAAGGGTCTTCCAAAGATATCACACTAGAAAAAAAACGCGATACCTAAGGTTTAAAATTAATTTTTAAAAAGGAAACATCTTTCTTGAAGCTTTTATTTTAGTTTTAATTTCATGCTAATAAATTAAAATAAATATTTCCAATAAGCAAAATACATTTTTGTATTTCAAAACGAATTTAAATTGAATGGAATTTTCTAATTATTAAAATGGCTAAACAGTTCTCTCAGCACAACGTAATTCTATTTATTAAACTTTCAAAAATAAAATATACTTTCCTGAAACTTTATTTGAGGAAGATGAGCTAATTTAAAATTTATTTGACCTGATTTGAAACAAATGTTACTTTTAGTTTAAAATATCGCAGAAATGCATTGTTAACACGGAGATTGGTGTTTTTATGACGTTAAGACAGTTCTACTGCAAGCCTGACAGGGCTAGTGACGGCCGGAAGATTAACTGAATTTTCTACTGGGGACATATCTGTAAAATTACTTGGCGAATATGAGCGCCTTTTTAAACATTTGTTTTAACTACCCAGTAATCAGAGGCCTTGCTGTCGGTTGTAATTTATCGTCATACCCAGGACGTCTCAATGATGTGTGTGTGTGTGTTAGTAAATATAGTCTTTGCTTAATAACAATATCACCTAGCCGGTGAAAATTAGTACAGAATTTTGAAAGATTTAACACTTTATAAATTATTATAATTAAAAAAAAACAAAACAATTTTTATAAAAAAAATTTTCTTAATTCAATAGTGTTCATAATATATCTTACTCATAAAAGCCGTTAAAAGCTTTTCTAATTATATAATATCTTTGTTTATTGCATTTTTATTTTATGATTCAGAACAGGTTTTCCGTTACTGAGGGTCCTGTTTTGCAATAAGAAATTGATGATTTAAATCCTCCAAGGTCTTCTGGTTATAACTCATATATAAAATAAGCCATGCAAAAATGGATTTCTAGAAATTTCATAAAATTTAATAAATGGCGTGTAAGAGATCTAAAAAATATTTTTTACCAAGATGTGTGTTGAGAATACCAAAGACAACATATGAGTAAGGAAGAAATCTCAAGGTAAAACAAGTTAACATATAATTACAATCAGAAAATTAATATATCTGAGACATATATTAAGGACAGGAGACTTGGCGAAGTTAAAACTCATACGACTTACTGAAGGCTAGAGAAGCCATGGGAAATAGTGAGTAACCTATTTTTGATTGTGTAAGTGGATAGCAAAACAAAGAGAAAGACGAATAGCAAAGGGTCAAAAGTTATTTAGAGTAACAGAAGACAGAAAGTTGAGGGGAACCATTATCGCTCACATCCTGAATTGACATGGCGCATAAAAATAAAAATAAACGTATCTAAGAGTTCTGTTCTAGAGTTGAACAGGTTAAGATTGTAGTGATCGGGGAAAAAACATCCTCTTAGGAGTCGTCTCCACAGAACAGTGTTTCACGGGAAGAAGCTGCTTGAGTGGAACTTGCTTCTCACCAATAGAATAAGGAGGACATGAAGGTGGTACACAACAATGTGTATAGCATGGTGGATATATATATATATATATACATACATATATATATATATATATATATATATATATATATATAAATATGAGTGTGTGTGTTTAAGTAAAAACAGCATTTTCTCAACTAAGTTGTACCCGAAAAAATAACGTATAAACAGGAATATATATATATATATATATATATATATATATATATATATATATATATATATATATATATATATATTAGAGTGTGCAGTTTATATTATATATCATAAAGAAACAATTTATACAAAGAATTAGCAATGTTAATGTGATTAATGGCAAAATCACTTCGCTAACAAAACTTAATGAGACATTAACTTACTATCAATTCCTTGAATAATAGCATTGTCAGATAGAGGTTGGTGTTTTTAAGTCGTCTAAACGTCATAAAAACACCAACCTACGTGTTAAAAATGCATTTCTGCGATATTTTAAACTAAAAGTATATTCGAGTTGGCAAATGTCTTCCATTTGACAACTCGAATATAAGGATCTTATTACTCAAGGAATTGATAGTAAGTTAACGTCTCATTAAGTCTTGTTAGCGAAATGATTTTGCTATTAACATTGCTAATTAATTATTTGTATAAATTGTTTCTTTATTATATATATATATATATATATATATATATATATATATATATATGTGTGTGTGTGTTTGTATGTGTGGGTGTGTGTGTGTGTGTGTGTGTGTGTGTGTGTGTGTGTGTGTGTGGTTGTGTGTATACAATTTATTTTATCCATTAACCTGAAAACTCGTGTCATATTTTTAAAATAGTCTCGTTAGATCGAGGCTTTCATATGGCTCCAAATCCGTTTAGAATTATTTCAACTGTCAGCTGTATACAATCGCTTTGTAGGGTCAATGTTTAAAATGGCTTTGAGCGATTGAAAACGAACCTTCTTCGAACATTATGAATTGAGAGAGAGAGGGGGGTGATTTTGTCGAAAGGTGATTGAAAATTGGTCAACTTTGTCGTACAAGAGCGTCTAACTTGGAATGGCATTTTCAGGTAACTGGTGGGAAAAGGATTTTTCTTTTTCTTCTGAGATTGACTTCTCAGCCTAGGCCAATGTAGAATAGTGTTTTATTAAATAAAAAAGGCACCATATCGCAACAAAGAATTTTCTTCGAGGACGTATGTTCACTAGGCTTTTATTCATTTATTATTTTTAAATTTAAGTTTTCTCATTTCTGTTGTACATTTTTTTCTCATCCTCTCCGCGTTAGATGACAGAAAATGATGTTTCTCTAACCAGTTAACTTACATTATATTTTATATTAAATTATTACATTTCTGCCATATTAAACTGTATAATAATTATAATGATAATTACAATGAGAATAATGATAATTATATATTAAATTATTACTTATATTACATTATATTACATTGTATAATAATTATAATTATAATGATAATTATAAAGATAATAATGATAGTTATATATTAATTTATTATTTATATTACATTATATTTCTTCTATATTGTCGGTGTGAGAGTCGTATAGTTATGCATTTTTATAAAATACATGTAATTTCATTCAAATCATTAAAGGGAAAATCTTAAATTGTATGACCCAATTGTATTTTTCTTTCTGTTTCACATATGCAGTTATAAATGTGGGTTTAGTTTTCATAGAGAAAACACGACTGTTTTTAAATATCATATAATGAACGACTAGCAGCATGGTCCGGCGTTGTCCGTGCTTGATTAAAAAATCGTACGACTCATACAGGAATCGCTATCACTTGACTTAAAATATTTTTGCCCTTCCTTGCCTTTAAAGGAGTGCCCTTTGCCGTGCTGATGTTGCTACATGCCTTACTTCTTGCCTATCTCACACTGCGAATTTTTTTCTAAGCTCTATACTAAACATTAAATCTGTTACGAAAAAAGAACTAAACAAAATGAACACAGAACGATCAGCTTTAAAAAAGGACTCGTAACTGGAAAAACCGAATGAAAAAAGAATCTTAACAACAAATACTTTTGCACAGCCAACCCAGTTCTGCGGAATCAGAATCAACGTTGAGTTTAAGCAAGCGAATGAGCCAATTGGAGTAAAGTGCCATGCAGATTTAAATTTTTCCCACTTGTGACGAATGCAGCTATCGATTTTTTTTGTATGCTAGCACGCTAGTTAATATTCGTTTCAGTCAGCTGTTGGCTCTCATGCTGGCCAATAGAATCTTCCTACCTATTCGTGGCAGCCAGCTATAGGCTCTCACTCTGGCCAGTAGAAAATGGCCGCAAACTACATGAAAACTACTGTAGAGGCATGAAAAAATTGATTATTTCCACTGTCGATGGGAGTTGGGAAATGCAAAGGCGGTCTTAGCCTTTCTACTAATTTGGAGCATGTGCATGTAAATTTTGGTGCAAATCCGTCGAAAATTGCGGGCGTGCATTCGTTACACACACACACACACACACACACACACACACACACACACACACACACACCCTGCCTTTTATAGATAGAGATTATCGAATAAATGCGACGCTAAAGTGAACGTAGAATTGATTGGATCAATAAAGAGGACTATATCAGCGACCAGACTCTGAAAATCATAACCTTTCTTTCCCTCTAATTTCCTCTTGTGACAATTTATTTTGTTATCTCTATGCAAAAATAAACATTAAAAGCTACAGTATACAGATTTATGACTCTCCTGGTAAAGGAAGTGTTATGCAGGTGTTGCTGTCAGAAACTACTTAGCCAGTCTTCATTAGGCCAAGTGTAGCTATTCTGAAATTTGCAAGATAATAAAAACAGAGAAAATTCCTCATTTCTCTATCAATTATTAAGGGAATAGGTGAATGCTTTGCCAGAAAGAAAGTGTTTGAAAGTTTTATTATGCAGGAATAACCACTTAGTGAAATTTATAGTACGCAAAGACAAGAAAAATGTCTACAAAACTCAGAAAAACAGGTTCCTTTGAAAATATTAATAGTTAGAGACGATTATCTCATGGCGTTTTAATGTTTTGATGAGGTGTTAAAAAGTCATTGCTCTCTCTAAGAATTAAAGATTGTATGAAGTTATTTGTAGAATATGGAAAAATTCATTTCAGATTGGTTCAGCAGGTGTTATACTATGTAGAAAAGTAAGATGTGATTTTATCACGAACTTAAGTGTTTTATGTTAACATTCACAGCGTTTTCCTTTTCTAAACCTAGATTTCTAAGCGGCATCCACTTTGTCCGAAGGGAAACGGGGAAGTAAAAGAGTAGATGAGGGATTTTTTTAGATCAAGTGACAACAAAACCGGAAATAGTGTATATCCGGATGCAGTTCTATATTAAATCATGCTTGGGGTCATGCTTCGGTTCTATTCGTAATGTCAGACATTCGTCTTGCCAGGGTAGATGGTCGAGGGGTTGGTAGGAAAAAGAGCTGACATAGCAGAAGTTGTCCCAAGTATCACTTTCCTACTCGCCCAGACCAGCAAGCGAAGCCCTGAATAAAAACACCAGTCTTATAATGTCGGAAACAGGGTTCGTGTTATCATTACTCTTTCATCTTGTTACCTTGTGAGCATGCAGCAGGTCATTTCCCAGCTTCTGGCGCACACCGACGAGATCGAGAATCGAACTGCATTGTGGATGCAATCATTGGCTGGACTGTGGACAGCTTGGGCGAAGATCGCGTTGTGTGTTTACACAAAACGGAATAGCCCATTTATGAGGTATTGGCACGGCGTAACTGCGGAGCGAAAATACGAAGTGAAGGACAGGCACAGATATAATAGGATATATATATATATATATATATATATTAAAGAGAGAAAAAGCGGCAAACGTTTTAGATTATAATATGGATTTTTTTATATACTCTATCCTATAATTTTACTACACGTGTTTTGGGTCTTGTGAACCTCACCAGGCGAAGAATAGTTATTTTTACATATTATTTAAAGGAATTAATTTTTCTTTCTGTGTTAAGTGTTTTAACCATTGTCTTTTGTAGTAGTAGTCATCTGAATGCATGTTTGACTGACCGAAAAATACTTCTTTGCTTTAAGGGTAATTAATAAAACAATTAAATTTGGTCAGAGAAAGAAAGGAGGTTTTGTTTTGTTCTTATCTTTTTCTGCCGCCGTATATCCCTTTATCTCTTCGTCTATTCTTGTGTATTGTGTGTATAATACAATATATATGTATGCAGAATGAATATATATATATATATATATATATATATATATATATAGCCACCTCACACACAGTAAATACCCGACCATGGTTCTTTCATATAGCAAGCTGTGTAGCAAGATTAATGCGTGACAAACGTACCGATAAGCTATAGTTTTAAATAAGTCCCCCCCACCTTCCACTTAGGACACAATCTTTTCCCTGTGCGCAGGTTTTCGTAGTGCCGCCCACGCGACGCCAGCGTATCCGACTCCAAGAAAGAATACTCTGACTTTAGAATTTCAGTTTTTCTGTTTCTGACCAGTCCTGTATATATCGTCTCTTCATCTAACTTAAATCTAATATAAATATGTCTCCATTAACCATGTCCCGAAGAAGGTCTATTTGACCGAAACGTCTGACGTCGACAGAATAACAAAAACAAAAACAAAATAAAAACAGTAAACTCACATATTCGGATTTTGCTTTGTCTTTTCCACATTTTCATCATACCGTCGGATCTACATCCACACATTTGCTTACATATATATATATATATATATATATATATATATATATATATATATATATATATATATATATATATATATATTCTTTCTATATATATATATATTCTTTCTGCATACATATATATTGTATTATTACAAATAAATAGTATATATATATACTTTATATGATGTGTAAGGTTCGTGTGGGTGTGTGTACATGTGGTTTATCTAGTGTGTTTGTTTTTGCCAGTATGTGTGTATATATTCGTTGTCCATATTATATATAATATTATTGTAAGAAAACATATAGTGACTACATGCATTTCGTAAGGCATGTGCGTGGGGTGATCCGACAAGTGTGTTTTACCACTATGATTATATTGTGAGTGTTTATGTGTGTGGGGCTATGATTTGTTTAGTGCTGGTTTAAATTTGTCTATGAAGTTTTTTTCTTATATTTGGAGGTAAGAGTAATCTTACCTCCAAATACAAGAAAAATGTATCTAAGACTGATCATATCTATCTATCTATCTATCTATCTATCTATCTATCTATCTATCTATCTATCTATCTATCTATCTATCTATCTATCTATGTACACTCACACATACACACATATATATTTTCTTACATTAACGTTATTTTAGGGTGTTGAGTCTTGACTCATTGTTGAATCTCGCCTAATGCATGGAATAATAATGCGACACAAAATGTACTTAGAACAAGAATGTATTATAACAAGAAAGTGTACACAATAAGTACATATAGTATTTCTGTATATTTCTGGGAAGACGTTCCTGGAGAATGTGTTGACTAGTCGCAGTCGATCAGAGTCTCTAGTTGGATCTCGTGATTCCTCCGGGATTCACTTGACCTCCCACAGGGCCAGGTTGTGACACAAGGTCGGAGTTTAACGTGGGAAGGGGAGGGGGAATGGACCCGAGTTTTCACCCAGGTCGCAGTGCTTTGGCTTTAGCTAGTCATAGCTGGTCTTGGCTGGTCTTAGCTGGTCAGACGTAGCCATGATACTACCAGCGCAGGGACGAATCCCTGCCGCCGGCCTGTATCGGAGGAAGAATCTTCGTCTTCCGTTACCAACCACTATTTATATAGTTGGTAGTCACCTATGCAGATTAGATGGATCCTACCACAACATAGGGGATACTCGTTTATTTATTAAGCATTATTTATTTTCGTCTACCGGCCTGAATCTTCGAGAAATCTTATTAGAAAAATATGTGCTCACCGGCAGTAAGGAGTAATAAAAAAAATCTGTCGGATTAATAATTAAATATATATATATATATATATATATATATATATATATATATATATATATATAAAAGTGTTCTTTGAATGACTGTATGTGTGTTGTGCCACTTGTCCAAGTGGTGTGAGTTTTATCTTAATTCTAAGGTTTATTAACGAACCCCTTGTGCCCGAAGGGCCATGCTTTGTAAATATCTCTTTTGTACCCCTGCTGTAAGGTGATAGATAAGAAGATGTATTTTAAGAAGCTGATTGTAAGAGAGTAACTGTGCATTCCACTAGCCAGGCTAAACTAATCGAATCCCAATTCCTTTGATTCAAGCACTATAAGTACAATTCGAAATATGACTGTTTGGTGAACATAGGAAAACTACAATCCGTTCGCTGCTGGGATGCGTTTAACTCTATGGAAATTACGCTCTTCCCCTTTTTCGATTCCAATCTTCTTTCGATTCAAAGGCTTCGGCAAATGGACTGGGACATATTGCATTATATGGATTTTATCCTGCCGCATCATCATTTGACGATAGGTTCTCTCGCTTCGGTTCCATTTCTATTCAAACTCGTTTTCTAAAGAAATTTGTTGACTATGCGTATCAATGACTATGCATATCAAAGTGAAGTAGTGGATAGCGGCTCGGATTGAGGAATCGGAGAGCCGAGTACGAATTCCAGTTCATTTACTTACGTGCTAATACTGAGGAAAGATATGAATTCTCTTCTCTACCTCCAGCTATGGGTAAATATCAGGACAGACTGGGTTTTATAACTTTGGGTGGAAACCGGTCTCGAAGGAGGAAAAACTCTGAATTCAAAACCGGCCCGGAGTGGGTTGGGCTCCATCAGCCTATCTTATTCAAGAAACACCACTTCTACTGTGGCTGCAGTACACACGACGACCCTACGTGTCACGGGATAAAAAAAATCAATGTCCAATATTTGTTGTGGTATCTTCGATTCTATTCTATTTATACTATTTCACATTTTCAAGGTAATCAGAAAATTGGGAGAAAATACACCTTCTATGTGCCGTGTTCATTCAGGTCGTTGGCAATCATGCACAAGGGAAGAATATAAAGAAGTTATATATTGTTTCTACTTTACACTAAATAAACTTGAGAAAAACCATATTAAATTTACCTACCAAATATGCCGTGAAAGAAATAAGGATAAGAGAAAATATTTAGACCCAGATAAGTTAGCAAATGTCAGACGACCTTTCATGAAACAAAAGGACGTCGCATATGCTGAATTAATAAAAATTAAATCAAGAGTTGAATGCAAAACATGGATCAGGATAATACTCAGGAAAGAAACGAAGAACAGATGGCGATTTAAGTTGAAGGTGGGAACACCAGTTTATCTGACGTAGGTTCCATCTGATAAGTATCGAATGAAGTTCAGAACGAGGCAGATTCAAATATAACTGAACGGGACCGCGAAAAAAACACATTTGAACTAGTATACCGGGTCTAACAGCAAAATTTATCCAAATCGTGTAACAGCAAAAATGTCCAATTGTTAGATTAAGCTATGAACCGTTGTATTTTAGAAATGATTAAAGATATTTCACTGGAATTCTCCGAGGTTGATAACACTATTGGACTCCACTTTGAACAATAAGAATGTATAATTACTCTCTAAGCTTAACAGCTTGGAAAAGTACAAGAATAATAGTAGCTGCCGGTTGCCTAAGGTAATATGTGCTCACTGGGAATTGGCGCAGACTGCAGCTTAGTGTGACCTCAGGGTTACCCACCGGAGGTTCTTGCAGGGACACATTTCCATGAGCAATATGGCACTGCAGAAATCCCGATATTATGTGACTGTTGATCAGAGCCGCCTCTCTAGACGCTACCCAAGAGTTTGGGCTCGTAACTACCTGTTGAAATACAGCAACCAGAAAACTGCCAACCAGGTACCCTCAGTATAAATAGTCGTAGCCACCATCCAGTCATGTCACCAAAAATACATGACAGCCACCCTTATTAAGAAGAAGGAAACCGGAAACCCAACACATAGAAGTATGTAAGGAGAAATAATTGAAAATAAGTAAAATTAGTCAACATTAGCTGCAAAAGAGACTCTTTTGAAAATCAGAAAGGCATACGTTTAAATATACAATTAATGTTAGACAATTTTGCTTTAAGTTAAATATTCAATGCAACAAAATTTGACTGAACAAGATTTGAGTGAAGCAAACAAATTGATATTTGCAGCTGCAAATGTTCTTCGGTTAAAGTATAGCATAAATCCAGGTTACTAAATAATAAACTAAGAAGTTTGACGTCGAAAAAATATGAAAACAATGAAGACAGAAATATCTGCTTTGGAGAAACTTCATAGAAATGCAAAAATTCAAAACAAGACATTTGAAACTGGCGCAAATAATTTCTTTCAGTGAAATAGGAAACCAAACAATTACAAAAGAGAAAACAGCATTGGAAATAGAAATAATCCTCTTCTGGAATAACATATCGTGAGATGAATAATGTCACAATAGGAATGTTAAAATATTTAAAATATCTGGAGAAAAATACCATCCAAGAACATCAACGGTATTGTTACAACAAAAAAACAACCAAAAAAAATGAAAAATAAATAAGCATAAAATATGAGACAGCGAAATATCACGAGTGGAAATAATGAGCATTTGATAAAATTCCAAAATTCTGTCTTGTTACTTTTTTCTGCTACTCATGCCATTATGGTAGAACTATTTAATGAAATGACACCGAAGCCTAAAACAGCACCAGAATGTTTCTCCCACAGCATCAAATACTTGCTATCAAAAACTAATGACAGAGAAAAACAAAAAAACTATCGTCCCATAGCTTGCTTGTCAACATTTTACAAGTTTTTAACCTCAATATTAACCGAAAGAATATACAGCAATTTGGAAGAACACAGTATATGTCCAATTGAGAAAAAAAAGGTTGTCATTGTGGTACTTATGCCTGCAAAAATTACTTGCTTATAAATAGGATGATTCATGAAAATATTCATAGAAAGCACAAATATTACGGTGTAGTATGGATAGACTACTAAAAGGACTCTGACAGAATCCCACACATGTTGATCCTCAAGACTTTTGAGATATACAAAATCTCACCAACAATTGTGAAATACTTATGTCCGTTTATCGCCTCCTAATTTTTGAAGCTGCTCATAGGAGACTATAAAATAATGTGCGATAATTTTTTATTACTCTCTTCTGATCTTATCCGCTTATTCGTCAACATGTAACCTCTCGCAGAAAACGCGTTCCCTTTGGGAAACGCATGAACAATACACACACACACGCACACACACACACACACACACGCACACACACACACACACACACACTTTTACGTACGCATATTCACTCATTACACATTGGACCAAAACGATTTTCACATTCATTTGTTACACACATTATTGTCTTGACGCTTGTATACCTTTGTTGTTAATACATTATCATTTGTTTGCATATATAT
Organism: Acanthosepion esculentum; assembly: GCA_964036315.1. Lineage (NCBI taxonomy): Eukaryota > Metazoa > Mollusca > Cephalopoda > Sepiida > Sepiidae > Acanthosepion > Acanthosepion esculentum. The sequence continues at coordinate 29,526,310 of OZ038487.1, forward strand.
ATAGGTTCTATTCATTTCTTTAGACTCATGTTGTGGATTCCGGGATGAAATCCGGTATCAAATAATAACAAACGCCAAGAATGAATATAGGAAATAAATACATAACGTAATAATACAAACTGGTAATACAGGTTAGTAGTTCCAGGAATGCGGGGTTAGTTGACAAATATATATAAAGTCTTTGGTATCGACGTATCGCTGTATGACTTCTTACTGAATCTGAATGCTCGTTACTATGACTCTTGTGCTACCATTCACTGGCAGTAGTATATGTATACCCTGGGTGAGTCCATTTGTGTAAAAAGGGGAGACCCCTCAACTCACATTCCAAGTCTGCCATGTTTGTTGTGGGCATTTTATGGGTTACGTGTTTATTTCTCAGCGCATACACCGGCCCGCAACACTTACGACATATGTCATTCTGTTACCCTAATATTCTAATGCTGTACTCCTGAGTAAAGACATGAAAATTAAATGCGTATTTTTTCAAGGAGACTCTTTATTTCTTTTCTTTTTGGTTTGGAATTACCTTCTTTATTAAAATTGTTAAACAATCCAGGATATGGTATAAGATCAAAGATAAATGGATAACTCATCTCGCTTATATGGATGACGTGAAATTATATGTAAGAGATTGTTAAGAATTGAAATGGCTTTTAAAATTGATGATATACGCATATAATTTGGGCCATAAATGTGCAAAGGTGTTGTATCGTCGAGGTGAATGATACACAGAGAAAAATGAGTGCTTAATATATTTATTCAATACCAGTATCCGGTGCTAACGGATACATACTGTTGTAGAGTAGCTAGCATTCCGTCAGCACTCTACCAGATGGCCTGGCTCATAGCCTTAAATAGTCTACAATTAAGGACTTAATCAGTTGATTAATAAGTTGATTAATAAGTTGATACTAAGCTGATTAATATTCGGACTGATCTTCGTTTGGTTATACAGCATTTGACCCTCCTCTATTTCTTGTAAGTTGTCTTGTTAATTGGTTTGTAACTTATTGTTCTGTGTTTTTCTATGTGTTGTATCGTCAAGGTGAATGATACACAGAGAAGAATGAGTGCTTAATATATTTATTTCGCACCAGTATCCGGTGTTAACGGATATATATATATATATATATATATATATATAAACAGAACAATAAGTTACAAAACAATTAACAAGACAAATTACAAGGAATAGAGGAGAGTCAAATACTGTATAGCCAAACAAAGTAAGATCAGTGCGAATATTAATTAGCTTAGTATCAACTTATTAATCAACTGTTGAAGTCCTTAATCATAGACTATTTAAGGTTATGAGCCAGGCCTTCCGGTAGAGTGCTGAAGGGGTGCTAGCTACTCTACGACAAAAGGTCACCTTCAAGTGAAGAAAGGTTATTAGTAGCCAGAATATAATTCTTGATACAGATACTATAATTAAGGAACTCGACTAGGAAGGTACTTAAATCTGGGTATGGTTGAAGGCAATGAAATACAGCATTCGAAAATGAAAGAAAAAAAATCAGAAAGGTGTGGCGGATGCGAGTAATAATGAAAACTGAATTAAATTTCCAAAATATAAAGACGGCCAAGATATCTCTTGCTATCCCACTTGTAACTTATAGCTTCAAAATAATAATAAACTGGAACTTAAAGGAACTGAAGAAAACCTGATGCAAAAATTTCGCAAACAAATCACATGCAACAGAATGCTCCACCCTAAGGCAGATGTTAACCGTCTTTATATGCAAAAGAGCAGTGCTTGTAGAGCATGCTCAACTGGAATTGTTTTACAAAATTTCAACAGTTGGATTTTATGAGTATCTTGCGGCTATACAAGACTGGTTGTTACTACTCGTAAGAGTGCATGAAAAAATTAAAAAAGCTTTCTTATTTATCAAAAGAAGCTTATAAATATAGAAGAGAAATCGGGTTGAATCTTTAAAAATTAAAAAGCTTTATTATTTAGTTCGTTGTTAACGTTAATAATCAGTGTACAATTTATAAACACCTCAGGAAAGATATCCGTATTTTATCCTCATAAATGTTACATATTTATAATCCATTTGTTTTTACTGCAATAGTTCCCAAAGCACAATTGCGTAAAGCTGCCCATCCTTCTACTCGGGTTTTTGCTAAATGTCAAATTCTGAGTGTCGAGATTCGATACAATTTAGTTCTTACAATTTAGTTGTTTTATATATATATATATATATATATATATATATATATATATATATATATATGGCGTATTATATTTAAGAAAACAGATATATATATATGTGTGTGTTTGTGTGAGTATATATATATATATATATATATATATATATATATTTCATTAAAAACGACTGACAAGGTGCTTTTATTTAGTTTTTTTTTTAGTTTGTCAGTCGTTTTTAATGAAATGTGCTTGAAAGAAGGATTGCTGCCTAAATACACACACACACACACACACACACACACACACATATATATATATATATATATATATATATATATATATATATATGTGTGTGTGTGTAATTCTTTTGTGTGTAACAATTGAGGGGCAGTGTGCAAAAGACCCCATTCACGTCCATACGCAAAAGGCTAACTACGAAGCAATCACTTCTTTCCCTCTCTCTTCTCATGAGTTGGCCTGGGAGGGTACGGTGGACTACAAAGAGAACCACTCCCCAGGGCGACACAGTCCATAGTAAGAACTAAATTGTATCGAATCTCGACACTCAGAATTTTGACATTTAACTAAATCCCGATTAGAAGGATGAACAGCTTTACGTTATTGTACATTCGGAACTGTTGCAGTAAAAATAAAAAAATTGGTTGTAAATATGTAACATTTGTGAGGATAAAATACAGATATCTTTAATTTCTGGTGTGTTCAATTATTAACGTTAACAACGAACTAATTTAAATTATAAAATTGTACATGGATTAAACGAAAAGTAGTTACGATATAATAAATATTAGTTATAATACATATTACTTATAATACATTCGTTCACGGCGTCAATTTTGATGGCAATGTGTACACTAGTATATATACAAAATATTAAAAAATTCTAATGACAATGTTCTTGATAATTATTAATGTAGAAGGCTATACTCGTCAAAACTCCGACAGTAAAATTTCATCACCGACGTTCTGTTTAAGTTTTTGGTCTGAGGAAGTCTTAGGCGAAGCTGGTTGGAACGACATCAAGACCGAAAGTGGTAAGTTATAAGAAAAATTAGCATAGTGAGTTTCACGACAGAAAATCGAGAGTTTATTTATTGAAATTTATATTTATCAGATTAACTTTTACCAATTCGGTGGAGATGTGGTTTACCCCACTACGGTAACTTAGCGAGTGTCACCCTTATTTATAACATATTGCGAAAAAGGATTGCAAAATCGATAATCGATGACTCGTAGTCGGCTCTAAGGTTTGCAAACACAGTTGGTTCCAAAAATCGGGTCTATAGCTCTTTTTACTAGATCATCGTTCTGCAATCGAAAACTTCTCAGGCAGGGGGAAATTATTTCAGGGAGATAGAAAGATTAGTGGAGTAGGTGGCGATAAAATATTGATGTCAACTTGCGGTGTCTTTCTTGGCAACTGAGTTGCAACTGCGGCCCCTAAATGCTATCCATGCCACCCGACTATGCGATTCGACATCATATCCCGTTTAACTAACTAGCGGAAAAGTCAGAAAAGGCTTGCTTATATTGTTGTACCCAAGTTGGTCTGGGCCGAGGTTTTACTTATTATCAAAACATCCTATTTGTGTCATTGTTATAAAAAGGGTTTGAGAGGAAGTAAAAGAAGTCTGGGTCCATATAGCTTGAGTGAAGCTATATGAACTCAGCCTTCTTTTACTTCCTCTCAAACCCTTTTTATAACAATTTATTCCACTAGAAATCTACTCCGGTAGCGAACCGTAAGAAGAAAATGGCCGACTACCTCATGAAGAGAGAAAGACGAAAACAGGGGGAAATCAATCAGTCCTGGAAAGTCAGGGAAAGATTAAAGAGTTCCTTTATTTTCCCCACAGTCATATTTCAAACTTTTCCGAATTTGACTTTTGTCCCAAAAAACTCTCATTTTGATTGTCACGTCCGCAAACGTTGGAAAACATCTTACCACCACTGGGTTCATCAACCTTATTTTTTAACCAATTAATATTTAATGGTAAAATTGTAATTTACCAAGCATCCAAGTTTTAATATGTCCAGATATTTCCAATCTTTGTCTTATTTCCCGGGGATTATTTGCCTATCCTTCAGACTAGAAAATTTAATGATCGGCAGCAGCAATCCATCATTTTGTCCACAAACAAATCTTCCATCCGATTTAACCTATCTAATCCCACTAGGATTTCATTTCATGGCCACATTGTTTCTCCAACTGTTCTTATAGAAGTTTCCAACTGGATTCTGTAGATAATTCTATTTTCTTTGGACTGACATTTTTCCTGAGTTTCTTTTGTCTCGGATGACATGCAAACGTCTGGACTTTCTCGTCAAGAGCTTATCTTTTCAAGCATCAACTTATGTTAAAATCTAATTTACCCTGGGATTCAAAATGACCATTCTCACCTGCAGGGGGCAGGACATACTCTAAAGTACTTCTGCTATGCTAGCAAAACCCAAACTACCATTAATGGATGTCTAAGCTTTTCACATCAGTCAGTCAGTTATATGTCATGCGTGATACACGCTTAGGCGATCATGTATCTTTCGATATATGACTGACGAGGCAGTTTTTTCCCGCAGTAGGTTGCTATTTCTTTCTGCAGTAAACCAATTTCAATCCTTGGCTATAGAACACGCTCTGTAATGCTATTTACCCATAGTGGGGGGAGAAGAGGAGGATTCATACCTTTCCCAAGTGTATTAGTAATGGATTCGACTGGATCCCTTAATCCGAGCCGCTATCCATTACTCCACCGTTCCCATTTCAACCGGGCACTAGGTATAGATTCATTTATGTGTAAAATCCACGCCATAATTCTGTTATATTCCTCCCTCAAATTATCGTGATTTTGATTCTTTTATTGTTCTCACTTATTAATAATGTTTTTCTCATATTTTCTCACGATCATCAATCCCCCCATTGCGTCTTAGTGGCTTTATTGCCTAGCTTTGGGTGAAATGATTAAAAAACGTTTCTCTCTTAAACAATTGTGATTTACCCTGTTTGATAAATTACAACCTCTTGGAAACGGCCACCAGGTATAGATTCACTTAATTTTAAAATCCACCCCATAATTCAGTTACATTCCACCCTCAAACTATTGTAATTTAACCAATTTTGTAAATTACAACCACAATACCAGTTGCAAACGGTACATATTCACTTATTTGTAAAATCGGCGTGGGAAATTCATTAAAATTCTCTCTCAACCACCTATAATTTACCAAGAAAGGAAAATTGCAACAACATCACCTTATCTAAAAAATTAAAAAAATAATTAAAAATGTTCACAATCTTCATAATATCTGTAATAGAAAATATTGGTGAGCAAAAAAAAAAAAACCCCAAAAAATCCCCAAAACAAAAACAAAACAAAACAAACCAAAAAAACATTATTCACTTCCTTTTACCGGATGTGCTTTTTTTCGTCTCCTTCGAAGTCCAACGAGAACTTTTTAAATATTTCATCTTCTAATTACACTTTAGTTTTTCTTTTTTATGTTTATGTAGTTTATTCTACATCTAATGTTCATACAAATGGGCAGTAAATCTGGAAAAGTCCATCCCAGTATCTCAGCTTATTTTGATATAATATTTGTTTAAATGTCCTATATTCATTAAAATCTTTGTTTAACTTTTGTCCTATGTTTGATATGATTTTTGCTTAGATTATATTCTCTTATGGACTTTGTTTAAATCTTTCTCTTATATCCGTTATCATTCTTGTATTATATTCTCTTATTGACGTTTTTAAAATTTTGTCCTACATTCGGAATCGTTTTGTTTAGATGTTTGTCCTATATTTTTTCATGGGCTTTGTTTAACTTTTTGTCCTATATTCGGTATAATTTTTGCTTAGATTTTTGTCCTATATTCTCTCATGGCCTTTATTTAGATTTTTTTCCTATATTCGGTATGATTTTTGTTTAGATGTTTGCCTTAGTTTAAAAATTTGTCCCATATTCGGTATTAGTTTTGTCCTATATTTTCTAATGGCATTTGTTAACATTTTTGTCCTATATTCGGTATGGTTTCTGCTTAGATGTTTGTCCTATATTTTCTCATGGCCTTTATTTAAATTTTTATTCTATATTTGGTATGATTTTTGTCTAATTGTTTGTCCTATATTCTCCCATGGCATTTGTTTAAATTTCTGTCTTATATTCTGTATGATTTTTCTTTAGATGTTTGTCCTATATTGTCTCATGTTCTTTGTTTTAATTTTTGTCCTATATTCGGTATTATTTATCTTAAGATGTTGGCCCTATTTTGACTAATTTATTTTGTTTAAATATGTGTCCTACATTAGATATGATTTTTGTTTAGATGTTTGCTATATATTTTCTCATGGCTTTTGTTAAGACTTTGCCCTATAATCGTTGTAATTTTTGTTTAGGTTTTGTTTAATATTTGTTATGATTTTTGTTATGCATTTGTTTTATATATTTGTTATAAAAATCACCCACATAACTTCGAATAGCAAATTAACATGGCAGCTAGGGACATAGCTAGCAAATCTATGCTAACCGACTGCACGGAAGGGTTCAGCAAGAAGGAGGACATTTTAACTACCAAAGACCACAAAACTAGTTTATAAACATATATTGTAACTTTGAATCTTGCGAAGAGTGAAATGGCAAAATCCTGCGAGATATTTGCGAAATCTGATGGATAGTTCTCAACATAAACCAATAGCACAATATAGACAATTGTATTAAATGGTTTCAACATTGGCACTTACCGGGAATGCACTTTCATCAGGGATTTCTAAACATTCATTTGCGAAAATTTCTATGCACAAAACAGTTACATTGGCTAAAGAATTTTTGAAATTATACAAGGAGAAAGTAGATGTAACTCGCCACTAACCTAAATCGTTTTCTTACCACAATAACGAAGTATAGGTGAAAAAGTGACGCTAATTTTCATGTCTTTATGGAAGCATTTCATGGGAATGAAGTTTGCGACATTATAAGCATACTGTTATTGCATAATATTAATAAACAAGTAGACCACAGTTGCAATTGACATTTACAGAAATTTACGGAATTATTCTACTGGTAAACAGTTCAGTAATTTTGATACTGAAATAATCAAATTGTCCAAATTTTAAAATTGAAATAACCAAGTTGTTCGAATTTTAAAATTGAAATAATTAAATTGTCCAAATTTTAAAATTGAAATAAACAAGTTGTTCGAATTTTAAAATCGAAATAATCAAATTGTCCAAATTTTAAAATTGGAATAACCAAGTTGTTCGAATTTTAAAATTGACATAATCAAGTTGTCCAAATTTTAAAATCGAAATAACCAAGTTGTTCGAATTTTAAAATTGATATAATCAAATTGTCCAAATTTTAAAATTGAAATAACCAAGTTGTTCGAATTTTAAAATTGAAATAATCAAATTGTCCAAATTTTAAAATTGAATAACCAAGTTGTTCGAATTTTAAAATTGAAATAATCAAATTGTCCAAATTTTAAAATTGAATAACCAAGTTGTTCGAATTTTAAAATTGAAATAATCAAATTGTCGAAATTTTAAAATTGAATAACCAAGTTGTTCGAATTTTAAAATTGAAATAATCAAATTGTCCAAATTTTAAAATTGAATAACCAAGTTGTTCGAATTTTAAAATTGAAATAATTAAATTGTCCAAATTTTAAAATGGAATAACCAAGTTGTTCGAATTTTAAAATTGAAATAATTAAATTGTCCAAATTTTAAAATTGAAATAAACAAGTTGTTCGAATTTTAAAATTGAAATAATCAAGTTGTCCAAATTTTAAAATTGAATAACCAAGTTGTTCGAATTTTAAAATTGACATAATCAAGTTGTCCAAATTTTAAAATCGAAATAACCAAGTTGTTCGAATTTTAAAATTGAAATAATCAAATTGTCCAAATTTTAAAATTGAATAACCAAGTTGTTCGAATTTTAAAATTGAAATAATCAAATTGTTCAAATTTTAAAATTGAAATAACCAAGTTGTTCGAATTTTAAAATTGAAATAATTAAATTGTCCAAATTTTAAAATTGAAATAAACAAGTTGTTCGAATTTTAAAATCGAAATAATCAAATTGTCCAAATTTTAAAATTGGAATAACCAAGTTGTTCGAATTTTAAAATTGACATAATCAAGTTGTCCAAATTTTAAAATCGAAATAACCAAGTTGTTCGAATTTTAAAATTGATATAATCAAATTGTCCAAATTTTAAAATTGAAATAACCAAGTTGTTCGAATTTTAAAATTGAAATAATCAAATTGTCCAAATTTTAAAATTGAATAACCAAGTTGTTCGAATTTTAAAATTGAAATAATCAAATTGTCCAAATTTTAAAATTGAATAACCAAGTTGTTCGAATTTTAAAATTGAAATAATCAAATTGTCGAAATTTTTAAATTGAATAACCAAGTTGTTCGAATTTTAAAATTGAAATAATCAAATTGTCCAAATTTTAAAATTGAATAACCAAGTTGTTCGAATTTTAAAATTGAAATAATTAAATTGTCCAAATTTTAAAATGGAATAACCAAGTTGTTCGAATTTTAAAATTGAAATAATTAAATTGTCCAAATTTTAAAATTGAAATAAACAAGTTGTTCGAATTTTAAAATTGAAATAATCAAGTTGTCCAAATTTTAAAATTGAATAACCAAGTTGTTCGAATTTTAAAATTGACATAATCAAGTTGTCCAAATTTTAAAATCGAAATAACCAAGTTGTTCGAATTTTAAAATTGATATAATCAAATTGTCCAAATTTTAAAATTGAAATAACCATGTTGTTCGAATTTTAAAATTGAAATAATCAAATTGTCCAAATTTTAAAATTGAATAACCAAGTTGTTCGAATTTTAAAATTGAAATAATCAAATTGTCCAAATTTTAAAATTGAAATAACCAAGTTGGTCGAATTTTAAAATTGATATAATCAAATTGTCCAAATTTTAAAATTGAAATAACCAAGTTGTTCGAATTTTAAAATTGAAATAATCAAATTGTTCAAATTTTAAAATTGAAATAACCAAGTTGTTCGAATTTTAAAATTGAAATAATCAAATTGTCCAAATTTTAAAATTGAATAACCAAGTTGTTCGAATTTTAAAATTGAAATAATCAAATTGTCGAAATTTTAAAATTGAATAACCAAGTTGTTCGAATTTTAAAATTGAAATAATCAAATTGTCCAAATTTTAAAATCGAAATAACCAAGTTGTTCGAATTTTAAAATTGATATAATCAAATTGTCCAAATTTTAAAATTGAAATAACCATGTTGTTCGAATTTTAAAATTGAAATAATCAAATTGTCCAAATTTTAAAATTGAATAACCAAGTTGTTCGAATTTTAAAATTGAAATAATCAAATTGTCCAAATTTTAAAATTGAAATAACCAAGTTGGTCGAATTTTAAAATTGATATAATCAAATTGTCCAAATTTTAAAATTGAAATAACCAAGTTGTTCGAATTTTAAAATTGAAATAATCAAATTGTTCAAATTTTAAAATTGAAATAACCAAGTTGTTCGAATTTTAAAATTGAAATAATCAAATTGTCCAAATTTTAAAATTGAATAACCAAGTTGTTCGAATTTTAAAATTGAAATAATCAAATTGTCGAAATTTTAAAATTGAATAACCAAGTTGTTCGAATTTTAAAATTGAAATAATCAAATTGTCCAAATTTTAAAATTGAATAACCAAGTTGTTCGAATTTTAAAATTGAAATAATCAAATTGTCCAAATTTTAAAATTGAATAACCAAGTTGTTCGAATTTTAAAATTGAAATAATTAAATTGTCCAAATTTTAAAATGGAATAACCAAGTTGTTCGAATTTTAAAATTGAAATAATTAAATTGTCCAAATTTTAAAATTGAAATAAACAAGTTGTTCGAATTTTAAAATTGAAATAATCAAATTGTCCAAATTTTAAAATTGAAATAACCAAGTTGGTCGAATTTTAAAATTGATATAATCAAATTGTCCAAATTTTAAAATTGAAATAACCAAGTTGTTCGAATTTTAAAATTGAAATAATCAAATTGTTCAAATTTTAAAATTGAAATAACCAAGTTGTTCGAATTTTAAAATTGAAATAATCAAATTGTCCAAATTTTAAAATCGAAATAACCAAGTTGGTCGAATTTTAAAATGGAAATAATCAAATTGTCCAAATTTTAAAATCGAAATAACCAAGTTGGTCGAATTTTAAAATTGAAATAATAAACAAGTTGAAGTTTTTTGAACACTTAGACTTTACTTTAATCTTAGGCAAGAGGATACATGACTCATACAACCATTACTGTATCAATACAGTTTCTAAATCTCACACCTGACCTCAAGTGGAACTTTTATATACGAGCCATCGGTAAGGATGCACGTAAGATGTTCGGCTCCCTGTACCGTTCTAGTAAGTAGTTGACTCCACCTACTATCCTCTACATTTACCAGAGCCAGATCAGACCAAGAATGGAATACTGTTGTCATATTTGGGCGGAAGCTGCACAGATCACACTCTCCAGTCACGATAGAGTTCAAAAGTGTCTTAAAGTCTTTGTGGTTGACGACTTATTTTCCACCATTCAACCTCTCACTAACAGGCGGTTTGTGGCAATCTTCTCGCTGCTTTATCGCTACTATCACGTAAAGTGTTCGGACGAACTACATTCCTTAGTTCCGCCAGTTCTAACCTTCACAACATTAGCTCTCCATGCCAATTACATCGTTACAAACCACCAACATTCCATCGATGAGAAGTTCCACCTGAACAGCTTCTTCCCGCGAACCACTGCTTTGTGTAATTGACTCCCAAGAGAAAGCGACGGCAACCTTTTGGATAGAGCAGTGGTTCACAAACTTTTTGAAGTCAGGGCACACTAGAAATCCTACCAATTTTGGTAAAATATCTTATAATGAAGTCAACTATTGCAGAAAAGAAATAATGCATTAAATAAATAAATAAAATGAAACAAACCTTAAGTTTATTCATTCTTGTGTTTATGAGAAACATGAGCCTGATAAGTCTTAGCGATTTTCTTTCAATATTTGATTGTATGTTTGATACGCAAACTCATTTCCACGCCATTACATTGAAGAGTTCCTCCCTTTTCGCACTTAATTGCGGTGAGAGAAAAACCTAATTCACATAAATATCAACGAGATGGGTACCGCAATATAATAAAGTAAATATATTTATTTCCGATATCTGGACATATTTCTCTGGAATGCCAGGGCGCACCTAGACATCTTCCAAGGCGCACCAGTGCGCCCATGGGCACCATTTGAGAATCACTGGGATAGATAGTACCAGACAGTTATGCATTGCCTCGTAGAAGAGCCATGTCATTTAATGTAAACAAAGTACCTTATTCTACTGCAGGAATAACAGAAAAAAAAAATTATAACGCAATCAACAATAAATGAAAATTTTTTTACTACAAACGAAATACAGTTAGAACAAGCAAATAATTTAATAAGACGTTTGTTTCTGCTTATTGTTCGATAACTTCTCCACATCAGGTGAAATACTTGTCCATGATAGGAGTAAAACATCATCTAGGTGGTCGTCATGCCACGTTGTTCTTAAAAAAACTTTTAGTATATTTCATTTCCGAAAAAAGTTTTACACAAGTATATGTACTTCCAAATAATGATACCATAATTTTCGCATTATTGGAGATGTTTTTTTTTTAATATTTTCCGATTGGCAATACATATTTCTTGTAGATGTCAGCAGTGGATTCAAACTGAAATTTCGATTTCAAAAATGCGTCGCATTGTAAGTCGATTAACTCCAGCTGATATTCTTCTGCTATTTGCTCCACATCTGTTTCGTAAGGAATAATAAATGATTTAAATAGATTTCCATTTTGCTGGCAGTCGGCAAAACGGTAAGCAAAATCGCTTCTCAAATCCTGAATAGAGATCACAAACATGTCCGGTATAATATATATCCTGTGATTTTGGAGATGTGGAAAATGAGAGTAGTTTCTTTTCTGAATTTGTGATTCCCACAGTCGAATTTTTTCCTTTCAAAAGGAGTAATTTGATCAAACACCTCAGATAAAAGCTTGTTTTTTTCCCTTGAAGCTCAAGATTCAAAGTGTTCAAATGGGTCGTCATATCCACTAAAAGCTAACCTGACCACTGTTGATCCCAAAAGAAAATATTATCTTGGTCTTTACTCTCTAAAAAATAGCAATCTCTTCTCTCAATGCATATACTCGTTCGAGCATTTTTCCGCGGCTAAGCCTTTGGAAATTTGAAAAATATGTATTGTCGCCATATTGTGCGTCAATCTGTTTTAGAAAATCTTGAAGCAGGCGGTGATTTAGGCCTCTTGACAGTATAAAAAAATCACTGACAAATTAAGCAAACATATCTTCCGAAGTTCACAATAAACTCTTATAGCAATGCAACTATTATGAGGTAGAGTACTCTTTGGAAAAGTCGTTGTCAGGTCAAAAGATGATAGCTCAACTGACATTCGTGATGGCGTACTGCTTTATAGCCTATTTACTTACAATACTACATCTCCTGAACCGAAATGGCCTCATGCCTTTCGTTGATCTTTGACTTCTAATTATTCTTGGGAATCTAAACTGTCTTTCTTGGTGTTTATCTTGTTTTCTTCTTATAGAGAACCTAGGTCATTTTCCCCTTCCGACTCCTCGTCAGATTTCTGGTTTATTAACATCCATAGATTGTTTAGTTTCATTATTGGATTCATTAATTCCTTCCGCCCCTTCATGTTCTTCATCTTCAGATTCTTCGTCTCTCTCTCTATCCTCTGTTTCCATTCTGCTCCTGAATTGATCCGCATGGGTCTGTCCATTTTGTCCATTCTTTTGTTGTTCGTATTGCTGAGCTATGTCCTTTCTGTACTACATTGTTCTTCATCTCTGGATTGGATTCTTTGTCATTTTTATAGCATACACTCTCACTTGATGAAAATGACATTGTTATAGGAGCTCTAATCTGTCTATCCATTAACGTGAGGGGACTTTATAGTTTGCCGACATGTGGAATTGCCCTATAGTAATCTTGTTAAGTAACTGTCTATATTATCTTTAGATGGGGAAATGCTTTTAGACCCATTTTCAGTCATTCTTTTGCTTTTATAACAGTACCTAATTTACATACAAAACTACATCTCCCTGAATCGAAATGGCCTTATGCCTTTCGTTGATATTTGATTTCTAATTATTCTTACGAATCTAAACTGTCTTTCTTGGTGTTTATTTTGCTTTCTTCTTATAGGGGACATAGTTCAGAGTTCATTTTCCTCTTCCTACTCCTCGTCAGATTTCTGGTCATTAACATCCATAGATTGTTCAGTTTCATTACTGCATTCATTAGCCCACTTCATGTTCTCCACCTTCAGGTTCTTTGTCTATTTCTATATCCCGGAAGTAGATTACCCTCTGGAATATACGTCGCCAGGTCAACGGATGGTAGCTCGACTGGCATTCGCTGTGGCGTACTGCTTTTATAGAAGTACCTCATTTACATACAATACTATAGCAACAAACCCCCTTTTATCTACAATCATCGCTGGTGCTCCATCTGTTGTTAGTCCAGTAAGCTTTGGTAAATCAAGATTCGTTTCAGTATACATTTTATGGTGCTTTCAAAGATATCTGCTTCAGTGCTAGTGTTCTTTATAGGAATCAACTGTACAAATTCTTCCACAATATCAAATGTTGGCGTTAGCCCACCTCACAAACACTGCAAGTTGACAAGTATACATCAGGTCTGTGGTTTCATTAATAGCAACAGAATAATACTCCAAGTTTTTATAAATGTCCTCCAAGCCACTTTTGACATCTGCTGCCATCTATTCAATTCGTCTTAATACCATTCTTGCCGATAAGCTGATCGCGGAAAATAATTCCTTTTCTTTCCAGACAAACAACCTACACTATCTTCAATAATTCTTTAAAGAACTCTCGATCAGTAAAAGGTTTAATTCTTTCTGCAATTAGTTTTGACACCTCGTAGCTACCACGAGGGTTGGGATCATTTTCTTCAACTTTTCCAGTGAAAAATGATGACTGTTTTATTAAATTATTTTTCAGTCGTGCAACTTCGTCTTTTTGTGCTTTTTCAGTAAAACTGTTTCAATGACTATGCCGAGTTTCATAGGGCCGTTTAATATTGGAAACTTTCTTCACGGCAATGATTTATGGACAAATTCCGAAGTGCTCATTGGAAAAAAAAGAAGCTAAATGTCCAGCCATTGTTAAATTATCGGCACTAAAAATCGACTTTTCTTTTCTTAGTTTCCATGGGTTGTTTTCGCTTAGACAAAAAAAAGAAGAAGAAAAAGAAGAAAAACAAAGAAAAGAAAAAAACGTCTGGAAAGAAAGAGAAAGAAAGAGTAAAATCTCAAATGAAAACCTCTGAGGAGGAAGGATAGGAAGTTAACTTTTCCAAAAACCTCTTAACTTTAATGCGAAGTACTGTGTCTGTATTCGATAATAATTAGAGATTTAGTGCGCAAATGTTGAATTGGCGGGCCGGACGAAAATACCTCGCGGGTCGGGTGTCGTCCGCGGGCCGGGTGTCGTCCGCGGGCTGGGTGTTGCCGACTTCTGCCCAAGAGGATGTTTCTCGGATCACTACAATCTTAACCCTTTTCAAGTCTAGGGTTAACCGTTATCTCCCCTCCCCCCATCCGTACAAACTAACGTAACTGTCTACCTCTGGTGGCTTCCGGGCCCTGTACAGAGTGAACCTTACTGTAAAAAAAAAAATACCCAAAGTTAGTATTCAAGCAAATTGCCAATGACATTTCAGTTAGATTATCGGCCAATTCATCCAACGCATGGATATTCAATGAATACAAAGACTAATAATAACGAGCCTTGAAACGTGATGTTTACAAAAACAGACTTGCCTATATAACAAATAGAAGTCCACTTTTGTCTCACCTACACAGCAAACATGTGCATCCCATCAGCAAACTAGAAAATCTTTAATAAGAGCACTATCGGGATGCGTTGCTGTTGTATACCCGGGTGTGTGAGATTGCTGAGTGGGCATAGTGAATCTGTATTGGGTGGGGAGGTTGTACCATGCGTGTCGGTGTGTAAGTGTGCCGTCTTGCCTGCCGCAGATGGGCGGTATTTGAACGAATGTGTGGTTTTGATAGATGGCTGGCGTGTGTGGAGTCTGGAGAGGTACCACTTGAGGGACGTTTTTGTAGCCATAGATTGTCTTTTAGCCTCGAGGGGTGCAGACATTCTGATTGTCTACTTGTGTCTGGAAGACTTATGAAAATTAAGGTAGGCTTATATACAGTCACGCCTAATGTTAACGTATTATGTTGTCTGATGAGGTGCTCAGTGAAAAACGGTTAGCGACAATAGTGTTTTTTTTTTTAAATCGATTTTTATATGGGTTCTGTACAGTTTCAGTTTTAAGGCATTACTGTTTAATTCTTGACTTACTTGGTTGTACAATGTTCTTTCTTATAAATATTTTTAAGGCGAATTTTTATCCGACATTTTGTTTTATTAATATAAACGTTACTTTTAGTGGGTACACCTTCTTGAGTTGCTAACCCCGTTTTTTTTTTAATTTTATTTTCTTAAACAGTGAAATTAATAACAACCGGCTAGATTAAAAAGCCCTACGAAAGAAAAATTGTGCCTCCAACAAGAATCGAACCATTAACCTTTTTGTCCATCATGGTAACCGCTTTAATAGTCAAAGCGTGCCGCAATTAGGTTGGCCACAACTTCCTACTCTTTGTTGCTCATAAAATGTATTTTTTTGGTTATCCCTCTTTAACCATGTTCCACCATCCATTTTCGCATGCTTGCGAGATAGTTTGTGTTTTTTCCCTCTGCTCCTCTGGCCTTCAAACTGCCTTGTGAGTATCACATTTTCTAAGAGCTCTTTCCTCATTATGTACCCCAGGAATTACAACCACCTCTTCCTAATGTTAAGTATAAGTGTCCTTTTTGTTTCTATTTTCTCTAAAACTTTGTTGTAGCGCAAATGTTCGGTCTATGGTATTCTCAGCAGTGCTTAGCAAATATTAAACTCTCTTCGTAGAGCAAAGCTTAGCAAGTTAATGTTAGACACCATCACTACTGTAGTGAGATCGAACCTCATTACCCACAATTGCAGTCTTATGCTGTATTAGGCTAATTTTTGTAAGTATCTATTAACAGTGAATAGAAATATTTCGACAACATGTACGATAGTTTTAATGGACTAATCATTACATCAACTAGATTATGCTATATTTTATATACAGACATTTGTTTATTAGACAGAAAAATAATCTTACCTGGAATGAAGAGATGATTCCATTGTCACTGGAAGATTTACCTGGATATAAATATCAAGACTATGCATATGTTTCCAAGAATCATTTCGTCAAAAAGGAAGATAGCCTGGAACAGAGAGGGCTTTGAGACAAATGCAAGAGTTTAAATTAGTACCACAAAATTCTAAGATACTGGAGAACGTTTCAAGATAAAAAGATTCTATACTAAAGTTCTAAGATATCTGGAAAACGTTTCAAGAGAAAAGATTTTAGGTTAAAGTGCTAAGATATCTGGAGAACTTTTCAAAAGAAAAAATTCTACATTAAAGTTCTAAAATATCGGGAAAACATTTCAAGAGAAAAGATTCTAGACTGAAGTGCTAAGATATCTGGAGAACTTTTCAAAAGAAAAAATTCTACATTAAAGTTCTAAAATATCTGGAAAACATTTCAAGAGAAAAGATTCTAGACTGAAGTGCTAAGATATCTGGAGAACTTTTCAAAAGAAAAAATTCTACATTAAAGTTCTAAAATATCTGGAAAACATTTCAAGAGAAAAGATTCTAGACTGAAGTGCTAAGATATCTGGAGAACTTTTCAAAAGAAATAATTCTACATTAAAGTTCTAAAATATCTGGAAAACATTTCAAGAGAAAAGATTCTAGACTGAAGTGCTAAGATATCTGGAGAACTTTTCAAAAGAAAAAATTCTACATTAAAGTTCTAAAATATCTGGAAAACATTTCAAGAGAAAAGATTCTAGACTGAAGTGCTAAGATATCTGGAGAACTTTTCAAAAGAAATAATTCTACATTAAAGTTCTAAAATATCTGGAAAACATTTCAAGAGAAAAGATTCTAAACTGAAGTGCTAAGATATCTGGAGAACTTTTCAAAAGAAAAAATTCTACATTAAAGTTCTAAAATATCTGGAAAACATTTCAAGAGAAAAGATTCTAGACTGAAGTGCTAAGATATCTGGAGAACTTTTCAAAAGAAAAAAATTCTCGAATAAGGTTTTAACATACCGAAGAACGTTTCAAGATAAAAAGATTCCGCATTAAATTTCTTAGATATCTGGAAAATGTTTCAAGACAAAAAGATTCTGCATTAATGTGCTAATATATATAGAGAACATTTCAAGAGAAAAGATTCTCGACTAAAGTTCTAAGACACTAGAGAACGTTTCAAGATAAAATATTCTGAATTAATCTGCTAAGATATCTGGAGAACGTTTCAAGAGAAAGGATTCTACATTTCAAGAGAAAAATTCTAGACTAAAGTTTTAAGATACTGGATAACGTTTCAAGACAATCTGATACTGCATTAACGTGCTTAGATATTTGGAGAACATTTAAAGAGAAACGATTTTACATTAAAGTTCTAAGATATCTGGAGAACGTTTCAAGACAAAAAAGATTCTATACTAAAGTTCTAAAATAACTAGAGAACGATTCAACTGAAAAAATTACATTAAATTACTAAGATGTCTGGAAAACGTTTCAAGAGAAAAGATTCTACATTAAAGTTCTAAGATATCTTGAAAATGTTTCAAGACAAAAACATACTACAGTAAAGAGAGATTTTGAAGAAATAAATGCCGATTTTTCTAGTAGCAGATTTAGCAATTATTTTAATATAATCTTTTTACTTCATGTCAGCAACAAATTTTAACCAGTGACGTACTGAATCTTTTCTCTTGAAAGGTCCTCCAGGTATCTTAGTACTATAATATAGAAACTTTGAAACGTTGACCAAATATCTTAGAACCTTAGTTTCGAATTTTTTGTCTTTAGAAGTTTTTCAGATATCTTATAACTTTAATGTAGGATCTTTTCTTTTGAAACGTCCTCCAGATATCTCAGCAGTTTAGTGTAAGATCTTTTCACTTGAAATGTTCCCCAAACATCTTTGCACTTTAGTGTAGAATATTTTTCTCTTGAAACGTTCTCCAGATATCTTAGAAATTCATGTAGGATATTTTCTCTTGAAACGTTCTCCAGATATCACAGCAGTTTAGTGTAAGATATTTTCACTTGAAATGTTCCCCAAACATCTTTGCACTTTAGTGTAGAATATCTTTCTCTTGAAACGTTCTCCAGATATCTTAGAACTTTCATGTAGGATCTTTTCTCTTGAAACGTTCTCCATATATCTAAGACCTTTAGTTTAGAATCTTTTTTCTTCAAAAGTTTCGAAATATTCTCCACATATCTTAGAACTTTGTGCAGAATGTTATTGTCTTGAGACGATTTCCAGATATCTTAGAACTTTAATGTAGAATATTTTCTCTTGGAACGTTCTCAGAATATCTTAGAACTTTAGTTTCGAATCTTTTTGTCTTCAAAAGTTTTTCAGATACCTTAGAACTTAAATGTAGAAACTTTTCACTTGAAACGTTCACCAAATATCTTAGAACTTTAATATAGATTTTTATTTCTCTTGAAACGTTTTCCAGGTATCTTAGGATTTTCATGTCGAATCTTTTCTCTTGAGACGTTCTCTAGATATCTTAGCAATTTAATGCAAGATCTGTTTGTCTTGAAACGTTCCCCCGTGTCTTATAACTTTAGATTAGAATCTTTTCTCTTGAAATGTCCTCCAGATACCTTAGCACTTTACTGCAGAATCTTTTCTCTTGAAGCGTTTTCCAGATATCTTAGAAATTTCAATGTAGGACATTTTCTTTTGAAAAGTTCTCCAGATATCTTCTCATGTACTTCTAGTTCTTTGGAACTCTCTCCCCGCTTCTTGTTTTCCAATCAACTTTGAAATTTAAATTCAATGTCAAATGTTATGTTCTGTCTTCTAAATTCCTGTTCTTTTATTATTCTCTCGCCTTAATTATGTTTTCTTTTTCTCATATTCTCTCAGACTCGCTAAACTCTTGCGTCTTAGTAGCTTTATCGCCTTGCTTGGGGATGAAATGATTAAAATAAATCAATATCCTTCATCTTAAAAGAATATCCCAGAAAAATATTCTTGTTATGAGGAATTTTAATTAGTATACATTTTGTAATACGGAGCTACATGTTCATCATTATACTCACAATGTTTCGGTTGTTGTACTCCGCGCCTTCTGCAGGCGAGTAGATTATTCTCTTGCAAAGAAGCTATGTCATATCAGTTAATACTCAGCAGTTTGATATTGGTTTGAGTTTCTCATCCGTATCCAGTTTCTTATGGAGTTAACAGAGAGTGCGTAACTTTACGGCGTTTAACTTTTCAACACAGCGATTCAACTCGCACCTGCCAGTGAACATATGTCTTATTTAAGACTTTAACCAACTCGGTCATCTGTTGCCCAAATTGTTCTGTTGTGAGTTAAATCCGTGGGCCTGGTAGTGATGATGGGCTCTGGTTCAGCGGAAGAATGCGATTTTAGATTCCAATAAACTTACCGAGTACAAAGAGAAAACATTTAAAGTCTGAATGGTATAACCACCGTAATGCTATGAGTATAACATCCAATATGAGCATGCTAATCCGATATGCTAATCCGATATGATAATCCGATATGCTAATCCGATATGATAATCCGATATGATAATCCGATATGATAATCCGATATGCTAAGCCGATATGATAATCCGATATGCTAATCCGAATAGCAAAGCATATAACAAGAAAATATGTTTTTTTTAAATTAGCAGATTCCAATTAATTAGGTTTCTTAATAACAATGAGGGAAGCTTTGTTTCTTAATAAAAACTTTTGGAGTTGATGCTCCTCGGGAAGTACAGGTTTACATAAATAATTTATGGCAATAAGTACGAATTTTTTATTGTTGTTTTTCGTGCCCTCTGTCTGTAAATTAAAGAATGTGTTAAAAGTTAAAATTATTAATACACTTCAGCTCATAAAAATAATTTAAACTGAAGAACGTTATTATTAATAATTTTTTTCTCAATAAATGAAGAATGCATAGGTTCGCCCAAAAAATAGCAAACCCTAGCATACTTGTCAGAAGTTCGACTAGTCGAACTGAGTAGGTGGGGGGGGGTGTTCTTGAACCCCTTAAGCGTGGAATCATGTCAGTGATGGATTGACAAAAAAATGCTCCCAACCCCTCGCCACAAAAATATTGTATAAATGAACGTCCCTGATTCTTAAGCGACTACATAAAACATGATTGACAGAAGTGGGATATTATTTTACTTTTGCATATGTAGTCACGTGACACCGCATCGGCCACGTGACACCGCATCGGCCACGTGACACGGCAGTATAAAAGAAATGCCGATCAAAAGAGAGAATAATAATAAAAAAAAACTCTCTTCCCTTCAGACCCCTACACAGCGAACATGATGTGACCAGTTTTAAGGTAGGAACTAATTTCGGCGATTCTTCTTTGTTTCTGTTACTCACACTCATAAGCTCTACACACTGTGAAGAACATTTTGGTGTCAGTGGTACTAAAACAGAGTCAGTTTAGCTACACAGTTTTTTTTTTGCGATGTCAACGAACACTCGTTGCCACTTTTGTAATACTCATTGTAGTAGAGACTTTGTAAACGTAGATACAACTATAGTAACGCAATTGAACAATACTGGTGTCAGATGCCTTCGAATAATCTCGCACTATAGTACTTGCTCGATAATACTCGCTCGAAAAGTAACCACCGAATAGTGATCCGAATAGTAATCAGTATAGAGAAATAGTATAGTAAATAGTATAGAGAATAGCGGATAGTGTAGAAAGAGTGATCCGTATAGTAATAGAGGATAGGATAGAAAGAATGATCATTTAGACGCTACAATAATTCCCATATATACATTTCCTTTTTGATCAAGTGATCTACTTATTCAAAATGAAATCGCTATGTTTGCTGTCTGGTGATCTGTGTTCAAACTCCAGTGTCGGCAGCGACACTTTATTCCTATATAACAGTTTTCATAGGCTTTCTTTCATATTTATTTTTTGAAGGGGCTGATGATGAATTTCTCAACTGAAGTACAAATTTATTTATTTTTGGATATTACAACAAAAACATCCAAAAATAAATAATCTTGCTCTACTATGTATTGAGCACTCTTTTAAATAAAATGTTACGTATGCTGGAAGTGTACTCTATTCGTTCTCATCGTACCTGGATATATTATGGTTTATATATAAAAGTCCCCTAGGTATTATATATTTAAAATTAAATTAAAACAGGTATTACTTTTTGTCCCAGCCCCATATCAATAGACACCTCTTCATCCATGATTTTAAACCCATTATTACGGGATACAGGGCTTAGTTTTTCTTCGCCAAGTTTCAAAAGAGTATCAGTCGAAATATTTTTACATTGTATCTGTTTTATGTGGCAACTTCAGATTCATCTTGCGGTGCGCCGTATATTTTAGGAACCGCTGCTTTATAGCTTAGCGGGTTACTCACATTATTTCCGTGCTGTCAAGCGATCGCTATGTTGGTGCTCTCTTCGGAAATATAATTACTCTTTGCGCAAGAAGTATGCTTTTTTTTAAAAGGAAGGGTTTAATTTGGTTTATTGTGTTTTACGGCATATCAATCTCAATGGATTATTCAATGCCAACAAGAATTTTAGGATAGGTTCGTATGAATAGAATATGTATTCTTTGTAAGAAATCAGTTTGTAGAAGATCAAATTTCATTAACGTATTTTTGTAAAGAGGGTTTTTGTCGAGACTCATATCTATTTTTGGTAATATTTGTTTTTCTTCCAAAAATGTATTGCTGTTATTTTAGCTATAAAATCAATTTTTTTTTAATACTTTTATAGTGGTTTGACCCCAGTTTTGGGATTTTCGATTTGCTCATAGCTTCGGATCTTAACAGGTGCTACCACCCCGGATCAGGGTGGATCTAGGAACAACAGTAATTAAGAGGTGATTCCTCAAAACCGAGTCCTTGCTGGCGGACGTAGTTTATCGATAAACCCAGGACGATGTAACAGAAAAGGAAACAGAAATTAATGTTCTGAGCTTCTTGCTCTAGGAGAAGATGTGACAACTGCCAACTTAATTAATTAATTAATATATATATATATATATATATATATATATATATATATATATATATATATATATATATATATATATATATATATATATATATATATATATATATATATATATATATATATATATATATATATATATATATATATATATATATATATATATATGTATATATATATATGTATATATATATATATATATATATATATATATATATAAGAAAAACTTAAAAAGAATTTGACATATATAAAACAATAAAATAAGGATTTTAGTTTCTTGGAAGAAACATTTCGTAGCGTCTTTAATTGAATTTAAAACATAATATTAAGATATTTGTAAATATTTCATTTATCGTCATACCCAGGACGCTGTAACAGAAAGGAAACAGAAAGCAATGTACCGCGTTTCTAGCTCTATGAGGAGATGATGACAACTGCCGATTTAATATATATATATATATATATATATATATATATATATATATATATATATATATATATATATATATATAGTCCCTAATCGGTTTGTTGCAGGGAAAAAGTAATGAAACCTTTATAAATATTTATTGTTCCGAAATGTTTCTTAATTTTAAGAATCTATTTAAAAATGTTAAGAAAAAATGAAAAAGGATTTAACATATATAAAACTCAATAAAACAAGGATTTTAGTGTGTTGGAAGAAACATTTCGTAGCGTCTTTAATTGAATTTCAAACGTAATATTAAGATATTTGTAAATATGTAAATATTTAGGCGCCCAGATAGCTTTGTGGTCGTCTTGCTTCTGCTTGGTCTTGAAATAGGTTTTGTCGTCGCCGTCTTTGTAATTCTATTGTTAATCTTTTTCTTTCGAGATGTGTTTCCATTGAGAGTCACTGTTATATTAATTACAACATTTTTAACATGAAAAAATATTGGGCAAATATCGATTTACATAAAGCCAAGCTTAATCAATGTATCATAGATACCATTGTTCATTTAAAAATATAAAAGAAACGGATTAGTTAAACGGTTCATTGTCTTCTATTTTAGATGTGAATCCTGGGTCTCAGCGTTATTGAAACGCACGTCTCTTAGATTGCAGTTTTATTTGTTCAAGCCTTTCATGTGAGGTACTCAGATTCCTTTCAAATATATTTTGTCATCGTCTTCATTGTCATTCCGCTGTTATTCTTTTTCTTTCATAGATAGCATTGTTCGTTTAAAAATATAAAATAAACAGATAAGTTAAACGGTTCATTGGCTTCTACTTTAGATGGGAATTCTGTCTCAGCTTTATTGAATCTCAATACATTGTTTCAACACTTTTGTTTCATTGTATCTCACTATTAAAATATTCCAACAAATTATCTGCACGTAGAGAAAATTAGTTCTCCAGCAAAATGATCCGTTTAATTAATCAATTCCTTTACTAACACGTTTCTTAGATTGCAGTTTTATTTGTTCAAGCCTTTCATATGAGGTACTCAGATACCTTTGTCTATTAGGTGATCGTGTTGCTTCAGATTTGTATTGAAATAGACTTTGTCATTGCCGTCTTTGTCGTTCTGTTGCTAATCATTTTCTTGCGAGAGATATTTCCATTTCACTGTTAAACACAACATGAAAAGATATTGAGCCAAAAACGATTTAACCAAGAAAACGGATTAGTTAAACGGTTCATTGAACTCTATTTTAGTTGTGAATTCTGGATCTCTGCTTTATTGAATCTCAATACATTGTTTCGACACTTTCGTTTCACTGGATCTCATTGACCGATCAGAGAATGGGAGTGATAGTAAAATGACAAACATTGATAAGAGCTATAACGTACAGAAATTTTGGAGCGCCACGATCATCCACATCATGAACGGACACAGTATATAGAATAAAATGATCAAGCTAATATCAATCAATAGCTAAGTAAATTCAAATTAAGTTGCTTTGAAATCGAGATTTGAAATATCCACAGCGCTCATCTGGACAGTTGTCACGCAGTCCTTTAGAAATTAAAACTTGTCTGATAAATGAAATCCATAAAAGCATTCTCCTTCATTTCGAGTGCCATGCTAACCGTGATCTGATATCGGTTAACCCCAACGTCACATCCGGGTTCTTAAGTTTGAAACATGAGTCTCCAACTTCTCCCTCTTCTGCAAACGCCTGAAATAAAATCACTCACGTTGCAATGATGCAGTGCCCACATCTTAAATTGCTTACTTACCAAACTACGATAACAGAGTATCTGATAACGAGAGGAGAATAATTCAGTTGCGTAGATGCTCAAAGATACGTCCAAAAGTAATTGATGGCGGATAGTATATCGACATAATCGCTGTTACGACTTACAATTCCGTGTGTGAACTGTGCCATTAACACCTGAAATTAGTTGTCGTTTATTTTTATCACGTGTTATATATTACCCTGGTCGTTTTTTTCTTTCAATCAACTTGACAATTCTCATCATTATCTTGCTAAAAAAACACTTTCTGGGCATTATCAAAAGCTCTTGATTTAGACTTTGATTTTAAAAGTAGAATATCTGGAATCACGGTGTTCTATACTACAAGCCTACTCATGGGGCAAATATGGACCAGAACTGAAGACACATTTTAAAACCTCCTCGTTCCACAGGGAGCGAAATATTTTAGTTTCGGTTTGGGTTTGGGATAATTCGCTGTTGTAGTTGCCTTAAGAAAAAATTTTTCTTTTGTACTTCAAATAACTTTAGATTAGTAAGTATAAGATATATTCATTTTATTCCCTTCGGATTTTTTATGTTATTTTGTAAAAACTCTTTTTGTGCGAGATTCACTAAAATATGTAATGCAACATTTTCTATTTAAAGTTAATTTAGCATTTTTCACTTATATTTAATTTAATATTCTTCTTATTGTTTTATTGATAAAAGTAAATTCACTAATGATAAACTTTATTTTTGTGTGTATTTTTTATTTCTATTTCTAACAGATAACACAGTATGTTGAATCTTTTGGCTATGCAATTCCTTTATCTTATTGTATTTCACTATTTTAACTTTCTAACAGTTTATCTGCATTTAGTTAAAATTAGTTACCGAGCAAAATGAACCGTTTAATTAATCAATACTTTTACAGTCTTATTTGTTCAAGCCTTACATGTGAGGTAGTCAGATACCTTTGTCTATTAACTGATCCTCTTGCTCCAAATAGGTTTTGAAATAGGTCTTGTCGTCGTCGTCTTTGTCGTTCTATTGTTAATCTCCCATAATGTAACTTTTTACACCGGGAAATTAAAGAAACGAAATTGAAGATCTAAACAAGGCAGTCTGCGCTAATCAGAAAATGCGTAATTTTACTAGATTTCAAGAAATAATTTCTTAATCCAATTTTTCTAGTCTTTCTTAGAAATTCTACAAAGTCTCTTTCCTAAATGTTAATTTTACTAATGTTTTATGTTTAATTTTTAACAGACTTTTCTTGTCAAGACTACTTTCTCTTCTGTTTTTACACTGCAAAATCTTTAAAAAAAATGCTAGTATAAGTTACATAAAGTTAATTTAATATTTTTCTCTATAATATTGTTATATGATATATAACGATAAAATTAAATTTTTATGGATAATTGTTGTTTTTCTTTCGAAAACGTATTTAAAAATATGTGGGATAATAATGTAGTTTACCATTTAAAAACATAAAACAGAAGCAAATGTAATATTTTTATATTTCAAAGTTAATGAAGAAGACGAAAGGATAACTTTCTCTTTCAATCAGTTTAGTAAAATCCTATTTTATAGGAGTTGACCGATATTAATAGTTAAGTTAATAAAGGGTGTTTCATTAAGACGGATTATATATAAGGGTGTTTCATTAAGACGGATCAAATTCAGCAGTATCTAAATCAGTGTTATTAGTAAAAATTTATTTATTTCTCAATTGGATCATGTTATTTAAGTCATGGCAATTATGTGTGAAAAATAATATCGCCCAAATGTCCGCCAATGCTTCGGTGGCACACCGCCACTCGATGGTCAAAATTTCTGATTACGTCTCTGCATAATTGCTCCTTGGTCTCACCAATTTGCCTTATTATCTCATCCTTCAGCTGTTGAATTGTTGTTGGCATAGACCTTACTTTTGAGATGACCCCCAAAGGAAGAAATCTAAAGGCGTCAAGTCGCATTATCGTGGTGGCCAAATGACTTCGCTGTTTCGAGAGATGATGCGACCTGCGAACTTATTGCATTTCTGTTTGAACATCCATTTTCGTAATAGGCTTCGATAACTTTAACATGTTGTTTGATTGTTAATCTTTTCATGGTTGAAGTTGCCAAAAACTTAAGTTGTTAAATCTGAAAAAAAAAGAAAAAAAATCATTAGACGCTTAAACTTAATACACATTTAAAATCAGTCCAAGTTATGTAATTTGTACATGTCAATATGGGAGAATATTTTTTCATAATTTCACCCCAATCAAGACGATAATGCCACTAAGAAGCAAGGAGATACTGAGACTGAAAGAGAATGAGAATACTTTAGTGAGTAGAAAGGACAATAAAACAACAAGGTTCAGGAAGAGACATGGAAGAGATGGCGATTGATATTGAATCTAAATATTTGAATATCATAGGTGGCAGGGAAGCAAGGAACCGGAAGAGAGTTCTACAAGCAAGAAGTGCGAGAAAAGAAACTATTAGAATAGAACTAGAGATTACATCTAGCTGTTTGAACCGTAAAGCGATGGGACATATTTGCCAATCCAGCAGTACGCTTAAATTCCTGCAAACGAAGTATCAGGGAGGATAAGTCATTAGAATAATTGCCATGAAAATATTTATAGAAAAGACAGAGGGAAGCCACATCACGGTAGGGCGAATGTCACTGATCACGCGTTTCGTTCTTCGAAAGAACCTCTTCAGAAAAGTTATCGGTGCTTCCAAGAACGGATCCCCTACAAATTGGTGATGTTTGAACACTCATCTAGAAGTGTTCGGCGATTTCAATGTCCATCGTGTCAAGTGATTTAATCACTCTCATCCCACTGTCCTCGTTGACATTCATATTTTGAACTGGACTATTACTATTTGACATATCTCTTACTCAAAGAGTAGACTTCCTCACGTGTTTGCCGGGTAATTTTGACGGATACCCTTCTAAACGTGATCTCTTTCTTACTTACCTCCTCCCGAGACTCATGTCGTGCTCTGCAACTCTGTCCTTTTGGCAACTCCGACCACGCGGTAGTGTCTATATATATATATATATATATATATATATATATATATATATATATATATATATATATGAAGAAATATAGTCTTAAAGTGTGCTATATTTATGGGATAAAGTGCTCAATATCAGAGATAGAGCGCGTGTAAATATAAAAGTGAACATAGAAGTCAACACTTAGAGGCGACAGTCTGTTTCATGCTAGATGCAATCGTCAGGCAATATATATATATATATGTATGCTTCCACATCATTCAAGAACCCCTTTTCTTTCTGTCATCAACGCACTGATTGTGACTCGTTTCGTGATTTTCTTCGCGATGTCCATCAGAATGATATTTTTAATCATTCTAGATTCGCGGCAAGGTTTCAGCATTTTATAACTGAAATAGCTAGATGTAACTGTAATTTATATGTTAACAGCTTCTTCAATCGCACTTCTTGCCTGTAGAACTCTCTTCCGACTTGCTGCTTCCCAGTCAACTTCGATCTTCAAAAAATTAAATACAATGTCAATAGTTATCCACTGTCTTCTTAATTCTTGTTCTTTTAATTTTCTCTCTCCTTAATAGTGTTTTTTTATCATATTCTCTCACACTCATTAACCCCTTGCATCGTACAGGTCTTATTGCCTTACTTGGGGTGAAATGATTACAAAAATAGGTATTTATGCAGATGACACAACTATTTACTCATTTCTTAGCAAGTGCATCAGATCCAACAAAGTAAATCTGGCAGCTACTCTTGAAAAGGACCTTGAATCAGTGGTTAATTGGGTCAAGAAATGGCATGTAAATTTTAACGCCTCCAAAACAAAACTGATTTCTTTTGATCACCACAGAGAACCTTTTCTGCCCCTCATCAGCATTCATCTTCATTTATGTGCTGTGTCCCTTTAGGACGTAAGCGATCATGGTTCTCCACTTCTCCCTATTCCTTGTAGCTCTCAATATGTTTTGTCCTTTTGTTACTTCTCGCAAACCCTGTTCCGTTATCCACTTGCTTAAGCCCGCTAAGAATGTCACGTGTTGCTTTCCCTTGTCTCTCTATCCGTCCTGTGAGTGTCAGATTCACCAAACCTTCCTTCCTCATTACGTGCCCCAGAAATTTCAGCTTCCTCTTCCTGATGTTAAGTTTATGTTAAACTCCAGGAGAGCAACACTTTGTACCTTTTTGGGATAACGTTTTCCACTGACAGGAAGTGGATTGTCTATATTCAATCAATTGTTACGTCTACTGCAAGGAACTTTAGTCCAATGCGTCGTGCAAGAAATTCTTTCTTGTCACAAATCCATCTTGCATATTTATAAATTTACTATTCTACCGTGAATTGAATAGTGTTGCCATATCTGGTCTGATGCTCCTGCTGTACATCTCGAGATTCATGACAAAATTCAAAGAAGGGGTGTGATGTAATTGAACCTGACCTGGTATCGCGAGTTCAGTCACTTTTTCACTGACCTCACGTGGCTTCCCTCGTGTCTTTCTTATAAACATTTTCTTGACAATTGTTCTGATGAGCTTTTACCTTAGTGCCTCGACTGCATGAATTTAAATATGCTACTAGATTGGCAACTAAGTCTCATCTGTTGAGCTAGTTACATGCAACCGTTTTTACTTTTCTAACATTTTTTTCGCACTTCTCGTCTGTGGGTCTCTTGCATGGCACCTACAATCTTAAAAAAATTAAATGCAAAGTCAACCACCGTCTTCTGTATTCCTGAACACTTTTCCATTATTGTCTTTTCCTCACTAAACGCTACTCATTCTCTTTCACTCCATGAAATTCCCCTGTGTCCTAGTGGCATTATCTCCTTACTTGGCGTGAAATTATTAAAAAAAATTGCGTCAGATTTTGGAAGGTTTGTTAGTCTAAAAATAAGTATTCACCTTAAGAAATTCAAATTTTCACTGTATAATGTTATATATATATGTCGACTTGAATAAACACAATTTTTGTCCATTTTTTCTTTTAAGGACCTAGGTAACTTTTCGGGCAATACTTTCCCAGGGACCGATCGTTGGCAGAGTTAACTTAACGGATGCGATCATCAGGCCTTAATGATCTGTTCTCCTGCTGCCTTTCAGCAAAAGTTAAACAAAATACGTTCTATTCTTATTGATAATGGTAAGCCAGTTGACATTATTAATCGTAAAATAGAACGTAGGTTAGAAAATTTCAGTAGCTCTCCTGAATTCGGCCCTAGTCCGTGCCCGATTTATCTGAAATTGCCTTGGCTTGCTAGAAAATATAAAATTCTAACCGCCATATTTTTCAAGTCGGTCTCTTCTACTTTATTTTTCGGCAAAAATTACGTGTTGTTTTTGGTACACATCCAGTGTTTCTTTTCTTTACCAAAGACCGTCTGTCTAATCTTAGTAAGAGTTCATTAATCTACAAATCCAAGTGTTACCGAAAGGTTACCTAGGTCCTTAAAAGAAAAAAATAAACACAAAATTGTGTTTATTTTAGTTGATATATATATATATATATATATATATATATATATATATATATATATATATATATATATATATATATATATATATATAACATTATACAGTGAATGGATCAGAAAACGGTTTGATTTTGAGGACTTTTCATTAGACAGACATATTTAATCTGTCTAGTATCAATCTTTCTGAGTTAGGGAAAGTTGTTTTGCCCAAGAGGTTGGACTTTTGTATCCCCCCTCGAAATGTCAACAAGGCAGAAGTTTTTGCTGAGTTTGAAGTAATGTTTTCTCAGCTTATTCGCCATGTTCCCCCCCCCCATATTAATTTTCGTTCTGTAAATCTAAAATTTCTGAAATAGCATATTAATATGCATATTTACCTCTTGAACGTGATATTGTTGCGTGGCGCCACTTTCAATATCAAACCATTAAGCACTTAAAAACCCGTAACGACATTTGCATCACTAAACCAGACAAAGATTCTGCTGTAGTCATTTTGGATAAAAGTGACTATGTTAATAAGATGAATATCATTCTAGGAGATTCTTCTAAGTTTTAATTAATTGGTCCATCTTCAACTCACTATCGCACTGACAAATTGAAAGTAAAACTCCAGAAACGTTTGTTAGGTGTGTATAAAAGCAATTTCATATGCAAAGACGCCTACAACCGAATTAAACCTGCAGGTTCTCAACGGTCCAGGCTTTACGGGTTGCCAAATATTCATAAAAATGATGTGCCTTAGCGACCCATCCATGGTGGGTTCAGCACAAAATGAATTGTCTAAATGGTTGACAGAGTTGCTCAAACCAGTGTCAGATTTTTTCTCAGCCTATTGTGTACCAGATTCATTTACCTTTTTTGAATTTATCAGAAATTGTTCAATAAACTCCGATGATAAAATATTAGTCTCTTTTGACATTGTGAGTCCATACACAAATATCCACTTACAAGAAACTATATAATAATAGATAAGTGCAGATGCTCTCTACAGAGGTTGCCTGGGCCCTGCCTCCATTCCTCAGCCATTATTTCGTGAATTTATAGAATCAGCAACTAAGTGGGGGTTAGCTTCGAGGATGTTATGTACGACTAAGTTGACGGGGTTTCTATCGGTAGTCAATTAGGTCCCTCCCTAGCTGACATTTTCGATGGATACCACGGGAGCCTCCTATTTGAGAAATATTGGAAACCTTATGTCTATCAACGTCATGTTGACGACATCTGTTCTATATTTAATAATATAAATGAAGCAACTCTATTTTGTGGATATTTAAACTCATTCCATCCATCTTTAGTTTTCACAATGGAGGAAGAAGAAAACAATTCTTTCTCTTTTTTCCGTGTTCTAGTAGAACGAAAGAATGGTACATTTATCACTAGTGTATTTCGAAAGGCAACTTTTACTTCATCGGGCCGTAATTATCTGTTCTCCTGCTACCCTTCAGCAAGAGTTAAACAAAATACGTTCTATTCTTATTGATAATGGTAAGCCAGCTAACATTACTAATAATACAATAGAACGTAAGTTAGAAAATTTCAGATGATCTGAATTCGGCTCTAGTCTCTGTCCGATTTATTTGAAATTGCCTTGGCTTGGTAGAAAGTGTAAAATTCTAACCGACATATTTTCCAAGTCGGTTTCTTCTACTTTTTTTTTCGGCAGAAATTACGTGTTGTTTTTGGTACCCGTCCAATGTTTCCTTCCTTTACCAAAGACCGTCTGTCTTAGTGAGAGTTCATTAATCTATAAATTCAAGTGTCTGTGCGAAGCTGAGTACATAGGACGGACTAGTCTTAGATTGGAAACAAGATTAGGCCAACACGTTTCAAAGTCTGTCGGATTACATTTAAGTAATCATACTCGTATATCACAGTCTATACACGACACGGCAATTGGGCAGCACCTACTAGAGAATAAAAAGTGCTTCTTGTGTTTCACGGCGGATCCATTCTTTTTTCATATGGGAAGATCTAAGCATCATCTACAAATATTAGAAGCCGTTTGTCTCAAATTGTATCGGCCATTTCTTTGCAAGCAAAAGGAAAATGTTTACCGAGGTCCTTAAAGGAAAAAAAATGACAACGAAATTGTGGTCATTTAAGATTATATATATATATATATATATATATATATATATATATATATATATATAGAGAGAGAGAGAGAGAGAGAGACAAGAGGTCCTGTGATAAAGTCCCTCAGAAGAAGAAAAAGTAGGATAAGAATAGTTTTCCTCTTGTCTTTTTATTTATTTAGTTCCTTCACAGATACACTCTATCTGAACATAAGTTACACACACACACATACATATATATATATATATATATATATATATATATATATATATATATATATATATATATATATATATATATATATATATATATGAGAAGCGTTGTTTAAAGTGCACTGCAAAGGAAGGAGTTTATTGGCAAATAAATATTTATCGTGTGAAATAAAAGCTTTCTTTTCATCATTATGTTGCATTGTTGCATGATGAATCGACATGCATGCATATCCGCTATGCGTCTTATTCATATGCAATTCAAATTTTATCTTTTTATGATTTCAATTAATTTCGAAATCTTCCCGAAGATAACTTCTCTGAAGAAATCTATATCAAGAAACCATGCCTGTGTACTTGAAGTTCAAATAATGAAAGATAGAATTTTACGCACGTACTCAACCGTGCGTACAGATGATGGCAAAGCAAGGAGGCAAGAACTGAGGCAAATAATTAGTTCTCTGCAAGACGCATTTGTCGATGAATTCAATGTCACTTTCAGTTCAAACAGAATCCAGAAATAGAAGCTAAACATTCGTATTGCAAAAAGGAAGTTATTTAAATTTAATAAGAGCATATGAACATTTGTATAAAAGCGTTTAGTGTGCAAAAATGAGTAAAAAAGAAACAAAAAATAAAAAAACGAAACAGATCAATTTCTTTCATTTTGATCGCTTTAAATTATTTCGGAAATCATAGATTTACGTAAATTTGTAACGAAAATGACCTGTAAGAACTAATAATTATTTAAAAGTATTTGAAGCAACATTAAGAATTGTTTATTATCTAAAACATGAACTGAATATATAATTTATGTCTGTCAGGAAAGTGTCCAACCATTTTCAATATTTTTAGAACCAGTTACGCAGCATCCATGTTGATTTTATAAGCGTAGCTGAGATGTGGCACAAGACCGAAAGTATGGGTCACCCAGTGAGGATCGAACTCACTACTCAATTGTAGACAATCTTGCTTACTATTATCCCACGTCAAAGTGCCCATTGCGCAGCGTTTATGTAACCTGGTAAATCAATCAGAGGATATCTTATTACTCAAGCGTGAACAGACATTTTTCTGTTGGGTTATTCACTCGGCAATGAAATGTTATTGAGTGAGAATGTGTATTGTGCGAATGTCATATTATTAATAGCTAAACGGATTTCCAGTGTTCGCATCACATAAGGTTTTCCAGTATCATATACTGTCCAGATTTGAGTACCTGCGACTTCTGGTCTTTCTTTTGAAAGACGATTAAGGAAATCGTTGCGAGACAAGTGCAGATACGAAAGATTATTTCTGCAAATTGGTATAAACAGTGGATGAGACCATAGAATAATATGTGAGGCCAAAGCATAAGTACTTTGAAGAGGACTAAGGCGCTATTATCGGTGGTAGGTATTTCTTTTCGTTAATGGTAAATAGTTGTATACTATTTGGAAATACATTGTATTTCTTAGCAAAGTTTACACAAGTATGTTTTACTAAATTACTTGAAGCGGACTGGGAAACGATCACTTTTGTTAATAACACTGGCCTACAAAAAGTGACAAAAGGGAAATAACTCTCTTAGAAAAAAAAAGACGCAGTTGTCTGCCCGGGGAAAGAAGAAAAATGTAACATGGCGACCAAATAAATCTATTACTGTTTCTACACGTATCTCCATTTTATCTCTATCAATCCTTGCTTTTCTTGCTCCAAGTTACACAGTAAAAGCAAGTCATTAGAATAAACATTTTCATGGCGCTGAATTCGAATATCATAATTTTTGCTCAGTTAGTTCTAGTTTAGTAAAAACAAGAAAATTGCTTATTTTAAGACATTTATCTGAAAAGTGAAAAATGAACAGCTATGCAAATCAAATAAAGTTTCAACTATAAGGTACGCCAAAACACAAATATTTTAGCTTAAGTTAAAAATTAAAAAGAATAATCATGGGAAGAACTTTAGCTTTTTGGATTTTCATGAATTATCCACAGTGTCGTCGCTCTTCAGGCTCCAACAGTAATCTGTCATCATTTTATTTCATCTCACTTAGTATCTGTCCTCCATAACTTTTATATCCCGATGTAAACGTTCTCCTTGTTCATTACTTATATTGCTACAGTTTTCTGGAAACCTGTCCATATGCCAATGTAGGAAATGTAGTTTGATATTCATGTTAACACCAAACTCCTGGTAGTTTGCTAATATCCTGTTGACTAGTTTTTTTTATCTGTCCTCCGATTCCCAAGAAAGATATTTTTCTTTTTTTTTACTAAAACAACAAATGAAATCCAGTCATTTGATTCAGTAACATGCATAGATTTGACGAAGCCTGTCATCCTTGAGTTTTCGAATGTCAGGTTTATCAAAAATATCTTGTTTCAGTTTTTCTATTCTGAAACCAGGTAATGCAATGTAAATGCACGGCTGTATGCTTTCTGAAGAAAAATCGTATTTGTTATCATTTTATCTATTTATTTAATTCATTCACATTTATGGATTTCGTTGTTTAATTATTAATATGAATCGCTATGGCCACAGAGTCGGTGCCTATATCAAGTGACCGAGACCATAAAAACATGAATTCTGATTTCCCAATCAGGTACTTTCGCATCGCCCTCGTTCATAGTATGCTTTTCATTTTCACTGTCTGTCATCATCACAGTAATGGTTTGGTTTGGTTTATTTTGTTTTACGTCATATTAACCTCAATGAGTAATTTAATGCCGACAACATTTTTAGGATAGATTCGTATGAATAGAATATGTATTCTTTGGTTTAGATTGTTTTGGTTTATGTTGTTTTACGGCATATCAACCTCAGTGAGTAATTTACTGCCGACAATATTTTTAGGATAGATTCGTATGAATAGAATATGTATTCTTTTGGTTTAGATTGGTTTGGTTTATGTTGTTTTACGGCATATCAACCTCAATGAGTAATTTAGTGCCGACAACATTTTTAGGATAGATTTGTATGAATAGAATATGTATTCTTTGGTTTAGATTGGTTTGGTTTATTTTGTTTTACGGCATATTAACCTCATTGGGTTATTTAATGCCGACAACATTTTTTATTGCTGGTAATATTTTGTTTTGTCAAAAATCTGTTTCTACTAATATTTTTCCTTCAAAATTGTATTGCTGGTAATATTTTTTTCAAAAAAGTATTGCTAGTAATAGTTAACTATTTGCCCATAACTGGGACCATAACAGGTGCCACCACCCTGGACCTGGGAACACCAGCAATTAAGAGGTGGTTCCAGGCTCATCAAAACCTACTGATCAGAGGCCTTGCTGCTGGATGTAGTTTATCGTCTTACCCAGGACGTTCACAATGATGGAATTGCTGTGTTCGATAAAACAGCTGAGAAGATTGATGGTGTCCTCTCTGATAATCGCTCAGCTAAAATTCATATTTGCGATGATTTCACAATCGAACAAAACCGATGACGAAAGAAAATACTGTCACTGCAAAGATTACGTATTATCTTAATCGTGTTCTCGATATAGGTGGACATCGCGCAAACCTCCTAGACCTTTTTCTTACATCCTGTCCTGATAAATGCTCCACTGAAGAGTTACCTTCTATGGGCTCATCCGACTACTCACTGGTTTACATCAGGATTGATGCTAAACCTCTGATTTCATAGGACGGTCATTCGGTACACCAAAGTTTACTGGAATAGCTTCAAACCTGACATCGCTGAAACTCCTCCTCCAACAATCCTAAAACAACAGAACCCACAGAAAAAAGAAAATCGTCCATCATTTCTGAAGAGATTCCCTCAGGCACACAAAATATATCAACGAAGGTTGTATAGCCAGCCTTAATTCACGCCAGAATGCATTGCTGCTATAGATCACAATAAACCCTAATATCGGTGCAGTAAAACCCTGTGGCATTCAAAGCTGTCTAAAAACAAGAGTGTTCGGAAAATGCAAAAATCTGCCATGCGCAGTCAGTCCAAGCCAGGTTGAAAACAAAAGACTGGGTTCCTGCGAGTTCTGGAAAATCTCAAACAAAATTCTCAAATTGTCAGTGCCTATTTTTATAAGTGGCCCATCTTCGTCAGATAAGGCTAACCACCTTGTAATGAACTTTTCTCAAACTCAACGTTAGACAACAAGAGTCATCCCCAACCTAACTTCCCCCTTCTCAAAGAACATAAATTTTGTAATATCCCTATCTTAGCAAGGGAGGTTTGCAGAATCATCAAAACCCTTGACTATAAAAATTACGTCTGTTTTTTTCTAAAGAACGTTTGCCCATAGTTATCGCTAATCTTGGGGGAGTTGTTTAACCGCTGCCTGACGGTGAGATGTTTCCCAATTTAACGGAAGGCACCATCAATATGCCCTGTTTTCAAGAATGCGGGTGAGCGCTCATCTCCATTACAATATCGTCGCATTTTCCTCCTTAGAGTCATCAGCAAACTTTATGAATCAATTATCAAGTTGATGATTACCTCAACAGAAACTACCTTCTAAGCGACAAATAGTATGGGTTCCCCATCGCGAGATCCACTGCTGATGTCCTGTCACTGCACACAGAATCAGTGAGATAGTCGATAATAAAGTCATCACGAGAGTGATCACTTTAGATATCTCAAAAGCTTTTGACAAGGTGTAGCATAGGGTTGTTACTACACAAACTATCCACCTATGGTATCTCTGGAAAAGTATTTGCAATCATCAAGTATTTCAGATCAGGTAGATCCATGAAGGTCGTTGTTAATGTTCGGTTTTCTGACGCCCATGCGACCCATTCAGGCATTCCCTAAGGTTCAATGCTTAAGAATGTTCTCAGATAATTAGTAAATATAACACAGATGATAACACAATTGACAGGTTAACGCCAGAACCTGGTCTCTTCTCTGATCTAGAACAGCTGAATGGGAGGAAGAACTGGCTTGTACATCAAAAAATAGTAACGTTTCATAATCACGGAGCAGGCCTTGAAAAAGGGGTTCAGTTCGACATTCCAACCACCTGAAGAAGGCCGGAGCGTACAACGACCGAAACGTTGTGATAAATATGGCAACAAAGACGAGGATGATAGTCCGAACAATGTAAATAGTGCTCTTGTACACTGTCCTTTTTTTATTGATAAACGCCAACTTTATGCTTTATTTACCGATGCCACATTGACGGATTATCAGCTATTAAGCCGATTACCATACCAGTCATTTCTGGTGAGGAGGGTGACTAGATAACTATTTCTGCTAAAGCGCCGTGTCTCTTCAGGACGTAGGCGATCCCGAGTCTCCACAATTCCCAGTCGTTTGTAGCTCTTAAGAATTTTTGTCCTTTTGTTACCCCTCCTAAACCTTGTACCGTCAGCCATTAACTCAAGCTCACTAAGTATGTTATATATTTTTTCCTTTTCCTCTTCCCTTCAATCTGTCCTGTGAGTATGCGATTTTCCAAGCCCCCTTTACTCGTTATGTCCCTTAGAAATTTCAGCTTTCTCTTCCTGAGTATATAAGTATATTTTTTGTTTCCTTTTTCTCCAAAACTTCGTCGTTGCTCACATGTTTGTTCCATAGTATACCCAGCATCCTTCTGTAGAGCCATATTTCTGTTGCTTCAAGTCTCTTCTTCATCTGTGAGGAGGTTCTCCAGTATTCACTGCCATTAAAAAACAGGAACTGTCAAAGAGCGAACGAACCTGGTTGTAGGATGACTAGGCGCCGATCAAAGTGGTATAGACTGGGCTTCATAGCTCTGTACGAAGCCAGTGCGGCGACGATACAGGATCGCTGGGCGAAGAACTGCCTAGACGAAAGTCAATTGCCAGGGAGGGGGTTTCCCTCGATCAGATCATCGGACGAGTGTCCGTAACCAAAGCAAACATTCAAAGTTGGAGGGCATCGGCACGATGGGTTCCGACAGGTCTACTCGTCCAAGACTTTCCTATGTATGAATGGATAGCTCTCTGGTTTTCAACCAACCCAGATATGTGGCAGGAACTGGTCACGTACTTAGCGGCGCAGCGCCCCTGCTACCACAACCGACCAGTGGACTGATGGTAAAGATGAAGTTTTCTTTATTTCTGAGAATAATCTGAAACTTCTTTACCGATCCAGACATTCAACAGGCAAAAGCGCTGAGATGTGCACGCACCTATCTCTTAATCTAATTTTGCCGACTTCTGTCACGGAATCATGGAGCAAAAATATGAGTTACAAATCTATTTGCTTTAACTGAGATCAGAAAAAACAGATGCCATGTGAATAAGTTTATAAATATCGCTTCCATCCTGATTATAAGGCTTGTGGCTAGATAACTGAAGGTAAGCAACGTCGAGACTGTTCAATACCAAAATGAGTGACTACTTGGGAATACTACGTGCTCTAAGCTTGAATGTCCTGTGGTGCAATGGATAATGAATTGGAAATCAGCGAACCTAGTTCCAGTTCCAGTTGGGTTCGTTATATTCACTTACGCGAAAATACCCTCGGGAAAGGTATGAATCCTCTTTCTCTCCCCCAGTTATGGGTTAATTAGTAGAACTTCTATCAATAACTCATTACTACTTCAAAAAGATTCTTACAATCTAAAATCTTTTTTGGTCTTTAAATAACCTATAAAGGGTTGATAAGCCGTTAAAAATAAATAAATAAACCATCTGATTATAAATTATGTTAGATTGTGATATTGAAGATATGACATAATTCTAATAACGGTATATTATTTGCAAGAAAGTTTTAAAAATGCAGGAGGGTCTTAGTGTCTCATTTCTGTACCAGACATTGTCAGAATTGTTTTTACTTACGTGCTATTACCCTTGGGAAAGGTATGAATCCTCGTCTTCTCCTACCAGCTATGGGTAAATAGCAGGACAGAACGGGTTCTATAGCTTTGGATGGCAATTGGTCTACCGCAGAAAGGAATGGCAACCTACTGCGAGAAAAAAAATCTGCCTCGTCAGGCATGTATCGATAGATACATGATCGCCTAAGCGCGTATCACGCATAGCACATAACTGACTGACACATATAATGTAGAGATTGCATTGTAGGAAAATATTTAAAAAATAAACAAGAATAATTACACGAGGAAAGAAACGCTTGAAAATGATCTCTTGTTAATTAAAATTCTATTCGAAATGGTATTGGTTAATATGAAGGATGCAACTGAAACGTTTTAGTAACAAGTAAAGCTCCCAAAATTAGCCTGAATAAACTAGTATAAGCTTAAAATGAAAGTTTGGTTTCTTTAAGTCAAAAGAACTCAAAACGCGATTTTTGATTTGTACAAAACACTATAAAATATTTGGGCGGCTTTCTCTTCAATCTTTTCAAAATACAAATAAAAATGCGCATATAATTCGAAACTTAAACAAAAATACAATGCATATTTAAACTAGGTTATGAGACGTATACTTCATCAGTGTTTCTTTTCTTGGAAAATCTTAAAAACAGAAATCCTATTCCGCTGTCCTTTGTTCTATATGTAATTTAAATTTGGCTGATAGGATTTCTTTGCCTTGGATTCCCAAATTCCAGACGCTGAAATTTTAACATGAACGCAATAAAAAAAGCATTCCATTAGTTTCTGAAGTCGGATTTCTTTAAAAACAATTCTTAAAAGCTAGTTACTCTTTTAGAAGAAGGAAATATACATATATTTATGAGGATGAAATTAGTTCAGTAAAGGTAAGATTTTGTTGCTTTAATTAAAAAAAAACAAAACAGGGAAGAACTTGCCTACCTGTTATATCGTTAAGTTTCCCCGTTAGCAATTGTTATCTGACGAATCCTCGTAGTTTATGTATTATCGGTACTACTTGTAGTCCAACTATTATATTCGCGATAAAATCTCATATATGCATCGTCAGCTCTTTTGGTGACACAAATTGATTCTTTGTCGCTAAGTTATACTAGAACTTTCAGATGCTTTTTTCTGAATATGTTGTATCTGTTTGGTTTGGTTTGGTTGTTTTACGGTATATCAACCTCAATGGTTGATGCTGACAAGATTTTTATTGCTGGTAATATTTTTTATTTTCAAAAATGTATTGCTACTAATTTTTTTCTTCAAAGATCTATTGCTGGTAATAATTTTTTTTTCTCAAAGATCTATTGCTGGTAATCATTTTTTTTTCTCAAAGATCTATTGCTGGTATAATTTTTTTTTCTCAAAGATCTATTGCTGGTAATAATTTTTTTTCTCAAAGATCTATTGCTGGTAATAATTTTTTTTTCTCAAAGATCTATTGCTGGTATAATTTTTTTTTCTCAAAGATCTATTGCTGGTAATAATTTTTTTTCTCAAAGATCTATTGCTGGTAATAATTTTTTTTTCTCAAAGATCTATTGCTGGTATAATTTTTTTTTCTCAAAGATCTATTGCTGGTATAATTTTTTTTTCTCAAAGATCTATTGCTGGTATAATTTTTTTTTCTCAAAGATCTATTGCTGGTAATAATTTTTTTTTCTCAAAGATCTATTGCTGGTAATAATTTTTTTTTTTTCAAAAAATTATTGATGGTAGTAATCTTTTACAAAAATGTATTGCTGGTATTAAAACCTATTTTTAAACTTTCATAGTGTTTTGACCCCAGTTTGGGGGTTAACTATTTGCCCGGGCTAGAATGGACCTGGGAACACCAGCAATTAAGAAGTGGTTTCACGTTCCTCAAAACATCCTGATCAGAGGCCTTTCAGACGGACGTAGTTTATCGATTTACGGAGGACGCGGATGTAGTTTGTCGTCATACCCAGGACGCGGATGTAGTTTATCATCATACCCAGGACAGTTGTATCTGTTTGATACCAAAGTACAGTAAGCAGCTACATTTTGCTACACTAAATTGTCATCTTTGTCACAGTGTTACGGTTGCAAATACAATAGCTGACTCGCAAATCTTGTTAGGGTTCTTGCACTATTTTATATTACACATATAGCATAAAAGACCAACACACAATACAACGTGTTACTTTAGTCGCATATTTACTTTTTTTTTATTGAGTAGTAAAGTAGTAAAGAATAAAGTGGTAAGAGAATCAAAACTTTAAATTTTTGAACATCAAAGTTGATTGGGAAGCAAGAAGCAGGAAGAGGGTGCGAGAGAGGAAACTGTTGGCATAGAACTTACGGTTACATCAAACTATTTCGACTAGGCTTGCGGCCATATCAAGTTTGCAGGTGCAAACCTATCCCAATGATGTTGGTAAAGTGGTTACACCTTCTCGCTGTTGTACTTTCGACATGCTCTCTTGACCTCTCTGTGACGAGTCAAGGTAGTCTCCCATGTCAACAGCCCACTGCAGATCGACTGCTGCCATTGAAGACGGTGCCGAGCGGTGTTTTCCCTCGTGGCAAGGTTGATATTAAATAGTAGGAAGTCTTGCTTACAAACACCCTTAAATCAAAGTTGTGGGAGCCCGTTTTTTCTCCTCTCGTTTGAAAGTTCAGCATAGAGAATATTTCCGCCGTTTTCCCCTGTGGTTTTGAATAGTAAGTTTTAGTAGGAGAATAAAATTAGTAATGATAGTGTTTAACTATTCAAACAAAGATCATTGGAAATTCTGGTTCATACCTGGATTCGCGCAGCTGATTTTCTCACCCAACAAGTGGCACTAAAGAGACTTACAGAATTACGATTTTACAAATATCCAATTAAAGAATAAAGAAAAAACAAAAGAAAATAGAAATTCGCATACATATATAAATTCAAGGTCCTGCTTGGTGGCTGAAGTAGCAGAGTGTATGTCATTGATACTAAGAACTGGCGTTACAGCTCAAGTTAAAATCAATAATTTCAAGGCAGATAGTTTTTCCTCATTTGCATTACCAAAGCAATTTTTAATTTTTAGTCTCCCAGACAGGATTTTGGATTTAATCGGAGAGGTATTTCATTGGTCGGTATGTACAAATAAGGATGTTTTTAAAGATATTGTTGCTATTCGGATGTCGTGGAGGCGTTTGTGTGTGTAGACGGGTAGCGACAGAATAATTGTGCCTTGCTTTGATAACTTCCTTTGGCCTAATGTTAAGGCACACTTAACTTAAAAGGGGTTTGCATAATTGGAATACCGGTTCGATTCTGCCGGGAAGGATATTTTCTTTAGTATGACTTTTTTCTTATTTTATTTTTTAATCGTTTCACCCCAAGGAATGTGGGAGTACCACTAGTACGCAGGGAGTCACAGAGAGTTAAAATTAAATGAAAATTAAGGAACAGATCCAGACAGCAGAAAAGCAGAGAGACAGACAGACAGACACAGACAGAGGCAAAGACAGATACATACGCATGATGCTGTTGCTATCTTTACGATCAGACCGAGAAATCATCTCACAGACAATTGAAGAATACATACGAATTGCCAAACCATAGAAATACAAAGTCAAACGACAACTTCATATAACCTACAAACTAATCAGGCTCGAAGCACAAAAGATTAAATCTGAGCATGGCTTCTAACAGCCTCAGTATAAACCCTGAGAACTTCGACTCATTGAAGACAATCCTCAACAACCCAGCTTAAGAAATGTACATTTCTACGTAAAGAGCTGAGTGAACATCAAATACACTTCTAAGATTTCACTAACATTTTATCAAAACTAGAATTTAGATCATCTGCATCAACTTAAGAATGAGATTAGCTTACTCAGTTAAAAAAGAATTTGGTGAAAGGATATGAAACGAATGCAGAACTTGATTGCGAAAATTAATTTTTCAAATCTCTTTGCGTTGAATCTGTCTTTCCAATATTTTTCTATTCCCCAGTTTTCAAGTTTTTAAAACTTCCAGAGCGTTCTTTGTCGTTGATCGTAAAACCTACCTTTGAAACTTTGCAAACGACTCCAATAAGTGCTTGACCTTTGCCATAATCGCCACAACTTGCATCTGCCCAGTCCTCACTTGCCTGTCTTGATAGAGTTCAAAATCGTCTCCGCGTCCTTGTGGGTGATGAATTATTTTCCACTCTAGAAACCTTTTCTCACAGACGAAACGTTGCAAGCCTCTTGCTGCTCTATCACTATTTCCCT
Organism: Acanthosepion esculentum; assembly: GCA_964036315.1. NCBI lineage: Eukaryota > Metazoa > Mollusca > Cephalopoda > Sepiida > Sepiidae > Acanthosepion > Acanthosepion esculentum. The sequence goes on from OZ038487.1 coordinate 29,569,666, forward strand.
GTTAAATGTTCTGACGCTCTACATTCTTTAGTCCTACTTTCGCAGCTAGCACCCGTCATACCACGCACACTGGAACGGATCATTCATATTCCCTTCGTATTACATTAGTAAGGAGGAAGTTCAAGTCAGCTTCTTCCCGTGAAATACTACTTTGTGGAACAGACACACGAGAGCATGATTCCCCGATCACCACAATCTTAACCTTCAAGTCTACGTGGGGAGACCGTTATTCCTCCTACATAACCTCATAAGGTGCAATTCTGATCTCGTCTTTTTACGCTCATGCAACAACATTGTTCTGTAACACTCTACCATGAGTGGCTCTTGGGCTTTGTATTGAGTAAAAAGTAGTAAATAAAAAAAATCCATTCTTACGGCACTTTATCCAAGATCAAATATGAGAAATCGATAATATTGAAAGAGCCTGTTATAACAATGATTTTTCCCAAAATTAAATCCAAATATCACTTTCCCGCAAACAATTCTCAAAGACTACAATCAATAAGAAATTGTTTTTCAAAGACATTTCTAATATTTCCCAAGCCTTGCCAAAACGATAGGCCTTACGTCCACATCACGTTGAATTTCCCGTACGATCACCGAGTTTAGAGCTTGTTCAATATCTAGATGGGTGACCGCTTAGAAATACCGGGAGTTGTAAGCTTGGATGTGCGGGCGGTGTAATGGATAATGATTCGGAATTGTTAATTGTAGATCCGAGTTCCAATTCCAGTTGGGTTCGTTATATTTATGACGTCCACACCGTCGGTCCGTTCAATGTTCGATCCCCGCGCCTGACCGTTGAATGTATTACTTCGACCAAGCCTTGCCTTGTTCCAAGTTGTGTTTGATTTAGATCACAAGGCTGGCGAGGATCGAATTGTTGACAGGGATCGTTGAATTAGTTTGGCCCGGACTGAGTGAGGACACAAGTAAAAAATAAATTGTATAAAAGAAAATATTTTATATAACGTTTTTTTTACAAAACTTTTTATTTTTTACTTTTTATAATAGAGCTTTTTTACAGAGCTTTTTATATAGCGTTTCTTTTATCAGTTCTTCAGACAGGATTATATATTCTTCATGTTGAATATATTCGTCATGTAGAGTCATCGACCCTTACCTCTACGAAGATTTCGTGACACTTTGTTCGTCATGAATAAGTCTAGACAAGTTTTCTGGAACACAGCTCAAAGTCGGAGCTCTTCTTCAGGCAGGTAGTCACGTGAGTTCGAGTGAAGCTGTCGTCTCTCGCCCGGCGCCGTGTTGGTCGCTTCCACTTTCTGTTTATATAAACCTCCGCCCAAAACCGGCGTAAAGTCTGACGGGTCATGGGTTTTCGGTAAATCCCCTAACCCTTACAAAGAGTCCTTTGTCGTCTGACCCCGGAAAATCAATTGCATGCTCAATTTTGGTGAGATCTCTTCTCCTAAGAGTAGTGGTAGCAGAATATCAATTCACCTTAACTCCTTCCTTCTCATATTGGTACCTCATACCATTACTACCAAATGGGCGTGGGTCATTTCTCCGTCCACTTGATATTTCACCTGAGCACTGTAGACAGTTTTTACAAACTCGCTTTTTAGACGGTGTAGGCGAACAGGCGGGGCTTACTTATAATTATTAATTTTAATTATCGCTCAAAATTTCTGACCCAAACCCCATTTTCTCAATCGGACCAAGTCACCAGGTGTCCTCATGACATCTTTCTTAGCAGTTTCGACCAGTGACACTCGGCTCTTATCTAAATAAATTTCATTTCTTTAGCGATTTGCCCTTTCCTCTCTTTTTGACAAGGGATATAAATCAGTTCTATTGCTTTTGTTCCTAGAAAACTTTAAAATATTATCAGTTCACTTTTCGTCGGCAAAATCCCTCAACCTAGCTTCGCCCATAAAATCCAGACATTTACCAGATGGCTTTCAAGTATGCAAAGAACCAGAGGCCATAATTTTCTTTACCCTTCTGAATGACTTCCCTTCTTGGGTTATAGTCTGCGGGAAATTCCATATCCCGCACTCTAAATAGCGATTATAAATCAGTGTCTCCATTTCGGCCTCGTCCGAATAAAATGTTCTTTTGACTTGAATGTTATTAAACCACTTCTCCTCATCCCTCATGGGTTTAAATTATCCAGATGGCTTTTTCGGTTAGATTCCTCAAAATAATAAAGCCATTTAATTTAAGTCAGCCCTGTTCCCTTTTTAATGGTTTATTCACGGAAGAAAACAAACTTTCTGAATTTTAATAAAATCCTGCCTAGTTTCTTGGTATGTTTATCGAGCTATCTATTAACTCTTTCAGCGTCTCATCGTGTCCCATTTCTCTCGGTATATCAATCGAGCTATCCTTTAACCCTTCCAGTGTTTTATAGTGTCACATTTTGACTTATGTGGAAAATACCCTTTGGAAAGGTATGAATCCAACTCTTCTCCTCCCCCATCCCAGATACGTGTTAATTAGTAAGACTTGTGTCTTTTTCTTTCTTTTTTATGTGCCGTGTCCCTTCTGGACGTAGGCGATCATGGCTCTCCACTTCCCCCTATCCCATGTAGCTCCCAATAAGTTTTGTCCCTTTGCTACTTCCTCCAGGCCATGTTCTATCATCCACTTGCTTAGGCCCGTTAGGTATGTCATGCGTTGTAATACCTTGACTCTATTTCCTTCTATTCGACTTGTGAGTATCATATTCTCCAGGCCCTCCTTTTTCATTACATGTCCCAGAAACTTCAGCAGCCTCTTCCTGGTGTTAAGTATAAGTTTCCTCCTTGTTTGCATCCTCTCCAAAACGCCATCGTTGCTCACACGCTCAGGCCATGATATCCTATTCTGTAGAACCATACCTCCGTTCCTCGAGTCTCTTCATCTTTGAGGAGACCGTCCAGCATTCGCTGCCGTAAAGGAAGACCGATGTCACGTAGCAGCTCTGTACTCTTTTCTTTGTTATCAAAGAAATCCCCCTGTCTCGTAATACTCTGCCTAGCTTTTGGAATGCGTATTTGGCCATCCCAATACGTCTACGGATCTCAGTGTCGCACTTGCCATCCTTTGTGTCACTAAAACCATTATTACCTCCAAAAATAAAAGTACGATACATTTTTGTGATCTTTATGTTTGATCTTTTTTATTTTTATTTTTATGATATTTTATGTTTATATTTTTATCTTTTTGATTTAAAAAAATAATAAAAATTGCGTTCAAAATATTTAGATTTCGGCATTAAATAACCCAATCAACCAACCAAACAACCCAAATGACAGTGCTGCAAACTTTAGCATCAACTTAATATAAGCGAATTCTATATTTCGAGGAGTGGCTGGTATTTCACTGCTGAAATGAAACTCAAACGTATCTGGCAAAAAATTCCTTATCTGAAAGGATGCTTTTCGTCTTAATTAGCTCTCATTAAAATAGTTTAAGATTAATTTTTTTTTGTATTAACTTTTCTATCAGTTTAATTTCTTCCTTCTCTTTTCATGTTGGAGAATAGATCGCAGCGCTCTACTTAAGTTTTTGACCAGTTCTTTGAAGTTTTTCTGAAGTCAGTTTTTATTTTTGCGATGGCCTTTCGCGCGCTTGTGCAGTTACTTTCAGAAGCTGCTCAAGTAAATTTTGATTTAACAACGGGTTATAAATTTTATTTTTTGAGAAATATGAAAGAGAGCAAAGTAAGTTGAATACAAACTGTTTTATTTCGATTCCTACATCAATGAACTGTCGATAGTTTTCCTAGCTCATCATAAACACTGGAAAATAAATTTTACCTCTTGACAAGAACGTCTTTTATATCATGTTCAGTGTTAAACATTATTTATGGACGTCTGAATTTTATCTGAAGTTAAACTAAGCTACTGAGAAACAGAACCGGATATACAATTCCTCCATGATGATATAGATAAAAATTATTAATCTTTGATTGCATATACGTCTGATATATGGTCATTTGGTTACATTTATCAGACGCCACTCATATACATAATTATTATGAAAACAAAGACTTTAAAAGATCATGGTGATAATTTACTTCGTTAGAACCGATATCAGTTCCAACTCATCAGACCGCATATTCAAATACCAAAAAATTGTGTTGGAGAATTGAGTTACTAAAGGGAAATAACTGAAACCGAGATATCCAGAAAAGGCATGGCACGTAGAACTAGAACAATCTACCCTAGTGGACTAAATAAGGGGCTCATTTCCAAATTCCAACGTATATCACCTGAAGAAGGTTGAAGCGTACAATAGTCAAAACGTCGTGAATATGGCAATACAGATGAGGACAACAGTCCAAACAATGTAAATGGTGCAAATAGTTGAAATACCTCATCTCATAAATATAGACAGATCAAGAATTCTCACTTTCATGTTTATCGTCCCATCAACGTCCCACAATCGTTTACCGATTTTACACTGGGTGTTTAAAGAGACTAACCAAAGGATGCATTATAGCAATAATCTTGCAAAATCGGAAGAAAAAAGGTACCGTATTTAACGGCATATAAGAAGCACGGGTGTATAAGACGCACCCCAATTTCAGCAGGGAAAATCAAGAAAAAATTAGCAATTAGTAAAATTATTAGTAAATGGAACAGCCTAGACTATATTTATGAGGTATTATTCTGGTTAAATAAGCCATGATTACAATTAAACGAAAAATAATAGGAAAAAAAGGACACGAGCCTATAAAAACTTTATTATATCCAAAGGTAACGAAACAAAATAAAAATCAAGCAATTATTACAATTGAACAAAGAGTAGTTACCATTAAAATTTTATTCATCTTCAAATCCATAAAATTCGTCGTCTTCGTTATCAAAACTCTGATACTCATTTTCAATACTCCTATCGTCGTCGTTAAATAATGCGCCATCTTCCGTTCCATTGAGAGCATTGCTAATGCCACACTTTTTAAAAGATTCCACAACAATTTAATATTATTTGTTTAATATTATCCCAAGTTTGCTTCACCCATTCGCAGACTTGTGCAATGCTGGGTCTTTTTATTCTTCCTGTAAGTGTAGTGCTATCCACGTATTTCATTGCTGAAAAAAAATAAATAAATAAAAAAGAAGTTGTAGAGAGTCATGATCGCCCGCATTCTGAAATGACTTCTATTTATAAAGCTTCCAAAATTACTTAACAGAAATGACGTAACATTCCATCAGGATAGTGTCAGGCTGACCGCATTTTTCTTTTGTAACCAAGAATATTGTTACAACGTGGCGGAAAGTTTTCATTCACCGGTTGTATTCCCCAGATAACACTGCCATTTATTCTGGTTTCTATGGTATTTGTTTAATGGAAATAAATACAATTCCTCAGATGAAGACAACTTGTGCATTTATTTATTTTTTTTTTTAGCGAGAAAGAAAATACATTTCCGGGATGATGGAATTATGAAATTACCTGAAAAAATGGCACAAAACAATGAAAGAAAACGAAAAATATACTGTTTTATAAAGATTAAGTGAAGATTTTTAAAAAAAAGTCTTCTTTTTAGATAAACTAAATAAATTTTTTGACCAACCCAATTCTGCATCATTAGTAGCAGTATGCCTTATTAAATTAATTACTTCTTTTTCTCCTGCTACTAGAATTACTACTACTACTACTACTACTACTACTACTACTACTACTACTACTACTACTACTAATGCCATGTAGGCGCAAGGCGCTCGGTGTCACGTGATAATTCTGAGTTGATTAGCTTCAATAAAATTAATCATAAACCTGCCTAACTCAAGTGTGAAAACTGAATTATGGCAGTGTCAGTTTTTAATGTCATATCCGCGTCCAGGACGTGGGTTATTTTAGACTGTCGGCAGATTTTTCTTTATTATCTTTGAATTGCCTTGCATTCTTGGGAAATATAGTGGAGTGTTTGCCCATTTCATTCTCCACGGTTTCGGATTCAGAGATTTTTTTTTCAATTAGACTGTTTGCAATCCAAGGCAACTGAGCCAAGTTTATCATAACACTTAACCCATAGATGCGAGCAGGGAGAAGAGACGGATTCCTGCTTTCTTCAATGGGCATTTGTTCGAAAATTCACGCAACAGACCAGCCCGAATCTGCAACAGAATTTAGGACGCGGTTCACCGATACCAACTTCTGTGCCCCGATATACGTTAGCCTACCTGCACTCCCGATTGGTATTAGTATATATAGCAATACCTGTGAAAATTTCACGGTTTTTCTGTTTGAATTTTCAGATGAATCTTAATTCTTAATTAAATGAGCGAATAAGCTCCTTGCGTGTTCCACAAGTTTAAAGTAACCACGGTCATCCAATCTCTTACATTGTTAAATATTTGAGCTTAACAACTTTAATAAAATATTGCAACAACAGTTATAAATGTAAATGCATGCAATTATTGCAAGAAGTTAAAAGGCAAAAGAATATAGAATATTTCTTAGAATATTAATGCCACTTATGGTCTGGTGCTCCTGCTATATATTTAGAGATTCTTGATAAAATAAAAAAAAAAACAGTTATATTATTGGACCTGACCGGCGTCTCGCCTTCAGTCACTTTTCCACCGCCGTAGAGTTGCTTCCCTGTGCTTTTTCTATAAATACTTTCTTGGTAAATGTTCGGATGAACTCTTCTCTATGGTACCTAGACTTTATGAATTTAAGCGCAGTACTAGACTGGTGTCGAGCTTTCATTAATTTACAGTCGAGTTGGCTAGATGGAACCGTAAGTTCAATGCTAACAGTTTCTTCTCTCGCACTTCTCGCTTGTGGAAATCTGCTCCGACTCCATGCTTTCCAGGCAACTTTAATCTTCAAAAATTTAAATGCAATGTCAATCGTTATCTAATGTCTTCCTGATTACTCTTCTATTGTTCTCACTCCTTAGTAATGTTCCTGTTTTGTAGTTTTTTGTCGCATACAGTAACTGTATATGTCTTAGTGGTTTTACCGCCTTCCTTGTGGGTGAAATCGATTAAAAAACAAAACAAGAAACAAATGAAAAAAATTGAAGTTGACAAGGTTTCCAATTTCCTGGAGCAGACGGTAAACACATCAGAGCATTATTACCCCTTCTATCTTTCCATTCTTTCTTTCTTCCTTTCTCTTCCTATACATAAAGCCAAACAGCGCTTTTGATATATCTTTTCTTCCATCTATCCTCGCAATCAAACAGTAACGGTCAATTGTTTATCTGAGGAAATGTCAGGGCGTAAGGAACATTCTAAAGAACAAGCAGAATATGATAATTACCGAAACACTAGCAACAGTCAGTCAGTGTTCGAGGGTAGCCGAGGGTTAAGTCAGGGATGTTCATTTTCAGTGTGTGTTGTGTTTGCCATATGACAGAGGCGTGCAAACATTTTCTTTCTGCCTCAAGAATATGCGCAATCATATACTTTTAAAATCCGTGATAGCGACGGAATCTTCTAATTCATAATTTACGCGCTTCCTTGGTGGGTGAAGCAGAGTCTGCTCATGGAATCAGCTTTTAAGCTTCATACATTCCCATGATTGTAAATCATGCAATATCGTCCTGGTTTACAGAGTTTGTGAGAGTGGAAAAATTAAGATAGTTCTATGTTTCCTTTCAGTGACTGTTAGTTGACGTTCGAGCCCTGTTTTAAGAAAATATTTCGAATGCTGATTTTCAAGTCCTCCACACTAGGATGATTAGCCCATTGTAGTGATGTTGATTTTTATAAACGGCAATACATACATTTTCCTCTTTTAGATGCAGCACATAGACGGTCATGACTCTCTAAGGTTCTTTTCGTTATTATCTGTAAATTGCTATGACGTCTTGGGAAAGATAGCAGATTGGTTTCATCTTGCCTTCTCCGTAGTTTTGGATTCAGAATAGATCTTCTAGACTGACTACCTTTCAAGACTAGAAAACTCAGTCAACACTACTATCTAACCTATAGCTAGGGAGAGAATAAATGGGCTCATGCTTTTCCTAAAGACATTTGCGTTAAGAAAATGAAAAAAAAAAGACGCTTATACTTAACATGAAAAAGAGACAGTCGAAATTTCTAGGACACATAATGAAGAAAGAGGGCTCGGAAAATTTGACACTCGCAGGACAGATTGAAGGCAAGAGAGACAGAGAAAAACTGCATAGCCTACCTAACAAGCTTGCGAAAATGGCTAGCAGAGCATATTTTAGGATATATAACAAAAAGACAAAATTTATTAAGAGCTACAAAGGACAGAAAATTGTGGAGAGCCATGATCGCCGACGTCCTAAAGAGACACAGTATATTGAAGAGGAAGATCGTTGCGACTCTTCGGAAAGATATTAGAGTTGCTTTATTCAGTTTCGAATTCTTCTCCTAGCTTATTTTTTTAAATCAATTCACTCCAAGCAAGGCGATAATGCCACTGAGACGCAAGTGGCTACTGGGAGTGAAAGAGAATGGAAAGACTTTAGAAGGAATCGGAAACACAATCCTAAACAGAAAACAATGGATATACATCTACTCCTGTTCGAAAGACCGGGTAAAAGTGCGCATCGGACGTATAGTGCCCTGTCTATCCTTCTATTTATCGCATAGCTAGATGGAGAAGAGTCGGATTTATGCCTTTCCTTAAAGCATTACAGCAAAAGTGAACTTGTATTGTCAATTCCACTTACTGCAATTATATCTGTAACACTACGCACACATCAGCTGAGAACTGAATACACAGTTGAAAAACGGTTTATTTGAAGGGAGATGTTACATAGAAGAAGAAGTCCTTTGACGACGTGTAATGTTTAGCAAGCTTGTCTCGCTAGGTCAATTACGACTGAATAGTGAGCTTGACCGTCACTCAGTTCCTCATATTTTCGACCTTGTGCCACATCTATGCTACGCTTAGAAAAATGGTTAGCAAGCTTGTCTCGCTAAGTCAATCACGACTGAGATGTGAGTTTGATCCTTACTTGGTGCTTCATACTTTCGGCCTTGTGCCACATTGCTAATAGAAGGGCGGGAAAACGCGGACAAAAGAACGCAAATAAAAATAAGAATGTTTAAAGGTGGTTTCTTATTGTTCGACTCTTTCCCTGCAAAGCAAAGTTAATACAATAAAACCGATTGCAAGTCAGATTCTTCAATCATCAAATTATTGTAAAGAAGCTGGATTCAGAGAAATTTCGCTTTTAGCATGTGAAAGAATTAATTTAATTTCATAAAAGCTGATGGAATGGAGTTTACTCATACTAAGCAAAAAGTGGGCTGACATTTGTGACACTTTCACAGAGCAGCGAAAAAAGTGACATTTGGTGTAAGTATATGAACAATCTCTTTCATTCCCTTTTTTATTTTGTCTTTTATTTCTTTCTAATCATTTTTTTCTTTCTATCTATCCTCTTTTCTTTATTTCTTTTTATAGTTTTTCCTCTTTCTTTCTTTCGTTTTATAATTTTCCTCTTTTCTCTCTCTTTCTTTCTTTTTATAGTTTTCCTCTTTCTTCCTTTCTTTCTTTTCATTCTTTCTTTTATCTTTATACAATCTTTTTCTTTTCTTTTTTAGCTTTCTTATCTGCCTTCCGTATTTTCATTTCGTACTAAAACTTCACTTTATACTTCTTTCTTTCTTTCTTTCTTTCTTTCGTTTTATAGTTTTTCTTCCCGTTCTTTCTTTCTTTCTTTCTTTCTTTTTATTCTTTCTTTTTATAGTTTTCCTTTCTTTCTTTCTTTCTTTCTTTTGATTCTTCCTTTTATCTTTATACAAAATTTTTCTTTTCTTTGTTATTATTCTTTTTCGTTTTTTATACTCTTTCTTTTTTTAACTTACTTATCTGCCTTCCGTTTTTTTTTAATTTCTTCCGAAAACTTCACTTTATACGTCTTTCTTTCTTTTTTCTTTCTTTCTTTCTTTCTTTCTTTCTTTCTTTTTCTTTTTCTTTCTTTCTAGCGCACCATAATGGGTATCTACTAAGCGGAGCTTAAATGTGGCATAAGGTCGCAAGTAGGGGGTATTCAGTGGCACAACGATTAACAGGTTAGTCTCGCCCATTAATTCGCTAATGTAGTGAGTTCAATTACTATTAGAATTATTAATAGTGCCCCTGTGCCAGGCGAATCTATCTATCTATCTATCTATCTATCTATCTATCTATCTATCTATCTATCTATCTATTATTAGCGCTATATAAGATTGTCTCCAGTTGCCAGGCACTGCGCTCCAAGAGCAAGTGATTTATGAGTTTGAGTCACGACTGCTAAGTGCATTAATCTCCGTGGAAACACAGCAAAGTCGTCTTCGTGGCATATGTACAATGTTTTATTTGTATATTAAAAAACATGTTGGATTATTAAATGTTTGTAACTTATTTTTCGGATATCCTTCAAATTACCGAAATCCAAAAGACACTAAAGGTTAAATATATACAATGGATGATGGCATTTTGCAAGAACAAACAAAATAATAAAGACATTTACCTCTCACACATCTTAAGGTTATATGATTCTCTAAGGTGAAAATGAAATCACGATTTCTTAATTAAATTTGGTGTTTGAAACACTAGAGCGTATTTTGTTATTGTGTTATGTATGATTTAATAGAAGTTAGGACAGATATTTATAAAAATTGTTGGATAGATTTCCTCACATTTACGAAGCTGAGCATGGTAAAGAAGAACTCCAAATAGAGAAAGAAAGATTGAGTAAGAAGATTGTGTTACGCCAAGCTAACAATTGGAAATAACCTGCTGAATTGTTTTCGAATATCAAAAAAGGAAAGATAAAAACATGAGAAAGTATGCAGATGAATACAATTATGTGCGTGTGTAGTATGTGATTAACGACAGAAAATACCAGAAGTCTAAATCGTATACAAGAAGTCCAAATCGAATACCAGAAGTCTAAATCGAATATCAGGAAGTCTAAATCGAATGCCAGAAATCTAAATCGAATACCAGAAGTCCAAATCGAATACCAGAAGTCTAAATCGAATACCAGAAGTCTAAATCGAATAGCAGAAGTCTAAATCGAATATCAGGAAGTCTAAATCGAATATCAGGAAGTCTAAATCGAATACCAGAAGTCTAAATCGAATACCAGAAGTCTAAGTCGAATGCCAATAAGAAACGTTTGATCTAAGAGGAGTTGATATGTGGTGACCCAAATATGTAGTGGGTTAAACCTAAGAGATAAAAAATTAAGCATAGTACTCGGTGTCATATCAGAACATCAAGAAGGTGCCTTATAAGGTAACCTCATAGTCGCCACGTGAAAATTGGGCCTCAATGGATGTCCGTAGTTGCCCTGAAGTCAACTCAGCTGAACTTAAGACAATATACATGACAACCAGATGATGAGATATAAACGCCCCGTTCGTAAGTCGCTCACATACTCAGCTATCCTCATGACGGAGTTCAGAAGTGAATGAACAGTACTTTTATGCATGAAGGTTTTAGCCTTGTAATCTTATTAGACGTTTCTAATCTTACGGTACACGTAGATTCATGTCCACAAAAAATACTTAACCCTTTGAGACCTGACCACCGCTTTACCGGTGATAGAGAAAAATGACGTAATACTCAGCCACCGGTTAAACGGTGGGTAAACACTTGTAACTATTTTTATATCAAAGTGAAACATTACATACATGTTATTAGCCAATTTTGACTCAGGAGCTCAGGCAGAAGGATTATAATAGTTCAGCAATGCAAGGCTCAATGTGTTAAAGTTCCAGTTCATGCATCAAACAAGATGTCTGTCTGTTCGACATAGAAATATATATATCTTATATAGTGGCATATAAGCCGCACGTTTTTTTTATTTGCCTTTTCTTTAATCAGATCTTTAATATAATCATGTGCCGTACGCAATAAACACCGGACTTAGGGTCAAGTTTGGGATCTACGACATACGGTGTCCAGGGCAGTTTTATTTTCCAACATACTTCTTTCTAAATATATGTCGACGCGCCTTATATACTGAATATATATTTGTTGTGGTGGGATCCACCTAATCTGCATAGGTGACTACCAACTATATAAATAGTGGTTGGTACCGGAAGACGGAGGAGAGGAATCACGAGATCCAACTAGAGACTCTGATCGACTGCGACTAGTCAACACATTCTCCAGGAACGTCTTCCTAGAAATATACAGAAATACTATATGTACTTATTGTGTACACTTTCTTGTTATAATACATTCTTGTTCTAAGTACATTTTGTGTTGCATTATTATTCCATGCAATAGGCGAGATTCAACATTGAGTCAAGACTCAACAATATTATATATTTGTTATATATTGATTTCAGTCTCATACTGCCTAAGATCAGAGTAGTTGATAGCTCAGTTTTGTTTGTTTGTTTAGCGGCATATCAATAACTTTATGGGTTATATCAATATGGCATATCAATAACTTTAATGCCAAAATCTAATTTTCTTAGGAGCTTGCGTAATTTCTTTTACATAAATGTATTGTTGGTAATTTTTCTTCAAAAATATATCGTTGGTATTTTTACTACAAAGATGCATTTTTATATTATTTTGACACTTTTTGAGGGTTAACTATTTCCCCATAGCTGGGACCCTAACACGTGCCACCATTCAGGGTCAAGGTGGAGCTGAGAAGCGCAGCAATTAAGAGGTGGTTCCACGAGCCTCAAAACCTCACGAGAAGAGGCGTTGCTGCCGGATGTAGTTTATCGTCAAACCCAGGATGGTGTGTTCTGAATTTACTATATCGCTTAAGGTTCAATTAAAAACGTTTCCAAGTTTAATTTATGATTCTAAATCCTAAAAAAATGCACAAAAGTTGTTAATCTGTTGATCTGTATTAATTGTTGTACGTTTCTAGCATGGACACATTTAAAAATAAGTATACATCAAAGTGCTTTTATATTTATGAATATTACAAGTATTTTTTACCTTCTGGAAACGTAGATGGGCTAATGAAGCACACTATTTGGCCTTTAAAAATATTACCCGTTAAAAGTTTTTTTGCTTGCTTTTTAGATTTTAAACACGTCACGAATTTTGTATTTCAATTTTCTGCTAAAATTAGTTCTGCATTTTACAATTTAATTTCGGTTAAATTTTTAAAATCTTATTTTTGATGCAGACAAAGTCAAACGCTACCTAAACATGATCACGGATATAATTATAGACAATTTGTTACGTTAAACCTATAGATTACCATGTTTGATAGGTGTTGTTGCTGTGGCTGTGTAACAAGTAGGTTTTTACAGGATGGATACAATAGGCTCGCGTGGGCACCTCGAGGTACTGTAATGATTAACAAGCTTGTCTCGCTAGAACAATTACGACTGGGTTGTGAGTTCGATCTTCACTGAGTGCTTCATGCTTTTGCCCTTGTGCCGCATCTAAGCTACGCTTGGAAAATAACTACACTAGGCTCACGTATTAGTAGTTTTGAATTCGGAGCTGTTCTTCTCCTAGACTGGTTACCTATGCTAGAGGGATTAGTCTGTGTTGCGATTAACCCATAGATGGGGGCAAAGGGGAATTGGGATGACTTGCCGTCACTTAATATTTTGTTTGGTTTGGTTGCTTTTTATTTAGCGCTATAGCAACCCATATGAGTTATATAATGCCGAAATCTAAATATGAAAATCCAAACTTTATAATTATTTAATGATTAAATTACAATTATTTAGCTGTTTTTTTAATCAAATAATCTTGCAAAATCAAACCAGGAGCAAAAACTTATTTCTCCTTACAATTGAAATTAATCATAGCAAATTGTTTTTTTTTTTCATTTTCTTTTGACAATGTAACCCATGTCTTTAATTTTACTATAAAATGTATTGTTGGTTATTTTACTATAAAATGTATTATTGACAATATGTTGTTAAAATGTAATGTTGGTAATTATACTCTAAAATGTATTATTGGTAATTTTACTATGAAATTGTGTTGCTGGTATTTTTACTATAAAAATGTATTTTTTATACTTTCCTAGTGTTTTGATTTTTGTCTGGGGATTCCACATTTGTCCATAGCTGGGGCCCTAACAGGTGCTACTGCGCCAAATCAAAGTGAACCTGGGGCAACACCGATTAAGAGGTGACCCAACGTTCATCAAAACCTCCAATACCCCGATAAGAGGCCTTGCTGCCTGATGTATTTTATCGTCATTCCCAGGATTACACTTAATCTTACTATAGGGTTAACCTTTCAATGGGTGAGTAATAGTAATAATTATAGTAGTAGTAGTAGTAGTAGTAATAATAATAATAATAATAATAATAATAATACGACTAAGTACTTCGTTCGGTTTATTAAATACGCTTAAAAGAAAATGTGTAAACATTTCAGACAGAGTATATCTGTAAAAGGACAATATGAATAAAGAAAAAAAGAAAACTTATCTTAGACATCAAGGAAAATGATAAGGCAAGACTTTTGTCTTGATAAAGTCTTTCAGAGGGTGAAACGCGTCGGTAAAGATAAGTTTTCTTTTTTGTATTTATTCAGAGAAGATAATATTTTATTTTTATTTTCGTAGTTAACATTTTTGAACAACGTATCAGGTCATCCCATAAGTTCTGTCGGAATTTTGAATAAAGAAAACAAGTGACCAAATGTTACATTTAATTACAGATTCAATCAACAATGTATTTTCCCTGATTATCTATGACTTCCTTCCATCTATTAACAAGCTTACTAATTCCATTACTGTAAAATTCTTTTGGCTTTGATTCGAAGAACTCACAAATGTCAGTTTTAACCTCTTCCTGTGTTACAAAAGCTGTTTCTCCCAAATGATTCTGTAAGCTACGAAACAAATGGTAGTCTGAAGGAGCAAGGTCGGGAGAATAAGGTGGATGAGGAATTTTCTCCCAACCAAGTTCTTCGATCTTTTGTGACGTGATTCTTGCTGTGTGTGGTCGCGCATTGTCCTGATGAAACATCACCCGTTTTCGATTCACTAGAGCAGGTCTTTTTTTCCTCAAAGCTTGGTTCAAACGCTCTAATTGCTGACAGTATATTTGAGCATTAATTGTTGCATTAGGTGGTAAGAATTCAAAGTGGATTATTCCTTGGCAATCCCACCAGATTTAAAGAAGAACCTTTTGCCCATGAAGTTCCCTTCTCGGCTGTGGCTGGAGTCCTTCCCCTTTACCAAGCCAAAGTCTACGATGCTTAACATTTCGATAGAAGATCCATTTTTCGTCGCCAGTCACAAGTCTATCCAAGTTGGCGAGAATGGAGAGAAGAACAGATGTCAACTCGGGATCTGAGGTTGTTTTCAGGCAATTCATGAGGCACCCATTTTCCAAGTTTAGGAACTTTTCCAAGTTGTTGAAGATGACGATGAACAGTTGTATGGTTTGAACTGAGAACCACTGCCAATTCCTCAACTGATAAAGCAGGATTTTCTTCAAGGGCTGCTTCAAGAAGCTTTTCATCAAACTCAACTGGACGTCCGGTTCGATCTTCATCTTCAAGGGTGAAATCTCCACCTCTGAATTTTGCAAACCATCTTCTGCAAGTTCTTTCATTCACACATTCTTCTCCATAAACTGAGTGAATGTTTCTAGCCGCTTCGGCTGCTGAGTTTCCTTTCTTGAACTCATAAAGCATTATGTGCCTCAAATGATTCTTGGGTACTTCCATGTTAGCAGGGTTTTAATCAAACAAATTTAATTTTATTATTCTCTGAAATAAAATTTGATCGGTTTAAATGCATCTAAACATAAAAATAATGTTAATCTCCATTAGACATGATAAAATACTCTTTAAATTTCGTTCATTTTAACAAGTTAAAATTCAGACAGAATTTATGGGATGACCTAATAATTATCTTTTGTTATTATTCAAGCAATCTTTTGTTATTATTCAAGCCATCTTTTCCGAGAATTCTTTTATGTTCATCGTCCTCGACAAAGGACGGTTCAAACTGTCTTTTGCTTTGTTCAAAGGAAGTGAAGACGAGAATAAAATTTGCAACACATGGTAAATTAGATATGTGAAAAATCCACAGATCGCGATTCAAAGGTGGCCGCTCTGCAGAAATTCGCCCAAAAAACCTGTTGTAAAAAGTCCTGACATGACATCTCAGAAGAAACCTTTAGGGATCTTATAGAGCAAGGGCCGGTAACCTTTTGGCTCGGAGTAGAGACATAATATCAAATGTACTATAATAAATTGTCTCCATCTCAGATTGCTTATAAGGTAAATTATAGTCGTCGTCGTCGTCGTCGTCGTCGTCGTCGTCTTCTTCTTCTTCTTCTTCTTCTTCTTCTTCTTCTTCTTCTTCTTCTTCTTCTTCTTCTTTCTTCTTCTTTCTTCTTCTTCTTCTTCTTCTTCTTCTTCTTCTTCTTCTTCTTCTTCTTCTATGTGCTGTGTCTCTTCAGGACGTTGGCGCTAATGGTTCTCCAGAATTTCCTGCTCTTTAGTAATTCATTTAGTAAGGGCTATCCCATGTCCTTAAGAAATATGGCACATAGAAGAAGAAGATTACATGTCACAACTTATCCTTCCCGATGAGCATATTAATGAAACATAAACACATTTCTTTCAACACATTTCCCTAAAGAATGGCGGTCAGTCAGCGAAAGGGTGTAACAACTACCGTGGCACTTAGCCGTACAGATATCGTTCCCAGGGATCTTCTTCTATGTGACTTGTCTCTTCAGAACGTTAGTGATCACTAGAACGCAGTGAGTTACAGGGAGTGAAAGAGAATGAGAAGACTTTAGGGGTGATGATAGAGGAAATGGCAAAATAGGAACAGGGTTCAAGAAGACAGAAGATGGCAATTGACGTTGCATTGAAAATTTTGAAGATTGTAGTTATCAGGGAAGCAAGAATCCCAACTAGAAATACACTGGCCATCTTACGCTGCCTTACACATTGTTCACGCTGTTTTCGTTCGTAAGCCCAATCGTTGCTTTCCTAAAGAGAAATCACAACTAATTCAATAATATTAAACAATTCAGCTAACCAGATTACACTATCAGAACGCTGGGTAATGTTATCTCTACTGGAAAATCGACATGGACTAGTCATCAAAAAGTGTTGGTCTGCATCTCTTCCTGAAACCCACTTATCTTACTGTTATGATGTTGATTTGGGGTTAGTAGAGACAAACGCCAAATAACACGTAACAATAAAAAGGGTTTTAATAGGTTGGTAAAAAGGTACAGAAATCGCCTGAGTAGTCAATAACTAGCTCAGACAAGAACTTCTCTGTCTCCCTGTCTCCCTCATGTCAACTTGCGAAGAAGGCTGGCATGCCAAACTGTTACGATGTTGATTTGGGGTTAGTAGAGACAAACGCCAAATAACACGTAACAATAAAAAGGATTTTAATAGGTTGGTAAAAAGGTACAGAAATCGCCTGAGTAGTCAATAACTAGCTCAGCCAAGAACTTCTCTGTCTTCCTGTCTCTCTCATGTCAACTGACATGCCACTATTTAAAGTCTTTGTTCACAGACGCAGACAAGTTCATCTTCAAGAGGGGTGGTAGGTTTCCGACACAACACTTACTATCTTGTAAAATTGTATGGAAACTTTAACACTCACAGGACACACTGTAGGCAAAAATGAACAGAGGAAAATCATTGCATAATTTACCTGCAAACAAACACCTTATAATGTAAATAGTTTCAATGATTTGGCCAATCTTGTTGTTATTGTTGTTGTTGTTGTTGTTGTGTCCCTTCATAATATACCTAAAAATTTCGTGTAATTGGTTGGCAGAAACAGGGTTTAGGAGATATAACAAAAAGAAACAAAATTACTAAACGCTAGAAAAGACAGGAAATTGTGGAGAGCCATGACCGCCCCTGTCCTGAAGAAACATGACACACAGAAGAAGAAGAATACATACCACAACTTATCCTTCACGATGACCTGACACATATTAATGGAACATAAACTATCCTTCAGCACATTTCCCTAAAGAATGGCGATCACTTAGCGAAAGGGCGTAACAATAACCGAGGCACTTAGACGTACAGATATCGTTCCCAGGGATCTTCTATGTGGCTTGTCTCCACAGAACGTTAGTGATCATGGCCCTCCACAATTTCCTATTCTTTGTAGCTCTTAATAAATTTAGTCTTTTTGTTATCTCTCCTAAACCCTATACACACAGTATATATACATCAATGAATATACATACACAATATATATGCATATACATATATACATCACTTTATATACATATAAACAGCATATACATATATACAAAACACTGTATTTACATACACATCGTATAAGCATATATATATATACTTCACTTAATATACAGAAACACAGTATTTTATAAATTTAAACGACATTTTAGTTGATACTCATGTTTGAATAAACGCTCTGTTTATTTATTAAATTAAATAGTACACAACACTGTATTTACATACAGACAACATATGCATACACATATAGTCATTACTTTACATATATTCACACAGTATATACTTATATACACAACACCGTATTAAATTAAACACGTTATATGCATACACACAGTATATATATATATATATATATATATATATATATATATATATATATATGAATATAAATATATATATATATATATATGCACATTGTATATGCATATATATATAGACATTACTGTATATTCTACATACACACTGTATATGCATATACATGTAAAAATCACTTTATATACAGACACAATGTATAAGCATATACATGTAGACATCAAATACATACACATAGTATATATGTACATACACAACACAGTATTTACATACACACACACACTATATATATATATATATATATATATATATATATATATATATGAAGAAATATAGTTTTAAAGTGTGCTACATTTATGGGATAAAGTGCTCAATATCAGAGATAGAGCGTGTGTAAATATAAAAGTGAACATTGAAGTCAACACTTAGAGGCGACAGTCTGTTTCATGCTAGACGCAATCGTCAGGCAACGTATATATACAAAACACTGAATTTAAATACACATCTTATATGCATATATATATATATCCTTCACTTTATATACATACACACAGTATTTTATCAATTTAAACGTTATTTTTAGTTGATACTCATGTTTGAATAAACGCTCCGTTTATTTATGACATTGAATAGTACACATTACTGTATTTACATACACACAACATATGCATACACATATAGCCATTACTTTACATACATTCACACGTCCTGACGATTGCGTATAACATGAAACAGACTGTCGCCTCTAAGTATTGATTTCAATGTTCAATTTTATATATATATATATATATATATATATATATATATATATATATATAAATCTCTGAACTTACATATACATTGTATATGCTTATACATATAGATTTTAATGTATACACATTCATACACAACACTGAATTTATTCACATTGTGTATGCATATACATTATAGGCATCACTGTATGTATGTATGTATATATATATATATATATATATATATATATATATATATATATATATATATATATATATATATTAGTGCATATCTAACATCAATAGCACTACTCGGAATTTCATGCAGTTTAGTGAGCAGTGTTCTTATACCACCTTAGAAATAAATATTGCTTACGTACTTACAAGTATTTGTGCGTGTATGTAATTTTTTTATCCTGTCCATTTGTACATATATATATATATATATATATGTATATATATATATATATATATATATATATATATATATATATATATATATATATATATATATACACTTATGCGAGTATATATATATATATATATATATGCATATATATATATATATATATATATATATATATATATATGTATATATATATATATATATATATATATATATATATATATATATGCACCGAGCTGATTGACCCTCATACGTCGAATACGACGGGAGAGTGCACCATATATATATATATATATATATATATATATATATATATATATATATATATATATATATATGCATATATATATGCATATATATATATATATATATATATATATATATATACTTATGCGAGTATATATATATATATATATATATGCATATATATATATATATGCATATATATATATATATATATATATATATATATATATATATATATATATATATATATATATATACTCGCATAAGAGAGAATCAATAATCTGCAGTGTAACAAGGAGTTCTTAGTAAAGCATTTAGCTCAAACTTTCTATTTATGATATTCAATATGTGTAAATAATGTTCACCACTGTATTAAGTTCATTGACAAGAAGTAGTTTATGTTGAAAAATAAATATTTACTGTGCAAAAAAAATGTTTTTTTTTTCATCTTTAGGCTGCGGACTTATTGATATAAATACGGAGATGTGTGTAAGAAAAAAAACTCGCACGTTAGTTTTAAGGGAAGATATTTTAATTCTTCTCGAGCGAGTAAACATTTTTGTACTACATCTGTTGGATTTCCGTTAGTTGAAAAAAAAAGTCTCCGAAAATATCCCTAAAGCTGTAGTTCGTTATTTAGTTCAAGTTTATGACCTTTACTGCCGAAGAAATATATATTTTGCACTATCATTCTGCTTAATATTAGCTGCGTTTTCATAAACCAAGATAATGTAAAACTAATTGTTTTACAAAAATTAAAACTAAATATATGCTGAAGAATTGGAGAAGGTCGAGAAAGAGGGAATAATAATAATAATAATAATAATAATAATTATTATTATTATTATTATTATTGCAGCTCGAGACCAAAGCCTCGCAACCAGATCCTATGCCTGTCACATAATCAAGGATGTAACTGACCCGAAATGCAGGATCTGCAGAAATTATGATGAAACATTCGACCATATTATTTCAGGATGTCTGAATTGGCAATAAATGAATAGACCCACAGACATAACAAGGTAGAGATATATGTGCACTGGAAGATATGCTAGAAGCCCAAAATCGAAACCACTGAGAGATGGTACGACCACCAACTAGACACAGTTACCCCAAATAATGATGTAGCTATCCTGTGGGACATGCCAATTCCAACTGACAGGGAAATAAAAGCCAAAAGAGCTGATATTATCATAAATGACAAGAAATTCAGGAAGTGTATGCTGATTGACATAGAAGTAACATCTGAGAGAAACACCTCCATAAAAATTATTGGGCAATTGTCCAAATACAAAGACCTGGAGATTGAGATTAACAGGATGTGGGGAATGAAGACTGAGACTGTACCGATAGTAATCGGAGCCCTGGGCCTCGTGAGAAAAGGAATGGACAAGTTTATTAACAGTGTCCCAGGTAACATCAACATACAAGTTGCTTAGAAGATGGCCTTACTAGGAACATCCCATATACTAAAAAAAGTGCTATCAATTAAATGACAGTTCTATGGAGCCTAAGGACCATAGTTTGGACCCGGCTCTACAGGATACAAAGCAGAAAACATAACACATAAACAACAACAACAACAATAATAATAATAATAATAATAATAATAATAATAATAATAATAATAAGAAGAAGAAGAAGAAGAACAATTTAAATACTATTTTTTTTAATAATAGTAAAGAATTTCAAAATTTCTGAAATTATAAGGACCTGTAAATCGTAGTAACAAACATATGGAAACTTAAAACCACGATTATCCCTGTTGGGAAAGGGGCTTTGGGTATGATAAAAAAAGTACCGAAAATCACGTGAGTAAAATCCCTGGACACATCAGCATCTCAAAGCTACATTACTGTCTGCAAAACTGAACATACAGTAGCGAGCATAAAGATCAGAACGATGTTAAGAAAAAGTCTAAATGTTTTTATTTTATTTTAAAGCTTCAAAGAACATTTTATCAATGAAAAATAAGTATATAAAGTTAAATTATATAATTCCAAAATATAAAGCCCAATAAACTTATTTTGATAAAGTTATAAGAATAATTATAGAACATGACTCGAAGAAAGAACTTGTCTGATCATCGACATGTCTGTCTCTATCGAAAGAAACACCTCTCTGAAAATCACAGATAAACCCTACAAATATAAAGACATAGAAATTGATTTTCTCTTACTAAAGTTCACTTAATACCATTCTTGAGAGACACTCAAGGAAGGGGGTCACAGAATGGGGTTGATGATATTAATGTAAGAGGAGGTGGTAGAAAGTTAAGGTTATGAGGATAAGGAAGATAGATAACGCCTGACCCTAGAGCTGAGGAAGTAAGGACTGTAGAGTTCAAGAAATTAAAGAAAAAGAAATTATAAAAATAGAGAGAGAGAGAGAGAGAGAGAGAGAGAGAGAGAGCGAAAAGAAGAAACTGATAGGGAAAGAAATATCGAACTGTTGTGATGCCAGCGAACACTCGTTACCACTTATATAATGCCAACGAATATTCATTGTCATTTTCGTAATGCTCGTTGTAGTAGAGACTTTGTAAATGCAGTTACAACTATAGTACGGCGTTGAAAAATACTGGTGTCAGACGCCTTCGAATAACACTCGCACTAATAGTACTTGCTCGATAATACTCGCTTTTCAGGTAGCCCGTATAGTGATCTGAACAGAAAAATAGTATAGTGGATAGAGTAGAGAATAGCGGTCCGTATAGTAATAGAGGATAGAGTAGAAATGGTGATCCGAATAGTAATAGAGGATAGAATAGAAATGCGCTCAATTAGACAAACGCTACCAACCATATATGCGTTTCCTCTATGGTCACGTGGTCTACTTAATTCAATAATGGGATCGCCCGTGTTTGCTCACTGGCGATCTATGTTCAAACGCAGGTATCGGCAGCGACACTTTATTCCTATATAGCACCATGGAAAGGACGTATGATTGGAATAGTGACTATCGTTCGGGACCCTAACGTACTTGAACTTTAGTTTGAACATTAATCCGAAACAATGCAAATTGATTGGGAGTGATTTAAATACTCTGGATGTGGAATCGTGACAGCTATGGATTGTCTTTAATTTTTTATACAAGACAGAAACCACGCGAAGTACGTTTGCCGCAGTAGAGAGTTTGAGAACGATGATACTCGTACGATGCTCCCTTTCCCAGATTACGATCTGTGTCCGTGGTTTCAACAGGGCGACAGGAATGAGAGTCAAAGTTCGATCAAGATTCGAAACAACGATCACGTCACGCACGTAGAGAAGAAAGTAGCTGGCTGACCTGCTGTCTTCCACCATTTTGTTTTTCTCTCTCTCCTGAAAGAAAGAATGACTACTACATCCCCCACCAAAATAAATCGGCTAATATAAAGAATGAAGGAAGTTGTTCATTACTGAGCTCTTTGATGCAGCGATGGTGTCTTTACTAAGGTATTGCAGTTAGACAATTCAGAGGCGACACGAAATGCAACATTTCTGGCTAGTATCAGAGATAAGTCCTCATTTATTCTTACAGAAGTTGTCAGGGTTTTGAATACTTATTTTTATGGTAGATAGGCAAGTTATTTAGAAGTGTTCTGCAGTACAATCTTCCGCTTTATGCCGCACTATTTTTTTTCTGCAAATAAAAGAACAAAAAATACAGTAGTTATTTTTCTCATATCAATCGTGATGAGGTTGGTTCAAAGTGGTTAAGAGTATTTAGAAAGTGTGTAAGAAATAAACTAGGTCTGTGTATAGCGTTAACTTGCTTCAAACAGCAGAACTACATTTGAATAATTTATTCTAAGGATTAACGGGAAAGGGACAAGCCAAATACGTCAAGCAGAAGTGGTTGACTGACCTGGCAGATGAAAGATGAACTTAATACAGTCTCGTCTCACGATAAATGAATTTCGTGCCTAACACAACTGTCTTTCTTCATCAATAATAAATCCTTTCTTTCAGTTTCTTAAGTCAAAGCTGTCTATTTTCTTCCTGCCATCAATAGAAAAGTATGCATAAGGTGTGCGGATAGGGTTGCAATTGTCATCGCGTGAAGTGGAATTCAATTTCATGTCTAGTCTATTGCATTCACTTTCTCACTACCATTTCTTCACACATATTGTGAATACATATCTTCTAGCAACTATGAGTAAAAGAGCAGAGTAGACTGGGTTCAGTAGTCAGTATAGTCCGAGTTATGAAGCCATCAAGAAGGTAAGAGGATTCAATTCCACAATCATTTCCAAGACGCCATGGCAATTTGATGATAATAAAGAAAAGGAATCTGTGAAGAGCCATGATCGTTGACGTCCTGAAGAGACTAAGATGTCATGGTAATTCGCTGCTAATAAAGAAAAGGAATCTGTGGAGAGCCGTGATCGTTGACGTCCTGAAAAGACTAAGATGTCATGGCAATTCACTGATAATAAAGAAAAGGAATCTGTGGAGAGCCATGATCACCGATGTCCTGAAGAGACTAAGATGTCGTGGTAATTCGCTGATAATAAAGAAAAGGAATCTGTGGAGAGCCATGATCGCTGACGCCCCGAAAAGACTAAGATGTCATGGCAATTCACTGATAATAACGAAAAGGAATCTGTGGAAAGCCATGATCACCGACGTCCTGAAGAGGCAAAGATGTCGTGGTAATTCGCTGATAATAAAGAAAAGGAATCTGTGGAGAGCCATGATCACCGACGTCCTGAAGAGACTAAGATGTCATGGCAATTCGCTGATAATAAAGAAAAGGAATCTGTGAAGAGCCATGATCGTTGACGTCCTGAAGAGACTAATATGTCCTGGTAATTCGCTGATAATAAAGAAAAGGAATCTGTGGAGAGCCATGATCACCGACGTCCTGAAGAGACTAAGATGTCCTGGTAATTCGCTGATAATAAAGAAAAGGAATCTGTGGAGAGCCATGATCACCGACGTCCCGAAGAGACTAAGATGTCGTGGTAATTCGCTGATAATAAAGAAAAGGAATCTGTGGAGAGCCATGATCACCGACGTCCTGGAGAGACTAAGATGTCATGGCAATTCGCTGATAATAAAGAAAAGGAATCTGTGAAGAGCCATGACCGTTGACGTCCTGAAGAGACTAAGATGTCGTGGTAATTCGCTGATAATAAAGAAAAGGAATCTGTGGAGAGCCATGATCACCGACGTCCTGAAGAGACTAAGATGTCATGGCAATTCGCTGATAATAAAGAAAAGGAATCTGTGAAGAGCCATGATCGTTGACGTCCTGAAGAGACTAAGATGTCCTGGTAATTCGCTGATAATAAAGAAAAGGAATCTGTGGAGAGCCATGATCACCGACGTCCTGAAGAGACTAAGATGTCATGGCAATTCGCTGATAATAAAGAAAAGGAATCTGTGAAGAGCCATGATCGTTGACGTCCTGAAGAGACTAAGATGTCGTGGTAATTCGCTGATAATAAAGAAAAGGAATCTGTGGAGAGCCATGATCACCGACGTCCTGAAGAGACTAAGATGTCATGGCAATTCGCTGATAATAAAGAAAAGGAATCTGTGAAGAGCCATGATCGTTGACGTCCTGAAGAGACTAAGATGTCGTGGTAATTCGCTGATAATAAAGAAAAGGAATCTGTGGAGAGCCATGATCACCGACGTCCTGAAGAGACTAAGATGTCATGGCAATTCGCTGATAATAAAGAAAAGGAATCTGTGAAGAGCCATGATCGTTGACATCCTGAAGAGACTAAGATGTCCTGGTAATTCGCTGATAATAAAGAAAAGGAATCTGTGGAGAGCCATGATCACCGACGTCCTGAAGAGACTAAGATGTCGTGGTAATTCGCTGATAATAAAGAAAAGGAATCTGTGGAGAGCCATGATCACCGACGTCCTGAAGAGACTAAGATGTCATGGCAATTCGCTGATAATAAAGAAAAGGAATCTGTGAAGAGCCATGATCGTTGACGTCCTGAAGAGACTAAGATGTCGTGGTAATTCGCTGATAATAAAGGAAAGGAATCTGTGGAGAGCCATGATCACCGACGTCCTGAAGAGACTAAGATGTCCTGGTAATTCGCTGATAATAAAGAAAAGGAATCTGTGAAGAGCCATGATCGTTGACGTCCTGAAGAGACTAAGATGTCGTGGTAATTCGCTGATAATAAAGAAAAGGAATCTGTGGAGAGCCATGATCACCGACGTCTTGAAGTGACTAAGATGTCATGGCAATTCGCTGATAATAAAGAAAAGGAATCTGTGAAGGGCCATGATCGTTGACGTCCTGAAGAGACTAAGATGTCATGGCAATTCGCTGATAATAAAGAAAAGGAATCTGTGAAGAGCCATAATCGTTGACGTCCTGAAGAGACTAAGATGTCCTGGTAATTCGCTGATAATAAAGAAAAGGAATCTGTGGAGAGCCATGATCACCGACGTCCTGAAGAGACTAAGATGTCATGGTAATTCGCTGATAATAAAGAAAAGGAATCTGTGAAGAGCCATGATCGTTGACGCCCTGAAGAGACTAAGATGTCATGGCAATTCGCTGATAATAAAGAAAAGGAATCTGTGAAGAGCCATGATCGTTGACGTCCTGAAAAGACTAAGATGTCATGGCAATTCGCTGATAATAAAGAAAAGGAATCTGTGAAGAGCCATGATCGTTGACGTCCTGAAGAGACTAAGATGTCGTGGTAATTCGCTGATAATAAAGAAAAGGAATCTGTGGAGAGCCATGATCACCGACGTCCTGAAGAGACTAAGATGTCATGGCAATTCGCTGATAATGAAGAAAAGGAATCTGTGAAGAGCCATGATCGTTGACGTCCCGAAGAGACTAAGATGTCGTGGTAATTCGCTGATAATAAAGAAAAGGAATCTGTGGAGAGCCATGATCACCGACGTCCTGAAGAGACTAAGATGTCATGGCAATTCGCTGATAATAAAGAAAAGGAATCTGTGAAGAGCCATGATCGTTGACGTCCTGAAGAGACTAAGATGTCGTGGTAATTCGCTGATAATAAAGAAAAGGAATCTGTGGAGAGCCATGATCACCGACGTCCTGAAGAGACTAAGATGTCATGGCAATTCGCTGATAATAAAGAAAAGGAATCTGTGAAGAGCCATGATCGTTGACGTCCTGAAGAGACTAAGATGTCGTGGTAATTCGCTGATAATAAAGAAAAGGAATCTGTGGAGAGCCATGATCACCGACGTCCTGAAGAGACTAAGATGTCATGGCAATTCGCTGATAATGAAGAAAAGGAATCTGTGAAGAGCCATGATCGTTGACGTCCCGAAGAGACTAAGATGTCGTGGTAATTCGCTGATAATAAAGAAAAGGAATCTGTGGAGAGCCATGATCACCGACGTCCTGAAGAGACTAAGATGTCATGGCAATTCGCTGATAATAAAGAAAAGGAATCTGTGAAGAGCCATGATCGTTGACGTCCTGAAGAGACTAAGATGTCATGGTAATTCGCTGATAATAAAGAAAAGGAATCTGTGAAGAGCCATGATCGTTGACGTCCTGAAGAGACTAAGATGTGGTAATTCGCTGATAATAAAGAAAAGGAATCTGTGGAGAGCCATGATCACCGACGTCCTGAAGAGACTAAGATGTCATGGCAATTCGCTGATAATAAAGAAAAGGAATCTGTGAAGAGCCATGATCGTTGACGTCCTGAAGAGACTAAGATGTCGTGGTAATTCGCTGATAATAAAGAAAAGGAATCTGTGGAGAGCCATGATCACCGACGTCCTGAAGAGACTAATATGTCATGGCAATTCGCTGATAATAAAGAAAAGGAATCTGTGAAGAGCCATGATCGTTGACGTCCTGAAGAGACTAAGATGTCGTGGTAATTCGCTGATAATAAAGAAAAGGAATCTGTGGAGAGCCATGATCACCGACGTCCTGAAGAGACTAAGATGTCATGGCAATTCGCTGATAATAAAGAAAAGGAATCTGTGAAGAGCCATGATCGTTGACGTCCTGAAGAGACTAAGATGTCCTGGTAATTCGCTGATAATAAAGAAAAGGAATCTGTGGAGAGCCATGATTGCCGACGCCCTGAAGAAACCAACGCGCTATCGCAATCCACTTTTCTTTTCATACACAGTAACCCCTTGCGTCTTAGTGACTTTATTGTTTTCCAATCTAAAGGATATGCGGATAGCTTTACGGTTACAGGCGGTGAAAGTGGATTTAACAAGCCAAATTCAAATTCTGGCATCCGCTGTAATGTACTGTTTTTCACTTTTACCCTTGGGAAATGTATGATTCTATTTCTTCTCTCCCATTCCAGAGAGTTCAGTCAACGTTGCTATGGGTTAACCAGCAGCATAGACTGTGCTCTCTCGTGTTCGGCTGAAGAAAAGGAATGTCACCTCGCTGACATCCACTCTAGGAGATTGGTAACTCTGAATTTCAAGCCGAAAGAGATCAATGGGAAATGACTGCATCATCTTTCCCCATAAGACATGGCAATACACAGATAATAAAGAAAAGGAATCTGTGGAGAGCAATGACCGCTGATGACGTCAAGAGACTAAGAGGTTGTGGCAATTCACTGATAACAAAGAAGAAGCATCTATGGAGATGCACGTTCGTCTACGTTATGAAAGGACGTGGCATCAGAAAAATTCTTTTGGAATTACGTAGAATATGTTCTACGTTTTTTCTTTAAAAGTTCCATAGATGCTAATAGGCCGCGTCCAAAGCAATTGATATTGGACTAATTACCTAAATAAATGATATTGGTGATAAAAAACGAGGGGACACGATGTTTTTAAGAAACCGTCATGTTTGCCTATAAGTGGGTGCACGCATAGATTTACTTTCGTGTGCGAAGTTCATTCTCTCACAAATATTCACACAGGCGGCATTATATACTTGAGGCTTGCGTGCAAATATACGCTCGCTTAAGGAGGTTGTCTAGAAAAGATTCAAGTCGGAAATTTCCGTTGAACAAGGTCAAGAATTTAATTACACGCAAATACCCTTGAGAAGGCATGAATCCATCTCTTCTCCCCACCACCCAGCTATGGGCTAAATAGCAGAACCGACTAGGTCCTATAGCCTGGGTTGGCAATCAGTCTACTGTAGAAAAAAACGGCAGCTTACTGCGGGAAAATCTTATGCCTCGTCAGCCAAGAATCGGAAGAGACATGATCGTCCAACAGTGTATCATGATGGCACTTAACCTAGTGAAGATAATAATAATAATAATAATAATAATAATAATACTAATAATAATAATAATAATCAGGTTTTAGCGTGCTAGCCTCTTTCAGGCTGTTGACCACGCTAGATAACGCGCTTTCTCCCAGAATCTGTAACTAAGGTTCGCTCAACATAGTTGCAGTATAAACTACAGTTGGGTTCTGTTGGTGTTGAACAAATACAAATGTGCCTGAGCAAGCGTCTGCAATGGGGATTAGCTAGCCACCCTAGTAGACTGGTATTCTCGGATACGATTGGCTTCGACATTTACATTATTATTATAATTAATATTTCTCTTGATTTCTGTTGTATATTTATTTCCTTTCGGGTTCCAAGTAGAAGTCTAAGGTCAGAAATGGTATCATGACATTTTCCATTGCACATTTGTGTACCTCCCCCCCCCCAAAAAACACATTCTACATAGATAAAACCCTTGGTATGGTGTGATCTGCGCATGTCAGAAGCATTTTTTGTATTTCTTTAAGGCATGGGATACCAAGGATACCTTTCAATGAGTCTATCAGAACCTTTTCCTATAAAATTCAGGACTCCAACCACAATGGAATTATTGATGTCTTGTTATGTCACATTTTTGAGATTCCCAATTCAAGATCCTTGTATTTTGAGAGCTTTTAAGGATCTTCCGTTATTATTATTATTATTATTATTATTATTATTATTATTGTGTGAGAGATCTGCACGCCAAGAATGTGACACAGGCGTACAAGCGTCCTGGGTAAGACGATAAACTACATCCGCGTCCTGGGTAAGACGATAAACTACATCCGCGTCCTGGGTAAGACGATGAACTACATCCAGCAGCAAGGTCTTTGATCAGGAGGTTTTGAAGAGCATGGAACCACCTCTTACTTGATGATGTTCTCAAGTCCACACTGACCCGGGTGGTAGCACCTGTCAGGGTCCTATCTATGGGCAAATAGTTTTATCCCTTAAAAGGGATCAAAACATTATGAAGTATAAATACCAGCGATATATTTTTTGAAAAATATTACCAACAATAAACTTTTGGAAAAAGATATTACCAGCAATAAAAATCTTGTCGACATTAAATAACCCATTGAGGTGTTGATATGCCGTAAAACAAACCAACCCAAACTGGCGTACAAATATGCGATCCCCAATATAGCCATCATGACATCCATGTGCGATACGATGAGAGATTTTGATAAAAACAGCGCATAACCTTTCAGTTCTGTACCCTGACGAAATTTTCCTGTTTCTCACTACTTTGCTTAGCTTTTTAAAGGCATCTTTCGCCATTATAGTGTTCCTTCTGATTTCTGTGCCGCATTTTCCGTCCTCTGCTAAAAAAACTTTTTAGATATTTAAATTTTTATACTTTCGTGATTTGGCACCTCCAAATTACAATTCGCACGTTGTTATCTTCTTTTTGGTCAGTCCTTTGTTTAGTCCTTTTGCCTCGTTTTCCTGTACTCCTTTCTGTACGAGTTCCTATGGGCTCCTTTTTGCATCTGTGTTTTCTATTATTATTATTATGCCATCTGCATATCTTATGTTGCTAAGACCGTGGCCTGCAATTATAATCCTTGTAGAATTTCTAATTCTCTCAAAATTGCTTAATTCTAAAATTAAATAAATCCGGAGAGAATCCACATTCTTGTCTTACGCCACTTCCAATTTTTGTATATTTACTGAATTCATTTTCTATCCGCAGGCAGTTTGAGATTTGGATTATTCTAATAGCCAACCCAGATATATCAAGATTACCCAGCAGTATAATACTGAGTATATAAAGAAGTGTGTGCAAATTTGTGCAATTCATTGTTCATGTGTAAACTGGTATATATCATGAGTATC
Source organism: Acanthosepion esculentum (assembly GCA_964036315.1). Lineage (NCBI taxonomy): Eukaryota > Metazoa > Mollusca > Cephalopoda > Sepiida > Sepiidae > Acanthosepion > Acanthosepion esculentum. The sequence continues at coordinate 29,600,479 of OZ038487.1, forward strand.
TATCTATCTATCTATCTATCTATCTATCTATCTATCTATCTATCTATCTATTCATTTCCAATATATGTATACATTTAATTTATAATTCTTTCTTTCTTTCTTTCTTTCTTTCTTTCTTCCTTTCTTTCTTTATCTATCTATCTATCTATCGCTCTTTCTCTCTCTCTCTCTCTCTCTCTCTCTCTATATATATATATATATATATATATATATATATATGTATAAAACACACACAAACTATTTCTAATTCTAACAGTTGAAATATAATCCTTGATAATGGCTAAATGTATAGGCGAAAGCGCTCGGAAAAGAACATTCGGACAATTTTTATATAATTTATCCTCTGAAAAGAAAAACTTTATTAGATCGCACGAGAAATTATATAAAAAACTAAATAAAAGCACCTTGTCAGTCGTTTTTAATGAAATGTGCTTGAAAGAAGGATTGCTGCCTAAATACACAAATATATATATATATATATATATATATATATATATATATAATTATAATATATTGCACATATAGTGCTAGTGTTAATAAAACAATTATCGATGTAATAGAACAGAGCTATAAGAAATGATTTATATAAATTATTTTTCTGTCCATGGAAATTATTTCTTATCTATATACCTGTTAACCTAAATCATTTCTCTATCTATCTATCTATCTATCTATCTATCTATCTATCTATCTATCTATCTATCTATCTATCTATCTATCTATCTATCTTACCGATTGCCTGACACGTAGCAAAAAGATGAATTTTAATCTAAAACTTTCACAATATAATGTTTGATCCCCACGAATAAGTGCATTGACAAGAACGGAGAATAAAATACAGTTAAGAAGAAATTTAATTGCGACTGAATGTTTCCCGTTTGGGGGGTCATGAGGTACCCGATAATCACCTAAACGTAAAACGGACAATCGCACTTATGTATCAACAAGTTTCTTGTTATATATATTGGCTTAGATAAAACCGTTCGTTTTCCCAGTAATTTTAGTCCTGTTATTCATCAACAATTTTAACAAATCAATCACTGATGATCTCCTTCACTGTTTTCGACTTTTTTGCCAACGTCCCACTAACCTGTCAATGGCCGGGTCTCGACTGGAAGAATTCATTCAACCATGTTTTTCAATCCATGTCGATGATAAACTAATCAGGAGAATCGGTGGATGTAGTAGAATTTCCCAAACGAGATCTTGAATAGCATTTTCGTTCAAATAAGCAAATATCGTAGCTATTCATGTATTTTTTATAGATACAATTATTTAAGTAAATACTCTGTTTATAATAAATAGTATTGATTACATTTACCGGCCTTAATGTCCGAGAAATTTCGTAGAAAATATGTGTCCCCCGACAGCAACTGAACCTACACGTATCTATAAAAATAACGTATAAACAGAAACTATATTAAAATAATTGTCGGACTTAGTCCATTTCATAATAAAACTTGTCATTTGTTTACGTTAAGATACGCTTCGGGCAGATATGATCATTTGAGAAAAATCGTGGGAAATTTGTTTGCTTAAAAAACAGTAACTTGACTTTGCCAAGCAGACGTTTCCTCTGTAGCTAAATGGCAAAGCGCGTCAGGCCAAATAGCGGTTCCGTGTAGGATACAGGTTCGATTCCCTTCGAAGGACACACATTTTCTACAAAATATTTCGGTCATTCACACCGGTAAATGTAATTAATACTGTTTATCATAAACAACATTTACTCAGATAATTGTATCTATAAAAAATAACGTAAAATCAGAATATATATATATGTGATACATATTCGTTAACAAGATTTTACTTATCGGCCTACATTTGATTAAGACTCTCTGTCATTTTCCTCTCTTTATCTTTATCTTTATATATATATATATATATATATATATATATATATATATATATATATATATATATATATATATATATATATATATATATATATATATGGTACAATAATTTTTTTACAAAGAAGAAAGTATGTCTTATTTGGAAAATGGCTATATTAAAAAAGTCGTCAATATATATCTATATCTATACCTATCTCTCTCTCTCTCTCTCTCTCTCTATATATATATATATATATATATATATATATATATATATATAATGTGTCTAGTAAAGCAAATGACCTTTTCACTACCTGATGAAACCATTTATTGGTGGAAACCTAGGTTGCAGAAAGGGTTGGTGTGTTTATTTTAAATATTATATATATATATATATATATATATATATATATATATATGTATATATATATATATATATATATATATATATATAAACACATATATATATATATACACACACACACACATATATATATATATATATATATATATATATATATATGTGTGTGTGTGTGTGTGTGTGTGTGTCTCTCTGTGTGTGTGTGTGTTTAAAAAAATTAGGAGATTTGGGGCCAATCAACCTACCTTGGTTTCAACCTTTCGGTATCCTCAGGCGGTTAAATTTTTATTTTTTTTACATGTGTATTGACCACTTTTTCATACAACTGTTTCCTGGATTAATTCAACCCTGACCAATCACTTATAATTGTATAAAAGAGAGGGGGAGATTTAATGTAACTCGAGGGTAAAAGGAAAGACTATAACCAGGAAGATAATGTAGCGTCTAACTTCGAAGTTGATAATGCACGCATGTCTTGGAAATCAGTCTTTGAACAGTACCCACTGGTGCCAGGACTCAAATATGCAACTACCTCACTCTCACTCTCTCTCTCTGTCTGTCTGTCTGTCTGTCTGTCTGTCTGTCTCTCTCTCTCTCTCTCTCTCTCTCTCTCTATATATATATATATATATATATATATATATATATATATACTCATCTACTGCTATATATTGATAAAGATTAACCTCATATTGTACAAGAGTGCGAAGTGTGAGTGTGGGTTGGAAGATTGTGTCCTGCTTTCAAGTGAGGAAAGTTGAGTCAAATTTGCCTTCAAAATGCCGGCTTTCCAAGAATTCGTGTCAAAGATTAAGCAGTCTTTTCTCTCTTTTATCTTTTCTCAGTGACAAAACGTAATCGCTTGATTGATAAGTGGCTTTCTGAATATATCTGTGAACTCCATATTGCCTTTTCTAAGCTAGTCACTTGATAGAGGCGGAGAGAAGTGAGCTAGGTGGAAAGATGTTTCGGTATCTTCGATATGCCAATCGAGAAGATGACAGGGATTTGCCGCGCTTATTAGAAAAAAAGGTAATATAGGATGCAAAGGTTTTTTTTTTCAAAATTCATTTATCTTGGAATTTTATCAAAAGTAACTGTCTGATCTGGTCACGTCTATATTTGTGCGTCTGTTGAGAAACGATAAACATGAAGCTCGTTGGTTGTGTGTTCGATCCTCGCTGCATGACCCGGTTGAGTCCGTGCACATTATTAAATTAAGCTTAGTAAAGTTTTGTTTATAATCATATCAGCTTATAAGGTGCTTCTGAAATTGTGAGGTTTGTTGTTTTTTTTTTAGAAAATAGAACAAAAATGGCATACCACAGCGTCATATTTGCTGAGAACCGGTACTTCAGATGAGTATGTAAATAAAACAATTCTCTTTAAAATCGTTTTTCTGATTTTATAGCTTTCTCCATTAATTATCTTTCAGTTCTGATGAACATGTTATTATTCCCTTTCGATGACGTTTATTTTTAAACCTTTCAAGCAAGAACGTTCCGAAAAATTATTTTCTTTACACAAATATACATGCACACACACATACATATATATATTTACATGCCCATTTACACCCTACTTCATACATAGCAATATTCAAAACTAGCGCTTGTTTATGTTGGACGCACCCGAGATCTATTGTTCTTTTCAACGTTTTTCAGTCCGACGATAGCTCGAAATATTTGAATTACTTTTGTTTAGTAAACTATTCATGTGCTTAAATTCTATAATTTTTATTTTCTCCTAAAACTTATTTAAAACTAAACCACCCATAAAACCGCTGGGTTTCTTTTAAATGTAGTTTATGATAAAATATGATGTGGTAACATTATTATCAATTTTATTATTAATTACACATTTTAATTTTAATTTAAAGACCGAAGAGAAGGTTTATTGTTCCAATGGGCTTCATAGTTAGTACATTGCGTGAAAATTTGCAGTACCAGCCTTAAAACAGGTGTAGTCATTTTCAAAATAATAACAATGTCTTTTTATTATTATTTAATAAGTAAAAAAATTTTCCGCTCCGAAAACGAATAAAAAGCACCAAAAACCAAAATGCAAATATATCCTGATTTAAAGTAGGAAAATAAATTATTTTGTGATATCAATAGATATATGTCTTACTTCTTTACATTAAAAGAGAAATCCCTTCCATAAAATGTACTTTGGATATAGAATTAATAATTAATACTAAAAATGGCAAAAGAAGGTTTATTGTTTCATTGAGACTCATAGCTAATACATTGCGTGAAGATTTGGCGTAGTAGCTTAAAACAGGGGTGGACTTTTTCAAAATAATAAGTATATTTTTTATTATACATACTTGTTTTTTCCTCGCATTTATTTCAAAATAGGTAACGGCAGCAAATCAGCGTGCATTTACTTATTTAATTACCATCAACTTATGTGACACATATAGTCTCTTCACCTTTCAAGTAATTGTTTATAAAAAGTTCTAATATAGTGTAGTGAATTATATAAATATATGTTGTGTTATGCATATTTGAATTTATTTAATAACGTTGTTATAATGTATTATGAATGTTTAATATTTTTCACATCATAATAATTGGAATGTAATATGCAAATGTTTCTTTATATACGCGGATTGATATAATAATGTAAATTGTTCTATTAAATATTCTATTTAAAATATTGTAAACACAGAAAAACGACCCTAGCTCAAGAACCCTTTGTCTACATTTAATGAAATTTGGCACTACATTCGACAGGGGTTAGAGGTACAACGTGCTACTAAATTGGTTGGAGTAATATACATATCGTTTAAGCTGTAGCTCAGGAACACACACACATACATACATACATACAAGATTGAAGTTTTATTGTTATATAGATAGTATATTCTTATAATATTAAGGAGTTATTAATTTATCTTCCTGTAATAGTGAAGATCATTAAATGGAAATTTAATTCAATTAATTATGGAAAATAATGCATAGTAATTGGGCACCGTTTTGGGCTTCGAATTCACGGGCTTCAGATGACGAATAAAATTTTCATCGTCATTCTTTAGGTCTTAAATTTAAGTTAAACTGCTGTTCATAATCTATTGGCTGTATTTTCTGTGCAAGGACGTTCGAGACGCATTCAGTTGCAAAGGGCGTTGTCGTATGAACATTCCCTGTTTTTCTGTGATGTTCAATAAACGTTCAATATTTTCTCCTCTGCGAGTTGAACGTGGTTTTTCAGATCTTGACAAGTCATGTACAGAGCCTGAAAACGCCCTAACAACCGGCCTATCATTAATTTAGAGGACGGATTTCTGACGTTGAATTCCCGTTGGTATGCCCTCTTCGTCATCACAATTGCATGTTGATTTTCAAAATTAAGTTATACAGTTTTCGTTCATTGTTGAGTTGTGAACTTTTGAAATTCAAGACCAAATTCACAACGGGGGTATTACGACACCCTATATACATATTACAAGGCCTGAAACAGTCTGTCGCAGCTTGACGTTGATTCAGTGACCACTTTTATAGTTACATACGCTCATAAACCAGTATATATATATATATATATATATATATATATATATATATATATATATATATATATATGATGAAAATGTGGAAAGGACAAAGCAAAATCCGAATATGTGAGTTTACTGTTTTTTTATTTTGTTTTTGTTTTTCAAAATAAAAAAAAACAGTAAACTCACATATTCGGATTTTGCTTTGTCTTTTCCACATTTTCATCATACCGTCGGATCTACATCCACACATTTGCTTACATATATATATATATATATATATATATATATATATATATATATATATATATATATATATATATATACTCCCTTCTGCTTACTTGCTTCCCCGATAACTACAATCTTCAAACATTTAAATGCAACGTCAATCGTCATCTTCTTATTGTTGTGTTGAACCTCGTTCATCTTGTATCGTTTACTCAATCGCCCCTATACCCAGTCTTTTCTTTCATTTTCACTCTCTCTAACCACTCGGCCACATTCCCAACTGTAAATAATGTAAATGTAAACTCCTTTTCCCGGAAATTCAGTCAGAAAATTCATATCGTTGCAATACTGAAATTATTTTTATTGTTATAATCATTTTATCCCAAGCAAGGCAACAAAGCCACTAAGACGTAAGGGGGTTAGCATTATTAATGAGAGAGAACAAAAAATTAAAAAAAAAACAGGAATTAAGAAAACAGAGAAGATAATGGTTGACATTACATTTAAATTTTTGAAGATCAAAATTGACTGGAAAGCAAGAAGCCGAAAAAGAGTTCCACCAGCGAGAAGTGCGAGAGAATAAACTATTTAGCATACAACTTCTGGTTGCATCCAGGCATTTCAACTGAAAAATGATGGTAACAAGGAGGATTTAACGAGGTGCTTGGCTTTAATGTTATAGCGTGCACTTTAGTCGTTTGTTCGCCTTTGAAACGAATTTGTTTTTTCATTCTTCGCGAGTATTTCTTCGTTAACATCTCATTGGAAGCATGAATGGTGTGTGATTGAAGAGTCACCAGAAATCCATTAGTTCCAGGGACTGCTGAACGATTCTATTCTTCTGGGACTGTAGGCATTGGTCATTTCAAGAAATCAGCTTTCTGCTGATGTCATTTCTTTTCCATTTATTCACGTGGGTCGGAAACACGACATGCAAATGCATTGAACTTCATTTTTTTCTCCTTTCTGTTCACTTTCTTTTTTCCCCCCTTTTTCTCCGTGTTTCTTCCGTTTTTCGTTAAGCTTTGTTACAATTTAATTTTTTTGTCTTGGCTGAAAACCCACAAAGTAAGGTTTTATCTTGAGAACATATCTAGTTTTTTCTTTTATGTTTTTCTCAGTATCTCTTATTCATATGCTTCCGTAATGGAGGAAGAAATCTAAATCACATAGATATTTATATCGGTAATTGGAAAGGCAAGTTCATTTGTCTGACTTGAAGCCTTTTATAAACCCAACGCTACTAAATTCAGAGTTCCGCTGATTCTTATTTTTGTGTCTATTTTTAAAATTAAGCAGAGTTAATTTCGCTACTAATAAAAGATTGATTCATTCATTCATTTTCTACGGCTTATCAACCCTTTGCAGGTTATTTAAAGCCAGAAATATTTTTAGATTGTCAGAACTTTTTTTGAGATAATAATGATTTAGCGATACAAGTATTACTAATTAACCCATAGCTGGGAGGAGAAGAGAAGAGGTGGATCCATACATTTCCAAAGGGTATTTGCGCCTAAGTGAATATATCGAACTCAACGGGAATTGGAACTCGGCTCTCCGATTAAAAATTCCGAGCTATTATGCATTACACCAACCGCACATCCAACTTTACAAAACCTGGTATTCCCAAGCGGTCACCTATCGAGGTATGACCAGGTTCTAAGTTGCTTAACTTCAGTGGCCGTACCTGAACCGATGTTTCAACGTGATGTGACCGTAAGCCTACTAATAAAAGAAATTCAGTTCAAGATTCAGTAGTCGTGGGCTATTAAATGTAACCCAATTTGGCAACCCTGTTTTTAAATCATTATTTGACTAAGCGACAATTGGATATTAAATTGGGAATCAGTTTTGCCTCATAAACATATTCTCCATTTTTTGCTCTGCTAGATTACATCTATTTCTCTACTCTAGAAAACAAATGTGTAGGAAGGATTGTGGGATACTTTTGAAAGCCCATCGATACTAAATGGGAGACAACGTTTTAAATACGTTGGGATAACTTGTGTTAATAATGAGAAATCAGTTGCACCTAAGTGTTTATGCCGACAACACAACTTTACTCCTGTCTTAGTAGCAGGCCCGACGGGTTCGATAAAGTAAAACTAGAAACTGCTCTATCACTATAGAAAATCTTTTCTGTCTGTCAGCAGCTTGGCTGATGCTAAACTCCAGGAGAGCAACTCTTTGTGCTTTCTTGGGTTCATGTTTTCAACTGGCGTGTAGTGGAATGATTATATTGAAGCAGTTGTTACGTCTACTGATTCTCTCATCAGAATCCATCTTGCACGTTTATAAATCTACCATTCCTCTGTGCTTTAAATATTGCAGCCATGTCTCTTGCTATATATTTCGAGATTCTCGACAAAATCCAAAGAAGATCCTTCAGTCATCTTCCCTTCGTGTGACATGGCTTCCTTCTGTCTTTTCTACAAATATTTCCATGACAATTGTTCTGATGAGCTTCCCTCAGAGACTCGACTGCATGGATTTAAGCGTACAACTAGATTGGCAATTAGGTCTCATAGTTCTAATGTTGAAATAGCTAGATTGGACCGTATGTTGAATTTTAATAGTTTCTTTTCTCGTACTTCTCGCCTATGGGACTCTTTTCCGGTTTCTTATTCTCTTGCCACCTCCCAATTTTTTCTTTAGGCATTTCACCCCAACCAACGCGGGAGTGCCACTAGCACGCAAGGGGGTACAGAGGGTACAGAAGAGTAAAGAAGTGTATTTGGGGAGAGGATGAATGTATCAGATGTTGATTGACAATACGACTTGAGTATTTGAAGATTATAGTTATCAGGGAAGCAAGTAAGAGGAAGGGAATTTCACAGACGGGAAGTGCGAGAGAAGAAGCTGTTTGAGTAGAAGAGACGGTTACATTTAGCCGCTTCGACAGTGAAAGGGTGGGACCGAGATGCCAACCCAGTAGCTCACTTAAATTTATGCTGTCTGGCAACCAGAGAAAGCAACTTGTCGGAACAGCTGCCGTGAAAATACTTATAGAATCGTCAGAAATTTAAATGCAACATCAATCCTCATCGTCTGTCGTCCTTTGTTGTCTTCTCCTCACTGAAATTTTCTCGTTCTCTTTCACTCCCAGTAACCCCTTGCGTCTTAGTGGCATTATCGCTTTCTTTGAGGTAAGATGATTTTTAAAAATCCATTTCCCAATTTAATAATGTTAGATTTTCAAATGTAACTCGATTCACTATCTTTAGTCCGGTTTGGTCGTCCTGTTTATAGATCAGCAATATTTGACTAACAGACAACTGGATATTAAATTGGAAACCAGATTTTTGCTTTTAACAGTTTATCATCATATACCCTACTCCATGCCAGAGGATATTAAAGACATTTCTCAACCTTAGAAAACGTTGTGGGCTACTTTTGAAAATCTATCTAATGTTGAATTTCGCTTCTTGCGACTTTTGGGAGTGAAGTTTAAAATAAACTGAACAAACTTGAGCTGATAATTAGAAGTAATTCAATTCAATATTTTATAACATTAAGGCTTTCAATTCACTGGGAAAAGCGTAGAACGGTACTGCCAGAAGATTCAGAAACACAAGTTGGAAGGCCGAATTGGATTTCTACGTGTAAAAGACAGAAACAATCAAATTTGGATTCAAGATATAATTACCTTGAAATGAACAAATTATTCCAGAGAACCCCATTCCAAATCTTATTGGGCAAAGTCAATCACCAAACATCATTTCTAAAATGGGAGGATTATTACTGACTCTGAAGCAGTAAATAGAATGGCCGGGGTGGGAGTAACGGTTTTCAGTGCAGGAATTTGAATAATCGAGCCGAGTTCAATTTCTAACCCAGTCTGTTACGTTCACGTTGCATTATTGGGCTTTATAAAAACATTAGTCCTTTTCTTCTCAACATTTTCAGTTTGGACTTCTTTAAGATTAAAAAGAATTAAGTTATGTTGACTTCCTTTTTATAAGAGCTGAAGTAACTGGGGAATTTGTAACCAGGTTTCTAAACATTTTCCGGCGGTCCTTAAAAGGGAAAGTTTTATGGTTCCTATTTAGGAGAGGATAGGCTGGTTTTAGCTGATCTATTTCTCTCAGAAATCATCCTGATATCACATCAGCAAATGTTGTTTCCTGTAGCATCTGATAAGGAAATATAGAAATTATGAAGGTGTATCAAAAGTAGTTTCATTTATTATTCACAAATATTAACGCCATTGTTTATTTCGTTTACAGTTTTAATATTTGTAATACCATCATATCATATCATATATATATATATATATATATATATATATATATATATATATATATATATATATATATATATATATATATATATATATATATATATGAAATCGTTCTCAATACTATTCAGCTGTAACTTTCTTTACAAAAAAGCTGAAAAGTACAATAGTTTTCGGGGACGCTATGAAAAGCAGACGCCCATTTTGAAAAAATCAGTAAGCGGGAAACAGCGCGGTAAATCTATATATATAAAGTTGTAGCCTCTGTCTGTTGTTTGTTATCGAACTCCTCCTAGGATTTGGGAGATAGACCCACATTAACATATATATTCTGAAAATATATTACCCAGAGTACTTGGATAAGTATATTTCATTTTGATCAAAGAGGTTCTCCTGGGAGGCGGGGACACAAACCTCAACCCACTGATTTTTTTCCCTTTGATTTAAATTAAATTTACATTTGAACGAAGCAATGACTCCTATCCAAAGATATAGAAGGATAAAGAAGTTGGCTGTCACATCGGGAAGATCATTGAGTAATAGTGAAATGCATCATTTTTCTCCACAAATTATAACAATGATTTTAAAATCTTACAAAAAATGTGTGACGCTCAGCTAGTGGGTAAATAAAATAAAACGTATTATATATATATATATATATATATATATATATATATATATATATATATATATATATATATATATATATAGTAAAGGTAAAATAAATTCTGTGGATGTAAAATCCAAGTGGGTCCTATTAATATAAAAATATTAAAATTGATCCACAAAAAGTGAGCTCGTTGTATTTTATTTTACAGGGCAATACGATGAATAATAAAAACATCTTTTTACCTCATGTGGGGAATAGACTATTTCTGCAGACAACACAAGTGGTCGTCTGTCTTTTCAGTATATATATATATATATATATATATATATATATATATATATATATATATATATATATATATATATAAAAATAAATGACAATAAGATAACAGTAACTGCTGACGCGTTTCGTCCGATGCGGACTTTTTCAAAGCAAGAAACGAAATGAATTTAATTAAACAAAGAAAATTAATAACAACAAAAAACAGAGTGTTCTTAGCAACTGGAATGTAGGAAACGCTATTTTCATATTGCTAACTGAAAATGACGTCAGTTAATGTCACGCGTGGAGAATATTTCATTAATCTGTGTTGATGGATTCAACCATTTTCTTTTGATTTTAATATGTTTTTGTGTACATTTGTTTGTTTGAGCAGTAATTTTGTTAGAAAAGGTGAAATAGGGAAAAAAGCCTGGGCGTAGATTAATATTTGGGTATTGTTCGATGGCGGCACTCACTAGAATTTTCCTTCTGAGTTAGTTATTTTCTTTTTTTATAAGTATAGAATTTTTAAAATCAAAATTATGGTTGAATTTATTCCTATGTATTACTAAGGCATTATTTAAGTTGTTTATTCTAAGGTCACTTTTGTGTTCATTGATACGTTTTTATATATATATATAATTCTGCCTTATCTTGATACCATAAAATCAATCTTTCATTTCCATCTCCTCTAACTTTTTCTTTCCTTTTATTATGTTATCATTATTATAAATTATAAAATTTTCCTCTACTTAGAATATTCCTGGAGTTCTCTTTCCGTTAATCCTTTTATGTCTGTGTTACTATATATATATATATATATATCGTCATCCACAGACAGACTGTTTCGTTGTATCACAGCTCATCAGTGTGTCTAGATTGCGTCAGTTGCTAGATCCGATTGCTTCTGGGATCGAAACACAATTAATTTGGCATCAGTCGGAGATTTTATCCCTGAGCTATCAGCGCCCGGTAGAGAGGAAGGCGAATTTTTACGTACCTATTCTTTCAATAAACACGCAAATGACCGAGAGTGTTCAATTCATGGACAAGCTTTGCAGTATTAGCAGTAGTAGTCATGGTTTACAAATTCGCGCTTTCTCTTCAGAGTGCTCGACCGCAATAAAATTTTCCGGGGGCGTGTATATATATATATATATATATATATATATATATATATATATAAATGTTAAAAAGAAGAGAGGTACCGCAAACTTTTTGGGTTGTAATGTGGATTTAAAAAAAAATATATTATTCTTTATTTTTCATAATAATTTCATAAAATTATGAAAAATAAAGAATAATATTTTTTTTTTTAAAATCCAATTTACAACCCAAAAAGTTTGCGGTACCGCTCTTCTTTTTAATATACACACTTTTCTCTCGTTGGAACCATTATAACCTCTTCATTATATATATATATATATATATATATGTATATATATATATATATATATATATATATATATATATATATATATATATTGTTGTGCACACAAGTAATTTAATTTCATTTTGCATGTCTAAGTCAATGTTATATCGGCGTTCTCAAATGTGTAAAGCTCAGCGTACGACATCCACGTGTGTGTCTTTGATCATCGGCGTATGCTTTTGAGCACGCCCTTTAAATATGTAAAGGAATCTTGCGCGTGTGTTTGTGTACGTGTGCTTGTGCAGCCGTTTATGCATCTGCAAGTAAATATCACTGTCTTGAACTCCACTGTTTACGAATACGAAGGTGGCGGGGGGTGATCACACGCCTCTGTATCAATTATTTCTTCGCCATTTCTCGCAGCTGGGGTTATTTTCGCTTCTCCGCTTTTTATTTCTTTCTTGCTTTCATTTCGGGTCGAATTTCCATTCACGATTTACAGACGCACATCATAGTCAATTGCACGGGTATATTTCAATAATGCAATCTTCTGTTTACTTGGTTTATTCCTTAGCGCTGGAGAAAGAAAGTCGAAAACAGAAAGAGAAAAATTATCGTCTGGTGTCAAAGGTCAACTACCAAATATTAAGTAAAATATTTTGGTATTTAACGCCAAATTCAGAGAAAGATAACACTAACATTTTTTAGCCGGTATCTACCAGACTTTATACTTTTATACATACTTAGCCGAAGGTTACTCCGTTACATGTGCATCTACCTTTGCGTTATCGCTACAGAAAGTGAAATTTCCGTGTCGAGTTCTAATTTCATCAGTTTATATTCGTTTTCACACCATTACTCTTGGCAAAGCATGAGTCCGTATCTACACACCAGCCAGTGGTTAATAGCAGGACAGACTGTGTTCTTTAACTTGGTTAGCAAACGTCGGAGTTATAACTCTGAGTAAATAATCATAACACCCCCCTAACAATTATAGATACAAAAATACTCGTAAAAATGACAACCAGCAAGACGTGGAAACAAGTAAACGATTATTATTTATTATCTGATTTTTATTTGGTGTTAAAGACACGAGAGAAAGTATTACTAAGTAAGATTTGAGTTTGGGGTCAAATGTAGATCGAATATGAATCGGAATACGACAAAAGGATAAAATAAAGAATAAGTATTAATATAAGAGTATTGATAATGTTATTTTTATATGTACAGAAAAATTACTTAGTTGTATTTGTTCATACAATTTTTTGTTCTTATTCCTCCGACATCGAAGTTTCTTGGAAGTATTCAAATAACAGGCCCCTTGAAAAATGTGCACTTCCAAGAAACTTTGAAGTTGGGGAAATAGCAAGATATTGATATGAACAATTACAATTAAGTAATTTTTCTGTATATATAAAAATAATCTCTATCTATCTATCTATCTATCTATCTATCTATATATGTTTGTGTGTGTCAATTTAACGGACTTAACGGACTTTGCATAAGTCTTTCTCGTTTTGTCTTTTATAGATGTGTGTAATGAGTGTCCAGATAATTTAATCAGAAAATACAAGACGTGTCTGGGGTTTTCTTACCTCGAATCTTTGTTGAATGAATGTTACTATTATGACCTGAAAAAAGAAAAGGAGACGAAATTTCCGTTGACGCACGTTTTGACGACTTGTCGGTGAACTGCTTGTCTGGTAGAAAGCATGTCACGTGTTTCTGCGGGTAGAGAAGAAAAGTGGGGTCATTTCTCATTGGTTTAGAATGAGTGAATTGGTGATAATTATAATTGTTATAATTATTTTATTATAATTATTATTTTGGCACTAATTAATTTTTATTCATTTATTTTTTATGAGGTTAAATTCTGATATAACAGAATTCCGACATTAACGAACGAAGATTATTTCCGTTAAATTAAGTCCGTAAAGTCCGTTAAATTGACACACACACACACACACACACACACACACACACACACACACACATATATAGATAGATAGATTATTTTTATATATACAAAAAAAATTACTTAATTGTAATTGTTCATATCAATGTCTTTCTATTTCCCCGACTTCAAAGTTTCTTGGAAGTGTACATTTTTCAAGGGAAGGGGCCTGTTATTTGAATACTTCCAAGAAACTTCGATGTCGGAGGAATAAGAACAAAAAATTGATATGAACAAATACAACTAAGTATTTTTTCTGTACATATAAAAATAACATTATCAATACTCTTATATTAATATTTAATATTTTTAATATTGAGCACTATATGAAAATACCTGCTCTACTTTTGAAGATTTATATTCTTAAATTTTAAATTTTACACACACACACACACACACACACATATATATATATATATACATATATATTGCGTATATTTTGGCAGCATGTTTTCATTAAGTCATGTCTAATTAAATAATTTAGGCATGTTTTGTCTACATATTTTTAATAAGCTCCTCACGTAATTAGCGAAAGGTTTCTTAGTATCATTCTTAAAGTAAGGAAGAAAATTACCATGTTGATGTATATTCATTTTATGTCGAGTACTTCGACAATTGCACAATGTCATCATCAGTGTCTTGTTGTTTCTAAGACAAAATTGTTGTGTTCGTCTGAAAATTAAATGTTTTACATGTGAAGTGAAAAACACGAAGGTTAGGTACTGTACAAATATTAAAAAAACAACAACTATTAGTTAAAACATAGATATTTTAAACTAGCTACTGTAAATTTTTAAAACATTTGTACCATATTCATAATTAATTTTAATTTTATTAAGGGTTGGGTTCAATTTTTAATATACACAGCTTCATGAATTTTTAGTTTATGTTAATTATTTTCTTGAAAGAGTATAGTCGTATTTTCAACAAGAATTTTCCTGAATTGCGAATGTGGACAGGCATGCTGCTGTAAATATTGAGAGATAGTAGATGCATCGTTTAAATGAAAATTCAACATATATATATATATATATATATATATATATATATATATATGTGTGTGTGTGTGTGTGTGTGTGTGTGTGTGTGTGTGTGTGTGTGTGTTTGTATTTGCGTATATTGTCTACAAACACCATAATGCCATGTTTGCATACGTATGTACTTTCATTTTAGGCGGCGGCATTCACGCATTTCAAAGATTTATCGAAGTGATATTCCTTTGGCGCTAAAATCGTCGTCTCCGGTGCGTGCCTATGCGCGCATTTGCCTTTGCAAGTCAGGCAATAAGCGTTTCCTATTTGCGGAAAGCGAGCGTCTTCGACAAATAGAAGATTAACGTTGTCAAGAGATGAAGAAAAAAATAAATAAATACATAAATATCATTGAAGAAGACAAAATCCGGAGCAATTTTAGGAAAATCAGAAATTAAGAATTTATCAAAATGAGAAGTGTTTCATATTTTATCTCTTTTTCTCGAGTTTGCTTCTTTCTGTTCCACAGATAAAGCTTTATCGTAAAATATAGCTTATTATTACAAAATAAAAAAGAACGACTGCTGAACAACTACAAGGGTGATAACTATGGAAAATATAGTCTCATAAAAATATTTGGAGGTGAAATGATTTGATTTGTTTGTTTAACGGCATATCGACTCCTTATGGGTCATTTAAAACCGAAATTTAATTTTCTTTGGAGTTTTAAAGTAGTACATTGTAGATCATATTCAGCTGTTCTGCATATACATGTTGGTGTGGATATTATTACTAGAGGTAGTGATATGGGCTTTTTATTTTGTTTTGTTGAAGTTGTATTTTGGAATACAATTTGATTTCTTTAAGAAAATTGTAGGATATTATATGGATTAATATCATGAAAGAGTTCTTTCATGTTAATACCCATGTTTTACTTTCATTCTTGGTAATCCTTCACGGTATGCGGTATTTAAAAACCTGAATAAGTAATTAAATTAATAAATAATACTTACGGCATTTGGGGAATGCAGTGAACTTTTGTCAGTATGAATTCTGAAACACAAGTTTATTTTTAAACTAGTTTCTCTCAAGTTTAATAACGTTTTGATCTTTGTTTAATTCATTTTCCCCATTACACACCTGTATCTGTGCTAATTGAATTTTGGTTCAAGAAGGCATCTATGAAGCAAGTGAGAAACGTCTAGCTGAAGCAATGAAAAATGAGTTAGTTGTTGGAAATGAACTTGATAAAAGAATCAATATATGAACCCCTTATTAATTCACAGGCTGTAAATAAGGTAAGTATTTTAGTTCTAGATAATGCATGATTTTATTACAATTCTTTGTTTTTTTTTTAAATCAACTCCCGATTGGTTATTCAATGCTGAAATTTAATTTTCTTGGAAGCTTGGTTATTTTTTTTTCCAAAAATGTATTGCTGGTACTTTTTTTAAAAACTATTGCTGGTACTTTTTTATTATGAAAATGTATTTTTTATAATTCGATAGTGTTTTGACACTAGTTTTTTTTGTGGGGGGTCATTATTTGTCAATAGTGGGATCCTAACAGGTTTCTCTACCCGGATCAGGGTGGACCTGGGAACAACACCAATTAGCAGGGGCTTCCACGCTCCTTAAAACCTCTCGGTCAGAAGCCCTGCTGCCGGATATAGTTTATCGTCATATCCAGGACTTTGAAGGTGAAATCTTTAACTTTCCATTACTACTATGGTTATAGCAACGTTAACAATAATATTAGCCGTTTCCCTATAAGGAAACATTTCGCGTTCATTGACCATAACACCGGTACTGTTTTCGGCTGAAATGTATATAATCTTTCTCTTAAAACACCCTTGTTTTTAGTAAAAACAGGTTCTCATGTCCAGTAGCTGTTACCGCTCTTTCCAGTATTGACAGCTTTTTCCTTCCGACCACTCTGTTTAATGTGGCGTGATATGTTAACATCTTGTTTAGGTGTTTATTTTCTCTTCGAGTAACATTTGCTATCCATTTTAGTTGTTACTGCTATTGGTAGTCATCAAGTGACGTGGTTTCTTTTATTTGCTACAGTTCTTTGTTTGTGATTCTGTAGCGCCAGTCTGCAAGGTTCAAAACAGAATGATCCTAAGGATTTACTCGCTCAAAGCTTTTTCCCAATTGACTTAGGAAGCAGTTTTATGCTGATGACAGTTTAGATATTTCTGAACGCGTTTGGCGCCATGCATGAGTAGGCAGTTAAAAACACCACAAAATGATTGTCCTTAATATTTAGCAAGTGGCAAATAAAATTTTCATGATTAATCCAGTAGCTTTCTGAAGACATTTGTCAATTAACGACAACGAATTTCTGGTTTTAGACAATGATTTTTGTGTAACGCAATTTGTTCACTGTAAATGAAATTTATTTTTGCAACGTCAAAAATTTGTTAAGCATCTTACTTTGCATGGCCTCCTTTCGAACCAACAATATGGCTTCCGTTTCGCAAGGTCTACCGCCGACGTCTTAACGGACATCACTGAATTTATCTGACAAGCTTTAGACAAGAATGGCGAAGACTCGGGCTGTGGCACTAGACATCTTAAAGACGTTCGACAGGGTTTGACATGCCGGTCTTCTCTGCAAACTCAAGGTCTACGGTGTCACGGGACGAATATTCGGCTCAATCCAATCGTTCTAAACAAATCATATAATGAAAAACCTGTTGTTTCATATCAACACCTTCCTTATCTCCATCAATGACGTCCCCGATGTCATCAGTTCCCAACTAAGTATGCTACAACCATTTGCTCTTGGCTTAGTATCAAGTCTAACAGACTCAACAATGTAGAAATTTACTTGATCCCCCCCACTGAGTCAGGTTGTGACACAAGGCCATTTTTTTAACGTATCCAAAAGAAAAATATTTTCATTTAAGCATCTCAGAGAACAATTTCTCTCGTCAGAATCCATCTTTAGCATTTATAAATCTGTCATTCGTCCATGCATTACATACTGCTGCCATATCCGGTCTGGTGATCCTGCTGCATATCTCAAGATTGTTAACTAAATTCAAAGAAGAGGCTGTAATTAATCGACGCTAACCTGGCATCTCGACTTCAGTCACTTTCTCACCGACGTGATGAGCTTTTATCCCTGGTGCCTTGCCTATATGAATTTAAACGTTCTACTAGATTGGCAACTAGGTTTCGCCGTTTTACTGTTTAATTAACTAGATGCGACCGCCAGATCTATTCCAACAGTTTCTTTTCTCGTACTTATCGCATGTGGAACTCCGTTCCGATTTCTTGCTACCCTGCTAACTACAATCTTCAAAAATTTAAATGCAACATCAATCGCCATATTCTCTCATCGTGAGTCCTATTCTTTTATTGATCTTTCCTCAGTAAGCCTTTCTCATTTTGTTTCACTCCTTGTAACCGTCTGAGTCCTTGACCTTGTACTGAGTGAGCAATATTGAAAAGAATATCGCAAGAGAACTTAAATTCTTTAGCTACACAGTATATATTAGACTTTTGTACATTATTTTTGACAGAAAGAATACAGAGAAATATCTTTGTTCTGTTCTTAAAATGACCTTTTTAATATTTTATTTGTTAGTGAGACAAAGAAAATTATATTAACCCAAATCTTACAAGATTTTTAACAGTAAAAAGATGCATGAAATATTTATTCTAAAATGATCAAATTCTTATTTTATTTTGTTCCTTATCTACATAGCTAAACATAATGCAACTCGAATCCCGCAGGTACATCATTCTTTAAAAGAGAACAAAAAAATAAATGCTGAGAAGGCTTGGCACTTAAAATGGCGATAATTTTTGCTTTATTCTACTCTTTAGCTACACAATGGAAAGAAAACCTTAGAGGTTTCTTTCTTTTCATTGTGTACCTTTTCTTACGGTGTACTTCTTCTTATTGTGTATATATATATATATATAATATATACATTTGACTCCCACAGGCACATAATTTTTAACAGAATCAAAGATAGAGAAAATATTTTACTTTTAAAATAATTTTATTTCAGCGTTATTTTGCTTTTTTGTTGTACTGTTTAGTAAAAATTAGCCGCTAACTCTGAGAGCATCTTACTTTAACCCCCCAAAAAAAGAAGAAAAAAAAACTTTTATATATATATATATATATATATATATATATATATATATATATATATATATATATATGATGATGAATTGGGATGCATAGTATTTTTTTAAGTAAACGTTAGTATAATTTATTGCAATGCGAATTAAAGGAGAGACGAGACGTCATTTCGAAGTTCCAAGAAATTAACGGATTCCAAGCCTACCTGAAAAACCGTAAATATTGCTTTATTTATGTAAATGTATAATAACTCTAATTTGTGTATATGAGATTCAGATGATAATATATATTCGTGTGTATGTGTGTACCTGTATGTGTATGTGTATGTGTATGTCTAGTAGACATTATGTTTGGCGGATTTTCGCATGTTGATTTGGGAACGTGCACACTGTTTTACATAAACATACGTTAGATTTTTTAAGGATGGATTCAATAAAGGTTGATAACATAATGTTTTTGATGTGGATTTATAGTTGCTAAAATATTTATCAGTACTCACTTTAGGTACTTTTGGCGTGAAGAATTATGTTCTTTTTTAAATTAGGGTGGCATTTATAAAATCAAAAATAGGGCCAGTTTCGTTTCTGTGTATTATGAGCAAGTTTAAATGGTTGTCCAAACGTAAATCCCTTTTATGTTCGTAAATAAGGACTGTTTGATTTCGAAATGTTTCGCCTATATAATTGCTTTTACATTGTAAGAAATTTATTTCAATAGTACCGGCATCTGAATTGGTATTGGATCTATTATTCTACCTAATTATATCTCCGAATTTCTTGAATGTTGAGATAAAGATCCTAGTATTAAGCATAACTAATGTATTTATAAATTTTATTGAAAGACATCTGTTCATATTTAAGTTCATTATATATTGAAGGTGATTCGCACCTATCTATCTATCTATCTATCTATCTATCTATCTATCTATCTGTTGTGGCCTGGTTAAGGCCAGAAATAAAGACACAAGAGAGGAATTGAATTAAACAAATATATTAACAGAAATAGTAATACAAACATATAAAAACGAGAGTGTTACAGCAAGAATGTTCGGTCCGACTGTCAGAACTGACTGCTGGAAACTTCCTTCTCCAAAAGCCAGTACCTGTTCCTATTTATAGCTGGGGGAGTCCATGCGTGCGTGGGTAAATTACCATAACACTATCTATCTATCTATCTATCTATCTATCTATCTATCTATCTATCTATTTTTATATCTATCTTATATATGAAGTCTCTTCATATATAAGTCTATTATAAATAAGTCTATTCCTAAGTTTATTAAACCAATTCTCGTACAAATAAAATAAATTTATTAAAATCTGTGTAATTCATATTTGCTTAAGTCTGTTCATATGTGAGTCTGTTTCTATCTAAACCTATTCGTACATAAGCCTATTCGTATATGTCTATTTTTAAGTTTCTTCATATCTATCTGCTCAATATCTACCTTACTCTATTCAAATCTATCTAATCTAAATCTATTCATATATAAGTCTATTCATAACTATCTTTGTTATTATCTATCTATCTATCTATCTATCTATCTATCTATCTATCTATCTATCTATCTATCTAAATCTGTTCATATCTATCTAAATTGGTTCATCTATCTATCTATCTATCTATCTATCTATCTATCTATCTATCTATCTATCTATCTATCTATCTATCTATCTATCTAAGCATGTTCATATCTAAGTAAGTATATTCATATTGAAGTCTATTAATATCTCAGTCTTTTCATATCTGCCTATTTAAACGGCACAAAATAAAGAAGAATCTTGCCGTAGTTGTAAGGCCTTTCACACTGGCTTGCTATACATTTCTCTACAGCGAGGCAATGGTGGACTGCCCGTTGACCAGATTACACCCTTTTAGCAAGCTTATACATCGCACACCCCTAGTGGATTGTAGCACTTGTATAGTAATACATTTCGCACTCCTTAATTCCTTATACAAAATTCTGTATATTTATTTGTAAGCCTATATACATCTTTAGCGTATGAGGAGTTTCATGCCTCAGTTTTCAAGTAATGCAAGAGTGGGGCCACATCGTGAACACCCTATGGGGCTCAGCTGTGTCAGTAAATCATTCTTTTGTTAATTTGGGCCCTTTCCTTCGGCGTAAGTCGTTTCTCGGCCATCTTGAACTGCCTTACTTTATTCTTCCTTCCGTGTTCAGCGAAACGACGTGGATCGCTGTCACTTTTGTTGTTGCAATCGGAAATGTATCCACGTAGAATTTTTCATAATCCACGACTCAAAGGTTCCTGTAGCGTCGTCTTTTTCTATCTTCGAGGCTCGGTAATCCGGTCAGGGACGATCACGACTCAATTTATATTTCAGTAACTTTGAGCGTTTGAGTTGTGAAGAAGATATTAATATTGTAAATGTTATTCGCTAATTTATCCTAATTAGCAAGTGCGCCAATTACCATATGTCTATACGTCGATAACCAAATGCGCCCTTAACGAGAAGCGAAGATTATTATTTTAAAATTTAATCAAGTAAAAAAAGAAAAGATATATAAGCAAATAATTATTGGGATAATTTTTCTTTTTCTCATTTCTTTTCCTTTTTCCTCTTTTGTACCCTTTTTTTCTTCCTCCCCCCTTTTTTTTCGTTTTCTTTCATTTTTGCGCTGTTTCAGCTAGTACAGCACCAGGAAAATCTTTTAACAGATGCAAGGGGAAATAAATAAAATAAAATAAAAGTTCTGCAACTGATGATTAAGACAGTTTTTCTCTTTCCCAATTTTCTTCCTCTTTTTCAGTTTTGGGTATGACGAGAAACTACATCTGTCAGCGAGTCTTCTGATCAGGACATTGAAGGTTTTGAAGAGCGTGGAATCACCTTTTAATTGTTGTTCTTCCTATGTCAACTCTGACCCGATCTGGTAGCACCTGTTAGAGTTCCAGCTATGGGCAAATAGTGAACCGCAAAATAAAAAAAAACAATATGAAAGTATAAGAATACATTTTTTTATATAAAGGTTACCAACAATACTTATTTATGAGCAGCAACACATTTTATAGTAGGAATAACAACGATACATTTTATAGCAAGATGACTAACAATATATTTTATAGTAGGATTACCAACGATACATTTTAAAGCAAGATGACTAACAATACATTTTATAGTAGGATTAATAACGATACATTTTATAGCAAGATGACTAACAATACATTTTATAGTAGGATAAACAACGATATATTGCATAGCAAGATGTGACTAACAATACACTTTATAGTAGGATTAACAACGATACATTTTATAGCAAGATGTGACTAACAATACATTTTATAGGAGGATTAACAACGATACATTTTATAGCAAGATGACTAACAATACATTTTATAGTAGGATTAATAACGATACATTTTATAGCAAGATGACTAACAATACATTTTATAGTAGGATAAACAACGATACATTTTATAGCAAGATGTGATAACAATACATTTTATAGTAGGATTAACAACGATACATTTTATAGCAAGATGATTAACAATACATTTTATAGTAGGATTAACATCGATACATTTTATAGCAAGATGACTAACAATACATTTTATAGTAGGATTAATAACGATACATTTTATAGCAAGATGACTAACAATACATTTTATAGTAGGATTAACAACGATACATTTTATAGCAAGATGTGATAACAATACATTTTATAGTAGGATTAACAACGATACATTTTATAGCAAGATGATTAACAATACATTTTATAGTAGGATTAACATCGATACATTTTATAGCAAGATGACTAACAATACATTTTATAGTAGGATTAATAACGATACATTTTATAGCAAGATGACTAACAATGCATTTTATAGTAGGATTAATAACGATACATTTTATAGCGAGATGACTAACAATACATTTTATAATAGGATTAATAACGATACATTTTATAGCAAGATGACTAACAATACATTTTATAATAGGATTAACAACGATACATTTTATAGCAAGATGTGACTAACAATACACTTTATAGTAGGATTAACAACGATACATTTATAGCAAGATGTGACTAACAATACATTTTATAGTAGTATTAACAACGATACATTTTATAGCAAGATGTGACTAACAATACACTTTATAGTAGGATTAACAACGATACATTTATAGCAAGATGTGACTAACAATACATTTTATAGTAGGATTAACAACGATACATTTATAGCAAGATGTGACTAACAATACATTTTATAGTAGGATTAAAAACGACACATTTTATAGTAAGATGACTAACAATACATTTTATAGTAGGATTAACAACGATACGTTTTATAGCAAGATGACTAACAATAGGATTAACAACGATATATTTTAAAGCAAGATGACTAACAATACATTTTATAGTAGGATTAACAACGATACATTTTATAGCAAGATGTGACTAACAATACATTTTATAGTAGGATTAATAACGATACAATTTATAGCAAGATGACTAACAATACATTTTATCTGTAGGATTAAAAACGATACATTTTATAGCAAGATGACTAACAATACATTTTATAGTAGGATTAATAACGATGCATTTTATAGCAAGATGACTATCAATACATTTTATAGTAGGATTAATAACGATACATTTTATAGCAAGATGACTAACAATGCATTTAATAGTAGGATTAATAACGATACATTTTATAGCAAGATGACTAACAATACATTTTATAGTAGGATTAATAACGATACATTTTATAGCAAGATGTGACTAACAATACATTTTATAGTAGGATTAAAAACGATACATTTTATAGCAAGATGTGACTAACAATATATTTTATAGTAGGATTAACAACGATACATTTTATATCAAGATGACTAACAATACATTTTATAGTAGGATAAACAACGATACATTTTATAGCAAGATGTGACTAACAATACACTTTATAGTAGGATTAACAACGATACATTTTATAGCAAGATGTGACACACAATACATTTTATAGTAGGATTAACAACGATACATTTTATAGCAAGATGACTAACAATACATTTTATAGTAGGATTAATAACGATACATTTTATAGCAAGATGATTAACAATACACTTTATAGTAGGATTAACAACGATACATTTTATAGCAAGATGTGACAAACAATACATTTTATAGTAGGATTAACAACGGTACATTTTATAGCAAGATGATTAACAATACATTTTATAGTAGGATAAACAACGATACATTGCATAGCAAGATGTGACTAACAATACACTTTATAGTAGGATTAACAACGATACATTTTATAGCAAGATGTGACAAACAATACATTTTATAGTAGGATTAACAACGATACATTTTATAGCAAGATGACTAACAATACATTTTATAGTAGGATAAACAACGATACATTGCATAGCAAGATGTGACTAACAATACACTTTATAGTAGGATTAACAACGATACATTTTATAGCAAGATGTGACAAACAATACATTTTATAGTAGGATTAACAACGATACATTTTATAGCAAGATGACTAACAATACATTTTATAGTAGGATTAACAACGATACATTTGATAGCAAGGTGTGACTAACAATACATTTTATAGTAGGATTAACAACGATATATTTTATATCAAGATGACTAACAACACATTTTATAGTAGGATAAACAACGATACATTTTATAGCAAGATGTGACTAACAATACACTTTATAGTAGGATTAACAACGGTACATTTTATAGCAAGATGTGACAAACAATACATTTTATAGTAGGATTAACAACGATATATTTTATACCAAGATGACTAACAATACATTTTATAGTAGGTTTAACATCGATACATTTTATAGCAAGATGACTAACAATACATTTTATAGTAGGATTAACAATGATACATTTTATAGCAAGATGATTAACAATACATTTTATAGTAGGATTAACAACGATATATTTTATAGCAAGATGTGACTAACAATACATTTTATAGTAGGATTAATAACGATACATTTTATAGCAAGATGACTAACAATACATTTTATAGTAGGGTAAACTACGATATATTGCATAGCAAGATGTGACTAACAATACACTTTATAGTAGGATTAACAACGATACATTTTATAGCAAGATGTGACTAACAATACATTTTATAGTAGGATTAACAACGATACATTTTATAGCAAGATGACTAACAATACATTTTATAGTAGGATTAATAACGATACATTTTATAGCAAGATGACTAACAATACATTTTATAGTAGGATAAACAACGATACATTTTATAGAAAGATGTGACAAACAATACATTTTATAGTAGGATAAACAACGATACATTGCATAGCAAGATGTGACTAACAATACACTTTATATTAGGATTAACAACGATACATTTTATAGCAAGATGTGATAACAATACATTTTATAGTAGGATTAACAACGATACATTTTATAGCAAGAAAACTAACAATACATTTTATAGTAGGATTAATAACGATACATTTTATAGCAAGATGACTAACAATACATTTTATAGTAGGATTAATAACGATACATTTTATAGCAAGATGACTAACAATGCATTTTATAGTAGGATAAATAACGATACATTTTATAGCAAGATGACTAACAATACATTTTACAGTAGGATAAATAACGATACATTTTATAGCAAGATGACTAACAATACACTTTATAGTAGGATAAATAACGATACATTTTATAGCAAGATGTGACAAACAATACATTTTATGGTAGGATAAACAACGATACATTTTATAGCAAGATGTGACTAACAATACACTTTATAGTAGGATTAACAACGATACATTTTATAGCAAGATGTGACAAACAATACATTTTAAAGTAGGATTAACAACGATATATTTTATAGCAAGATGACTAACAATACATTTTATAGTAGGATTAACAACGATACATTTTATAGCAAGATGTGACTAACAATACATTTTATGGTAGGATTAACAACGATACATTTTATAGCAAGATGACTAACAATACATTTTATAGTAGGATAAACAACGATACATTTTATGGCAAGATGTGACAAACAGTACATTTTATAAAAGGATTAACAACGATATATTTTATAGCAAGATGACTAACAATACATTTTATAGTAGGATTAACAACGATACATTTTATAGCAAGATGACTAACAATACATTTTATAGTAGGATTAACAATGATACATTTTATAGCAAGATAACTAACAATACATTTTATAGTAGGATTAACAACGATACATTTTATAGCAAGATGACTAACAATAGGATTAACAACGATACATTTTATAGCAAGATGACTAACAATACATTTTATAGTAGGATTAATAACAATACATTTTATAGCAAGATGACTAACAATGCATTTTATAGTAGGATTAATAACGATACATTTTATAGCAAGATGACTAACAATACATTTTATAGTAGGATTAATAACGATACATTTTATAGCAAGATGAATAACAATACATTTTATAGTAGGATTAATAACGATACATTTTATAGCAAGATGACTAACAATAGGATTAACAACGATATATTTTATAGCAAGATGACTAACAATACATTTTCTAGTAGGATTAACAACGATACATTTTATAGCAAGATGTGACTAACTATACATTTTATAGTAGATTAATAACGATACATTTTATAGCAAGATGACTAACAATACATTTTATCTGTAGGATTAACAACGATACATTTTATAGCAAGATGACTAACAATACATTTTATAGTAGGATTAACAACGATATATTTTATAGCAAGATAACTAACAATACATTTTATAGTAGGATTAATAACGATACATTTTATAGCAAGATGACTAACAATGCATTTTATAGTAGGATTAATAACGATACATTTTATAGCAAGATGTGACTAACAATACATTTTATAGTAGGATTAACAACGATACATTTTTTAGGAAGATGACTAACAATACATTTTATAGTAGGATAAACAACGATACATTTTATAGCAAGATGTGACTAACAATACACTTTATAGTAGGATTAACAACGGTACATTTTATAGCATGATGTGACAAACAATACATTTTATAGTAGGATTAACAACGATACATTTTATAGCAAGATGACTAACAATACATTTTATAGTAGGATTAACATCGATACATTTTATAGCAAGATGACTAACAATACATTTTATAGTAGGTTTAACAATGATACATTTTATAGCAAGATGACTAACAATACATTTTATAGTAGGATTAACAACGATACATTTTATAGCAAGATGTGACTAACAATACATTTTATAGTAGGATTAATAACGATACATTTTATAGCAAGATGACTAACAATACATTTTATCGTAGGATAAACAACGATACATTTTATAGCAAGATGTGACTAACAATAAACTTTATAGTAGGATTAACAACGATACATTTTATAGCAAGATGTGACAAACAATACATTTTATAGTAGGATTAACAACGATACATTTTATAGCAAGATGACTAACAATACATTTTATAGTAGGATTATTAACGATACATTTTAAAGCAAGATGACTGACAATACATTTTATAGTAGGATAAACAACGATACATTTTATAGCAAGATGTGATTAACAATACACTTTATAGTAGGATTAACAACGATACATTTTATAGCAAGATGTGACAAACAATACATTTTATAGTAGGATTAACAACGATATATTTTATAGCAAGATGACTAACAATACATTTTATAGTAGGATTAACAACGATACTTTTTATAGCAAGATGACTAACAATACATTTTATAGTAGGATAAACAACCATACATTTTATAGCAAGATGTGACTAACAATACACTTTATAGTAGGATTAACAACGATACATTTTTTAGCAAGATGTGACAAACAATACATTTTATAGTAGGATTAACAACCATACATTTTATAGCAAGATGACTAACAATACATTTTATAGTAGGATTAACAACGATACATTTTATAGCAAGTTGACTAACAATACATTTTATAGTAGGATTAACAATGATACATTTTATAGCAAGATGACTAACAATACATTTTATAGTAGGATTAACAACGATACATTTTATAGCAAGATGACTAACAATAGGATTAACAACGATACATTTTATAGCAAGATGACTAACAATACATTTTATAGTAGGATTAACAACGATACATTTTATAGCAAGATGTGACTAACAATACATTTTATAGTAGGATTAATAACGATACATTTTATAGCAAGATGTGACAAACAATACCTTTTATAGTAGGATTAACAACGATACATTTTATAGCAAGATGTGACTAACAATACATTTTATAGTAGGATTAATAACGATACATTTTATAGCAAGATGACTAACAATACATTATATCTGTAGGATTAACAACGAAACATTTTATAGCAAGATGACTAACAATACATTTTATAGTAGGATTAATAACGATACATTTTAAAACAAGATGACTAAAAATACATTTTATAGTAGGATTAATAACGATACATTTTATAGCAAGATGACTAACAATGCATTTTATAGTAGGATTAATAACGATACATTTTATAGCAAGATGACTAACAATACATTTTATAGTAGGATTAATAACGATACATTTTATAGCAAGATGACTACCAATACATTTTATAGTAGGATAAACAACGATACATTTTATAGCAAGATGACTAACAATGCATTTTATAGTAGGATTAACAACGATACATTTTATAGCAAGATGTGACAAACAATATATTTTATAGTAGGATTAACAACGATACATTTTATAGCAAGATGACTAACAATACATTTTATAGTAGGATTAATAACGATACATTTTATAGCAAGATGACTAACAATACATTTTATAGTTGGATAAACAACGATACATTTTATAGCAAGATGACTAACAATACATTTTATAGTAGGATAAACAACGATACATTGCATAGCAAGATGTGACTAACAATACATTTTATAGTAGGATTAACAACGGTACATTTTATAGCAAGATGTGACAAACAATACATTTTATAGTAGGATTAACAACGATACATTTTATAGCAAGATGACTAACAATACATTTTATAGTAGGATTAACAACGATACATTTTATAGCAAGATGTGACTAACAATACATTTTATAGTAGGATTAATAACGATACATTTTATAGCAAGATGACTAACAATACATTTTATTGTAGGATTAACAACGATACATTTTATAGCAAGATGACTAACAATGCATTTTATAGTAGGATTAATAACGATACATTTTATAGCAAGATGACTAACAATACATTTTATAGTAGGATTAACAACGATACATTTTATAGCAAGATGTGAGAAACAATACATTTTATAGTAGGATTAACAACGATACATTTTATAGCAAGATGACTAACAATACATTTTATAGTAGGATAAAAAACGATACATTTTATAGCAAGATGTGACTAACAATACACTTTATAGTAGGATTAAGAACGATACATTTTATAGCAAGATGTGACAAACAATACATTTTATAGTAGGATTAACAACGATACATTTTATAGCAAGATGACTAACAATACATTTTATAGTAGGATTAACAACGATACATTTTATAGCAAGATGTGACTAACAATACATTTTATAGTAGGATTAATAACGATACATTTTATAGCATGATGACTAACAATACATTATATCTGTAGGATTAACAACGATACATTTTATAGCAAGATGACTAACAATACATTTTATAGTAGGATTAATAATGATACATTTTATAGCAAGATGACTAACAATACATTTTATAGTAGGATTAATAACGATACATTTTATAGCAAGATGACTAACAATGCATTTTATAGTAGGATTAATAACGATACATTTTATAGCAAGATGACTAACAATACATTTTATAGTAGGATTAATAACGATACATTTTATAGCAAGATGACTACCAATACATTTTATAGTAGGATAAACAACGATACATTTTATAGCAAGATGACTAACAATACATTTTATAGTAGGATTAACAACGATACATCTTATAGCAATATGTGACTAACAACACACTTTATAGTAGGATTAACAACGGTACATTTTATAGCAAGATGTGACAAACAATACATTTTATAGTAGGATTAACAACGATACATTTTATAGCAAGATGACTAACAATACATTTTATAGTAGGATTAACAACGATACATTTTATAGCAAGATGACTAACAATAGGATTAACAACGATACATTTTATAGCAAGATGACTAACGATACATTTTATAGTAGGATTAACAACGATACATTTTATAGCAAGATGTGACTAACAATACATTTTATAGTAGGATTAATAACGATACATTTTATAGCAAGATGACTAACAATACATTTTATCTGTAGGATTAACAACGATACATTTTATAGCAAGATGACTAACAATACATTTTATAGTAGGATTAATAACGATACATTTTATAGCAAGATAACTAACAATACATTTTATAGTAGGATTAATAACGATACATTTTATAGCAAGATGACTAACAATGCATTTTATAGTAGGATTAATAACGATACATTTTATAGCAGGATGTGACTAACAATACATTTTATAGTAGGATTAACAACGATACATTTTATAGCAAGATGACTAACAATACATTTTATAGTAGGATAAACAACGATACATTTTATAGCAAGATGTGACTAACAATACACTTTATAGTAGGATTAACAACGGTACATTTTATAGCATGATGTGACAAACAATACATTTTATAGTAGGATTAACAACGATACATTTTATAGCAAGATGACTAACAATACATTTTATAGTAGGATTAACATCGATACATTTTATAGCAAGATGACTAACAATACATTTTATAGTAGGATTAACAATGATACATTTTATAGCAAGATGACTAACAATACATTTTATAGTAGGATTAACAACGATACATTTTATAGCAAGATGTGACTTACAATACATTTTATAGTAGGATTAATAACGATACATTTTATAGCAAGATGACTAACAATACATTTTATCGTAGGATAAACAACGATACATTTTATAGCAAGATGTGACTAACAATACACTTTATAGTAGGATTAACAGCGATATATTTTATAGCAAGATGTGAAAAACAATACATTTTATAGTAGGATTAACAACGATACATTTTATAGCAAGATGACTAACAATACATTTTATAGTAGGATTATTAACGATACATTTTTTAGCAAGATGACTGACAATACATTTTATAGTAGGATAAACAACGATACATTTTATAGCAAGATGTGATTAACAATACACTTTATAGTAGGATTAACAACGATACATTTTATAGCAAGATGTGACAAACAATACCTTTTATAGTAGGATTAACAACGATATATTTTATAGCAAGATGACTAACAATACATTTTATAGTAGGATTAACAACGATACATTTTATAGCAAGATGACTAACAATACATTTTATAGTAGGATAAACAACCATACATTTTATAGCAAGATGTGACTAACAATACACTTCATAGTAGGATTAACAACGATACATTTTTAGCAAGATGTGACAAACAATACATTTTATAGTAGGATTAACAACGATACATTTTATAGCAAGATGACTAACAATACATTTTATAGTAGGATTAACAACGATACATTTTATAGCAAGTTGACTAACAATACATTTTATAGTAGGATTAACAATGATACATTTTATAGCAAGATGACTAACCATACATTTTATAGTAGGATTAACAACGATACATTTTATAGCAAGATGACTAACAATAGGATTAACAACGATACATTTTATAGCAAGATGACTAACAATACATTTTATAGTAGGATTAACAACGATACATTTTATAGCAAGATGTGACTAACAATATATTTTATAGTAGGATTAATAACGATACATTTTATAGCAAGATGTGACAAACAATACCTTTTATAGTAGGATTAACAACGATACATTTTATAGCAAGATGTGAGAAACAATACATTTTATAGTAGGATTAACAACGATACATTTTAAAGCAAGATGACTAACAATACATTTTATAGTAGGATAAACAACGATACATTTTATAGCAAGATGTGACTAACAATACACTTTATTGTAGGATTAACAACGATACATTTTATAGCAAGATGTGACAAACAATACATTTTATAGTAGGATTAACAACGATACATTTCATAGCAAGATGACTAACAATACATTTTATAGTAGGATTAACAACGATACATTTTATAGCAAGATGTGACTAACAATACATTTTATAGTAGGATTAATAACGATACATTTTATAGCAAGATGACTAACAATACATTATATCTGTAGGATTAACAACCATACATTTTATAGCAAGATGACTAACAATACATTTTATAGTAGGATTAATAACGATACATTTTATAGCAAGATGACTAAAAATACATTTTATAGTAGGATTAATAACGATACATTTTATAGCAAGATGACTAACAATGCATTTTATAGTAGGATTAATAACGATACATTTTATAGCAAGATGACTAACAATACATTTTATAGTAGGATTAATAACGATACATTTTATTGCAAGATGACTACCAATACATTTTATAGTAGGATAAACAACGATACATTTTATAGCAAGATGACTAACAATACATTTTATAGTAGGATTAACAACGATACATTTTATAGCAAGATGTGACAAACAATATATTTTATAGTAGGATTAACAACGATATATTTTATAGCAAGATGACTAACAATACATTTTATAGTAGGATTAATAACGATACATTTTATAGCAAGATGACTAACAATACATTTTATAGTTGGATAAACAACGATACATTTTATAGCAAGATGACTAACAATACATTTTATAGTAGGATAAACAACGATACATTGCATAGCAAGATGTGACTAACAATAAACTTTATAGTAGGATTAACAACGATACATTTTATAGCAAGATGTGACAAACAATACATTTTATAGTAGGATTAACAACGATATATTTTATAGCAAGATGACTAACAATACATTTTATAGTAGGATTAACAACGATACATTTTATAGCAAGATGACTAACAATACATTTTATAGTAGGATAAACAACCATACATTTTATAGCAAGATGTGACTAACAATACACTTCATAGTAGGATTAACAACGATACATTTTTTAGCAAGATGTGACAAACAATACATTTTATAGTAGGATTAACAACGATACATTTTATAGCAAGATGACTAACAATACATTTTATAGTAGGATTAACAACGATACATTTTATAGCAAGTTGACTAACAATACATTTTATAGTTGGATTAACAATGATACATTTTATAGCAAGATGACTAACAATACATTTTATAGTAGGATTAACAACGATACATTTTATAGCAAGATGACTAACAATAGGATTAACAACGATACATTTTATAGCAAGATGACTAACAATACATTTTATAGTAGGATTAACAACGATACATTTTATAGCAAGATGTGACTAACAATATATTTTATAGTAGGATTAATAACGATACATTTTATAGCAAGATGTGACAAACAATACCTTTTATAGTAGGATTAACAACGATACATTTTATAGCAAGATGTGAGAAACAATACATTTTATAGTAGGATTAACAACGATACATTTTATAGCAAGATGACTAACAATACATTTTATAGTAGGATAAACAACGATACATTTTATAGCAAGATGTGACTAACAATACACTTTATTGTAGGATTAACAACGATACATTTTATAGCAAGATGTGACAAACAATACATTTTATAGTAGGATTAACAACGATACATTTCATAGCAAGATGACTAACAATACATTTTATAGTAGGATTAACAACGATACATTTTATAGCAAGATGTGACTAACAATACATTTTATAGTAGAATTAATAACGATACATTTTATAGCAAGATGACTACCAATACATTTTATAGTAGGATAAACAACGATACATTTTATAGCAAGATGACTAACAATACATTTTATAGTAGGATTAACAACGATACATTTTATAGCAAGATGTGACAAACAATATATTTTATAGTAGGATTAACAACGATACATTTTATAGCAAGATGACTAACAAAACATTTTATAGTAGGATTAATAACGATACATTTTATAGCAAGATGACTAACAATACATTTTATAGTTGGATAAACAACGATACATTTTATAGCAAGATGACTAACAATACATTTTATAGTAGGATAAACAACGATACATTGCATAGCAAGATGTGACTAACAATAAACTTTATAGTAGGATTAACAACGATACATTTTATAGCAAGATGTGACAAACAATACATTTTATAGTAGGATTAACAACGATATATTTTATAGCAAGATGACTAACAATACATTTTATAGTAGGATTAACAACGATACATTTTATAGCAAGATGACTAACAATACATTTTATAGTAGGATAAACAACCATACATTTTATAGCAAGATGTGACTAACAATACACTTCATAGTAGGATTAACAACGATACATTTTTTAGCAAGATGTGACAAACAATACATTTTATAGTAGGATTAACAACGATACATTTTATAGCAAGATGACTAACAATACATTTTATAGTAGGATTAACAACGATACATTTTATAGCAAGTTGACTAACAATACATTTTATAGTTGGATTAACAATGATACATTTTATAGCAAGATGACTAACAATACATTTTATAGTAGGATTAACAACGATACATTTTATAGCAAGATGACTAACAATAGGATTAACAACGATACATTTTATAGCAAGATGACTAACAATACATTTTATAGTAGGATTAACAACGATACATTTTATAGCAAGATGTGACTAACAATATATTTTATAGTAGGATTAATAACGATACATTTTATAGCAAGATGTGACAAACAATACCTTTTATAGTAGGATTAACAACGATACATTTTATAGCAAGATGTGAGAAACAATACATTTTATAGTAGGATTAACAACGATACATTTTATAGCAAGATGACTAACAATACATTTTATAGTAGGATAAACGACGATACATTTTATAGCAAGATGTGACTAACAATACACTTTATTGTAGGATTAACAACGATACATTTTATAGCAAGATGTGACAAACAATACATTTTATAGTAGGATTAACAACGATACATTTCATAGCAAGATGACTAACAATACATTTTATAGTAGGATTAACAACGATACATTTTATAGCAAGTTGACTAACAATACATTTTATAGTTGGATTAACAATGATACATTTTATAGCAAGATGACTAACAATACATTTTATAGTAGGATTAACAACGATACATTTTATAGCAAGATGACTAACAATAGGATTAACAACGATACATTTTATAGCAAGATGACTAACAATACATTTTATAGTAGGATTAACAACGATACATTTTATAGCAAGATGTGACTAACAATATATTTTATAGTAGGATTAATAACGATACATTTTATAGCAAGATGTGACAAACAATACCTT
Source organism: Acanthosepion esculentum (assembly GCA_964036315.1). NCBI lineage: Eukaryota > Metazoa > Mollusca > Cephalopoda > Sepiida > Sepiidae > Acanthosepion > Acanthosepion esculentum. The sequence goes on from OZ038487.1 coordinate 29,636,467, forward strand.
TTATAGTAGGATTAACAACGATACATTTTATAGCAAGATGTGAGAAACAATACATTTTATAGTAGGATTAACAACGATACATTTTATAGCAAGATGACTAACAATACATTTTATAGTAGGATAAACGACGATACATTTTATAGCAAGATGTGACTAACAATACACTTTATTGTAGGATTAACAACGATACATTTTATAGCAAGATGTGACAAACAATACATTTTATAGTAGGATTAACAACGATACATTTCATAGCAAGATGACTAACAATACATTTTATAGTAGGATTAACAACGATACATTTTATAGCAAGATGTGACTAACAATACATTTTATAGTAGAATTAATAACGATACATTTTATAGCAAGATGACTACCAATACATTTTATAGTAGGATAAACAACGATACATTTTATAGCAAGATGACTAACAATACATTTTATAGTAGGATTAACAACGATACATTTTATAGCAAGATGTGACAAACAATATATTTTATAGTAGGATTAACAACGATACATTTTATAGCAAGATGACTAACAATACATTTTATAGTAGGATTAATAACGATACATTTTATAGCAAGATGACTAACAATACATTTTATAGTTGGATAAACAACGATACATTTTATAGCAAGATGACTAACAATACATTTTATAGTAGGATAAACAACGATACATTGCATAGCAAGATGTGACTAACAATACACTTTATAGTAGGATTAACAACGATACATTTTATAGCAAGATGTGACAAACAATACATTTTATAGTAGGATTAACAACGATATATTTTATAGCAAGATGACTAACAATACATTTTATAGTAGGATTAACAACGATACATTTTATAGCAAGATGACTAACAATACATTTTATAGTAGGATAAACAACCATACATTTTATAGCAAGATGTGACTAACAATACACTTCATAGTAGGATTAACAACGATACATTTTTTAGCAAGATGTGACAAACAATACATTTTATAGTAGGATTAACAACGATACATTTTATAGCAAGATGACTAACAATACATTTTATAGTAGGATTAACAAGGATACATTTTATAGCAAGTTGACTAACAATACATTTTATAGTAGGATTAACAATGATACATTTTATAGCAAGATGACTAACAATACATTTTATAGTAGGATTAACAACGATACATTTTATAGCAAGATGACTAACAATAGGATTAACAACCATACATTTTATAGCAAGATGACTAACAATACATTTTATAGTAGGATTAACAACGATACATTTTATAGCAAGATGTGACTAACAATATATTTTATAGTAGGATTAATAACGATACATTTTATAGCAAGATGTGACAAACAATACCTTTTATAGTAGGATTAACAACGATACATTTTATAGCAAGATGTGAGAAACAATACATTTTATAGTAGGATTAACAACGATACATTTTATAGCAAGACGACTAACAATACATTTTATAGTAGGATAAACAACGATACATTTTATAGCAAGATGTGACTAACAATACACTTTATTGTAGGATTAACAACGATACATTTTATAGCAAGATGTGACAAACAATACATTTTATAGTAGGATTAACAACGATACATTTCATAGCAAGATGACTAACAATACATTTTATAGTAGGATTAACAACGATACATTTTATAGCAAGATGTGACTAACAATACATTTTATAGTAGGATTAATAACGATACATTTTATAGCAAGATGACTAACAATACATTATATCTGTAGGATTAACAACGATACATTTTATAGCAAGATGACTAACAATACATTTTATAGTAGGATTAATAACGATACATTTTATAGCAAGATGACTAAAAATACATTTTATAGTAGGATTAATAACGATACATTTTATAGCAAGATAACTAACAATGCATTTTATAGTAGGATTAATAACGATACATTTTATAGCAAGATGACTAACAATACATTTTATAGTAGGATTAATAACGATACATTTTATAGCAAGATGACTACCAATACATTTTATAGTAGGATAAACAACGATACATTTTATAGCAAGATGACTAACAATACATTTTATAGTAGGATTAACAACGATACATTTTATAGCAAGATGTGACAAACAATATATTTTATAGTAGGATTAACAACGATACATTTTATAGCAAGATGACTAACAATACATTTTATAGTAGGATTAATAACGATACATTTTATAGCAAGATGACTAACAATACATTTTATAGTTGGATAAACAACGATACATTTTATAGCAAGATGACTAACAATACATTTTATAGTAGGATAAACAACGATACATTGCATAGCAAGATGTGACTAACAATACACTTTATAGTAGGATTAACAACGATACATTTTATAGCAAGATGTGACAAACAATACATTTTATAGTAGGATTAACAACGATACATTTTATAGCAAGATGACTAACAATACATTTTATAGTAGGATTAACAACGATACATTTTATAGCAAGATCTGACTAACAATACATTTTATAGTAGGATTAATAACGATACATTTTATAGCAAGATGACTAACAATACATTTTATAGTAGGATTAACAACGATACATTTTATAGCAAGATGACTAACAATGCATTTTATAGTAGGATTAACAACGATACATTTTATAGCAAGATGACTAACAATGCATTTTATAGTAGGATTAATAACGATACATTTTATAGCAAGATGACTAACAATACATTTTATAGTAGGATTAACAACGATACATTTTATAGCAAGATGTGAGAAACAATACATTTTATAGTAGGATTAACAACGATACATTTTATAGCAAGATGACTAACAATACATTATATCTGTAGGATTAACAACGATACATTTTATAGCAAGATGACTAACAATACATTTTATAGTAGGATTAATAACGATACATTTTATAGCAAGATGACTAACAATACATTTTATAGTAGGATTAATAACGATACATTTTATAGCAAGATGACTAACAATGCATTTTATAGTAGGATTAATAATGATACATTTTTTAGCAAGATGACTAACAATACATTTTATAGTAGGATTAATAACGATACATTTTATAGCAAGATGACTACCAATACATTTTATAGTAGGATAAACAACGATACATTTTATAGCAAGATGACTAACAATACATTTTATAGTAGGATTAACAACGATACATCTTATAGCAAGATGTGTCTAACAATACACTTTATAGTAGGATTAACAACGATACATTTATAGCAAGATGTGACTAACAATACATTTTATAGTAGGATTAACAACGATACATTTTATAGCAAGATGTGACAAACAGTACATTTTATAGTAGGATTAACAACGATACATTTTATAGCAAGATGACTAACAATATATTTTATAGTAGGATTAATAACGATACATCTTATAGCAAGATGACTAACAATACATTTTATTGTAGGATTAACAACGATACATTTTATAGCAAGATGACTAACAATAGGATTAACAACGATACATTTTATAGCAAGATGACTAACGATACATTTTATAGTAGGATTAACAACGATACATTTTATAGCAAGATGTGACTAACAATACATTTTATAGTAGGATTAATAACGATACATTTTATAGCAAGATGACTAACAATACATTTTATCTGTAGTTTAAGTCATACGATAGTCTTCAAATATATTTAGCTGAAGACATAAGTATTCAAAATATTTAGATTTCGGCATTAAATTACGACATGAATCGATATAATAGCCTATAATTTCTTAAAGAGATAAAACTGTATTCCAAAGTATAACTTCAACACTGCTTCTAGTAAATATGTCCACACCAATATATATATATATATTTTCGTGTGGACATAATTACTATAAGCATTGTTGAAGTTATACAATATATATATATATATATATATATATATATATATATATATATATATATATATATATATATATATATATATATATATTGTCATCCACAGACTGCTTCGCTGTATCACAGCTCATCACTGCGGCTAGACGTCCGGTTGCCTCTAGCTAGGATCGAAACCCTACTGAATTGGCGAACACGCTTCAATTCTCCTTCATCCCTGCCGTTCTCCTACATGGAGGTGAATTTAAGCGTATTTATTTTTAGACAAACACGCAGTGACTCTATTCGATTTACCGAAGAGTCTTGCACTAGCCGTATTATTAGCCGTAATAGTCACTGTTTACAAACCCACACTTCCTCCCCAGAGAGCTTAACCGAAATAAATTTTTCAGGAGCATATATATTGTCATCCACAGACAAACTGTTTCGCTGTATCACAGCTCATCAGCGTGGCTAGACGTCCGGTTGCCTTTAGCTAGGATCGAAACCCCACCGAATTGACGTCAGTCGTGCATTCTACCACTAAGCCGTTGGCGCAGCGATGAAGGTGTATTTAAGCGTATTTATTTTCTTGTGAGCTTTGTAGCAATAAAGGTATGATACATATTATGATAGATGATACTCAGCTTTTGTGCATATATATATATATATATATATATATATATATATATATATATATATATATATATATATATATATATAAAACAACTGAAAAGTTGCAAATTAAAAAAAGATGAATGTTTTTTACATATATATGCACAAAAGCTGAGTATCATCTACCATGTATTCAACTGTGAAAGCAGAATAATATTAAATACATGGTAGATGATACTCAGCTTTTGTGCATATATATATATATATATATATATATATATATATATATATATATGCACAAAAGCTGAGTATCATCTATCATGTATTCAATTGTGAAAGCAGAATAATATATATCATATTTTTATTGCTACAAAGCTCCCAAGAAAATTAAATTTCGACACTAAATGACCCCCCAGGAGTTGATATGCCATTAAACAAACAAATGAATCATTCCTCTTTTTCGTTTTCTTTCTTTTTCACGCTGCGTTCCGTTCATGCGGACATATTTATAATTTCACACCTCTTCTTTACCATGCCAGATATGAATATTATTATTTTTCATCATAATCATTTGTGTGTACCATCAGGATATGGGCGATCATGGCTCTCTACTACTAAGTGAGTAGAGAAATAGTCAGTCGCGTAGACGGTCAGTAAATGTAAGGTTCCTCTTTCCGTGGCCGGAAGTTAGTAAGATATCAGCCAACCTTCTCGAAGCTCAAGGAAGAATACTACGGTTAGGTGAGAAATCGTATTGTTGCTATTTCCCAACCAGTGTCTTGAAAAAACATTTATCGTTATTCCTTGTTGAATTCAATCACGGCCAATAGACAAACTTGCGAACATAGCGAGCTGAGTGTATATACGCATACAACCGACCTTGGATGCCATCAGAGTTTTGCAGTGACGGACATGCGCAGTACGTCGTCATATTTTTTAGATTGTTTATATACCAAAAATATTTTTATGGTGTTTGCCCCGATTCTATATTTTTTTGTATCAGATCCTCTTATCAAATGAATTTTTTTTTTAATATCTGTAATTTTTTGTACAAATCAAGTTTTCAAGCCTAAATTATATTTCCAAAATTAGTGCTCGACTTATATGGCAGGTATAAAACGCAAACCTTTACCACTAAGTTGTAAACAACTGGGACAACACTCCTAACAATTACTGTATACCACACCGGTAGGGTGCCACAAATATATCTCACTAAAAACGTATATTTTGTGAACATATTTGCCATATTAACGCAGAAATTAATTTAGATAAAATAGAAACACAGTAAATATTCTATTAACATTACTGCACATATGGCACCCAGCAGCGGATATACTGGGCCTTAACCGGAAACGAGTAAATGCCTACAAAAGCATAGTTTACCCGGTTGTCACCCGTAACTGCCTTATTGGTCTGTCCATTATAATAGGGGCTCATTAAAGGGATAAGCGTCTGACCTGTGTCGATAGTGTAACGAACCCACAATTTTTCCGTTCGCCGCATGAGGTTGGTGACGTCACTGGTTCTTTGTTGACATCATTGATGCAAATGGCGGTCCATTGACGCTCTTTTTTTGCCTTTCATGTGTACATATTTTCTGAATGAGACTGTTGCCGCGCATGTGACTTATGTAAAAAGTTTGAAAGTTAATGTTTCTAAAAAAAAAAAAAGAAAGAAAAAAAAAATGGAAATGAAGTTCTCTGATTTTTAAAAAAAAATTAATGGCAGTGAAGATTTTTGCCGAGAGGGCACAGTTATTTACATAATTTAAATTCAGACGAATATCCTCATCTTTGTAATTAGCCCGAATGTAAGCAATGGAAATAACTCCTCATTGCAGAAATTCAGAAACAAATTATAGATTGGAGATATGGAAATCTGGGAAGCGTATTAACAGAAGACGGAAAGCGTGACAGGGAAATATCTAGGCGAATTGGGATAGCGAAGAGATGCCTTCCAAAAGCAAAGCAAATTATTAAGAAAGAGAAAAATATTGTTAGAAACAAAGAAAAGAGTACCGAACTGTTATGTATTACCAGTTCTCCTATATGGAAGTGAATGCTAGGCAATCTCATCACAGATGAAGAAGAAACTTGAAGCAACACAAATATGATTCTACAGAAGGATGCTGAGGATTTTCCAATTACTTTTAATGGGGAGAGAAAGAGAGAGAAAGAGAGAGAAATAGAGAGATGTGTGTAAGCGGGAAGACCCATCAATTTATTATCTGTGACCATTTCATACGTAATTCTATTTCTATTCTTCCCTATCTTGATTGGAAGCGGGAAACCCCTGCCATGATTAATAATACGTTGTGCATATTGAAAGGTCTTTTGCAAATGTCTTAGATGAGTTTATTAAAAAAAAAAACGATTTTTTGCCACCTTCAAGATTTTACAACTATTTCCTATTATTATTTGTCTGTATATTAATTATACCATAATAATTTAAACTAGATTAAATTAAATTTAAATTAACCAAAAAGTAAAAATATAAACACAGCATGCGTTGTTATCACCACTTATGTCGGTCAAAAATGTAAACACGTTTCTTAAATTCTCTCTGTATTTCTTTATATTATTTACTTCCGGACTAATGTTTTCTCTTCTTTTTTTTTTAAGCATTTCACCCCAAGCAAGGCGGGAATGCCACGAGTACTCAGGGTCTACACGCTGTACGAACAAGCACTTGCTAACGCTCAAAAGCCAAATAATTTATTCTATTTTATTCCATGTTAGTAATAACATTCAACCAACACCTCAATGGTGTCAGCACTTTTGAATATTTCCACGAGGAAAAACAATAATACGAAAATCATTTTCTATGTCGGTGTAATCGAGTTGTTTCTCAAGAGATGTTTAAATAATATATGCTTTATTTCACCTAATAAACACTATTAATATATGAACTTTAATATATGAACTTTAATATATGAACTTTAGTATATGAACTTTAATATATGAACTTTAATATATGAACTTTAAATAATAATATAACCAGAGCCAGTGCGTACTAACTCCGACCTCCCACCTCCAACAAGGGAAAGCGTGATTAGGCGCCCCGGGCAGTTTGTGTGAAAGTAAAAGAAAAGAACAGGGAAAAGACAAAAAAGATGAACGGGATTCAAGAAGATAGAAGATGGCGTTTGACGTTGCATTTAAAATTTTTTTAAATAGTAGTTATTAGGGAAGTAAGGAAACGGAAGGACGTCCCAGGGGTTGGAAAATCGAGAAAAGAAACTGTTGGAGTAGAAGTGGCGGTTGTAATTAGCGATTTCAACAGTAAAAGGGTGGGACCTAAATGCCAATCTAGTAGCATGCTTAAATTCATTTATTCGGAGCACCAGGGAAAAAAAGATCGTCAGAGCAGTTGCCATGAGAATATTTGTAGAAAAGACAGAGGGAAGTCACGTCACATTGGTGAGAAAGTGGCTGAAGTTCTGATGCATGGTCAGGATCGATTACATTACAGATCCTCATTTGGATTATTGTCAAGAACCTCGCGATGAATAGCAGGAGAACAAGACCAGATATGGCGGCAGTTCCAATCTTTGTCGTTATGAACACAAAATTTCGGTCGTTGTTCCTCGCCGGCCTTCTTTAAGTGTCTGTCTTCTAGATTTAGGATTGTCCTACGGCACTAACGCCTAAAGAATTAAAGCATTGGTTCGTGAACTTAATGAGAGTAATTGTGAATTTAATCTCTGAGTCGGGTAGTAAAGACCCAGATTCAGGGATAAACATGATTTTGTGATTCCTATCGAATCCTCATCGCCACTTTTGTGATGTTGGACGGCTTCGCTTGTCACTTTTGCTATGTCAAACGAAAGCTCGTTATCACTTCCAAAAATGCTTGTTATATCCGAGACTTCGTAGACGCCGGTACTAGTAGTAACACCTTCCATTAATATCTGCACTAGTAATACTTGTCCAAGTAGTAATCGACAAATAGTATAATGATCAGAAGAGAATCGTATTCCGTATAGTAGTAGAGCAGAGAAGGTAAACGTATAGCAATAGTCGATAGGCAAGAGGAAGTGAACAGTGACTGTTTAGTCGTCAAGCTACTTCGTATTTTTGATCACGTGATCTACTTAATAATGGAATAGCTCTCATTGGCGATCTAGTTTCAAACCACAGTGTCGGCAACGACACTGACTCTTATACAACACATGACTAGCTATCACTGAGCAATACTAAAAATAGAACAAAAAGAGATATCCACAGATATGGACAGAGAAACGAGAACAATTTACGCTCATATATTAAATGAGTTTCATTTCGAAACTCCGTGAAAGTTACTCGGATTTACTGACACCTGAAGAAGTTCTGAGAGCACAACTAACCGAAACGTTGTGATAACAAAGATGAAGATATTAGCCCGAACGTTTCTTAATTCTTGTTTCCTGTTTATTATCCTGTAAAATAAAAAACAAAATAGTAAAAGGAGCCGACGTTTTTATCAACGATTATTCTGCCGTTTTAAAGCATGAACACATTTCTTAATATTATTTACGTGTCAAAAAGTAATTCTCTATAAATAGTAAGTAATGATATAAAAAGGAGGTGTTTTGCCAACGATTTACCTTGTGCTCAAGATTATAAACAGGTTTAAAAATTTTATTTATTAATCCAATAAGAAATAATTATTACTAAATAGAAATAATTTAGATTTTTTACGGTTTTATGGCACAAAGTCTCCCACCCAAGTTGCTGTATGGTATCCCTGACCACTCGCGCGACATGCGGCCTGGCGTTGTCATGGAGGAAAAGCACACCTTTGCGATTCACCAGTGCTGGCTCCTTCTGGCGCAATGCCTGTTGCACACGTTTCAATTGCTGCGAGTATACGTCTCCAGTAACCGTTTGGCCCGTTGGTAGCAGTTCATAATAAACCACTTGACGACCTGTCCACCAGACACAAAGCATAATCTTGCGTGGGTGCATAGGCGGTTTTGCGGTGTGAGGGACAGCATCCTGAGGAGACAACCAGTGTCTGGAACGCTTGGGAGTTTCGTACAGAACCTACTTTTCATCACTGGTAAGCACTCGATTGAATAAGGATGCGGTACGGTGGCGAGAAAGCAGTGATACGCAGGCTGCCACTCGTCCCTTGTGGACCTCCAACAGCGTTTGCGGAACCCACTTGCTCAGTTTGTACGTCTTACCTAGGCGGTGCAGGTGAAGTCTAACTGTTTCATCGGAAACGTTGAACTGTCTTGCAAGTTCACCACACGTTAGACTACTGTCCTCTTCAATGGCCGCCTTCAGGACTCCGTCATTCAAAATGATTTAAAGCCAGAATATATTTTTAGATTGTAAGAATATTTTATAGATAATAATGATTTACTGGTGCAAGTCCTACTAATTAACCCATAGATGAGGAAAAAAGAGGTTGATTCATGCTTTTCCCTAGGATATATGCGCGTAAGTGTATATAACGAACTCGACTGGAATTGGAACTCGGTTCTCTGCACCACCCACAGATCCTAGCTTACAGCATTCGGTATTCACAAGCTTTCTCTCATCTAAGTACTGACTAGGCTCGACTTTGCTTAAATCCAGTGCTCGTACAAGAACTGCTCTTTCAACGTGATATTGTCGTAAACCTAATTAATACGAAACTTTTTCATTAGCACCGATTGATCTAATCTTCAAGATTGTAGAAACTTTCCCCAGTATTATTTGTTCGACCAATAAGAATTCAGTAATAATTTAAATCTAATAATAAAAAACAAATCCTGCGTTATCATTATCTATTGTTTCTGCCTTTACTATTATTTACAATTTTCGGAATATTATTTTTCAGTACAATAATTATTCTGTGATAATTCTAAAGGAACAATAGAAAAAAGAATTTGCGTAGTTATTACCAATTTTCCCGCCTTCTCGATAGCAGAATTTTTTTTTGTAATTGTTAGTAATTACTAACAATTACAAAAAAAAAATTCGTCGAATGAGTGTTCTGCAATAATTAAAATTAAAAACAAAGTTAAAATGTCTGCGTTATTATTACTGATTGTTCACGTTTTCAAAATTGTTTCCTAATATTATTTGTCTGTTCAATAACCTTCATCTAATAATCAAAATTAATAATTGATAGAGGAGTCGTTTTTTTCCAGCTTCAAAATTTTAGACAAGTTTCCTAATTTCATTTGTCTGTCTAAGAATTATCTTGTAATAATAATAAACTAATTTATTAAAAATTGAAATTGCGTTATTTCATTTTTTTCTCGACTTCAGCTTTGTAAACACGATTCATAAGATTTTTTTATCAGCCCAATAATTATACAGAAATAAGTAAATATTAAAAATAAAAACAAAACAAAACATTTGTTCTTATCGCTGACTGTATCCAGGTTTTAAGTAGAAAAAACTTCTTTTACGTACTGTGACTTTTCAGGGCATAGGCGGTCATGGCTCTCCACAAGTTCCGATAATTTCTAACTATAAGCAATATTTGTCTCCCTAGTATCCATTACAGTTCATCTTTTGCCAAGCATTTAAGATCCATCAAATAAGATTAATCAAGTGAAAATCTGTTAACGAGTCAATGGCCAATTAACTAGAGGTGGTGCCCAAACACTTAAGGTTATATCTCATAGAAACACCGGTTCTCCAATCACCGAATTTAAGCAACGTCGTATCTGGTCAGTACCTAGATAGGTGACCGAATTAGGAGAGCCAAGTGCTGTTAGCTTGGATGTGTGGTTGGTGTAATGGATAACGGTCCGGAATGAGAAATCAGAGAGCAGTGTTCAAATTCCAGTGGAATTCGTTACATTCATTTACGGGCAAATACCATGGTGATCATGAATCGAAAACAGATATGACCGCACAAGCGTGTTATATCTGTCCCTACAAGCACTCACTGGGCCGGCGTAGTAGAGTAAGGCCCATTCCCTCATTGAATATAGAGACGGCATACATCCAACAAAGTACTTTCACAGACTGTAAGATAAGATAATATAAATTAAGATAAAACAAGGTGTCTCAACAAAGGTAGTGTCTCAATAAAGTCACAGTGAAGAAAGCAACAGGGAACTCATCTGCGATCATTCCCAAAACAAATGATGGTTATGCCTATCTCTAGTGAAAAATATTTCCTTATATTATTAACCTGTTTATTATTTACTAGCCGAATTATCCACGCCTTGCTGCATGTCACATACTTTTATGTAAGAAAATGATTGATTTTAAATCATTGTCATAATTTATGGAGAAAAATTATGAATATTAATCAATGGTCTTGCCGATGTGACCTCCGTCTTCTGGCCTTCTCTTTCTATATTTTGGATAGGAGTCATTCCCTTATTCAAATTTAAATATAATTTAAGCCAAAGACAAAAAAGAATTCAGCGGGGGTGCAAAAACAGCTTAATCTGACCCCTTTGATATATATTTGTTGCAATACTTGATTGAATGAATTGCTGAACTGATTTCAAAATTTATATGATAGTTGAATTGTCGCAACAAATATGTATCGTAAGGCACTACCCAGTGATTGGTTATTTCTTGCTCAACTTGACGTCTATATTGTCTCATTTTGATCGTGGCGAAGTGACCACCATCTTCTGGCTTTCTCTTTCTATATTTTGGATAAGAGTGATCAAAATAAATTATAATTATCCAAATGCCCTGGGTAATGTAATTTCAGAATCTATATGATTATGGGGTCTATCTCCAAAACCCTAGGAGGAGTTCGATAACAAACAAGCAGAAAGAGGCTACAACTTTATATATATATATATATATTAACTGATTTAAAATATGTTTTTTTCGCTACACAGTAATAACCATGTTCCAAAAATGGAAGCTAAAAACTTCAAATTTAATTTTATAATTAAATTAAAAGCATTAGTTCCATTTCATCTTCAAGCGAATATTGCAATAACTTATTTTTAAATTTACTTTCCCTACTTGTTTACTTAAAGATTTTTGGGGGTATGTTTAGGTTAGAATACGTTTTATTTAACTACAATTTTAAAATATTTTCACTCTTAATTACTAATAGATTATATTTCTTTTTAAAACAAGTAAATGTAATAGAATTACTTAAATTATTTAAAATTATTTTTTCATATCAAATATAAGTATGTATATTACCAGCTCGCATTTTTTAATTTTATTTTTAAATATCATTTAAGGAAAATTTTTGACAATGACGGCAAAAAATATCTATTTCATTTCTCTGATTCAGTAAATTTTTAATTTTTATAAATTTAGTGATATATAGTTTCTCATGTATGCACAAAGGACATGAGTCATTTAATGACCTACATATTCTAGCTTTTCTTATTAATTTCCATTTTACTGTAGGTGTTTTATTGGATTCTACTAAGTGCCAGTAGCGAAAAAACAATATTTTAAATCAGTTAATTTATAATATTTATGCTCTGTAAATTTACATTGAGCACTGTTTTGTAAAAATACAAATAAAAAATATCATTAAGAACACCGGATTATATATCTTAGTGTTCTTTCTTTATACATATATATATATATACATATATATATATATATATATATATATATATATATATATATATATATATATATATATATATAGATTCCTTAATAATTTAAATTTAATAATTGCATCGGGCTGTCGGATTCTTGGCCTGTTAAAGTCCGCCTTGGTTACGCCAGTCCGAGTATGTAATGGCGGAGTAGACGAAATATGGTGATACCAAAACCTGGCAGGGCAAATCGTTGAAATATAACAAACAGCAGCTCAAGTTGTCTTTTTTCGTTTGGCACTCTGGGGAATATTTTCGGGGGTCTGAAAGAGAAAATAATGACATAATCAAGATGTTAACATTACACACCACGTCAGATAGAAGGTTCGGAATGAAACGCCCATCAATACTGGAAATAACAGCTACTGGACTAGAGAAACCTGTTTTCCTAAAAAGAGAAATCCTAAAAGAGAAATTCCTTTTAAGAGAATGGTCTTATAAATTTTAACTGGAAACAGTACTGGCTGCTCGATCAATGAACGTCGAATGTTTCCTTATAGGGGAAAGGCTAATATTAACATTACCAAACCATTCTGCCTCTCAAGACGCCTTTAGGATACGTGACATCATTGGGAATTACACATGTGGCAGAACCTATTGGTAACATCTCATGTGTTAAGGAAAGTGCCTCGAAGTTGTGGATAGCAGTTGAGATAGGATCATCCTCACCGGGACAAAACAGAGAAGATACCAAATAATAACAATAACAATAATTCGCTGGTTAATATAAATAAATCAATAAATCACAAATAGTTGAAGACCTCGGATTGATTGGAAAAGGTTCCGTTATACTCATTGAAAGGATTCCTGGTAGCTCATGCTTTAAATAATTAAAAAGAAAACCCCCAAGACTCACAAGTATAGCTCACACATTACAAAGAGCTTTATCTCTCTAAAAAGTGTGCGATCATAGGTTTTTATTTTTTTTATTTTTACAACAATGATCAGTGGAAAATGTCATGAAGCCATTTCTGTCATTAGGTCTCTGGTTGGGACCCGGAAGGAATTGTGTATACAACAGAAATCAAAGGAAATAATAATAATAATAATAATAATAATAATAATAATAATAATAATAATAATAATAATAATGAACAATCAAAGCTAACCGAACAGACATTGTTATTAGAGACTGCAAAAAAAGTGCCTCTTTATTGATATGGCAGTCCCTGCGGACTGCAATGTATCTTTGAAGATCTTCAAAAAGCTATCAAAATACAAAGACCTTGAAATCGAAATCTCAAAAAACGTGGCACACGAGAACATCAACAATCCCTGTTGTAGTTGGAGCCCTTGGATTGGTTGGAAAAGATTACAGTAGACTCATTGAAGGGATTCCTGGAAGTCCATGCCTTAAATAAATTCAAAGAAATTGTTCTCACGAGTACAGATCACACCTTACGTATGGCTTTATCGATGTAAAATATGCATGTGTGTTTACTTTTTTTAAATTGGTCAGTGGAAAATATCATGATGCCTTTCTAACCTTAGGTCTCTGGACGGGACCCGGAAAGAAATTTGTACACACCAGAATTCAAAGGAAATATTAATAATAATAATAATGTGTTCCATAATGTTACATCTGCAATGACTCTGATGGATACTATTAAATGATTGGAGGTGTTATGAGGTACATATTTTGTCTTGTCGATTTAAGATAGGCTAATGTAAATATCCTGTTCATTACCATAGATCTGCTTGTTAGTTGCTTGCCTTTAATTAGTTGAGCATCCCCACTAGTATATATTTGTTTATGAGAGAGATTTATAAGAGAGCATCATAGCCAGGTGGCGAGAGTGTGATTTTCGGGGGCGGGATGCTCTCTGTCTCACCCCTTCTCTGCTACTACTACTAGCACTACTATTACTAATTCGGTCCTCGCGTAATTACTATGATTGGTTCTTTTATGATTGATAAATTGCTGCTTGATCTTGTGACTCGTAGTTTAAATGTTATTTGCAGACAACTTCCGTCATTTGCTCTGCCCTTCTGGCATGGCTAAACAACTCACTGATTTTATGCGTCAAGTTATCGTACTTTTCAAAGAAGAACATCTGACGCGGAGATTGACGAAATGGCAGAAATTCTTCCTGATTTTTTCAATCGCATCAGTCGTCACGAGTTTTCAACGGTTGTTTCTGAATTTACCACTTTTTTTTTTACTGGGTACGCTGTATATCTATTTGAATAAAATGTTAGAATAATCTAGAACGTATACTAGGAACAAACCGCCTGCAAAAGGATAGAAAATAAACTGAGTAGTGATACAAAAATCAGAATAGAACGTGAGACAAGGATGCGTCTTCTCGTCGGATTTATTCAAACTTTATAGTGATGCCATCCTGAGTGAACTGGAGACAATACCAGGATTTATTATAGTTTAGCATTCAAATCACTTGTGTTTTTACTTTTATTCTACAGGGTACTCAGTAAAAAGCGGAAAATGTATCTTCACTGTTTTATCTTTCAGGAATAAATGAAAGTTGCAATAACCTTGAATAAAGCTTCATGTCTCGCACATCTCGCCTGTGGAACTCCCTTCCTTATTCCTGTTTCCCTGACATATACAATCTCCAACTATTTAAGTGTAACGTCAATCGACATCTCCAGCTGCCTTGATCTATCCTCTTCCCTTCTCCACATCCTTTCACCTTTCATTCCCATCTGCTCTCGCTCCAAATCTTCTGTAACCCCCTAGCCTTGATCGATCCACTATCTTTCTCCACATCCTCTGCTTTACCACTCCTATCTGCTCTTCCTCCAAACCTTCTGTAACCCCCTGCGTACTAGTGGCTTCCAGCCTTGCTTGGGGTGATATGCTTAAAAAAATATCTTGAATATTCATGACCTTGAATAATCATCTGACTCACGCGTAATTGCTTAACACTGATTGGTTCTTTTATGATTGATTAATTGTGGCTCGTCATTTAAAGGTTATTTGTAGAGAATTGTTGTGCTTTCGTTATGCCCTTCTCGTTGATTTTGAGCGTCAAGTTATCGTACTTTTCAAAGAAGAACATCTGACGTGGAGATTGTCTTGGGACAGACCCCCTCTCCTGCCTATTCCCACCCCTTCCTCTTAATATGCTCGAATGTCAGCTAAAGTTATGTGGGCTGCCATTTTTAATTCTTGTTTGAATTGGTCATTTGATTTTTTTTCTCTCTTTTTTGTCTCTTCCATGAAGTCACTATGCCATCTGACCTTCCATCTTGAATTTTTGTTATTTTTCTAGCTGACGTTTTCTTGCTGTTACTAGCCACTAACTCATGATTCTTGGGATAGCCCCCCACCACCACTTTCTGTTTCCACTCTTTCCTCTTACACCCGAATGTCAGTTAAAGTTCTGTGGGCCGGCGATCATCTTTCCAAAAAGTTATGTGTCTATTCTCTGATATAACTTAACTGGAAAGTCTACTGCCGGACTGGTTTTCTTCTTGTTAAGAGATTCAGATTTTTGCCTTTTTAACTCTTTGTTGAATTTCTAATGGACATCTCAACTTTAAACTTAGTACCTCTTATTTTTTAGTAGATAGGCGGGAACAGGAGTAGACGCTCATCCCTTGTTTCCTGTTAAGAGAAGGGTTCCCGGTTCCTTTCCTTCTCTCAGGCTTTAATAGTGTTGCTGTCATGAATTTTTTTTATGATATGCGTGGATGGTGTTAACGTCTTTTCATTCGGGGGGTAACGGGTTGGCTGTTTTCTGGTAGCTACTCCTGGCTTTTCGTTAGGAACCCGAACTCTTGAGTAGCGTCTTGAGAGGCTACTCTGATCAACAGTTGCATACTATCGGAATTCTTGCAGTGCCATACCGCGCACGGAAGGGTAGCTCCGCAAGCACCTCCGGTGGGCAACCCCGAGGCCACACTATATTGCAGTCTACACCAGCTCTCTTCCTTCACATGTTACATTTGACGACCGACTGCTAGTACTATCCAAGGACTTTCTTCACCAAAATAACATATCATGACTATAAACTACCAAAGTTATAAACCTAAACCAGATCAACAAAAACACCAAAACCTCTTAAACTTTCTTTGTCCAACATTCATGTTATTCGTACCAATTTCTGCAGTGTGGAATCGTTCCTCTTCGAAAAGTCTCCGGACATCCTAGATTTCTGTGAAAATAATCTTAACACTTCAATCCCTTCCTATGATTCCGGCTACGTTCCTCTCCTTAGAAAGGACTTTAATGTCCATATGCGTAGTTTGGGAGTTTATGTCCGCGAACATCATCCGCTGGCTCGGGAATTCTCTCTTGAATCTCCAGACCATTCTTGCATGTGTCTTCGTCAACTTTCTACTTAACTCAGTTAGATGTATCTTCTTTCGCTACTGTCCCCCTTCTTCTCAAGACTATTGCGTGCTGGATATTATTTCTGATAATATAGACAAGGCCATCTTTCAACACTCGTTTGCAAATATACGTGTTTTTGGTGACTTTAATGCCCACCATACCAGGTACCTTAAATATGTCACTGACCTTGCTGGCATCCAAACCCTTAAAATCTCTCTCACTTTATCTCCCCACGCGTTTCCTCAGTAACGCCGAGGGATACGTTTCTTTTCTCGATCTCTTTTTTACCTCTATCCCTGATTCTTGTCGTGCTACGCAGCTCTGTCCTCTTGGCAACTCTGATCATGCGCTAGTGTCTGTAACCATCTCCTTCTGCTTCCCCACCAGCCAAGAACCTCCTACCAATAGAATATCTTTGTTATCAACGAGCAGATTAGGACTCGTTCTGTGATTTCCTTCGTGATGTCCCTTGGAATGCAGTTTTTAACCACCCTGTTCAAAATTGAGCGTCTGAAGTCTGCTCTTGGGTGAATGCCGGTATCGACGCCTTTATTCTAGCAAAGAAATACCAAGTTAAACCACGTTCATCTTCTTGGTTCTCACTTGCACGCTCGGTCGCTATAGACCACCCTACAGGAATCACTTTTTCCAGTTGTACCAGAGAGACACGTCTGATGGCAACAGACGTCTCTTTGTCTCTGGTCGTAACGAGTGCAAGCGTGTCCTGACAATAGCGAAGTTACTGTTAACTGATAGTATAAAACAACGTATAGCGTCTCACATGTTCGGTTCTAGGGATTATTGGCGGCTCTGCAATCGTGTGTGCTGAACAACTGCAAATATTCAATCCCTCTATTCAATCAATGCGAATTCCTGACATTTACAGCAGAGAGGTTCTACTGAGTGATACGCGCATAACCCCGCCACTAGTCTTAGACATCATTTCTAAATTAAGCTCTCATAAGGCAAGCGGAAGTGACGGGATACCAGCCATCGTCATAAAGAAATGTACTCCCGAGCTGGCTCCTGTCCTCTCCAAATTCTACAACTACTGCCATGCTGCTTCCTGCTTTCCAGATTGCTGGAAGTCCTCCTCTGTAGTTCCTGCTTTTAACCTTCTGACCCCACTAACCATCGCCCTATTTGTCTCCTGTCACCTTTTGGCAAAGTAGTCGAGGCTTTAATCAAACTGAACTGGTTAAGCACCATACCTCTCACGACCTGCTGTATCTCAAACAATATGGCTTCCGTTTTTCTAGGTCTACCGCTGATGTACTAACGATCATCACTGAATATGTAGGATTTCGATAATAACGGCGAAGCTCGTGCTGTGGCTCCAGATATCTCGAAGACGTTTGAAAGGATTTGGCATGCTGTTCTTCTATGTAAGCTCCAGGGCTACGGCATTACTGCACGATGTTTGATTTAATCTGTTCGTTCCTATCAAATCATAAAATGAAGGTCGTTTTTACCGGGCTCGCTTCCATATCTTTTCACACGAACGCGGGTGTCCCCGAAGGCTCTATCCTGGGTCCTACGCTGTTTCTGATCTTCATCAATGATCTTCCTGATGTCTTCCCAATTAGGCATTTATGCTGATGACACTATAATTTACTCTTGTCTCAATAACAAATCTGCCAGAGCTGATAAAGTTAACCTAGTTGCTGCACTTGGAAAGGATCGTGGTTTACTGGAGCAGGAAATGGCTCGTAAATGTTTCCAAAACGAAACTGCTCTTATTTGACCCCCATAGAGAATCTTTTCTGCCCTCAATCAGCATGGCTGATGCTAGATACACGGAGAGCAGCACACTGCGGCTTCTTGGCCTCACGCTTTCAAATGATTTGAAGCGGAATGACTACATTGAGTCAATAGCTGCTTCTACTGCAAGGAAAGTTGAATCACTGCGTCGTGCCAGAATGTTTTCTCGTCAGAGACCATCTTGTACATTTACAAATCTACCATTCGTCCGTGCATTGAATACTGTGGCCATATCTGGTCTTGTGTGCTCCTGCTGTACATCTCGAGATTCTTGACAAAATTTAAGAAAAGTATCTGTAATGTAATTGATCCTGACCAGGCATCTCGACGTCAGTCAGTTTCTCACCGACGTGACGTAGCTTCCCTCTGTCTTTTCTACAAATATTTTATGGCAACTGCTCTGAAAAGGTTTTTCCTGGTGTCAGGACTATGTGAGTTTAAGTGAGCTACTATATTGGCAGGTAGGTTCAACCCTTTTACTGTTGATATAGTTAACCGCCATTTCTACTCCTACAGTTTCCTTTCTCGCACTTCCCATCTGTAGAACTCCCTTCCGTTTCATTGCTTCCCTGATAACTACAATCTTCAATGCAATGCCAATCGCCATCTTCTATCTTCTTCAGCATTTATCCTTTCCTCTCTCCCCCCCCATACCTAGTCTTTTTCTCCCACCTTCACTCTCTGTAACCTCCTGCGTACTTGTGGCATCACCACCTTGCATGCGGTGTAACGATTAAAAAAATGTGCAGAAATTCTTCCTGAATTCTTCAGTTCTATCAGTGGTCACCAGTTTTCAGCGGTTGTCTTACGTCTTTTTGAATTTACGGTTTTTTTTTACTAGGCACCCTGTAGAACGAATTTATTTTTTAAAAGGGTATTTTAACATCATCTGATATATTTTCGATGAGAAATCAATCTAACCATCATCATAAAAGAAAACCGCATTTGGATTCACGTTAATCGGTTTGATAAAATAACTTTGACATTCACAGTGCATCAGAAAACACCAAAAGATTAATAAAAATGATCTATACGAACTAATACCTCATCTACTGATTTTCCGGATAACTATTGTCTTGTTTGATTCTGTATTTTACATGTCTTGACTAATTTTTTTTGTCTCAGTCAAATTTAATCAAAGTACAATTTTGAAATAAACGTTTTCTATCGACTTTCCCACGTACATTTATTTCTTCTAAAAACCTCTGAAAACCTTCTGAGATTAGCAGATAATTTCTTTTTCCTTTTTTTTGTGTGTATAGTGACGGGGAGGGATGTGCATAGTTCGATTCTTATCTACTCACTGTAACTTATATTGTCAGAGAAATGTTACGCGAAATGGAATTCATAGCCACGCCTGAAAGGATAAGATTCATTTATTTGAAATGTGAATTCATCCGCCATCTTTGAAACTTTGACATACGTCAGCATTGTTTTCTTTTGAAGAATATTTATCTTCATCTTCTTGGTATTTTGGGAACATTTGAAAAGTGTAAAGGTTAAATTTTTAATGTTTCTCTGATGTAGCTTTAACGCCCACACGCAAGTACACACACACACACACACACACACACACACACACACACACACACACACATACACACACAAAAAGAAAACTTCTTTTCTGAAATAAATCAGTCTTTTGTATAAAAATTGGCATGTGAATTATTCTGACCACATTAAAATTGACATGTGAATTACTCTGGCAAGCATAAAAATGGCATTTTCCCAAGGTCGTTATAAGCTTTTGAATTTTTGTTTTCATATGTTGAATGTTTCATATGCTGAATCCAATTGCACTTGCCCGAGACTAAGATCTCCAGTTAGTAATGAGAAGTAGAATATTTATAGTTGCAATGCAGGAATGTCTGGATAAATTGGACAGATTATATTGAACCAATTACTAGGTTCGCTGTGCCTTTTCTATAAATACTTGCATGGTAATTGTTCCGCTATGGTAACTAAATTTTATAACTTAAGCGCATTACTATATTGGCCACAAAGTCTCACCATTTTACAGTTGAATTGAATCGTAAGTTCTTTCTTAACAATTTCTTTTCTCGCACTTCTCGATTGTGGAACTCTCTTCCGGCTCCATGCTTTCCAACCATTTTTGACCTTGAAAAATTTAAATGCAATGTCAATCATTATCTACTGTTTTCTTGATTACTCTTCTATTGTTCTCGATCCTTCATCATCTTTCTCTATTTTTCTTTATACTTTCATACTCAGTAACCCCTTGTGCCTTAGTGGCTTTAATGTCTTGCATGAGGTGAGATGATTAAAAAATCCAAACAGAAAAAACAGACACGTGGTTTTACTGAAGGATTCTGAGAATTCCATGGACGGAACAAGTAAGTTACGAGGAAATCCCAAAGAAAATATCAACAAAAAGAGAAATTATATACAGAATCAGAAAGAGACAGCTGGAATGTCTTAGACACATAATGAAGCAGCGGTGCTTGGAAAACGTAACTCTCGCAGGACATATCGAGGGCACGAGCGATAGAAGGCAGTGAGAAACCTACTTGGCGATCTTGCGTGAAGGGACGGTAGAATAATGGGGTTAGAGGCTTAGAAAACGGATAAACGCCGTTAAGGGCCACAAGAGATATGAAGTTGCAGAGAGTCATGATCAACCACATCTTAAAGGAGCACAGTACATAGAAATCAGGAAAAGACAGCTGAACTTAATTGGACACATAATGAGGAAGGGGAGTTTGAAGAATTTCACACTCATGGGACTTATTGAAGGAAAAATGGACGATGGCAGACAACGGGACACTTACTTGAAGAGATTGTTAATTAATGGGCGATTAAGAAACGCTGGATTTGTAATGCCAGGTAGAATATTGCAAGATCGGAATTTCTTGACAATCCCTTTTTTATTGCATGATCTGAAGCATTGTTGTAAGGATTTGTTTTCACTAGTGTTTCTTTAGAGTGTTTCATCACTTATTTGAGGAGATGCTATTTTTATGTCTCTTCTACAATGATCGTATTTCATTTTATAGTATATGCCCTCGTTTGAGATCTTGCAAACGCAATTTCCTCTGAAAATCATCAATATTTTTTTCAGATCAGGATTGTGGCGCTTCTAACAAATTTCGATCTATGTATTTTACGATTGTTAATCTCCCCACTACATTTTTCCTAGCAAAATCAGCCAACAAAGAAACTGGCTTGAGACGCATTCCACGGAAGACAGTGGGAGATTGTAACAACTCCCGGCTATGACAACCATGCCAGTCTTTTGAATAGATGAAAAAGTAGACACCGAAAAAAAAAAGCAATTATTCGAAAATATTATTGCAGTATTAGACAAATACATGTCGGTACTTGAAAGAATGATTTTTACAATAAGTGCGTCTAATCGGCGTGGTTGAAAGCAGTAAACAAAGTAATTAAGTTTCACACCTTGCAAAAAGGCGGCATTATTACAAAGCTAAAAAAAACTGGGCATTTAATTAGACGAAAGTTCACGAGGAAATGGGCCTTCGATTACTCCCGTTCACCTCTAATTTAAAGTCAACGCGTCGAGTTAATTTTAGGCATCAAATTCGCGAAAAAGATTTTGCTAAAATGTGATAAAAAATGTATTGTCTAAATTTTCTTTCCATCGAGTAAATCAATTATACGACCATTCACAGACACGCATTTGACTTCCTTTGTGTCCGAATTAAATTATATGCGGGCAGTGTAACGGATATCGGCGCGAAAAGAGACATCATCACGACATCATGTGGCTCGAACTGGTGCTTGGGCGACTACTGTCGTTGTTCTATAGTGAACTGTGGCGGTGGTGTCTCTGCATTAATCTTCACGGCTGTTTTCAGCCAAATACACCAAAGCCATACTGTTTGTATTTCTAACTGAAATTCAAACCAGCCGTCTTCTCATCAGGAGAAAGATTTATTTGCAGTAATTTATAACGCAAAGGTCTGTATTGGCTTTTTAAAAAATTGTCCCCAATAGGGAAATTCTGCCGACTACTTGTCAGTGACGAAGAGGGTGAAGTGAATGAGAGAACTTCCCAGAACATCTATTCTTTATCAAGCGAAAAAGGAACCGTTCCTTTTTTCTTTTTATCAGAAAATCTCACATTTTTCCTAGTGGCTGATTCGTCTCTTCATAGGCCGATAAAAAGTACTCCTACATTCTGCTTCTTTTTTCATTTTTGTCTTGAGGGACTTGTGAACGTCATTTGATCCCGTTATATATCTCTTATTTCAGAAATACGATATACTTCCAATAACCTGTGTGGCTAATAAGTTAGGAGAGTTCATTTCCACCACATTTCTCCTTTACTTACAGCTAGAGATTAAATAGCAGTGTATATTGGACTCTCTAGCCTTGAATGGGAGCCAGTCTAAGATAAGGACAACTCTGAAACGAAGACCGAGGAGAAGACAACGGGAAACCATTTCACTATTTTTACTTCGACGCCATGGCAATTCACAGATAACGAAGAAAAGAAACCGTTGGAGAGCAAAGATTACTTAATTCGCAAAGGAGTATACTGTTAAATAATAGTTAAACAAATTGAAACAACAGTAAAAGTATGAAAACTTATATGCACCGACCGGTACAGAAAGATATTTTTATTGCAAAAACTCTAATCTTCAACTTCCTCTCATAAATCCATCAGATTAAAGTTTTCTTGAAAACATGGAAGTTTTCTAATATTCCTGTTTGGATAGATGGTTATTCTAAAAATTCTAAAATAAATAAAACAAACTTGATTTTGTGCATAAGTATTTTTTCGTTCGTTCTTTTTTTCTCCATTTCGTTCTTTTTAACTTAGTTTGATAGAAAAATGTCACATTCATATCAGAAGACGCGCTGGGCTGGAGCAGCTGGTACATGTTAAGCCAAGTGGTTGTTGACGTTAAGCACAAAAATGTCAAAGTTAGCAATCAGCTTAAGGTGAATTTGACTTGTTTACTAATTTTGCGGCCACCTATTTATATACTTTTTTTTTAAATACGTGTGTGAATCTCTGCGGGTGTAAGTATCTATTTTGATATATAAAATATAATGCAACTTGACTGGCCGCGCAGCCTGACCTCCCCTACTTACTAATGTAATATTTCGTCATTATGGCAATAGGTGACATTACTCAACGCCAATAAACGGGGTTGTCATAGCAAATGAGTATCTCAATAGCAAATAGTAAGCACCTGTTTCGAATATATTACTTTTTCTTTCTTTTCTTTCATTGGTCATATTTATATCTAATGACTTAAAAAGCATTTTTCCTTACATGTGACGGCAGGGCACTTTGCATAAACACAATACTAGATAACTTATACAGAAAATATAACCGATGCAATTGCGAAATTATTTAAATAACTTCATATACACCCGTTATATATATATATATATATATATATATATATATATATATATATATATATATATATATATATATATATTTATTTATTTATTTATATATATATATGAAGAAATATAGTCTTAAGATGTGCTATATTTCTGGGATAAAGTGCTCAATATCAGAGATAGAGCGTGTGTAAATATAAAAGTGAACAAAGAAGTCAACACTTAGAGGCGACCGTCTGTTTCATGCTAGATGCAATCGTCAGGTCACGAGTGGTGTTATTTTAATAATAACAGCACTCGTGGCCTGACGATTGCATCTCGCATGAAACAGACTGTCGCCTCTAAATGCACCTTTTCTATCATATTCAATGAAATGTGCATATATATATATATATATATATATATATATATATATATATATATATTATTTCGGAACTATTTTCAAATAAAAAGTCTCATTAGAGAATATGAGAAAATTCAAAAGAAAATATGTAATACTATGTTGTCTTTAACATTCAACACTACATGTTTGAAAGAAAAGTTGCTGCCAAATTACACACACACACACACATATATATATATATATATATATATATATATATATATATATATATATATATATATATATATAATCTAGTATATATATAATCAATATATATATTATATATATATAATCAAGTTCGTCTTGCAATATAAATGTAACACTGTTTAATCAAAATTTAGTCTTTTGGTTGTGAGACCGGAATGACTTCTTTCGTCTTGGGCAATGGTATATGGATACTGTGCGCTACGCAGAATACATGGCCCCTCCTATCTGCCGCACCGACAAGATCCAAATGAATAAAGGGAATTAAATTTGGTGCCGACTTGGCTGCAGGAGTTGTCGGAAATTTATCAGTATTGACAGCTAATCGCATTCAGGGCACCCTCTGGTTTTGCTGTATGGGTTTACTTCCCTCAACTCTTACGTTTTTGGATAGGACCGCAGGGAAGCGGAGGTTTAAAATCAGAGTTTTCCTTCCCCTTGATGGACTGCCTTCATGGGCTATCCAGCTTCATCTGCCCTAATCAGCTGGTTATGAGGCGCCAGTTGTCCGACTTCATACTTTCGGCGGCTTGGAGCTGGACTTGTTCCCACTATCACCCTTGCTATGACATCCATCCAATAATAAAAAAAAATAATAATAATGACGTTTGAGTGTCGTTTTGTTTGTTTAACGGCATATCAACTCTGTATGGGTCATTTAATGCCGAAATCTAATTTACTTGGGAGCAATTGTAATTTATTTTACAAACATGTATTGCTGGTAATTGTTTTTCCTCATCAAAATGATTTGCTGGTAATTTATTTTACTCTGAAAATGCATTGATGGCTAGTTTACTATAAAAATATATTTCTTCACTTTCATAGTGATTTTATCCAAGTGTGGGGTTCACTATTTGCCCATAGTTAGGCCCTAACAGGTGCTACCACTCCAGGTCAGTGTGGACCTGAGAATAACAGCAATTCCAGATCAGAGGCCTTGCTGCCGAATGTAGTTTAACCGTCATCCCCAGACAGAGTCGTTTGAGTAAATAATGTTATTATGGGGTCATCCTATAAAAAATTGACCGCTTGACGTAAAATTATAGCCTACGGCAATGAACATTATGAATAGAAGTTTCCAACGAGAGGCAAATATGACACACGGCGATATTTTTTAACATATCCTTATATGATCCTAAATACAGTGCATCTCTCAAAAGTTTATGTTGTACTGATAACATTAAAAGCACAAAAGAAAATGTTCATTACACCGATCAATTTCTCTCAATAGATGCCATTAAATACATTTATATGCCCTACGAAGTCGACTAAAGTTAATCTGTATAGTGATGAAGATATAAATATGTCACTTCTGCCCAACGCGGGAACTAAAACAGAAATAGACGGTGTGTTATGAGAAATGGAATTTGCTTATTTGCACCTAACATGAAAGATCGTGGGATGAACAAAAGCGCAAGTAATTATATAATTCGCAAATGAATGGAAGTCTTGGTTATTTAAAGAGAACGCGGGAAACGGGAGAAAGCAATTAAGACATCTGCCTCAAGGTATCAATCGTAGTCAATGCTAGAAAATAATGCAGTTCGGTCGTAGGTAATGATTATACCTTTGAATGCTTACAGTTGCAATATAATAGTAAACCCAAAAATGATGTACTAAGGCATATAATTAGTAGAGATACACGCCCACGAAGTGAGAAGATACTCTAATATACGCTTACATTGACACACACGTAGCCAAACCCAATATATATATATATATATATATATATATATATATATATATATATATATATATATATATATATGTATATATATACCGGTTGTAATAGCATAATTGTTCAATGGTTAGATTAAGATTAGAACCATTGTATCTTAGTGTTGAGTCTTGACTCAATGTTTAATCTCGCCTAATGCCTGGAATAATAATGCAACACAAAATGTACTTAGAACAAGAATGTATTATAACAAGAAAGTGTACACAATAAGTACATATAGTATTTCTGTATATTTCTGGGAAGACGTTCCTGGAGAATGTGTTGACTAGTCGCAGTCGATCAGAGTCTCTAGTTGGATCTCGTGATTCCACCCTCCTTCTCCCGGTATCAACCATTATTTATATAGTTGGTAGTCACCTATGCAGATTAGGTGGATCCCACCACAACACTTAGAAATGATTAAATATATCTTACTGGAATTTTCCGAAAATTTTTTATAACCCTATTGGAGTCTACTTTGAACAATAAGAATGTATTTAGTTCTAACTTGAAATGATGATCCCTCTTGCTGCTGTAACATCCTGACACAGTTTTTCTCTCTATTGTCCACTCTTTTTTTAAAACTTATTCACCTTTCTCTTTATGGTTATTGAGTAGACTTTGAAGATGGAAGCCAGAATATGAATGTTGGTACCATTACTGAAGGCCTGAATGATCTATTTTCCTTCACATTTGCTCATTTGGGAAGACATAGTGGGGCTGAATCAAAATGATTTTAACCTGTTCTCCTTCTTGCTGAATAACTAAAAGGATTTTTCAGTGATTCTTATGACAAATGATGTCAAGATGGCCAACCGTCTTATCTGTAAAACCTGGAAAAAAGAAACTCAATTAGTTTAGTGTTCTTTTAAATATTAAACATTTTGTGAGATGGACTATTATGCCATGCTGTTACACGATTTGGACAATTTTGCTGTTAGACATGGTATATACAAGTTTCATTAAAAACGATGAGGTACTGCGTTTAGGTTTTTATTTAATTTTTCTTGTGTTAATAATTTTCTTTCCTGGACATAAATTATGTAGAAATTGTCCAAATGTTCTATATATTCGAGCGCTTTTGACTATACTTTTAGCCATTATCAACGATGATTTTATTTTTTACTGTTAACTGAACGTATAGATGCTTTTATGTATGCATTAAGAGTAATGGCGATGTTTTATTTTCAAACACGGCCAGAACAATGTGGCCCTGTCCATAATTGATGTTTGTGAGCGTTGGCTTTTTTCTTTTTTTTACTTTTGTTAATAATGCTTCCATTATTTCTAGCCTTTTTTTTACATGTGGAGGAGGCTATTATATTTGTTATTATCAACAAATATGTTACGGATAGAGTTTGGTAGGTCTTCGTGCAAAGTTATGTCCAGAAAAGAAGACAATTATAAGAACACAAATTAAATAAAAAACTTAACCGCAGTAACTTATCAGTCGTTTTTAATGAAACCTAGCATGTCTTGCATTCTCCAGCGCCTCGGTGATTCTTTGCTTATGTTCCTCTAGGCTTGTAGGAAGAGAGGTTATATAGATCCGTCCCTTCAAATAGCCCTATAGAAAAAAACATCACAAAGTGTAAAGTCAGGTGAATGTGGTGGCCGTCGTTTCAACAGCACATTCTTATTATCATTGGCACGCACGATCCATCTTCCTGGTAGATTCACATTGAGATAAGTTCGCACTGAGACGTTGGAGAATGTTACGCAAGACATGCTGCAGCGTGTTTAGCAGGAGCTGGACTATCCTCTTGGCGACTGTCGTGTCACAGGTGGTGCGCATATTGAAGATTTATGAAGCTTTGTGAAATCGGTTATAAAATCTACATCCGTTTGAATATCTTTTATTGCTCAACACAGTAAAATATTAACAAAAATAACTACTAATAAAAATTGGGACAATATACTATACTAAATTTTATACACGAACATAAGTGTCGAGTTCTTGTTCCATTGTCTTTGACGAACCCGCACTGTTCTTGTCCTATTTCCGCTCTGATTCTGCTGCGCACTCAATTCATCAGAATTCGGATGAAAATTTTTGTTGTATGGCTCATTAGGCGGATTGTCCGATGGAGTTCACATTCGTTTGCACCTGGTTTTCTATGCAGTGCTATGAAAATAGATCCAGATAGGTCTTCCGGTATATGACCGCTGTTGCAGATTTCATTTATTATTTCTGTAATCTTGTCTATGCCGAAGTAATCTAAGGCTGCCAACATCTCTATTACAATTCCTCCTGGCCCTGCCGCTTTGTTTCTGTTCAATTTGATCAGTGCAGATTCCATTTCAGATTTTAATATTTCCTGTCCATCAATATTTTTGCGTATTGCTGGTTGTTCTCTTTCGTTGTGGAAGAGTTCTTCGATATATTCGTTCCATCTCTGAAGTATTTTTCTTTCTTAAATATCACCGTTCCGTTCTTGGATTTTATGCAGCCTGTTGGTGTGCATGTTATGTGTCCTGTTAGTTCTCTGATCCTTCTATGCATATCACCTTTAACTCTGATACTCATTCTCGCAATTTCTGCATATTTTTCGTTGAATAATTCCTCTTTAGCTTGTCTGCATTTGCTCCTTATTTATTTGTGTAGTTTTCTATATTCCATTCTGTGTCTATGCACTGTTTTCGTTTTTTCTTCTTCGTCCATCTTCCTTTGACATGATCTCGTTTGCTGATGTCACTTAGTGTGCCCCACTTCGAGTTTCCATTTGCATTTTGTTCCTCGTGTCTTCTTTTCACACTGCATATATTTCTCCTTCAGGTTCGGGTCGTTCAAGAGTCTTCTGAGTTGCAATTTGTGTGCTGTGTTAGGCTTCTTCAATTTCCGTAGTTTCATTCCAAGTTTAAATCATATAACAGGGAGGTGGTCGCTTCCGCAGTCTGCATTTGTATAGGTTGTGCAGTGTACAACTGCATTCCTGAATCTCTTGTTGATAGTTATATCGTCGATTTGGTTTTTCGTTTCTCCTTCTGGGTTTCTCCATATCCATATTTGTCTTGGGTGTTCTTGGAACCAGCTGTTGGTGATTACCTGGTCATTCGCTGGGCACCATTGGAGTCACTTCCGTTGAGCTATTCCCCTTTAGCCTGCTTACATTTGTTCCTTATTTGTTTGTATCGCATCCTATATTCAGTTCCATGTCTTGGCATTGTTTTTTTTTGTCTCGTATTCATTATTTCGAGAATTTCTTCTGTCATCCATTCATTAGTTTTTCTTCTATTTTCCTTTGGGTTGATATCAATGTTAATCATACAAAGCTAAATGCCTTCGGGTCAGATCAATCTCAGTTAATAACTAGGTGTCAGATTGATGATAAATTTATTCACATTCAAATATCAAATATCTATACAGTCATTCCAAGAGAACACATAAAAATATTGATACAACTAATCCATGAGAAACCATGTATTTAGTTCATTTGATGATTATATTTTTCAAAATATGTTAAGTGCAGTGGAATATCAGTTCTCCCAATTCTCTTTTAACACAATTCTGAAGCTCAAAGAAACCCATACACAAGTGCGAATTATATATGGATAATTACGGAGAATTTATCATACATATTTACTTTTAAGCAGTTTTTCATTTAAAGAAGTTTTATTCAATTTTTAATTTGGAAACTGAAGGGCGAACGAAAATTTTGGTAAAATCTCGCGGCGGAGAAATTGCGATGAATTTCTTCGTTTTTTGTTTTTTTCTTAAATACATTGCACGAAATTGAAAACTAATCAATAATAAAGAATAAAATATTTTCCCAATACTGACATTATCATTTTGGTACTGATTACGAATAGCGTGTTCTTCAATATCGGTGGCGGATGACAGAACTATGCAAGAATCCATATTCAACTTTCAGTCAATTTAGGATATTCTTATGTGCTATCTGACTCCCCCTCTTCGCTCTCTCTCTCTCTCTCTCTCTCTCTATATATATATATATATATATCACAGAAAAATTATGGAATAACTCTTGATGGTAATTAATGTACAAAAATTAACCTAAAACTTTTTCGTTGCGATTTTTGTTTAGTAATGCATAGATAAAGTTCTGGATTTAAAGAAAGAAAAAAGTTAAATAAAATGAAAAAAAATATAACTATATATATATATATATATATATATATATATATAGATATATATATATATATATATATAGAGAGAGAGAGAGAGATAGAGATAGATAGATAGAGAGAGAGGGGGGAGAGAGAAATTCTTTCGGTTCTTAATTTTTAAAAGTAATTTGCAGCAGTCGAAAATCAAATCAAAAATCTTTTTTTTAATTAATTTTGGAAATTAACTTTGAAAATGAACTTTTGAAACTCAGTTTTGAAATAAGAATTTTTGTCTTCCTTTGTGTCGTTTCAAATCAGGACTTTTTAACTGCACAACGAACTGTATAATTTAAATTAACATTCCACAATAGCAGCGAGAGAAAATAATTCTTCTCCTTTCTCAGCTGTTCAATAGGCTACCAATTAATGTTGGATTATTTAGTGTTGCTTTCCTTTTAAGTTTATCGTTTTGCCGCTGTTACAACGAAAGACTGTTCACTCTTTGCAAATAGATTTTCTGACAACAGTCGATTGAATGTTAATGAGACACTCAATCAATTGTTCTGAAAACCAGATTTCCGTAATAATATGGCGGCTAATCATATATAAAGAAGCTTTCAGTAAAATGACAACTAATTCTCTCTGTCTTCGAAGAACCCAAATACTGTTATATGCAAAATAAATGCAATGTTCCTCTTCGAGGAGTGTCCAATCAGAATACGAGAATTGATAGTGGGCATATTAGCGTTGTTTAGTATGAGGTAAACGTTTTGATTGGAGAATCCATCTTTTAATTGTCATAGAAGTCTTTTGAAGAAAGGATATCCCACAGCATTTACTCTATTTTGGAAACCACCTATTCAGTGGCTGAATCCGTCGTTTCGGTCGCAGTATAATTCTTCTTTGTGTCTTCATTGTAGTGATTTTCCAAGCGTAGCTCAGATGTGGCACAAGGCCGAAAGTATTGGGCACCTAGTGAAGATCAAACTTCATAGTT
This sequence comes from Acanthosepion esculentum, assembly GCA_964036315.1. NCBI lineage: Eukaryota > Metazoa > Mollusca > Cephalopoda > Sepiida > Sepiidae > Acanthosepion > Acanthosepion esculentum. The sequence goes on from OZ038487.1 coordinate 29,668,216, forward strand.
CTAGCGAGACAAGCTTACTAACCATTACACCATCTCGAGTTGCCCATTGTGTCTTGAATGTAATGGCTGTATGAAGACTGTTTTGTAGGGATGAAGGCTTCACGACCGCTTCTCTAGAAAGCAGTTCGAATGCAAAATCCCGAATCGGAGGTTTGAAGTTTCACTTCGATTTTACATGGGGACGGGCGGGACTCATGTCATCGATGTGTCGTGTTCAAAAAATATCAACATAACAGAATCCAACACTATTATTTTTTTTAAGCTTATCACCCCAAGCAAGGCTGGAAGCCACTAGCACGCAAGGGGTTACAGAAGGTTTGGCGGAAGAGCAGATAGGAGTGGTAAAGGAGAGGATGTGGAGAAAGATAGTGGATCGATCAAGTCAAGGGGGTTACAGAAGATTTGGAGCGAGAGCAGATAGGAATGAAAGGTGAAAGGATGTGGAGAAGGGAAGTGGATAGATCAAGGCAACTGGAGATGTCGATTGACGTTACACTTAAATAGTTGGAGATTGTATTTCTCAGGGAACAAAAACCGAAAGCGCGTATCCGGCTTTGTCCAGGATTGTCCAGCCAGGACACAAGACTCAGTGATAACATTATTTAGATGAAGACTATTATCTCCAGCTTTGTTGTTGTTATCACAATCTTTCAGCTGTCGTATCCTCTGGCCTTATTAGGGTGCTTCCCGATCCGGGTAATATTCAGAGAATTTCGCAATAACCGCCTATTTTTTTTTATACGGGCTTAGATCGTTCTCTTTCCGCTGTCTATGTCCAGGGATATCTCTTCTAGTTCTTATTTCGTACTGCACAGTTATTGCTCGACACTGATTCCAAATACAAACTGTCTGACTCATTTTAATTTTCTCTTCTACTCGTTTCTATTAAAGGCAAATTTGAAACTTAAAAACATTCCAGGAAAGTTCCCATTAAAGGTATATTCATGTTTCATGAAAATAAATGTGGTTGCTATTATATGCAAATAAAAATGCCTTATAATACTTACATCTTGAATCCATATCCTTCTAGCGTCAGTTTAATATGGCGCCTTCAATTTTTCATATATCTAAACTGTAATTATGAACTATAATTTTGGAAAGTTATTTTTTTACTGGAATATGTTGAAAAACCATCTTTTCATCTTAAAACCAAAAAAATATAAACTTTAAAAGGAAAAAAATGACAATATACAGAATAAAGAAAGCGTCGATTGAAACTAACGCCAGGAGGACATGATTAAACTAACACCTTTTTTTCCATATTTCTAAAATATAATCGTAAGCTATCCTTTAGGAAAGTGAAAATTTCATTGATTTTTCACTGACTTATGTTGGAAATTTCCCAAGTTTTCATCTGAAACCAAGAAAATATGAACTTTAATAATAAAAAATGTCAGAATATATAGAATAAAGAAAGCTTCAATTTAAACTGCCTTCAAAAGGCTATAGGTTAAGGTGATGCCTCTTTTTGTGTATTTCTAAACTATAATAATTAACCGTAATTTCTAAACTATAATAATTAACCGTAATTCTGGAAAGTGAATCTTTCGTAGAATCTTATTGAACTACGTAGGTAATTTTCTAAGTTTTCATTTGAAATAAGAAATACAAATTTTAAGCAAAATGGTAATAATATGTGGAAAAGAGGTGCCAATTTAAACTAACGCCAGGAGGATATGCGTCATGTTTTAAAATATATAGACAGTTTGCTGTTCCTAACGCTTACGTAAAAATTATAAGAAAAAGTACAGTTTTAACCTTTAAATTTTATTTTCGCAGAGTTCATTTTTCTATTTCTATCATATTCCATTTTAAAACATTTAAAATTTTTTTTTTAACAGTTAGCAAAAGGTAAAGGAAAATCAAGTGATTAATCATATTTCGAAAAAGAAAACCAATAAGTTAAATGATGTTTAATCCTTGAAAATCTTAAAGTCGAAACTTCTGTATAATTTACTATGAATGTATATTCAAAAGGACTATTTTAAAACCAAACGTCGTCAATACAAAAAATAAAATAAATTTATTTACTTCAATTATTTTTTAATAAAACAAAATATAGTTGCTATTTCTTTCTTTGAGATGTTATTCGTGAAGCCGTCTCCAAAATTATCTCCAAGATCTCTCTAAGAAGTGAGAATAGCGTAACAGAATAAAATGGCTTCCAGCCGAAAGGTAAATTACACTTTTACTTCCATCAATATTTCTTACATCTTTTAACAAAATTATTAGATACACAGACCACCATTCAATATGAGCGTGAATAGCCACCTTCAAAATTAGCTCGTCCCTCGTGTCATGCCGAAGGCATGTTAACAGGTATTAAAGCGAATCATGGGACAAATTTAAAAAACAAATTTTTTTTCTTTTTTCTACGAGAACAGGTAAGTTTAAACAATGTCTAATAAAAAAAAAACAAAGAATATAAACTATTTCGTATCAATACATATTGTTATTCTTTACATTTGTATGAGATATGTTATATTTATTACTTTCATCGTTGGGCGGCGCATGCGCACTCAATATGTCTATTCTAAAAGTGAGAGAAACTTCCCATTACGAAAATGATTCCGTAGAGTCGCATTCATATCGATGAATTATTGCAGGTTTTGAATGTCAGATTCAAGAAGCGGGGAGATAGTGCTCCCGACAATAACAGCGTATATCTGGGTGAGAACAATACAGGGCTCAAGAGCCACTCAAAGTAAAGGGTTAATATTTAAATAGTAATGATGAATGAGGTGCGTAATATGAATGAAAGAGGGGGGGTAAGAGGTAAAAATTATACTGATAAGGAGTACAGCTAGCGATTGACCCTTAACTTGAAGACATTAATACTGCAGCGTTTATAAAGTACAAGGTAACCAAAAAGTCCTCGTTATTGATTTATTAAAAAAAAAAAGTCAGACAGCAAATTTGACATACCGTTACTCCTGAAATTAATCTCCATCGGCATCCAGAGCTTTTTGTCAACATGCCTCCAGGTGCACAACGCGCTAGTGATAAAAATCAGGTATCTTGGACGCAAAGGTATCAGCGCCTACTGCAAGTCCGGCCAATTTGCGAAGGATTTTCCACGAAGCCGGTTGTTCAGCGAATTGAAGAGTTGATTATCTTTTGGTGCAAAGTCAGGATAGAAAGGTGAATAGCACAGTGTCTCTCAGACAAGTCGCTGGATAGGATCCCTGGCCACCCACGACAAATGAGGATTGGCATTACCGTGGAGGAACAGTACACCCTTACGATTAACCAATGTTAGCTCCTTCTGCTTTGTTGCCTGTTGCACAGGTTCCAACTGCTGCGAGTAAAGGTCTGCATTGATGACTTGTCTCGTTGTTAGCATCTCATCGTGCACCACTTGTCGACTAGTCTACCAGATACAGAGCGTGATCTTGCGTAGGCGTAGAAGTGGTTGTGGCGTGAGACACAAGATCCTGTATCTGACACGCATGAGAGTGTCATACAGGACTCACTTTTCGCCACTGGTGAAGACTCGAACAAATATGGGTACGTTGCGGTACCGAGAAAGCAATGAGAAACAGGATGTCAATCGTTGTGCTTGCTGGCTTCCGACTGTGTGTGGGATACCCACTTGCTTAACTTGCACGCCTTCTCTGTGCGGTTCACCTGAAGTCTGACTATTTCATCAGAAACCTGAAAGCGTTCGGCATACACACTGCAAGTTTGGCTGTTGTCCTTATCTCGGACTGCCTTCAGGGCTTCATCATCCATGACATGTGACCGACCACTGCGTGGTTCGTTACACAGCAGAGATCTCCCGACCTGAACTTCTGGAACCAATATCTGGCGCTGCGTTCACTCACAATATTAAACCCAAGGGCTTGACGTATTCGGCGAGTTGATGCGACTGCAGAAAAGACTACGTTAATGTCATAAATCAAATAAACTCGAACGAGCTGCTTCGACGCCGCCATGTTTCCTCGTCGCTGCTCGAGCTATGACTGATATGTGTTCGCAACGCACCTGCATTGCTCAATAGCAATTCTCCTATCCCACTCTCACCGCTTTCCCGACATGTGACGCACTCATTTGTGTATCAGTGATCATTTCTTTCCACATGACGTGAAAAACGGCCATGAGATCTTTGGTTAACTTATAATTACGCTGGAGTTTGTTCGAAGAAGAGGCAATTTTTGAGAAAAAAGGTATTTAGTTGAACATTCTCGTTATATTTTGGAATATGGAGTAAATATTTTTTGTCTCAATAGAAATAGCACTGCGAGTCCTAGCAGTAATATTCTAGACTTATTTTATAACGATGTTCAACCTGTAGAAGACACGGGCGACACTCGAAGTAAATGATTGCAGAGTAAGAGGCACAGTTTATGCGGATAGGTGGGGAAGATAATGGTTGACCCTAAATTGAACAGGTTAAGATTGTAGTAATCGAGGAAGCATATTCATGGGTGTCTGTTCCAAAAAGCGGCGGTTCATGGGAAGAATGTGTGGGAGTGGAACTTACATCTAACCAATGTAATACGAAGGGAATGAAGCTGGTTCATTGCAATGTATGTGTCAAGGTGGGTCTTAGTCGTGAAGGTTAGAACTGGTGGAACTAAGGAAGGTAGTTCTGGACACTCAATAGCGACAGAGCACGAGAGGCTTGCGAAGTCTTGTCTGTGAAAAAGGCATCTTTTGGACTCTATAGAGACGGGAAACTGAAGACTAGGCAGCTCCTGCGCATATATAGCAGCAGTACTCCATTTTCTGCCTGATCTGGCTCTTGTAAGGATGGAAGAGACACTTTTGGACTCTATCGAGATGGGTAAATGAAGACTAGGCAGCTCCTGCGCAAATATAGCAGCAGTACTCCATTTTCAGCCTGACCTAGATCTTGTAAGGGTAGAGGATAGCAGAGACACTTTTGGATTCTATCGAGACGGGAAACTGAAGACTAGGCAGCTCCTGCAGCAGTACTCCATTTTCGGCCTGATCTGGATCTTTTAAGGGTAGAGGATATCAGGAAGTGTCAGGTACTTTCTCAAGGGTGCAGGGAACCAACCATTTTCCAGCGTCTTGGATGGTATGGACTGGTGGAATTGTAGAATACAGCTAATCTGAACATTTGTCATGGAAATAGCAACAAAGTAGCAATAGACTTGCTGTATTACGTCTATGGGTGAGTGACTGCAGAATGGAGATTAAGTCCTCGCCTGCAAGACTGTAAACGATTTTGAACTCTATCAAGTCTGAAAAATGAGAATTGAGCAGCAGTGTCTCATTTTTGGTCCAACCTGATTCTTTTAACAATAAAGCATGGCAGAAGGATTCCGGTAGTTACTGGAGCGATATAATAAGTTGGTGATTTTTCCAGCATCTTTAACAAGTGACTAGTTTTAACCGGTGAAAATTTCACGGTCTTTATTTTCGAAATTTCTTTTGTACGACAATAAAATATCGGGAGAAATTCCCATATCGCATTGTTAAATGTTTGAGCTTAACAACTTTAAGAAAATATTGCAATAAGAACCATAAATATGAACGCTGGTCGTTATTTAAGAAGTAAGGAAGAACAAATTGCCAATTTTTTCCATTTCACTGAAACAGACGTTAAACACTTCTATGTTCTCTACTTTCTTTCATTTTCTCACTGAACTAAGTAGAGTCTTTGATATGTCATTCGTTTCCTCACGTGATCAAAACGGAATAGTCCATTATTTATGAGGTGTTAGCAGGAAACATTAAACACTTCTATATTTCTTTTTTCACTGAAACCAAATAGCGTCTCTGATATATCTTGTCTTTGCATGTAGTCCATTATTTATTTACGAGGTATTAGCAGGGAGTAACGGTCGTGTGAACTAATGAATGGAGGGACAAGAACAATTATAATAGGATTGTATATACCAGTTTCACTTGAGATTTGGAGGAAACCCACTAGACTTTGAAAGCGTAGGGCCTGGTTGAGAGTTGAGAATTGTAGAACCTGTAACAGCATTTTCTTTGCATGATCAATATAAATCCATGTCTGGTAGATACGGCGGCTTATTAAATTTACGTTGGAAATCATTTGCTTTAAAAGGTACGCGCTAAAATTTCACATATTCTGTAAACCTCTTTTTCTGAACAATGTCCTTAATAAATTCAAAATGCTATATTACTTCATGAATGTACTTAATCATGGTGTAATACTAACATTGTACACACTAATAAGTACATGAGACTAAAACTCTCATAGGTAAAATTATTGGCTATTCTTCTCTGGACTTCGTCAGTTAATGTCGGCGGTTGGGAGTAAGGCTTGGGGTTTGAGATGTCAGGTCAGAACAAATAACATTGCAGATTCTTCTTTGGATTTTATCAAGAATCTCTAAATACAAATAGATATATTCTGGCGAGAAAGACTGCCTAGCACGACACAGTGAACCAACTTTCGTAGCAGCAAACCTAGCAATTGATACAATATAATCTTCCCAACAAATAAATCCCTTAATTCTTTAGAAAAACACACACACACACACACACACACACACACACACACACACACACACACACACACACATATATATATATATATATATATATATATATACAGACAAACCGCTCATCAGCGGACTAATAGGTGTATGGGTGGTCCGTTAAAGCCGGTAGTCCATAGATGGGAAGGGATTATTTTTGAGTTATAAAACCACTATAGTAACTGCCAGTAGTTATGATCATAATGTAAATACTATAAGCATATATATGCGATATATATATATATATATATATATATATATATATATATATATATATATATATATATATATATATATATATATATATATCGAGAGAGAGAGAGTTAGTTAGATAGATTAATCAAAATAACAAAAATAAAAGATTTCTCACAACTACTTTCTCACGCACGCGCTAATGTATCGTACTTTATATTCTGTACACCCGTCTTTGTTTACAATTTAAAAGGCCGCTACCACCGCCTAGTGGTCACTTTGAGAACTAATACGACTCGTACCGGCTCTGCCCGCAAATTTTGAAATATATCACTGACGATTTGGAAGTTTTTTTCCTGCAGATTTTTTTTATTATTTTGACTGCAGATTTTGTCCGTTTCATCCGAAGTCCGTTGATGGGGGGTGGGGTCCGTAGAGGAGAAGTTTGACTATATATATATATATATATATATATATATACATATATATATATATATATATATATATAATGTTCATTATATAAGTGTGTTTGTGGCTAATTTGTGTCTGTATGTATTTATTGTGTTTTTTGAATTCAGAAACAACATTGGTTTGTTTAAATTTTGATATTTTATTGTATCGTTGGTGGTGATCATGATGCAGGTTTTAATTGAATTTACTTGTCTACCTGAAGAATATATCTCAAATACTACTAGTAAAAACAACACATACGTTGGTAGCATAATAACTGCATTATCACGCTATTTAACTTGCTGCTTATCCGATAATAATCCAATGAAGTCGCATATCAACAGCACAACTACAAAATATAAGACATTCGGCAAATCGTTACCAATAAGTCAAAAAATTGTAAAAACGAATACAAATATTACAGGCAATAACCATAAAGACAAATAAAAGTGTATCAATAACATTTTATTAAATTTGTAAGCAAATAAGGCAAATATATTTCACTATTAGAAAAAAATGACACGATGACACAAATTGACGAATTGAAAAACGGATGGAACGGTGCCGCAGGATATGAGAAACTGCAACAAATATTCTATAAGAATAACGGGGGCCGAAGCGATTGCAACAGTTACAGGGGAAACTCTCGGCTGAACATAGCTGGAAAAGCCTTTGCTCGTTTTGTCCTCAGTAGACTACAGAATCTCGCTGAAAGGATATATCTCGAATACCAGGGTGTTTTCAGGTCAGAGCGTTCCACGAGTGACATGATCTCCAACTACGGGAGAAATGCCGCGAAGAGGGACAACCACTATACATTTCCCCCATCGACCTGACAAAAGCATTCGATATTATGAGCGGGTAGGCTTGTTTAAGATATTCGACAGAATTGGTGGCCCCCGGAACTCCTCAGGATTGCCCAGTCGTTTCATACGGATATGAAGGGCGTCGTACACTTTGGCGATTCTTATTCATAGGCTTTCAATATACGAAGCGGTGTGAAGCAGAGTTGTGTGCTTGCACCTACCTTATTCGGCATCGTGCTTTCGGGGCTTCAACTGAAACCGACGGCGTCTACCTGCACACAAGAGCAGACGGAAGACTGTTCAGTTTGTCTCATCTGAGAGCGAAATCCAGTCCGTGAGGTGCTCATTAGAGACATGCTATTCGCAGATGATGCAGCCCTGGCAGTACACTCAAAAGAGCAACTGCAGCGACTCATGGACAATTTTTTTAAAGCCTGCAAAGAGTCCCGTCTGACCATTAGTCTGCAGAAAACCAACGTGATGGACCAAAGCGTTGAACAGCTTCCCGCCATAAGAATCAATAACTACAAGCTGGAGGTGGTTCATGAATTTACATACCTCGGCTCCACCGTTTCAGACACGTCCTCCCTAGACACTGAGGGCAACAGACGGAGCGGACGAGCTGACACCACATTCGCGAAGTCAGCCTGGCAAGAGAACCTGGGAGAACTACGAACGCCAAAACTGTAGTCTCTAGGGCATGCCACGTCAGCGAGATTTTGAGCCTCTACTCCAGAGAGGAAAGACGCCTCATTACCTTTCATTTTCGCCATCTGAGATGCATTCTGGGCATCAATTGTTCCAACCAGGTCACCAACCTCGTAGTTCTTGCCCGTACCCAGTTAATCAGCCTATACGCCCTTCTTGAAAAGCGCCGGCTTGGACATGTACACCGTATGCCGGATGGAAGGATTCCGGAGGTCCTTCTGTACGGAGAATTGGCCACCTTCGCTTTAAGGACGTCTGCAAAAGGGATATGAGGGCGATGAACATCGAGAGGTGGGAAGACGTCGCCAACGATCGCTCCCTCTGAAGACACAATTTACACCGAGGGTTGGATTGAGGTGAGGAGAAAGAAAGTGTTACCGCCGGAGTGAAACGTGCTAGACGGAAAGAAAAAACACAGAGGCGACATCGGAGGAGAGCGTCTTCATGAATTCATTGCAATCGACACTGTCACTAACGTGTGGGTCTGTACAGCCGCCACAGATGGTGCACCGCATATATATATATATATATATATATATATATATATATATATATATATATAGTTGCGGCCAAAATGTTCAGAACGGCATTGTTTTCGTCAGAAAAGTAGGTATAAGTTTTTTTTATCAAAGTTGTTTTATATTCTATAATTTTCACAGACAATAAATACGATATTAATTGTTATTGTCTGAGGTTTTGGTGTAATTTGAGAGAATAATACAAAGGTTATGGATGATTTAGTGATTTACTGCAAAACCCATGGCGGCCAAAATGATCAGAACGGTTGAAAAAATAACAAAATAATAAAAAATGACAGAGAATACTGGAATTATTTAATATTTAGTGTGAAGCCCTTTAGCTTCAATCACACTTTGACATCTTCGACTGCATGAGAAAATTAAATTTTCAATTTCTTGCTGGGTGATCTTATTCCATTCTTTCTGAAGGGCATTCCATAATTGCTCGGTTGTTTTAGGATTTGGGGCTTTCTGATAGAATATGCTCCTAGAATATTCCACACATTTTCAATAGGATTGAGATCTGGGCTTTGAGCAGGCCAATCTATAACAATAACCTTTTCAGCCTTGAGGAAGTTCATGACCACCTTAGCCCTGTGACATGGGGCATTGTCCTGCATGAATATGGGTGGTCGCTTAGTTGAATTTCTCAGCACAGGCAAGACATGATCTTTTACAAGTTGTTTATAAACTCCTGCATTTACCTTTCCATGTAATCGCACCAAAGGGCCCACACCATCTCCAGATATCATCCCCCAAACCATGACACTTCCTCCACCGAATTTAACACGAGTCTTAAGGCATTTAGGCGACAATTTTTCACCTACTTTTCGACGAACGTACCTTTTCCCATCTGAGCCAAATAACATAAACTTAGATTCATCACTGAAATGCACCGTTTGCCATTTTTCTTGAGACCACAACACATGTTCGGTTGCAAAGGTAAGACGACACTTTTTATTCTTGGAGCTGATCAGTGGCTTCACTGCAGGTGCTCTTGCTCTAGATCATGTTCAACTAAACGACGAGACACAGTTTTTCGAGATAAAGTTTTCTTCAGTACAATTCTCATTTCCCGACAAACAGCAGCAGCAGTTTTAAATCTGTCCTTTTTAACCAACTTTACCATAGCACGATCTTCTCTCTTGGTCGTTTTTCTTAACCTACCTGTAGAATTTCTTGCTTCACACGAACCACAATCATCGTAGACCAAAAGAACACTGTGAACAACACTTTTTGACTTGTTAACAATCTTTGCAATAGACCCAATACTTAAATTATCCTTCTTTCGAAGCTTAATAATCGGCTGACTAATTGGTAACGGAGTAAGTGGCATTATATTAACAAAGTACACTGCAGATATTCTTACTAATGTTTAGTAAACGAACCGTCACGTAAACAAATTAAAAAAATTAGAGTTCGCCGGTTAAATATACTAAAACACGGAGTAAAAGCAACCGTTCTGATTATTTTGGCTGCCATGGGTTTTGCAGTAAATCCAAATCATCCATAACTTTTGTATTATCCTCTCAAATTACACCAAAATCTCAGACAATAACAAATAATATCGTATTTATTGTCTGTAAAAATTATAGAATATAAAACAACTTTGATAAAAAATTAGACCTACTTTTCTGACGAAAACAATGCCGTTCTGAACATTTTGGCCGCAACTCTCTCTCTCTTTCTCTCTCTCTCCCTCTCTCTCTCTATATATATGTGTGTGTGTGTATGTCTGTGTGTGTGTGTGTGTGTGTGTGTATGTAGATCGTGTATAGATAGTAATCTGACAAAATATTAGGATAAAGAACAAGTAGGAAACATGTCTCAATCTAACATGTTTCACTTTATTAAAGCTTCGTCAGAGATCAAGATAGAAATGATAAAAAACAAAGAGACGCAAATTAATGGGATGTTAATACAACATACCATTAATCTGCGTGTCTTGGCTTTTTATCATTTTTTAAAGATCTGTTTCCTACTTGTCCTTTATCCTATTACATGATCACACACACATACACACACACACACACACACACACATATATTTATAAACAGTGAAGTCACAGAAATCTCTACTGCATGGAGTCTGTTATGTTATTAATTTCAGGCTTGAGGCAATCTTCTGACTGTATGAAATATTTTAATACATTATGCATATATCATTGTGCGTCTAATGACCGCTTAAGATGTGAAACTGCCATTTAGCATGCAGTGTTGACTTCTATATGTCTACGATGTTTATGTCTACAAACACGCTATCCACAATATTGTGCACTTTTTACAATGATGTCCAATCTGTACAAGACCCAAGAGCCACTCGAGGTAGAAATTTACTGAGTCAGAGACACAGTTTATGGGGATATGCAAGAAAGATAACGGTTAATCCTCGACATAAACGGGTTAAGATTGTAGTGATCGGAGACAGATGCACATAGCAGCGGTTCGTCCTTCCAAAATAAATTTTATCAAATATTAAATAATATGCAGGGAGGGGCTGCAAAAATAAGTATACAGTAAGTATTATACTAGTATCATATTGATATTTTTGTATAATAAATACATACTATACCTAGTTTTGCATCGCCCGGTATGTGTATATGTATATGTGCATCTGTGCGTTTGTGGATGAGCATACACACACCACTGGAAGCATGATTGGAAATCGAATCATTTTAAACAGAGTAAAGAAAATGGAAGGAAATCCCGATTGACTTGTCATTGTGAAGTGACACACAAGGAATTTGAGTGACAATTCCGGAAAGGAAGTCAGGACCAGTGCGTTAGACCTTTATACCAACAAATCAAGAGTCACACCTCCTCTGAACAAACATACGACATTGGTCGATATTTGAACTTCGAATGCAGCTTAGACAAATACCAAAGGCAAAGGATTTCTTTCGAAAGTACAAGAGCAAGACGATATGGCATTCAAAGAGAATACAATCGAATGGCAACAAATACAAATTGCTTACGTTCCCTTGGGACCCTGTTTTAATTATTTACTCGGAAATGGGACCGCAAACCTTTTAATAAGCACTAATAATGTAAAAAAAACCCTGGAAGCATTAGCAGCAGTAATTTAATCGTCTATGTGCTTATTGGCTTCCTGGCTTCGTTCGTGAATCAATATATAAAACTGCCTGTCATTTATATATATATATATATATATATATATATATATATATATATATATAGAGAGAGAGAGAGAGAGAGAGAGAGAGAGAGAGAGAGAGGAGAAGGAGAAAGAGATATCAATGCCGATAACTGAGAAGAGATTGAGATAGATGGATCTGAACTGGTTGTAATTAGATAGATAAAAAACTAAAGTTATATAAAGATATAGTTATCGAGGCATATAGATATCAATATATATATATATATATATATATATATATATATATATGTGTGTGTGTGTGTGTGTGTGTGTGTGTGTGTGTGTGTGTGTGTGTGTGTGCAGGTATGAAGAAAAATAGGAAAGAACACGTTAGGTAAATAATCCGGAGTTCTTTAGTATTTTTGTTTTTATTTTTAAAAAAGACAGTGCTCCATACAGAAATAGAGCTTATATTATAATATCTTTTAAAAATATGATTCCTTCGCTACATAAGAGTTCTCATGTTTCGAAAACGAGAGCCGAAACCATCAATATGATTATTGAAATTAAGTTGAATTAAGGTATCGAGTCCCGTTTCATCCACAAGCAAATTTAGGGATTCCCAAATATTTTACATCTAACTCAATCATGTCTCTCTCCCCCCTCACTTCCTCACTTCGTTAATTTACATATGCTTAGTACTCCCCGTCAAAAATGTGTAAATTTCTTTTCATTTTTCGTTTCAACCTTTGGAAGTAAAGTCTGATGATCTGCCGTCGTTTAAAAGGGCTGTGGTGAAATAATTTATTACATGAAACCAAAAAGTAGTCTGTTTTTATTTTTATTTAAATTATTAGCTCTGATTTACATTGAGCTCTCTGGATTTTATCCTCCTTGGGTCTACCCATACGGATTACCTATTTTTTCGTAAACTAAATATATATATATATATATATATATATATATATATATATATATATATATATATAGATATATAGATAGATAGATAGATAGATAGATAGATACTGATAGAAAGACAAAAAAGGCTTACGAAGGGAGGTGTATTTAAATTGGGTGGCACTGATTGATTTATAGACCTACGTATATTAAAAAACTGAAGAAGATAAGCTGAGATAGATAGATAGTATAAAACATATTTCGAACAGATGTAAAGAAATTAAACTATAAAAAATAAGCAGAAAGAAACAGGAATTTGTTTGGAATGATATAGTTAGAAAAATTACAAACTACTAAATATTCTTTCAGCTGAAAATACAAACATCTCTTGCTTCATAATTTTTTTAAAAAACAAAGTTTTGATAAATATGCAAGCGTTCCTGCGAACGTAGCGCCATGTCTGTCCAATGTCATCTTCAATCAAAATTTCGATGTTCTCATTCAGTTTAGTTTTTAGATCAAGGTAATATTTTCTCTGCTGAAGTGCATTCTAACAATTTCAAAGAGCATAGCTAAATTTAGTTACTTTAAACTCATCACGATATCGTTTATTTATTATTCATTCGCTTTCTGATTGTTCCTTAAAGGAAAAAGAAAAGAAAAACGGACAAAAATATTTATCTTTATTACGAGAATCAAGGTGAGATTTTAGTGGGAAACTCTCCTTCTTCTATATATTGTGGAGAGGCGAATCCAAATTTGAACTTTTTGGTAGTAAGAGGAGCCTAGAGAAAGACTGAAAAATAAAAGCAAATATATTGCAGTAACGGGGATATTATCTATTACGTAAAAAATACAAAGATATCACATTTTAAGGGGTCTCGTGCCTTTCGTCTGACTGAAACATTGATAATGGATAAATTCTGTATTAGCTTTTCGACTAGTGCGTTTTTAGCTTTCACAGTTAAATTTCTATTTGTGACACGAACTCTGTCGACACTGGGGTTGATAAGAGACGATCGATATCTTCGTCTGCCGAAATAAGCTATTCCCCATATGAGGTGATTTTGGATTTTATTGCTTATTAATTATTTGCATTTTACTATAAAAATGCATTTTTATAATTTTTAATGTTGCTATACATTTTTATAGTAAAATGAACAAAAATATACTTTTATAGCAACATTAAAAAATATATAAAAATACATTTTTATAGTAAAATTACCAACAATGCTTTTTTAAAGCATTGTTGGTAATTTTACTATAAAAATGTATTTTTATATATTTTTTAATGTTGCTATAAAAGTATATTTTTGTTCATTTTGCTATAAAAATGTATTTTTATATTTTTTAAATATTACTATAAAAATATATTGTTGGAAATTTTACTATAAAAATGTACTTTTATAAATCTTTAATGTTGCTATAAAAAAAGTATTGTTGGTAATTTTACTATAAAAATGTATTTTATATATTTTTTAATGTTGCGATAAAAATATATTGTAGGTAATTTTACTATAAAAATGTATTTTTATATATTTTTAATGTTTCTATAAAAATATATTGTTGCTAATTTTACTCTAAAAATGTATTTTTTATATTTTTTTAATGTTGCTATAAAAAGATATTGTTGGCAATTTTACAATAAAAATGTTTTTTTATATTTTTTTAAATGTTACTATAAAACGTATTGTTGGTGATTTTATTATAAAAATCTACTATAGATTTGTGTGGGGTGGTACTATTTGTCCATAGCTGGGATCCTAACAGGCGCTACCACCCCAGGTCAAGGTGGACCTGGGATCAAAAGCAGTTAAGAGGTTGTTCCACGCTCCTCAAAACCGTCAATCTCCTGATTAGAGGCCTTGCTGCCAGGTGTATTTTATCTTCATATGCAGGACGATCTTTTTAGCAATTATAATAGATTGATAACATTAGTTGAGTCTTAAATGGTATATTCAATTATTTTGCTTTCAAGTTTGATATCAGGCCACTCTATAAGTGCAATGGGTACCATATAACCTGCAGCATGGTTAGGTTATCGGTGACTGAACTGTTTCCCTCACCAGGATTTCCTGTGAAGAAGGGTGGAAGGGACATTCAACAGGATTAAAAACAAGACCTGTAACAGGGTGGTTGAACCGTCTTGTAGAACCAACGGAAATCTAGCATAGTAGGGATAGACTGGGCTCCATAGGTATGTATGCGATCGGTGCGTCGATAATATAAACTGAGGTTAACGGCCAAAGCGGGGGTGGGGGTCCCCAATGTAATCAACGGTCTCAAGGTAACCAAGACGCCGCTTCAAGTTGGAAGGCATCGGTTGTGATTTAACCTGGAGAAAGATAGGCTCAGGCAGGTCTACAGGTACAAGACACGCTACACATGAATAAAATACCTCTCTGGTTTTCAAATATGTGAAGGGAAATAGTTAGGTACTCAGCTGCGCAATGACCCTACGACCATACCCGGTCATGGAGATGATGATGATGATGATGATGATGAATATTTTCTGGCATGATTTATCTTTATAAGAGTCAGATTAGGCTACGAATGGTTTTTATCTGCCATCTCCAGCCTGGAGCTGCCCTGTTCTCACTTCTCATCTTTCATAGACTTCCAAATCGCTTACTAATTCTTATTGGGAGAAGATTTATTTTCCAATCTACAACCTCTTTCCCCCAAACGAAATGTCGCATACCTGTCGTTAGTCTATTGCTATTTCAATGGCAATGATCTCCATTCTTTTGTTCCACTAGTTCAGACATTTAGAGGTAGGACATGCCATACTACTTCCACGGAATCGAATCATCCTTATTCCCTCCTTATTCCAAATGTAAGGAGAAAGTTTCACTTAGGCAGCTTTTTTTCTTCAAAATCTGCTGCTTTATGAAACAGACTTCCGCGTGATTGCTTGCTTGCTTGAACGCTTTAATCATGACCTCTTCCGTCAAGAGTCAGTTGCCATCTTTCCTCCCTATCCTCATATTCCACACTTTCCACCAACTTTTCTTCCATTCGTATCACACATCTTATTCATCATTAACCTTTCGACTCTAACGCTCTACCTCGAGTTGCTCTTGATTCTTGCATTCGGTGAAATTTAATAAGAGAACTTTTAACAGCAAAGTTGAGGATGCTATGAACAAAAAAAAAGAATGTAGCTATGTATGACAAAATTTCCTAGCATTTCATCTACGCATTTCTCTTGGGACCACGATAGTTGACAACTAAGGATTACAATCTAAACATGCCTGAACTTTGTACTTAATAAACTCTCCAGGGGAAAATTAGATTGATCAGAAGATTAAAACAGAATTACCTTTTGTTTGCTTTAGGAAAAACAGATATTTTTGTTTAACACCCAACCAATGAGAAATGATTAATATGTGTGTGTGTGTGTGTGTGTGTGAGAGAGAGAGAGAGAGAGAGAGAGAGAGAGAGAGAGAGAGAGAGAGAGAGAGAGAGAGAGAGAGAGAGAGAGAGAGAGAGAGAGAGAGGGGTACGCAAAAATCCAGATTTTCAACGATCATTGGTTATTTTCTATTAAGTAACACATGAAATATCAATTTTGGTTTAACAATGACAATAACATCTTTTTTCATTATTATTATGGCAAACACTGTGATCATTTGAATTTAAATTCTGCCGTTTTTTCTCGTCCTTTTGTCATTTTTCTTGTTATTTTTATTTGTTTTTGTGTTTTTTTTTAAACGTGAAAGATCTTCTTTTTTGACGTTGGTTTATTTTAATAACATTCATACTAAGAAAACAGTTCCTTCTTATTCTTCATTATGACCGCATCTGCCAATAGCAACTTCTAAGTATGTCAACAGCTTTCGATTAAGAATATCGAATATTAAATTCAAAGACGGAAAGAAAATCTCAGATATTTCATTTAAACAAAAAAAGCCACATGCGTTATTAAAAGCACCCAAGACATCACCCTTACGGTTTTTCTTTTTTAATCTAAACGAGATACCTTAGAAGCTAGCAACTGAAAAATGTCCGTTCAGGAATAAAAAAAAATCGATAATAAATCTTTTATCAATTATGTTGTTTAATGTAATATTAAAATTATTTAAAAAAAAAAACAAGGATTAAGTTTATTTTTTAAAATTCAACCCAGGAAAAAAATAGTTAATTTGAATTATAAATTAGCAATTCCAAAATCATTGTGGAAAACTGAACTCATTCTTTTTGCTGCTCTTCCTATCACTGATCAAATGTCATCCGCTGTGATAGCACAAATCTCAATGTAGAAATAATGGACATAAGCTTCACCCCGTCTGTCCGTCTGTTTTCTCTTATCGTGTCCTTAAGACGAGGAATTGGAGCACCGAATCACAGAGGCACAAACTATATAGCAAGGAGCGTTCTGTAGAAATTGTAAGAAAGATGACCTGCTGCAAAGACACAAACGATATGTTCTGCTAAATCTCGTTTCATCATGGAGGCGCTGAGCCTACGGGGGCCATCTTGTTCCTCCAGCTCTCAATATCTTGGCAGAACATCCTCTAGCACCAGATGGAAATACTGGCGGACGAGGTCATTCCAGCAGGTGTGTGATCAGCTGCGAGGTTGTCTCCAGTCTACAGATAGTGGGTCGAACTTATTCTGGTAAGGTGGTCATCACGTCGGAGGAGGACGTGATCGATCCAGCGAACACAGGGATAGACGATGGTGGGTGGGATGTGCGGTTGGCTGGTACTCCAGCAGAGCTCCTCACTGGACACAAGATCGGACCAGTGCACGTTATATATATGGGGACAACTTGAGGGAGGTTTGCAGTGATCCAAACACTCTTTAAAACGCCTTGCATAAAATTAATGGCTATCAAACAGAGCGGATGACCAATGATTGCATCTATAAAATCGCACGAGAAGGGAGAAAGCAACTAACCCTTGAAAGTCACATTTACGGACCAAAGGAAAAATATATTCAAAGGTTAAATATGAAAATTTATAATGTCAGACCATATCGGAACAGAAGAGATGACTTCTAGGATATAGTCAAAGGAAAAGTTTAATTCTAACTATCTCTACAACCTACCATCATGGATAAGTTCTGTCCGGAATACTCTGAAAAGCATCCCATACCCTTCTTTGTACTCCTTCAATCTGTCCCTCACGGATAAAATTATTGACTTTGTGAAAAGATTACGATGGAAAGGTCATTTCTATTTGAACCCTTCCGAAACATCAGATCATAAATACGAAGCCTACAATCTATAAATCTCCCCAAAACTCCACCTACCTACAAATTCTTAGATACCTTTACAAGCGACCTCTTTAATCTAGTTAAAAAAAAAATGAAATTCAGTAAGCTGTCCAACCAATTCCAAAAAAAGATAAACAAGAACATAAAACTGTTAAGAATTCTAAAGACATTTGGTTTGTTTGTTTGTTTGTTTGGGGTTTTATGGCATATCAACCACTATGGGTTATTTAATGCCAGATCCAGTATTTACTAGATATATCAAAAACGTATAGTTGGCAACATCATTGTTTCAAAAACGTGTAGTTGGCAACATTATTGTTTCAAAAACGTATAGATGGCAACATCATTGTTTCAAAAACGTATAGCTGGCAACTGTTTCAAAAACGTATAACTGGCAACATCATTGTTTCAAAAAATGTATCCCTGCCAACATCATTGTTTCAAAAACGTATAGTTGGCAACATCATTGTTTCAAAAACGTATAGCTGGCAACATCATTATTTCAAAAACGTATAGCTGGAAACATCATTGTTTCAAAAACGTATAGCTGGCAACATCATTTTTTCAAAAATGTATCCCTGGCAACATCATTGTTTAAAAAAAAAACGTATAGCTAGCAACATCATTGTTTAAAAAAACGTATAGCTGGCAACATCATTGTTTCCCATCACATTTTAGGGATAAGGTGTTAGTATATTTAGTGTAGGGTTTGGGAGGGAAAGTTAATTGTAAGTTGTAGTTGTTTTGGGATGGGTTAGATGTGATGGGGCATGACATGACCAGCCGATTGATCGGATCGACGGCCTTTTGGTTGGACGTAGTTTATCGTCATACCCAGGACGCGGATGTAGTTTATCGTCATACCCAGGACGCGGATGTAGTTTATCGTTATACCCAGGACGTGGACACACCTTGGGATTTCACTATTTTCTCATAGCTGGCACCCTAACAGGTGCTACCACCCCGGGTCAGGGTGGATCTGGGAACATCAGCAATTAAGAGGTGGTTCCACGCTCCTCAAAACCTCCTGATCAGAGGCCTTGCTGTTGGATGTAGTTTATCGTCTTACCCAGGAAGGAAAGACACTTGGGTTAGAGCTGACAAATCCAAAATCATTTATAAATGTAACCCCCTCACACTAGCATAAAATTCTCTCTAACAAAATAACAAACATATAAACTAGATAGATATAACAGAATGATCTCCATGATCAACCACGAGACTGCCAATTTCGCAAATAATTTAAACATTGCAGATAGAGTGGGAAAGATCCGTACCAATTATGCATATTTAAGGATCACAAACCTAACTTCGCTAATAACATAGAGTCTAGATTAATAAGTCCAACAAAAACTGAACTTAGTCTAATCTAAAAATATAATAAAAAATAACCGATAAATTACTAATTGCAATCTGTACTAATCTCTGGAAAGATTCGTCGGACACAATCAAATGGTTTGTCAATATTGGTGTAAAGAAAGAGCTACATTTATCAAATGATTTGATATGTATTTATCGCTGATTTAGTATGTATTTATCGCTGATTTAGTATGTATTTATATTTTAACTACCATTAGTAGAATAGTAGAACCCAAACAGATAGGCCTATATAGGGATAATGAAATAATTTTCATCCCCAATAGTAATGGTCTACTCACCATGTGGATCCAAAAGAAAATCATTACATCATTTAATAATGAGTAAAATGAAAGATTTATACGAAGTTGTATCAGAAATGTCTGGAATTTATAATTTCCAAGGTGAAGAAGAATTTAAAGGAGAAACTAAACGAAACCGTGAAGAGTAAACAACTTTTAGATTGTAGGTTTCGTATTTATGATCTGATGTTTCGGAAGGGTTCAAATAGAAATGAGCTTTCCATCATAATCTTTTCACAATGTCAATAATTTTATCCGTGAGGGACAGATTGAAGGAGTGCAAAGAAGGGTATGGGATGGTTTTCAGAGTATTTCGGACAGAACTTATCCATGATGGTAGGTTGTAGAGATAGTTAGAATTAAACTTTTCCTTTGACTATATCCTAGAAGTCATCTCTTCTGTTCCAATATGGTCTGACATTATAAATTTTCATATTTAACCTTTGAATATATTTTTCCTTTGGTCCGTAAATGTGACTTTCAAGGGTCAGTTGCTTTCTCCCTTCTCGTGCGATTTTATAGATGCAATCACTGGTCATCCGCTCTGTTTGATAGCCATTAATTTTATGCAAGGCGTTTTAAAGAGTGTTTGGATTACTGCAAACCTCCCTCATGTTGTCCACATATATATAACGTGCACTGGTCCGATCTTGTGTCCAGTGAGGAGCTCCGCTAGAGTATCAGTCAACCGCACATCCCACCCACCATCGTCAATCCCTGTGTTCGCTGGATCGATCACGTCCTGCGACGACGTGGTGAGTACCTTACCAGAATAAGTTCGACCCACTATCTGTAGACTGGAGACAACCTCGCAGCTGATCACACACCTGCTGGAATGACCTCGTCCGCCAGTATTTCCATCTGGTGCTAGAGGATGTTCTGCCAAGATATTGAGAGCTGGAGGAACAAGATGGCCCCCGTAGGCTCAGCGCCTCCATGATGAAACGAGATTTAGCAGAACATATCGTTTGTGTCTTTGCAGCAGGTCATCTTTCTTACAGAACGCTCCTTGCTATATAGTTTGTGCCTCTGTGATTCGGTGCTTCAATTCCTCGTCTTAAGGACACGATAAGAGAAAACAGACGGACAGACGAGGTGAGGCTTATGTCCATTATTTCTACATTGAGATTTGTGCTATCACAGCGGATGACATTTGATCAGTGATAGGAAGAGCAGCAAAAAGAATGAGTTCAGTTTTCCACAATGATTTTGGAATTGCTAATTTATAATTCAAATTAACTATTTTTTTCCTGGGTTGAATTTTAAAAATAAACATAATCCTCGTTTTTTTTTTATAAATAATTTTAATATTAGATTAAACAACATAATTGATTAAGATTAACGATTTTTCTTGATTCCTGAACGGACATTTTTCAGTTGCTAGCTTCTAAGGTATCTCGTTTAGATTAAAAAAGAAAAACCGTAAGGGTGATGTCTTAGGTGCTTTTAATAACGAATGTGGCCTTTTTTTTAAATAAAATATCTGAGATTTTCTTTCCGTCTTTGAATTTATATTCGACATTCTTAATCGAAAGCTGTTGACATACTTAGAAGTTGCTATTGGCAGATGCGGTCATAATGAAGAATAAGAAGGAACTGTTTTCTTAGTATGAATGTTATTAAAATAAACCAATGTCAAATAAGAAGATCTTTCACGTTTTTTTAAAAAAATAACAAATAAAAAGAACATGAAAAATGACGAGAAAAACGGGGCAGAATTTAAATTCAAATGATCACAGCGGTTGCCATAATAATAATGAAAAAAGATGTTATTGTCATTGTTAAACCAAAATTGATACTTCATGTGTCACTTAATGGAAAATAACCAGTCATCGTTGAATCCGAAAATCTGGATTTTTTTTTGCGTACGCCTCTTTCTCTCTCTCTCTCTCCCTCTCTCTTTCTCTCTTTCTCACTCTCTCTCTCTCTCACACACACACAGACACACACACACACACATGAATGGATTGACATATTAATCATTTCTCATTGGTTGGGTGTTAAACAAAAAATATGTTTTTCCTAAAGCAAACAAAAGGAAAACAATTCTGTTTTAATCTTCTGATCAATCTAATTTTCCCCTGGAGAGTTTATTAAGTACAAAGTTCAGGCATGTTTAGATTGTAATCCTTACTTGTCAACTATCGTGGTCCCAAGAGAAATGCGTAGATGAAATGCTAGGAAATTTTGTCATACATAGCTACATTCTTTTTTTTTTTCATAGCATCCTCAACTTTGCTGTTAAAAGTTTATTATTAAATTTCACCGAATGCAAGAATCAAGAGCAACTCGAGGTAGAGCATTAGAGTCGAAAGGTTAATGATGAATAAGATGTGTGATACGAATGGAAGAAAAGTTGGTGGAAAGTGTGGATTATGAGGATAGGGAGGAAAGATGGCAACTGACTCTTCACTGAAGAGGTCATGATTAAAGCGTTCAAGCAAGCAAGCAATCACGCGGAAGTCTGTTTCATAAAGCAGCAGATCTTGAAAAAAAAAGCTGCCTGAGTGAAGCTTTCTCCTTACATTTGGAATAAAGAGGGTATAAGGATGATTCGATTCCGTGGAAGTAGTATGGCATGTCCTAACTGTAAAGTGGAACAAAAGAATGGAGATCATTGCCATTGAAATAGCAATAGACTAACGACAGGTATGCGACATTTCGTTTGGGGGAAAGAGGTTGTAGATTGGAAAATAAATCTTCTCCCAATAAGAATTAGTAAGCGATTTGGAAGTCTATGAAAGATGAGAAGTGAGAACAGGGCAGCTCCAGGCTGGAGATGGCAGATAAAAAACATTCGTGGCCTAATCTGACTCTTATAAAGATAAATCATGCCAGAAAATATTCATCATCATCATCATCATCATCATCATCATCTCCATGACCGGGTATGGTCGTAGGGTCGTTGCGCAGCTGAGTACCTAACTATTTCCCTTCACATATTTGAAAACCAGAGAGGTATTTTATTCATGTGTAGCGTGTCTTGTACCTGTAGACCTGTCTGAGCCTATCTTTCTCCAGGTTAAATCACAACCGATGCCTTCCAACTTGAAGAGGCGTCTTGGTTACTGTTGAGTCTTGACTCATTGTTGAATCTCGCCTATTGCATGGAATAATAATGCAACACAAAATGTACTTAGAACAAGAATGTATTATAACAAGAAAGTGTACACAATAAGTACATATAGTATTTCTATATATTTCTGGGAAGACGTTCCTGGAGAATGTGTTGACTAGCCGCATTCGATCAGAGTCTCTAGTTGGATCTCGTGATTCTTCCTCCTCGTCTTCCGGTACCAACCATTATTTATATAGTTGGTAGTCACCTATGCAGATTAGGTGGATCCTACACAACACCCCCTCCCAAGCCTTGGAATCCTTTTGGATTTCCAAATGGCTTCTATATGGGATGATGATTATGGTTATTTCTTTGTAGATCCCCTTTGCATAGTTCATATGTATATCTGTTTTTTTTTTCAATATCTTTTTCGTTTTGGATTCACGTCCAATGGGCCCGTGAACTTTCGTTTCCTACCGGATCTTCTCGGTTCAGGAGCACTCTGCGGAGGTTCTACTTGAAAAGTATCATACATTACATCAATGGGATCTTCCTCCTCATCCGGTATACTCTCTTCATGCTCTAGCACGTAGCATTTTTTTGTGTTGGTTCTGGTGCCTTTTATGAGTATTCTTCTGCCCTTTTATTATGTAAATCAGGTCACCGATTCTCTTATCCACTATGCCTCGCTCCCAGAACTCAATGTTGTTTCTATAGCACTTGAAAAAGACCTTCTCTCCTGGGGTGTATCTTTTTCTAGCTGTATACATAGTGTTCTTTATTCTATTTCTTCCTGGCAAAAGCTTGTCAAACACTGACTTAACTTTCCTAGCGAACATTAGTTCAGCTGGTGCCATGTTTGATGGTGTTCTCTGGTTAGGCGTGATTCTGTATACTTGTAGGAATTGCTGAAGCGCCTTTTCCGTTGGAACTCCTGAGGCTTTCTTCAGAGCGCGCTTTAACGTATCTACAAATCTTTCTGCGAGTCCATTGGATCTCGGATGATAAGGCGGCGTCGTTATGTGGTTAACTTGATATAACTCACAAAATTCCTTAAATTCGTCAGAAGTGAATTGTGTACCATTGTCACTCACAATACACTCTGGCACACCGAACCGTGCAAATAGTTCATGCAAAAAAGTTGTTGTGGTATTGGACGTAGGCTTTTTGCAGCGTAGTACTTCCGGCCATTTTGTAAAGCTATCTACCACTATTAAGTAGTAATAATCTTCTACTGGACCAGCGAAATCAATGTGTAATCTTTCCCACGGATGATCCGTCTTTGGCCATGGTTTGTGTACTATAGGTGGTGCCTTAGCTGCTAACGCACACCCTTTACATCGATGAACCATGTTTTCGATATCCACATCCATTCCTTTCCAATATACAAAGCTTCGCATTAAGCTTTTTGTTCTATTAATCCCCGGGTGACCCATATGAAAGTCCCGTAGGATTCTTTTCTGCAACTTTTTTGGTACTACTACTCTCTCACCATATAATAAAATTCCGTCACATATTGAATAGATCTCCTGAACTTTTTGGTCATTTGCTACCATTTTACTTTTTATTCCTAAAATGAAATCATCGCTTTCAGATTCTTTTTTGATTTCTTTTGATGTAACCGGTAGCTCTCTTACAATGTTGTTTACCATGCTTTTGACCTCATAATCTGCTCTGATATTTGCAATGATTGTTTCTTCGAATCCTTCATCTTTATTCGGTACGATTCTTGATAAGGTATCCGCATGAATTATATTTTTGGATGATAGGTGTTTTATGTGGAAATCATAATTGAGAAGAATGGTTCCCCATCTTAACAGTCGATTTGCCGTGTAAACGGGTAACCCTTTCTTTGACCCAAAAATAGTGATCAGAGGTTTATGGTCCGTTTCTAACCTGAACTGTCTGCCGTAGATGTACCTATGAAATTTTGTTATGGCAAAAATGATACTCAGCGCCTCCTTTTCTATCTGTGAATAACTTCGCTCTCCTGGGAGTAATGCCCTCGAAGCATGCGCAATCGGTTTTCTAGAACCATCTGGCATTATGTGTTGAATACATGCTCCTATCCCGTATGAACTAGCATCACTTGCCACTACAATATCCAGTTTAGGATTGTAATGGGTTAAAAAGAGGTCGGACGTAAGCATTTTCTTAATTTCATCAAAGGCTTTTTGACATTCTACCGTCCATTCCCATGCCTTGTCTTTTTTCAGTAGTTCATTCAACGGAGCTCTTAGATTGTACATTCCTTTAATGAATGCTTGATAATAGTTCGCGAGCCCCAGAAAACTCTGTAGTGTCGCCACGTTAGTGGGCGTCGGCATGTTTCTAATCGCAATGGACCTTTCCGGATCTGGAAATCTGCCATTTTTGTTGATTATGTGACCTAAATATTTAATTTCCTCCAAACCAAATTCGCTCTTTGATTCTTTGACTTTAAATCCAAAGTCCTGAATCTTTTTAAATACTTGTTTGAGGTGCTCTCGATGTTCGTCGACATTTGCACTCCTTACTATAATATCATCTAAGTAGGCACACGCAAAGTCTAAGTCATTCAACATGACGTCCATGGCTTGTTGAAAAATGGCTGGTGCCACTTTAATACCAAAAGGAAGCCTGTTGTACTTGAATAAACCCCTATGCGTGTTTATCCCTAGTAACTTCGAACATTCTTCTTCGACGGGAATTTGGAGATAGGCATCTGATAAGTCGATTTTCGAAAAAATCACTCCGCCATTTAGCTTGTTAAAAATCTCCTCAGGACTCGGTAACGGGTAATGGTAGTCCTTAATTACAGAGTTCAACCCTGTCGAAAAATCAACGCAGACTCTGATTTGGTTTGATTTCTTTTTTATGCACACAATCGGCGCAGCCCATGAATTAGATTCTACCTTTGAAATAATTCCCATTTTTTCCAACCTATCAAGTTCTTCGTTAACTTTCTCTACACTTGCGAAAGGCACGTTACGTTTCTTTTTAAATATAGGCATAGTATTTTCCTTTAATTCAAATTTAGCTTCAAACTTGTTACATCTTCCAAGACCAGGTGTAAAGGTTTCCGGAAACTTTTTCTTTAATTCACCTTTAATGTCCTGTCTTGTTTGCGTATTACTTTCTACTTTTCTGCAGAATGAGTTTAACGGTTTATCCCACAATTCAATGTTTCAATAAAATCTGTACCCAACAAGTTTTCTCCATTTTTCAGAATGAAAACTTTTATTTTTTTAACGATCCCATTCACTTTCATTGGAAGTACAACCTCGCCTTCGAAGTTAATTTGCTTTCCAGTTACCGTTCGAGCGAGTTTCGTTGACTTCATTATTGTAGGCCTTTTTAAAATTTTCCATGTTTTATCGTTCATTATTGTTAAATCTGACCCTGAATCGAGTTGAAATTTGATATTCTTTTTTAATATTTCAGTCGTCACATATTTCCTCAAATCTCTATCTGATTTGATATTCGAATTTGTTTGTCTAATTCGGCTCTTGAATTTTTTCGTTTTACAACACGATCCTTTGTGACCATTCTTTTGGCACACGAAACATTTATTATTTCTATATGGGCAATTTACCTCCCAATGTCTTTTGTTACAACGTCTGCAATTATATGGTGGGACCCTTTTATTTTCGTTCTTTTTATTTTCTTGTCTATTATTACAATACACTGAATTTATTCTCCAATTTTTCTCTGATGGGTAATTTGACTGCTTTTTTATTTTTTTAATATAAGCAATACCAGCTTCTTCGATTTTTTGCGACTCTTTCTTTAAACTTACGGCCCGTTGACCCTCCTCTGCTAACTTTTGCAGGGTAAGGCCTTGTTCAGATTCGAGTTTAGACAAAACTCTACGTCTTATTTCGGCACTCTTACTGGATACCAGTCCTTGAGCAAAAATTAAGCACTTGAATTCTTCAACCGTAATCTCTGCCAATCTGAAATTGTCACAATGTCTATTCACTATAGATGCATATGTTAAGTAATCCTGCTCGTCGGATTTAGAGACATTCATGCATAACCATCGCTTATGCCAACGCGACATATTTGCTCCAAACAGCTCTTTTAGCAATTTCACTGTTTCCGAGAATTCCAATTCAGTTGTTTTTCTCGGTAGAATAAAATCTACAAATTTGCTATGTTCTGCTGTACCTAGCTTTCTTAGTAATAGACTGACTTTTCTTGAATTCGACCAGTTTTCACAGTCTGAGTAGAAAATATCTTCATACCGTTTAAAGTACGCTTCAAACGTTTTTTCTTCGTCTGGCACATAGTTGAAAGTTTCCAGCGAATTAAATATGGTGTTATTAGAATATAAAGAATTTCCCTCATTTGCCTGATAGTTGTTTAATTTCTCCAGTGTTAACTTTTGAATTTCTAAAAGTCTTTCCTCTTGACGTTCTTGATATTTTTGCATCGCTATCAGTTGTTCTTGCTGTGCTATCTGTTGTTCTTGCTGACGTTGTTGACTCAACTGCTGGGATTTTAATAATTCGGATATGACTTTGGATAGTTCATCCATCTTTAGCTGATAGTGTTCATTCAACAAGGAATATACTTTTAATTTGTGTATCCACGAATATCATAAGCTGACCAAAAAAATCGAAACAACGTACGACTTTTATATTTAATGTCTTGCTTTTACATTCACGCCCGTGCTAATCAACTTTGGTATTTTTTTTTTTAATTTTTATTTTTATTTTTTTTTCGTGAACAGAGAGCGTCGGACTTTTTTTTTCGTTTTCGACTTCTGTTCGCGTATTCCAATGACAACGTCAGATTTTCTTATCAGAGGTAATTCGTCACTATATTGTTGAACAAATAATTTAAAAAAAATAATTTTTTAAAGTTTTTTACCTTTCAAAGTCGACACGGCGTATTTGTGCTCCTTTTAATCCATGCATGTTTTTGTAGTCGGCCAGTTTTTCTTTTTAGAGGGTGTCTCGTTGTAGATAATTTTTTAATTTAAAATTACCGTTATTCGTTTACGACACCTT
Organism: Acanthosepion esculentum; assembly: GCA_964036315.1. Classification (NCBI taxonomy): domain Eukaryota; kingdom Metazoa; phylum Mollusca; class Cephalopoda; order Sepiida; family Sepiidae; genus Acanthosepion; species Acanthosepion esculentum. The sequence goes on from OZ038487.1 coordinate 29,696,292, forward strand.
TCAATTTTTCTGAGTGAACGTTCCTTTATGCTTAGTCGTCTTTTAACGAGTTTTACATATCCAGAAGTTCAGAATCCTTCGTCGTTACGTTAACGTTGGACTTTGAATTAATAGTTTTTTTTTTCAGCCTGGGTTCTTCAATGACTTGTCCCAATTGTTGAAAACTCTCACTATTAATTCTTTCTTCTTTCCGTATGGTTCGTTCTACTTCTTTGCCATTGTTGAAACTTGGCGTATGGTTCGTTCTACTTTGTGGCCATTGTTGAAACTTGACGTATGGTTCGTTCTACTTCGTCGCCATTGTTGAGTCTTGACTCATTGTTGAATCTCGCCTATTGCATGGAATAATAATGCAACACAAAATGTACTTAGAACAAGAATGTATTATAACAAGAAAGTGTACACAATAAGTACATATAGTATTTCTGTATATTTCTGGGAAGACGTTCCTGGAGAATGTGTTGACTAGTCGCAGTCGATCAGAGTCTCTAGTTGGATCTCGTGATTCTTCCTCCTCGTCTTCCGGTACCAACCATTATTTATATAGTTGGTAGTCACCTATGCAGATTAGGTGGATCCTACACAACAGTTACCTTGAGACCGTTGATTACATTGGGGACCCCCACCCCCGTTAACCTCAGTTTACGTCATCGACGCACCGATCGCATACATACCTATGGAGCCCAGTCTATCCCTACTATGTTAGATTTCCGTTGGTTCTACAAGACGGTTCAACCTCCCTGTTACAGGTCTTGTTTTTAATCCTGTTGAATGTCCCTGCCACCCTTCTTCACAGGAAATCCTGGTGAGGGAAACAGATCAGTCACAGATAACCTAACCATGCTGCAGGTTATATGGTACCCATTGCACTTATAGAGTGGCCTGATATCAAACTTGAAAGTAAAATAATTGAATATACCATTTAAGACTAAATGTTATCAATCTATTATAATTGATAAAAAGATCGTCCTGGATATGAAGATAAAATAACCAGACATCCATGCCTCTGATCAGGAGATTGGCGGTTTTGTTAACTGCTTTTGTTCCTAGGTCCACCTTGGCCTGGGGTGGTAGCGCCTGTTAGGATCCCAGCTATGGACAAATAGTAACCCCCACCCCACACAGACAGATCTACAGTAGATTTTTATAATAAAATGACCAACAATACATTTTATAGTAAAATTTAAAAATACATAAATTATTATTTTTATAATAAAATTACCGTATTTATCATTACATGATAACTGACATCCATCAAAACATGGCTCGTGGAACTAGAACAGTCTACCCCAGTGATTGAAATAAAGGGTTCAGTTCGAAATTCCAACAACCTGAAGAAGGCCGGAGCGTACAACGGCCGAAACGTTGTGACAAATATGGCGACAAAGATGAGGACAATAGTCCGACTAATGTAAATACTGTACATAATACCTCATCTCAGAAATATAGACAGACTCTGAATAAAATTACCAACAATATATTTTTATAGCAACATTAAAAAATATATAAAAATACATTTTTATAGTAAAATTACCAACAATACTTTTTTATAGAAACATTAAAAAAAATATAAAAGTACATTATTATAGTATAATTACCAACAATATATTTTAGCACCTACAAAATATATCTCTAAAAAACATACCTTTACTCTGAAAGTATAAAATTATTTACAAAATATCTGTTGAAAGAATAAATTTATGTAGAAAATATTTGTTTTGACATAAAATAGCCTGTAGATACTGATATGCCACCAAACAAGATCAACTAACCAAACAACCAACATGAAAGAACTCTTTCATGACATTGTTCCATATAATATCCTATTTTTTTAAAGAATCAAACTGTATTCCAAAATATAACTTCAACAAAACTACAATATAAGACAGATATCACCACCTCTCGTAATCATGCAAACACAATCATGTACATGTAAAAAAAGCTGAGTATTTTCTACCATTTATTCAATTATGAAGGCAGAATAACATATATCATATTTTTATTACTTCAAAACTGTCAAGAAAATAAAAAATTCGGCATTAGATGACCTATAAGTAGTAGTTGATATGCCGTTAAACAGACACATCAATGAAACATAGCTAAAAGGAAAAAAATTATTAGGTTGGTGCAAAAATAATGTCGTTTTCTCACATGAAGTTGAACGTCAAAAAAACGACATTATTTTTGCACCAACCTAATACTACAAATAATATATTTGGCATATAAACTTACTTCTGCAGAGTGAACATTGGCACACCGCTGAGTAATTTCTATAACGGAGAGTTTGAGACAATAGCTCTGTTATGAAATGCGAAGAAAAAAAAAGGGTGCTCTGTCTGGCATCAATACAAAATTCCTGCGTGATGTCAACGCATTCCACTTTGGACGACGATAGTTAACAAGTACATGACATTCTGAAATACTGTTTTGTTTTTTTGTGTTTTTCTGATCAATTCCGTTTCATTGTGCAGTCGTTTATGATTGTAGTCGAAATACGTCTGCGTTTTTTTTTTCTTAGTCGTTAAAACCGTACAAAACAGCGTAACCGTGTGGTAAAAAAGTTCGCTTTTTAGCCATGAGACCCGTGTTCGGATCTCATCGGGGAGGTGAACTAGTGGTCATTTTGTATCAACCTTTGGAAAGTGCCTGGAAAACATATCACGGGTCAACTCAAGCCATATGAGTGAAATTGCGGAAGACAGAACTGTTCGGAAGACGTTGATAGTCGTGCTAGCAGAATGTCACAAGTCATCGTAACCGAGAAAATGAGCCTTCCTGGACTTAAAGAAGAGATCACGCCAGCTTATGCTCTTTCTCCAAGAAACTGTAACTACAATCCGCTTAGCATAGTTGCAGCCCTTGAAGACGAGTGTACTAGGAAGACTTTATATATAAACATTTTATTAGTAGTACAAAATCTAATAACCGCCATAAACAGACAAATTTTATTTGTATTTTTAATACTACCACAGATGATAATAATAAAAATTAAAAAATGAAGACCAAGCTAGCTAACCGCTTTCGAAACTCGTTCAACAGAGGTAAATTGTGGTTACTAAATATGTATATATTATAGTTCCTGATTTTTTTAAAATGTAGTTGCAGTATGCACTACATAGGAAGAAAGACTCAAAGGCTGGCTACTAGGATTAAAGAAGACGTACCTACCAAAATCAGGAACTCTATTTATTCACCATCAGATGTTCTTACCAATACATCCGGGTCTTCCATTGCGAAACACCTTATAAATAACCGCAGCTATGCTGCTACTTTTAGTGTGGACTCTTTCCATCCTGAGAAGTTCTCACTCAAACTACCACCTTAAGATGTTGGAGGCCATATATATTTTATCCATGAAACCTTCACTCTGTAAACAGAAGGATTTCGCCCTTGGCCTCCAATTGATTTCCATTTAATACCCCCCTCTTATATTCCATTCCTTTTGTTGATAATATATACATATTTATTAACGTCTATTTAGCTTTGGTGAGCGAGGTTCGAAACCGGTTAACTGGATCGTTCTTCATTTTTTCCTTTTAATTATTATCATGTGTTGTAGTATAAAAAATACAAATAAAATGTGTCTATTTATGGCGGACACACAGACACCTCTCTCTCTCTCTATATATATATATATATATATATATATATATATATATATATATATATATATATATATATATATATATATATATATATATATATATATATATATATATGAGGGTCATTCAATAAATAAGGTGAATTTTTCGGTATAAGGACTTCTATAACAGATAGAAGCTTACTTTTTTAAAATTTTTCAACGTAGTCTCCGAGCACTGTCACACACTTTTCCCATCTGTGCACAAGCTTCCGTATTCTTTCAGCGTAAAAATCTTTGGACTGATGTCTCAGCCAGTCGCTCACAACATTTTTGACTTCATCGTCACTTTTAAACTTCGTGCCTCTCGTGAACGCTTTCAAGGGACCAAAAAGGTGAAAGTCTGAAGGGGCAAGGTCTGGGCTGTAAGGGGGATGAGGGAGCAGTTCCCAGCCCAGCTCGTTGATGGTTTGCACCGTTTGGGCTGCTGTATGAGGCCTTGCGATGTCATGATGCAAGATGACTCCTTCTGACTGATGACCCTTCACTAACTAAAAACTTGATAACTGACCGCTGTTCAATCCTGGAACATGCTTCTTGGTCGGCTATCTTTGTTAATCGCCAAAACTGTCAAAGTTTTTTTTTTAATCTGCAAAAGAAATTAAATCCATGTGGAAAAGAAGTAAAACAAAAAAGAAATAAAAAAGAGTAAGCTTCTATCTGTATTAGAAGTCCTTATACCGAAAAATTCAACTTATTTATTGAATGACCCTCGTATATATATATATATATATATATATATATATATATATATATATATATATATATATATATATATATATACCGGGTGTGACAGCACGATAAAAGTTATTTTTAATGGGTCTGTTTTTTTTTCTTAAACGGTGACATAAATTTAGGTTGCTTCTTAATTATTTACCTGTCTAAGAAAATAATTAGCTGCTAAATTTTCGTTTTTGAAACAGAAACAGTTATCGGTAAGGAATTAATGTTTTTAATTATTGAAACCCTTTCTTTGCTTTATTTTTAGTGGATACTCGTATTTGTATAGACTCTCCATTTATTTATTAAATAGTATGTTTACTTATTTTCGTCTACCGGCCTGAATATTCGAGAAATCTTGTTAGAGAAATGTATGCGCTGTCCGGTAGGATTATTCGAGCCTGCGTTACCCTAGGGAAAACCGTCATTAGATCTGACGTGCTTTAACCTCTCGGCTACAGCGTGTGCCAATGACCAAGAAAAGTTGAAAAGTGTGTTTAAATACAAATTTTTCTCTAACTCTTGAAATAGACAATTTCGTATTCGAACCTAAAGCAATTTGTAATGAAAGGGACGTATTTTTGTTATTTACGAATCCAACAGATTTCTGGTACATAAATGTTAGTTTTAGTGGACAGTCGCATTCGAAAAGACGTTCCGTTTATTTATTAAACAATATATTTATTTATTTTCGTCTGAATAGACGAGAAAATTTATTAGATAAAAATATACGCTGTTCGGCAGATCAATTAAAGAAAGATTGTACTTTTGACTGGAATCTAGACTGCATCCCGTTTTTCCATCAGGGAAAGCCTTTCTATATCTGAAACGTGCCTTTACCAATTCAGCTACTTCTACTCACTAAAAATAACGTTTATAGTAATAAATAAATACTATTGTATAAATGCCATATATATATATATATATATATATGAATATAAAAGTGAACATTGAAATCAACACTCAGAGGCGACAGGCTGTTTCATGCTAGACGCAATCGTCAGGCCGATATATATATATATATATTTCTTCATATATATATATATATATATATATATATAAAGAAATATAGTTTTAAGGTGTGCTATATTTATGGGGAAAGGTCCTCACTATCAGAGATAGAGAGTATGTAAATATGAATATAAAAATGAACATTCAAGTCAACACTCAGAGGCGACATATATATATATATATATATATATTTGTAGAGAGACAGAGAGAGAGGGAGCGATAGGAAATAAATAATTTTAAAACAATAAATATTTTTATTATTGTGTATAAAAATAATATTTGTTTTCTTTTAAGCTGAAAGAAACGAGTTGTAAAGTTTTTCGCAAATAAAGTTCATACGAAAAATGTTTTTTTAAACGCAAAAGAATAGAATTGTGTTAGTATTATGTTTCTAACAACATTTTCTTATTTCTTAATATTTTGCTTACCTTTTGGAAGGCATCTTTCACTATTTCAGTGTGCACTTCCCCAATAATATAAAGTACAAAGTTTATTTTTACTTTAGATTGTTTCTTCGATTTTTAGGAGTTTTATTGTAAACGTCTGTGGTTTTAACTATTCGCGTTGTATTGTTCCGTCATAAAAATAAGGAAAAAAATTCAATGTACTTTTCCGGTGTTTTTGTGTTTTTGTTAGGAGTATTCGAATGAAGATTAAAGTTATGTAAAAAAATATGATAAACGCAACAAAAATGATGACAATGAAAAATAAAGTCAATTATCAGGAAGTAATACTCTCAAAAGGTATGAACTGTGTTTTTGAACCGTCTTCCATGTAGGTATCTACAGAACTTAGTGACGGCGAATATTATCCCTAGAGCCTCTTTCTCTATTTGGGAACATTGTTTCTCTGATGGTAGTAAAGATCTAGATGCGTGTGCTATGGCTTTTCGCGAACCATCTGGCAGTTTGTGGAGAATGCAAGCACCGATGCCGTATGGGCTTGCATCACTTGCGATTTTGATGTCGAGATTAGGGTCGTAGTGGGTGAGAGAAAGATCCGAAGTAAGTGTTTTCTTGATCTTCTCGAATGCGTCCATACCCATGCTTTATCCTTTTTCTAAATTTCGTTGAGAGGTCCTCTCAAATTCTGCATGTTCTTAATGAAACCTTGTTAGAAGTTAGCAAGGCCGAGGAAGCTTTGTAACGATTGAACGTTAACTGGGGCCGGCATGTTTCTGATTGCATTGGCTCTTTCTGGATCCGGCCGATGACCGTCTCTATTTATAATGTGACCTAGGTATTTGATCTCTGGTAAGAAAAAAAAATCACACTTTGCTTCCTTAACCTTAATCCCGTATTCTTGTAACTTCTTGAATACGTTTATTATATGGTACCGGTGCTCTGCCGACGTTTTACTGGTCACCAGTATATCATCCAAATAGGCTGTTGCGTAGTCAAGGTCGCCCAGCATGGCGTCCATGACAAGCTGAAAGATTGCAGGCGCAAACTTGATTCCAAAAGCCAGTCTGTTATATTTGTACAGACCTTTATGGGTGTCTATGCAGAGCAATTTAGAACTCTCTTCATCCACCTCTATCTGAAGGTATGCGTCTGAGAGGTCTATTTTGGAAAATATTTTTCCGCCATTCAATTTGTTGAAGATTTCTTTAGGGCTTGGGAGGGGATAATGATGATCCTGCAAAGCATCGTTTAGCCCTGTGGAAAAATCTGCGCATACTCGTATTTGGTTGGACTTTTTCTTTTACATAGACCGTAGGTGCTGCCCATTCGCTAAAATCTGTTTTTGATAGAATACCCGCTTGTTCGAGTCTATCTAATTCTTTGTTGATCTGCTCTAAGGCAGCGAAAGGGACATTCCGTTTCGTTTTGAAAACTGGTCTTGCACCGTTTTTCGCCCTGAAGTTAGCTTTAAATTTAGAACATTTCCCAAGGCTGCCAGAAAAAAACCTGGGAAAATTGTTGTTTGAGTTCCTTTTTGAGATTTTCCGAATTGGACGTTGTACTTTATTTTTCGGCAAAAAGTGCTCATTGGGCAATCCCATAGATTGAATTTTTCTATCCAATCTGTTCCGAATAGGTTATCTGAATTTTCTAGTACGTAGGCTTTCAGCTTTTTGGTAACTCCATTTAGTGTTACTGTAAGGATCACCTGGCCTAAGATGTTAATATTCTCGCCAGTTACGGATTTTGCTGTTTTATCCGACTTTAATAGGGTCGGCTTGTTTAACTTTCGCCAAGAACGCCAGTTGATAATCGAGAGGTCAGAACCCGAATCAAGCTGGAATTTTATAGAGTTATTGAAAATATAAACAGTTTCGTATTTTCTTAAATTCCTATCGACTATGTTGTCTGATTGGGCTTGCCTAATTTTACTTTTGTGTTTCCTCGTCTTGTTGGTGTACCAGCACTGAGTTAAGTTATGACCATTTTTATTGCAATTTTTGCCATATGTTTTCTTCTTGAATGGACAGAATTTCATCCAATGCCATTTTCCACAATGGTCCGGGAGGTTTCTTTCGCCTATTCTTATTTTGTTTATTGCGGGATTTAGAACATGAGATTTGCCTTTTGTCTTTTTGCAGGACATAAGAGGTTGGATTGCTTCTGATTTTTCTAATCTGAGGCACACCTGATTCCTCGATCGTTTTTGAGTCATACTTGACAGAAATTACTCTTTGACAATCCTCTGCTAACTTTTGGAGAGTCAATCCCTGTTCGTTTTCGAGTTTGGTAAGTACCCGACGTCTGACCTCGGCGTCTTCTACTGATACTAGACCATGTGCGAATATTAAGCACTTAAAATCGTCGGCAGTCAGCTAGACTAGTTTGAAATCATTACATAGCTTGTTTACCGATGCTACAAACGTTAGAAAACCTTGCTGGTTGTTCCTGTGTTCAGGCATTTCCAACGTTTGTGGAACAAGGTTATGTTAGGCCCGAATAGTTCCATTAGGAGCTTAATAGTCTGAGAAATTCAGGTCCGTAATTTTCTTGGGTAATATATAGTCTATGAACCTAACAGGTTCGATAGCTCCCAGTTTCCTTAATAACAGACTACCTTTTTTCACTAGGCCATTGCTCACAGTCTACATTGAAAATATCTTCATAACACCTGTAAAAAGTCTCGAATATTTTGTCTTCCTCTGGTACTTATTCGAATGTTTCAATCGAGTTGTAGATTGTACTCTGGGAAAATGTATCTTTTTCAGAGTTTTTAGAGCCGTTACATGAATTTACAAGTAATTCTTAAAGATGTCTTTGCTGTAGTTCTGTTTTCTGAAGTGTAAATTGTTGGAATTCTATTTGTTGTTTGTGTAACTCCATAAATAATTGTTTCTGTCTTTCGTCTGATTTTTGTTGGAGTTTCTGTCTTCGCTTTTTTGTTGAAGTTTCTGTTGTTTGTTGGTCCGACTGTAATTTGAGGAATCTTTCTTCCAATTTCTGCTGTCTTTCATCTGATTTTTGTTGGTGGTCCATCTGGACCTTTAACATTTGAACAATTATTTTTTGGAATTCTTCCATATTTAGATAATATGTAGAAAGGTAATGAAAGAACACACAAAACAGAAATAAATAAATAAATAATAACGAACAGCAATTACCGTGTACAAAATCTAGTAGTCAATTAATAAAATTAATAAGAACTACTTACTGGTTTAGATCTTTCGAAATACCGTTGTTCCGTTAATTTCAATGTGACCATTTAAATTTTCTCCACACTTATTATATTATCTTTTTTAGAAGTGTGGAGAGAAAAATATCACTAAGACAGCAAAAAAAAAATACACTGGATTTTTTTTTCCTTCTTTTGGGAGAATTTGCTTTGCATTTTTTTTTTTTTTTTAGAAAAAACTCACCTCAATCAATTTGAGGGGAGGGTAATTTTATGCACGAGATTTGTAGGAATTCAAATCAATTTCATAAAATTTTTGAACACTTTGCTAATTGCGCGACTTGGTGAATAGCTTTTTTCGAACTTGAGTCGAACTTGAGTTTGTCAGTTTGTTTTGTGCACAAGCTGGTTTTTTTGTAAGCAGTCGTTCTCGATACTTGGTTGCTCGTTTATTGCGTTTCGTTCGCTGATGTAGTAATGCAAGCTCAAATTCTAGTTCAACACTGATGTGGGAACCAGTGGGGTTAAACGAGTCCTCTGTCGCCACTGATGTGGGACTGGGGCTTTGGCGTTTCGGTGTGGGTGCGTGTCTCGAATCCTCTGTCCCTACTGATGTGGACCCGAAGTAGGGGCCACGGAAGGAAAACACGGAACACGGGTTAGAGATAAGAAAGATATATTAAACAGAAAAGTTACAAAGAATAGTGTAAGCAGAGCTTACTATCCAGTGGTGCCCGGTATTGGTATCGTGCGCGGCTGCGCATTACTGGTATATTTACCCCCCCCCCACACACACACACGGGTCGAATGTGGCACAAGGCCGGTTTAACGTGGGCTTACCGAGCCCGTAGGCTAGGCCAAAAATATGCCCATTTACAACCCGTATACACGAGTTTAGGGACTGTCTACCTCCCCAGACGAAACTTTGCCCTGCGGCAAAGCCTCGTCCGAGTTCCTCTCTGCCAAACAGAGAGTTCGACAGCAGAACACACGGCTGCGCATTTCTGGTGCTACTCCTGATTCACATAATAATATAGTACTGGAAGAGTCTATGATGTAGGGTAGTATTGGTCTCACAACAATACCAAATGATTTTTCTACTTTTGTTTTTTCCTATGGTTTCCACTTTTATTTTTATATAATTGAGTTTTGGACATTTATAGCCATTAATCTTTAGAGCTTTATTATAGAAATTACTATTTTCATAGAAAACTTTCTCATTTGCTGAATTTTTACTTATTCTTTTTTCAATAGGTGAAGGTATATGCTTAATTATAGATGGAGGATGATTAGATTTAGGGTGTATATACAAAGGATTAGTATTGTTTTTTTTATAAGGTATGTATATGTTATTCATTAAATCTAATATTATATCAAAGAAGTTCACCTTTTTCAATTTAGTACTTACAGTATTTTTCTAGTTCAGGCATTTAAATTCTCTGTAAAATAGTTTTCTAATTTTATCAATTTTAAAGTTTGTAGAATTCTTTATAACCATAAGACCATAATCTCTGTACAATCTAATGTTATTTATACTAATTTCGCGATATGCTGTAAGATTATATAATATAAAAAGACTAATAAGGTCAGAAGACTCTGCAGAGTCTAATGATCCCATTGTGATGTTGAAGTAGTCATTAGAGTTTTTAATCCATTGCTCGCTCTTATGTATGAGTAGCGATTTTTTTCGTATTCATAATAATACTTTTCTTTCCTTTTGATATGTCAGAGTATTGGTAGCAAAATTCATAGCATTCGTAAAAAGTTCCTTTGATATGGATTGGTAGTAATTCTCAATATCAAACTGTATTAGTGTACAATTTGTTTCCGGTTTTATATTAGTAAACCAATTAGTTACTTTTTTAGTATTAATCCAAAGTTTTAATCCTAGGTAATCTTTAATTTGTTGGTTGACCCTTTCTAGGATTTTCTTACTAATTCTGACGATTTCAGCTCGTGTTGGGTTGATAATCCATGTAGTCGGACTAGCTTCGAAATCGGGATTATCATCCTTTATATAGCACACTTTTTTGGTAAGTTTACCTACCCTATCACCAATCTTCAATTCATCTGTGATTTTTTACTGCTAATATTAATGTTTTCCACTATATTGACGAAATTATTATTGGCCTTTTTATAGTTCTTAAATAAATCCTTATTAATTAGGTTATTGCAGTCCGTTGCTGCTAATTTATAAAACATTCCTGTTTTATCCGATTTCATTAAAAATTTACCAGTTGCGATAATATCTTTCACTATTTTGTCTAGACGTTTTTGAAAATAGCATTTCTTTTCTTGGAAAGTTATATTATTTATTATTTCCAATAAATAATTTTCGAATCCATATAAACTTTGAATGAACAGTGCTGCTTTCTTACTGTTAAAACCATAAACTTCAGGTTTGTTTGATAAGTTATTCTGGCGGAGAAAAAGTATGCACTCCATCTCACCCTTCGTATGAGTTCCGCTGTTTTCTGCATTAATATTTCGAAATAATTCCTTTTGTTGGTATTAGGAATGTTCTTCAAAGAAATTCCGAAATTAATTTTTTTCATATTTTTTCGGTTTTGAATGGTGTCTATCAGTTTCATATCTCAAGCGAACTTCAGAAACTGACAGTTATCCTGCAGTGTTGATTTTTATGTCCACATTGTCCGTATCTATAAACGAGTATTGAGCACTCTTCCTTCGTAAATATGGCAAATTTTAAACAGCATATATATGTGCGTGTATGGGTCTGTATTTTTAGGCAACAGTCCTTTATAAATTAGAGGTCACACGCTAGTATTTTTAAAAATATTTTATTTAATTTTACGATGGGTCTTACGTCATTGCATAAAATATTAGCTATTATTTCTGATTCATAATCTTTACACTCTCACTCTCTCTCTCACACACACACACATTCATTATAGCTATCTATCTATCTATCTATCTATCTATCTATCTATAAGGGAATCGAATTCTTTATAGATAAATAGATAGCGAAAACGAAAGCACATACATTCAGATTCATTCATGAAAAGAATAAATAGCAGACACCTTATTGGCACGACATTATTTAAGCAATGTCGATACATTTTATTTGCTGTACGCCATCTTGGCATTTTAAGTAACTGTTGTTGGCGATTATTGAAAAGAACGCGAGCCAAATGAGGAAAAAAAAAGATTTTTTATCTGTCCGAGGATAGCCCTGAATATTGGACAAATTCCACGAATCCTCTTAAAAATCGCAATGAGCTTCTAAAATGTCGGTTTTAGACTCGTTATTGATAGCTATTGATCAATAATGACTTAGTGCGTTTGACTATATGCTCACAACGCTAGCGTCACTTCCATTTTCCTGGCTTGACTTTGAAATAGACAAGAAAAGTGATCGTTACTAATTTATTCCTATAACAATAATAATTATTATTATTATTATCTTCCTATTAAGAAAATACCTTCCGGAATTATTACCCGAGACCTAGTGTAAGGGAATATAGAAAAATATATGCATTTTGCCTGCACAACTTCTGATAAGTCATATTTAACATGTACAGAGTTTATGTTTACATTGGTAATATTCACTTGAGTGGGTGAGAAATTGAATGCAGTGCAATTTTTCAAATACCTTGTAAACAACGGCTCCCAGGAATCTTGTTAATGTGCTTGTCTGTACCATTTTCATCATATCCAAGACTCCAATTTTTATAGGTTTAGCAGTAGTTTCAGGGGTCACATTTTTCAATTTCAAGATCCTTAGATTTATTTATTTTGTCAAATGCATTGACACACACACACACACACACACACACACACACACACACACACACACACATATATATATATATATATATATATATATATATATATATATATAGATAGAGGGTGTCCATAAATTTCGTGTGCACTTTAAAAATTTTAAAACTTTATTTGTATTTGCGATAGAAATAATTTGTAAAAAGGATTAGGAAGAAGTAAATCTATATGTTTTTAAGGTTTTATTGAAATTTTATTTAAGTTTCCACATGTCCTCCATCATTAGCAATACAAAAGGGTAATACGATTTTGCAATTCTCGGAAAACATTTGCCAACTGATTTACAGTAATGCTTGAAATCACATTAGTTATTTTAGCTATACTTAAAACTATGCGCGTTAAAATTCATAAAATTTTTTACAGATTATTTCTATCGCAAATATAAATAAAGTTATAATTTTTAAAAGTGCACACGAACTTTATGGACACCCTGTATGTATGTATGTATGTATGTATGTATGTATGTATATATATATATATATATATATATATATATATATATATATATGTCAATGAATTTGACAAAATAAATAATATATATATCGATGAGAAGGCATTTTTGTTTGTTGTTTTTAATCTCTATGTCTAGTTTATTTGCTTATATATATATATATATATATATATATATATATATATATATATATATCGTCATCCACAGACATACTTTTTCGTTGTGTCATAGCTCATCAGGCATCCTATCGCTTCAAACCGGGCATCAGTCGGAGATTCTACCCCTAAGTTATTGGCACTCGGTAGAGTGGATGGTGAATTTTTGCGTATTTATTTTTAAATAAACACACCATTGACCGAGAGGACTCAATCCGTTAGGAGAGTCTTGCCTATATATATATATATATATATATATATATATATATATATATATATATATATATATATTTTGTCATCCACAGACAGACTGTCTCGCTGTATCACAGCTCATCAGTGTGGCTAGACGTTCGGTTGCTAGCTAGGATCGAAACCCGAATGAATTGGCATCAGTCTGAGATTCTACCACTAAGCCGTTGATCCGCGTCCTGGGTAAGACGATAAACTACGTCCAGCAGCAAGGCCTCTGATCAGGAGGTTTTGAGGAGCGTGAAACCACCTCTTAATTGCTGGTTTTCGCAGGTTCACCCTGACCCAGGGTGGTAGCACCTGTTAGAGTTCCAGTTATGGGTAAAAAGTTAACCCCCAAACTAGGGTCTAAACACTATGAAAGTTGTTTCATCTGTTTATTCTTGGCTTTCGTTTTCATAATTTTTACTGCAACGATTGGTTTTTGGGTTCTGTTTTGATTTTCTACAGAATCTACTAAATGTAAATTTTGTTTGTATTCATAACCTTCCTTTTATGATTGAATAGTTTTTCTTTCTGTTTTCGTGTTGACGAATTGTATCATCCAGTTCTTTGTTTGTTTCCCTGTATGTTAGTAAGCCAATATTTGTCTTGTATGATAATTCTAGCTGAATAAAACCTCTTTCACATTCTTTATTATTATTATTATTATTATTATTATTATTATTATTATTATTCATTGATTTTGGAATATTACGCGGCATAAGATGAAGAAGTAATTTGGGCTTTCCTGCCTTATATAAATAAGAATCTGTCTAGAGAGATCAATGATGTCAATGCACTCCCACAATCCTCACACTTTTTCATTGAAAAAGAATACATGATTAAAAAATGAACAATTTTAAAGGCGTAGTTTACAACGAGACATCTAATGATGAGCATTTAAGAAAAATCAACCATAAATTGTTTAACTTTAGAGATTTAATATAATCTGGAAAAGCCGATAATTAAATTAATAAGCAAATTTTAAAATATTTTAATTTTTTTTACAAGTGTGTCGTATTTTGCATTTTTCTGAAATTAGTATGATGGAAAAATCAAACGGAATAAATGATTAGAATTATTCCAGTTTTATCGTAACTGTGTCATTTCGTCCATATTTGATGCAACTCGATGATAACACTGCTAGTTAAGTCGTATTTGATGATATGTTGTGGTGATGTTGTTATTTTATTCGTATTTGATGGAGTTCAGTCGGTATATTGTTATCTGACCCGGGTTTGAAGTATCTTACTGGTGATAATATTACTTGATGCGTATTTGATGAAATTCAGTTGTGATACCGATAATTCATTCGTATTTGATGGAATTCGGTGACTTGATGTGAATTTAATGCAGTTCAGTGGTTATGCTAATATTTCATCCGTATTTGATTCTATTCAGAGGTGATACCGCCATTTGATCTAAATTTGATGCTATTCTGTTGTAATACTGATATTTCATCCGTATTCGATGCAATCCAGTGTTTATTGATCGGTATTTAATCCAGTTCAATAGTGATCTGTGTTATTTTACCCGAATGTTATATTTATCAGTGATGAAACTCATATTTCATCCGTATTTGATGCATTTCAGTGGTGATACTGATTGTATATGCGTATTGACTGAATTCAGTGGTGAACACTATTATTTGATTAATATTTGATGAAATTTAGTAATTTGATCCAAATTTGATGAAGTTCTGTTGTGATACTGTTAATTGATCCGTATTTGATACAGTTCAGTAGTGATACTGTTATTTGATACTATTCAGTGCTGATACTGATATTCCATCCGTATTTGACGTAATTCAGTGATTTGATCCGTGTGTTATGTAGTTCAGTGTTTATACTGTCAATGGATTCATATTTGATTCAGTTTGGTGGCGATATTGATATTTGATCTGTATTTGATGCAGTTCAGTGATGATACTGTTATTTGATCTGTATTTGATGTATTTCAGTGGCGATACTGATATTTGATCCTTAGTTGATGTGACTCAATGGTTATGTTATTTGATTAAATTAAGTAGTGATGATATTATTTTTACCGTATTTGATGCAGTTCAGTGAAGATACGGTTTTTTTCATCCGAATTTGATGCAATTCTATTGGGATATGGTTATTTGATCCGTACTCATTCTATGGTCGCTATATTATTTTATCAATATTTGATGTCAGTTTAAAGTTGCTTTATTTGATGAAATTCTACAACATTCCTACTTGATCTTTATTTGGGTTAATTCGATGGAGATCAATCCATTTGATCTTCATTTGATGCAATTCACTGCTGTCTCTGCGATTTGCTTCCTTATCCATGAAACCCTTGATCACTATTATATATAATTCAATCTTAATAAGCTTCTATGGCGATATTCGATGGTGACATAAAGATTGATTCATACTTGATCTAATTTTATGGCGACTTGCCTATTTGATCTCTGTTTGATAATAGCAGATCCACTACAGATTTTTCTGACGTGGTGATCAATTTTGGTAACCTACATGCGTTCAATCATTTTCCTCGCGAAAATCATTAATTTCTGTTTCTTCCGCAGAGAATCGGTAATAAAATTATTCTATATTCGTACATCATTTCTGAATTAATTCGCATCGAGCGTTAATAATGTAAATCGAACCATGTTGAATCGCTTGATGTTCCTGAATATTTAAAGTCGATGATGAAAAAATTAATTCATCTACAACGTTTACCTCTGTCGGTCATAATATCAGAAAATGCACCCGTCTATTGCTAGTTTATGAACATGTTAACAATACTATTTGGGAAAATTCATAACTTCTATGCTGAAAGTGCAACGATCATCGAGGCATACATTGAAATCGGCGAGCCGAGTTCGAATTCCGACTGTTGTGTTTAATTCCACACTAATACCCTTATATTATAGATAGTCTAAGAGAATGATAAGAATTCAAAGACTTGGAGAAGGCAACGGGAAAACATTCTACTAACTTTCCCGATTTGTTATGGTAATTCACAAGAAATGTAAGAGAAGCTGTGATCGTCTCCATTGTCCAGTGACTTGGCACAAACAATTACTGTTTAAACATCAGTGTTAGAATCATTCCATACCAGTTCAACCACCATTTCGAAAATACCTATATATGGCTTCTGTACTATTTTTTATGTTTATTCATAATTCCTGGCGAAAAAGCTTTGGTTATGTAAAACTATTAGAAATACATCCATCTCTGCATTTTGTCCTGCGTTCTTTCTCCACTGATGAATTATTATTATTATTATTATTATTTCTATTTCCTTTCATATCTGCCGTTTACCCATTTCTTTCCGGGTCCCGCCCAGGGACCTAAGGTTAGAAATGGTTTTCATGACACTTTCCACTGAAAATAAATAAATAAATATTACATAGATAAAGCCCTTCGTAAAGCGTGGGCTGTACTTGTCAGAACAATTTTTTGTCTCTCTTTGAGGCATGGACTTCCAGGGATCCCTTCAATTAGTCTACTGGAATCTTTTCCAACCAGTCCAAGGGCTCCAACTACAACAGGGATTGTTGATGTTCCCATGTGCCACATTTTTGAGATTTCTATTTCAAGGTTCTTGTATTTTCACAGCTTTTCGAATATCTTCATAGATACATTACAGTCTGCATGGACTGCCATATCAATAAGGAGGCATTTTTTGTTTGTTTGTGGTCTCTGATAACAATGTCTGGGCGGTTGGATTTGATTGTTCTGTCAGTGTGTATTGTGTAGTCCCATAGAATTGTAACAGGTCCTATCTCCGTAACCGGGTCTGGGTGGTGTTCATACCAATTTCGTTCAGTTTCCTTCTCGTAGAAGTTGCAGATTTTCCAGTGCAGACATTGGCCCACTCTGTCATGCCGGTTTTTATATTCAGTGTGTGCCAATATCGTGCAACCTGATACAAGATTATTATTATTATTATTATTATTATTATTATTATTATTATTATTATTATTATTATTATTATTATTATTATTATCTGAGTTATTTACACCAGAGAAACGTAAAACCTGAAATGTTTATCTTCATTAAGCCCATGCATCAAAAGTTATAGCGCCTTGAAATTTGCTTAAATTTTCATGTCTTGAATTATGCCATTGTCAGTGCATAACATCGCATTCTGAGAAGATATCAAACTGTCGTCTGATACATAGAGAAGACATTTTTGTCTTCACTGTACGCTATATTATTTCATAGTTATCGGTCCTTGAAAAATGGAAAAAATATTATTTAATGTTTTTTGATTGCTATTTTGCTTGTGTTTATATGGTATGAACCACAGGATGCAACAAAAGTATTTAAAAATTATTAACTGTTATGGTTTTTTTGTTTTTTTTTTGTAGATTATGTCCACGGTATCTTTCCATGAAATCAACTCTCGTAAATGTTTTCAAATTTTGGTGATTGTGTTTTTCTCTACTTGGCGTTTTAAAAGCAGTACAAGCGACAACTGGACTTTTATTTCAGGTTATAAAATGCCACACTTAACACATTTCTGGATAGTAGGGTCAAATATCATTTTATTTCCTTTCACTTTCCCGCGAGCAGCTGCAGTTGCTTTGAGATCCATTTTTAAAATTAATACATCAAATTAATCAGAATTTTAGTACTCGTGTTTAATACTATGACATCAGAATCTGAAAATTGCCATTTAGCATAAAATTTAAAACAAAAGGTACAATTGAAGGATATTGATAATAAATATATTTCCCAAAAACCCTCTAAAAGATGGCGCCGAGAGCAAAGAAGAGTACAAGAAGAGGCCACTTAAAGAGAAATTAAAAGCAAGATAGGCAATGGCTGCTTAATGGACAGTTTGTTTTATATTTACCAGCATCCCCACGAGGTAGGATGCGGCACAAGGCTGAGTTTAATGTAGGGCAATCTGAGCCCGTAGGCTCGGCCAAAATTTCCCCATAGACCCCGTATAAGACGGGGTCGGGTAGCTGTTTCCCGAGACGAGACTCTGCCCTTCGACATAGCCTCGTCTCGGGATCCTTTCTGCCCTGATGCAGAGAGTTTGACCAGCACAGCTGGAATAGATCTATTCGACTGTTCATGGACAGTTTAATAGGGACACCAAAGGCATTAAGAGAAAAGAATCATGCGATTGTCTGATGAAAGGCGAAGTGAAACGCGAAACTGAAAACATACTGGTAGCCGTTCAAGACCAATCCTTTTGAATACTAATTCTGTCCAGCAAAAAATCTATCGACACGTGGATTCGGATAAGTGCAGACTGTGGAATGGAGCTGGAAAATGTCATCTACAACATATTCACTTGTGGAATGTTTGTGCAGAAAGGAGACAATCGACGCCATGATTAAGTGGCCTCATAAACTTCTTTGTCTGAGACAAAGCCACAAACGTGCGGCATCTGCTGAGGATCTAATTTACTATAGTTGTATTGATTTGAAAAATATATATATTGTTAGCGCTTAATGTAGGTTAAAATTGTTTATATCAAGCTTGGTTTATTACAGTGGATGGGCAGCTATTGAGGCTCGAATATTCAACCCATTGGGATATACAGTAATGGTTCACTCGGTTAGCTTTCTATCCATTGCTTTATGGTGGGTTACCCATCATCGATGGAGTTACAAACAAAAACGTAACAGAAGGGCTTAGTGAATCAAAACAACAAACTTTACCATCTTGACCATTTCCTTAACGCGGTTATGTTTCCTTAAAGTGATTACGTCCTTCCTTCATGCGAATCATCCACCTAAACCACCTTTGCAGAGATTTGATATTAAAACAACAATTTTTTGTGCTAAATTTATTTTGTTCAGTCCATTTTTCCCTTGCGGTTTTCAACGTCTTATTGAATCGATAAGGAAATCGATTCTGAAATGAAAGATTCATTCGTCTACAGTACACTGACTCTCAATCGGACAACATTTCTCATTTTACTGATCTGAGACGTTTACACCGCAAAATATTCTTAACTTTTCTATCTTCTGATCACATGCTGATTCTTGAGACTCTAGATTAATTGCCTGTCATATAGCAACAGATGAAAGAAACGTGACGCAGTTTTCAAAGCCAAAATCAGTTCTTTTGCATTTCATTTTACATTAACTCTATTTTTCAGCAAATACCTGGATAATTAAAGCTGCAATCATTTTCAGCTGCATTCAGCCTATTTGAAATGTTTAAATAAAAAAAACGGATTTCTTTTCTGTGTACAAACAATAGCTTCTCTCGGAAGTTAAACGAGAATAAAACACAGAACCTCAGCTGTGTAAATGTTTTCTACAGATTCAATCAAAGAATAAGATTCTAATGTTTTGATGGTTACATTGTTTTCAGGAGCTGAACCTGGAAAAACACACACACACACACACACACACACACACACACACACACACACACACACACACACACACACACACACACAGCCGCTTCCGACTAGTAATATGACGGGAAGTCAGGGTGTCTTTCAAGAAACAGAAAAAACTGTTGGTAAGAGGAAATAGCATAGAAAAGACACTGAAACTATCATTTTTCATAATTTGAGTGATATAGTTTCGTACTCCACTGGTAGCTGTGTCACAGGAAATAATTAAATGAAACGCTAATATAACAACGAGAAAACTAGACTAAGAGGAAAGGCAATACAATTATGACGGTTCCTCGTTTAAATAATATAGCTTGTTGCTGCACTACGACTTTTTACATTGAGACTGAAAAATGCGATAGGAATTCTGGTGGCAGCTGATGTGGATTTCAGAGACACTCGATGCAGCTTCTCAGTCTATGAGCACCCCAAGGTCATCTGCTTATATGTACAAAACTGGCGTGGGGCCAAAGGGTTCTAGGAGTTCGGTGATTCCCCAATTTTCATTAATTCCAATAAAGGCTCTCTTTGTTTCCTATCCCCGCTTTCTTAACTTTCCAAATTTGGAAAATTATTCGCTTTCCTTGGGAGTAGTCACAGAGATTTCGTTTCCCTTAACACCAACCTGCTTCACTTCAAATCTCGCATCGCTGCTCCGCACATACGGGGCTAAACTCTAACCCTTCTTCCTTCCTTCTTGGTATTCTAACTTTGCCCACTTTTCAGGTCGCATAACAGTGTATGTGAAAAATTTAATTTTTAAAATGCGTAGAAGGAGGTGGTTTATTCCCCTCATTCTCTGTCTCCTTTCATACAAACCAGAACGCCTTCTTACACGACATGATTGATCTTCATAACCTTAACCCTAAGAAAAAGTGTTCGTTCCTTGTTTTCATTTTCGTCAACGAAAATATAATTTTCATCTGCTTCTCTTCCGTTAATAATATGTTTTCTTAATTTCTCCAGAAAGAGATAAACTTATTTCCCAATTTCTTTTTGTCAATGAAAATATATTTGTTTACCTAAATTCTCAACAAAGGGACTGTTTTCCATCCCTGGGCCGGTCGCCGTCTCGTCGAAAACACAAGCCAGATCACCTGCCTGTTATGACATATCGATTTTATAATCTTAACCTTCGCTGCAAGTTCATTGCCTGAATAAGAAATCGTTGATCACAGTTCGTGTCCCAGTCAGTTCGTTACATTCACTTACGTGTCTATATACTCTTGGGAAATCTTAAAATCAATCTCTTCTACACCCAGCAATGTGTTAAATAGGAAGACTTATATCAGAAAAGCATTATTGTAGCCCCCAAATTATCATAATCCAAAATTATGTTTTGGATTTAAATAACTTTAAAATGTTGATAAACCGTAAAAAAATCAATCAATCAAGATAATGTAATCGATCCTGATCTGGCATCTCGACATTCTCACCGACGTGTCGTGGCTTCCCTAGGTCTTTTCTACAAATATTTTCATAGCAACTGTGCTTATAAGCTTTTTACCTTAGTGTCTCGACTGAATGAATTTAAGAAAGCTACTGCATTGGCAGATAGGTCTCATAGCTTTACATTTGAGCAAGCTAGATACAACTGTGTCGTCTATTCCAACAGTTTCTTTTCTAGCACTTCTCACTCTTCCGATTTCTTGCTTCCCTGCCAACTGCGATCTTCAAAAATGTAAATGTAACGTCAATCGCCATCTTCTGTTTTTCTGAACCTTGTTCCTTTCTCCTCACTTCTCCTCACTAAAGTTTTCTCTTTCTCTTTGACTCCCTGTAACCCCCCACTACATCCTAGTGGCTTTACTGATTTTGATTTTAAAAATTGCCAATAAACGTCGAAATTAAATCGAAATCTGCTGTCCGTCTTTCTAAAATATTGATTAGATGCAACTGACATAAGAATATTTGTGTCGTCTTGGCACAGAAAGCGGGGTTGGTATATTGAGTTCAAATTCGTGCGGATATCATTGCGTTCACGGGTAGAAGACTATGAAGCGATCACAAAGTCAACGCGTGTCAACATGTGAGGACGTGACGTGTGGTGGGGGTGCGGCTGAAAGGAAAATGAACATAAACAGCCAAAACAGGATTCAATAACATCATGAAACTCAACGTATACCCGAGGAAGAACAGAGAATTTGCAGCCGAAAACAAATAATAAAACAAAAATGGGCAAGCAAAACCGAATAAAATGTTTAAAAAATCCCAACAGAATACATACGAATACCTAACAATGTTTTTTTTTGTGATATTATTGGATAATGTAAAAGTTGATTTCTTGCTCTTAAATCCAAATTACACGTCGGAATCGGTAAACCTATGCCTTGAGTGGTTCTTGTATTGAGTGAGAATTATCATTTAAAAAAGTAAAAATAAAGCTCGTTAAAAAAATACAGTTCAATATCTTTATTGAACAATATATTTACCAATTTCCCGCCAGTCGTTTGTCATTTTTCAGCCAAATCCGTGACTCGATTTTCCTAAAACTTCTTGAATTTCTCAGCAGGCCAGTCAGAGATTTTTTTTCTCCTGTTTGAGAAAAACAAAGAGTTTAAAGAAAGAAAAGATTTGGTGCCGTGCCCAAAATTACACTTTCACGAACATCAATTACTTAATGCCGATTTGATGAACGGAATATTTTTTATGCTTGGATTATATCGACGTAATATGAAACTAACACCAGCTGTGTTGTATACAGTTTTAAAAGTGAAAGTAAAAGTGAAAGTTGAAATAAATATAATGAGTCACGCCATTCATTTCAGCAAGATATTGGTCTACGAAATGAAGATTAACAGATGAAATAAAATGAACAACACTTCTTGACTTGGATTAGAAATGAGAAGTATTAAACAACTTTTTGTTCTTTTTTTTCTTTTTCTTTAGCCAGTATAGCCATTGAGTATTGTCACTTAGTACCTCGGGAAATATGAAATCCAGGGAGTAGATTGATTATCATATACCGCTTACTGCGTGTTTACAGGTTACGAATGAAGATTCACAATAATCAATTTCTTTCGTTTCAACATGGATATTCAAGCATTCGATTCTCGATTCCTTATGATATGGGGAATCATGATGCTTCTATATATGAACGTGATGAGGACTGAGAAAACTACCAAATTTTTATACTAACGGAAGAAAAATAATAACGACTTCAACGGAATACTGCCTATTTTTCTGAAAATGCGGGCAATGTAGCAGCTATCAGCGAGAAAAGTGAATTCTGCGTGGTAAGTTCAGTTTCCGTTTGATTCTATTTCGTTCATTTCGCGCTAATGCCCTTGAAAAAAAGGCACGAGTCTATCTTCCCGTGGGTTAGATAGGAAAGCAAACTGGTGGAACAGAGTTTAGGAGAGATAGCAAAAAGACAAAATTTATTATGAGCTATAAATACAGGAAATTGTGTAGCGCCATGATCGCCAACGTCCTGAATGGATACGACACAAAGAAGAAGAAGAAGAAGAAGAAGAAGAAGAAGAAGAAGAAAGAGAAGGAGGTTATTTTCGGTTGCAATTTTTTTATTTTTTGATGGCTTAGTTGGAGGTTGATATATGACGTAAAACTCGATTCATTATCTAGACAATTATATTTTGATAAATGATGTTAACTGATGTGGGAGAATAGCTTGAACTCGATCTGCTTTCTTAAGATGATAAAGAAAGAGTGAAGCAATAAAAATACTACATATATATATATATATATATATATATATATATATATATATATATATATATATATATATATATATATATATATATATATGCCGTGTAGAAATCAATGAAGATTTTATTGACACTCAAGAGAATCAATCAACGTGTAGGACAGATTAGTTCTCCTTTAACGTTAATGTCTTTAGTAACATTCGATCTTTCAATAAATGCTATTGGCGATTATTGCTTCTCTGGAATATCCGCCTTGGGACTCGGAGGAGTGTCCGTTTGCTAAAATCATTTCCTTCCCGAGAATCGATTGAAACCGATGCAGAAACGAATTAACGATTCCTTTCTCCTGGAATCAAAGAACGGCTATGGCATTAAAATGAATTTATAGATGGTAAGAAACCGTCAAAACCAGAAATTTTTGGCAGTATATTTTAACTCTTTCTTTCTCCTTTTCTCCGTCATTTTAATGTACTATCTCTTCAGGGCGGAGTCGATCATAGTTCTCCACACAGCCCCCACCTTTTTTATTATCTACTGCTTCACCAAAACTTATTGAGAAATTTAGTGGGATAATTTCTCCGTGTTTTTTTTTAAATTTAGAGCATAACGTCTCTTAAACTTGTTGTCACCCGAAACTTTCAAGTCTATACTGTCCTGATGCTTAGCCGAAAGCTGGAAAGAGAAATGATAGACATGCTTTTTACTTGAATGAAATTGGTGCGAAATTGAATGAAACAGATTAAGTCGAAATTTGAACTCGGATTGTCGATTCCAATATTCGACGATGATACGTTTAGGTACATATTCTTACTCTTCCGTCTGGTTCGATAAATACAGTTTAATATACTCCTGTCTCTTTCGAACAATGGCTTTAGGCCAAGAAATCATTGATCTATGATGTGCTCTGTTTAAAGGTTGATGTTAGTTTTTTTTTAAGAAATCGAATAACGCATTAGCCTTAAGAAGAACCTAATTTCATGGCACAGACAACATTTCAGTAAACTCTAAAAATAAAAACTCATACACAGGCGAAATGAATATAAAAGCGAAATATTAAGCACTAGCGAAATATTTGGCACAATTAAGCCAGCACCTGCGGACGGCTCTTGATTGGCCCTTCGGCTTGTTCAGGAGTTTAAGATTCCCTCATTCTTCGCATATTCTCAGCATTGGTAGCTCTCCTGGCTGCCGTTTGATCTCGGTTTTCATTTACCCGGGGCTTTCTTTTCTTCGCTGCAGCCTTGGCTCTTTTGATTGCAATCTGCTCCTCTGTTGTCGGAGATTTCTTTTTGCCAGGCATACTGCTTCCGTATGCAACAGGCAACAATAAACTACAGAAGTACACAAAATTGATCGCTGCATTTAAGTATTGCATTAATATTTAAGCTTACCTTCTGCTGCCATTTCATTTAAAGACAATTTGATGTACGTAGGTCCTTACTTTCCGTACAAACAGTTATTTTTATTTCATGAGTGACTTTCGCTGGACTCCGCAATTAATTACAGTTATTCCCAAATTTATTTCCAAGTTATAAACATTGTTAGCGTACAAAAAAATTCGTCGCAAAAAGTGACGTAAAAAATCACCGAAAACTTGGGAATACAAAATTTCTGGAATTGCTCACGGAGTCCGCCTAATTCCAAAATATTTTGATATGTTGGGCTGCGGCCTCTAGGAGTAAAGTGGAAATAGTGTGACACACTGACATTCGCATTTATTTCAGTAGATTTCTTATTAAAACATTTGACACCGCGAATTCAGGATATTACTGAGAAAGTTTTTTTTTTTTAATTTCCATTAAAGTATTCAATTCATTTAACAATAGAGGTTAAAGTGTTAGAATTGTCTTTTTGAACATGTCTGGAATATTCCAGATAAGACTGAAGGATTTTAGTCGTGTGGTGACTATGAAAATCTACTGTTACAAGATCAGCACTGAAAAGAGTCCTTGTATATCTGGGTGGTAAGTCAAACTGAGGAGAAAGAAAGAAAGTTCTTCATAGGATTGAATCTCGATGGTGCTCTCTCCCTCCAACCCCCTCTCTCTCTCTCTCTCTCTCTCTCGCACACATACACACACAGACCCACACACATGCATACGCGAAAAGATTGATCAGCTATCCCTTCTCTATAATTGTGTTTTTCACCTCCTATATTCTACGTTTTAAATAAGGTATTTCCCATTTGACAGACAGAACAAACGAGATTTACCATATATAATTATTTGCGTCGTGTTCGCATTAGTATAAGAAATAGGGGAAATTGCTTGAAACCGTGGTGCACATCATCTGGACTTTTTTCTGTTCATTTACTATACTTCACTCCTAGAAGTTACCCTCTGAAAATGTTTCAACGCACAATTCATAGAGTACTTTCAGATTTCAACTAGACGCACCTGAAAGATTATCCGATTTTGAAGAAAAATCCACCCAGGATAATCTTATTACAGTGTCTATATTTCTGAGATATTATCTATAATCCTCAGCTTTGTTGCCATATTTATCACAACGTTTCGGCCGTTGTACGCTTCGGGCTTCTTCAGGTGGTTGGAATGTCGAACAGAAACCTTTATTTCGCTCGCTGGCATAGATTATTCTAGTACCATGTGCCATGTCTAATGGATGTCAGTTATCAGTTATCTCCTGTTAATTCCCCTCTCCAAGTTCTCCGCCGCCTTAACCAGGTATTGAACTCACACTCTTTGAGGTCCTGTCTAACTAACGCCTTTATCCAATGTGTCATGTGACCTTGAGGACATCTGTGTATGAATTTCTGGGTATTATAAACCTAATGTCTTCAGCAACCATTTTTACCAGTGCTCTTATTACAACCACCCATATTAATGAATATTCAGAAAATTTAATCTCACCCGTTAATCTTGGTTGCGAGTATTCGAGGACAAAGCTACTGAAAATTATTAAAAATGATAAAAATACCAGTCACCCCTTTTATTGCGATTACCCCGTCTACATGAAACTCAGGTATACATAGTCTGGTGACTTGTCCCAGCGACTCCGTAGTAGCTCCATTTTTTTTTACACGCGGAAACAATTCGATTCGATGACATCATTGAGAACGAAAAATTGTCTAATGTTTTTCTTTTATTATATAGAAACCTTTAAGATAAAATCTTATTGCAATACAGATGTATTTTTATACATCCAGTGAACTTTTTCATGTTTGAAAATAAGAATTATTATTGGAGCTTCCTACTGTACACAGCTATACTTCCTAGGTAAATACCTTCATCAGACGATCACCTTGAGGACATGCATGATTTCTGAGCTGAAAAATCATTACCACTAACCCAGAGCGTTCTAGTAATAACGATACTACTAAGTTTTGTTGGTTTTCCATCACAGTGTGAGTCAGTTAAGTGTCATACGTGATACACGGTTGGGCGATCATGTCTCTCCACAACTTCCTCACCTAAATTACCGTTCACTCTTTCAGTTAAGTGTCATACGTGATACACGGTTGGGCGATCATGTCTCTTTCGATTCATGACTGACTAGGTAGAAGATTTTCCATCAGTAGGTTACCGTTTCTTTCTGCGGTAGACTAGTTGCCAACCAAAACTATAAGATCCACTCTGTCCTGCTATTTAACCCATGGCTGGCGGGAGGAGAAATGGATTCATACCTTTCCCAATTTGTGTAATTGATTGTAACGAACTCGACTGGAATTTGAACTCGGCTTCCGATTTCTCATTCCGACTCGTTATCCATTACACCAACCAGACAGTTTGGGAATACTGGTTAAAAATATAGCTGCATCATATCTTTCCCTTTGTAAATGCAATTTTTGAACGATGGTGAGTCTAACGGCTGTGAACCAGAAACGAAACTTTAATTAAATGATGAGATTTGGCCAAATGCCAACGTAAAGAGAAGTTCAGCCGTTAATATGAACTTCAGCAACAAAGGTGAGACGACGTTTTATATTGTCAAATCTGAGATTACTTTTGTTCCTCCAAATCTGGTGGCTCGCATACAAAAAGGCATTCTGTGTTCGGTGCTATTTGTCACAACGCCGATTCCTTTTAATTGATTTATCTATCTAAGCCTATACACAGGTAACCATTTTAGTGCGATGCTTCTGGGCGCTTTTCTGATATGATTAAGCTCTTGGTGTGCTCACCTTATTTTGAGATATCATAAATGCATACCATACATACATAAACCATGTCGTGGTTTAGTCGTTTGGGATAGAAGCACCAAGCCTTATCACTGAACACTGTTGTATTTCCCAAATATATATATATATATATATGTGTGTGTGTATGTGTGTGTGTGTGTGTGCGATACCTATATATAACTATAGAACATATATATATATATATATCAATATATATATATATATATATATATATACATATATTCTATAGTTATTATATATAGTTATTGCACGCACACGCACACACACACACACACACATATATATGCGTGTGTGTGTGTATTTAGGCAGCAATTCTTCTTTCATGCACTGTTCATTGAATATGGCAGACAAGGTGCTTTGATTTAGATTTTTATACAATTTCTCATGTGATCGTATAATGTTTTTCTTTCGGAAAAAAAGAACACTTGGACAGTTTTTATATAATTTATCCTGCGAAAAGAAAAAAATTATAAGATCACATTGTCAGCATTAAATAACATTGAGGTTGATATGCCGTAAATCAAAATAAACCAAACCAAACTATCTCAACAGGTACAGATTATTAAACACTGCTGTTAATCTATATTATATTACAAAAACAATGTGTGGGTGAAAAAAGACCCAAAAGAAAGATGTACACTTCGACATCCCGATGGGTTCGTTTGATGGGGCAACTTGTGAGCTTGTGGGATTGTTCATAATGTATAAGATGAGGGAAATAATAAAGATTATAACGGTCTATACAGGCTTTATATTCAGTGAAAACAGCACTAGTAGGGAAGATGGCGATGCTGGGCATGTCATCAGGTCCCACATGTTGTTACCAACTGCCCCAGAAGAAGGTGCTGGTTCTGCGGGTAACCAGGACACCTGAGGAGAAATAGTCCCTTTAGAAATAGGGATAGCAAATCTCGGAAGATTTATCCGAGGACACCACGAAATGAAGGTTGGGGATCCCGTACTGTAAAGATAATGAGAGACTATTAATGCCGGTATCCATGTTCGGATAGTCTAGCGGACATTACCCCAGGAAAAGGGCAGCTAGGGCGTTTTCCTTATTGACCCAAGAGGGGGAAGTTACTTGCGAAACAGTGATAAAGAGAAAACAATGAGGGCTTTAACAGACACGAGGGAGACTGTATCTCTAAAAAGAGAGGATCAGTACAAAAATTTGAGACTGCGGGGTTGGTTGAGAAAACCTGATATCGAAATTAGCCAGGCAGATGTGAAGTCGATGTCTATAGTAGGAATGGTGAGGCTCCTGTGAAGATAGGAGAGACGAATAATGTCCAGAAATTGTATGTAACCCCGGATATCTGTGGAGAAATGATTCTGGGTGAAGACTGTCTGTGCCAACATAAAGCCCAGATAAAGTTTAACCCTGCAGTTTTGATAGTCAATGGTGAGCAGACGCCATTGGGGAGGGCCCCTGATAAGCCAGTGTCAGTAGTGATTGACACTGATATAAAGTTACCTACTAGGACGGCGGTGTCAGGTAGTGGTAGGCTGGTAACAAAAGGAAAATTGGGGAAAGGTATTTTTCAAATAACCCCTGTAGAAAAATATAGCCCTGAAGAAGAAGAAAAAGTGGCTTTGTGTGAAATAGTGGTGGACGCATTATTTAGAGTATCTATAATGTTTTCCAATCTGGCCAACAAGACGATGAAAATAATGAAAGGGGAAGAAGTATGAAGAACTCTAACAATAAGGTCAATAAAGCGGGTGAGATATGACAAGCTGAGGAAGAGGGAACAGAATCAGGTGGGGGATGGAAGAAATAATATCCCCTGGGAAATCTAAGGCCAGAATAGGTCGATTATTGAGAAACAACCGTGACGCGGTGGCTAACCCTGACAAAGAATTTGGACAGACTCACACAGTAAAAATTCGGATCGATACTGACGATCAAACTAAGACCGTATAGGACACCTATCCGTAAGAGTCCACTGGTAGAAGGCGTGGTTAAGGACATGCTAGAATCGGAAATGATTGAGACATCTGGGTCTCCTTGGATTTTCCTCAGAGTAGTGGTGGACAAGTAAAATAGGGGCACAAATTCTGTGTCGATTTTAGAAAGCTACATGCTGTCTCAAAATCACCGGCAGTGCTTCTTCCGTTGATAGATGACATTTTGGTCCTTCTGGGAAAGGCTAAATATCTCTCAACGATAGACTTGAGGTAAGTCTATTTGCAGGTACCCCACGATGCGGCAAATTGTGAAAAATCCGTGTTTACATGTCATATGGGGTTATTTCTGTTTAGGGTCATGCCATTTGGCCTGGCCAATGTTCTCGGTATTTTCCAGCAGTTGATTTCAATAGAAATTCAAAATTGAGGGCTTTGGCATTGGATGATATTTTGGTGTACTGCGAGATACTCAAAGAACACTTTGACCATTTGAGACAGGTGTTAAGGAGACATGGATTGATGTTGAAATTATCAAAGCGTCAGTTCATGAAGGAGGAAACAAAGTATCTGGGATTTGTCATAAATGGGGACAGGATTAAGCCCGATCTAGACAAGGTAGAGGTAATAAAAGAAATGCAGGAGCCAAAACACGGTGAGGCAGGTGTTCATAAGGAGCCATAAGGTATTACCGACGGTTCATCTCAGCATTTTCTATGATAGCATTGATAAAAAAGAATGCTTGTTTTAAGTGGACAGAGGACTGTCAGAGAGCATTTGACAGCCTGAAGAAGCTGACTGCGATTCCTTTATTAACATATCCAAACCTTAGCATGTCTCTGGTACTCTACACAGATGTTAGTGATCAGTGTATTGGAGCAGTCCTTACTCAGCTATGCCTGAATAGGGATGGCCCAGTTCCCAGTGTACCAGAGGAAGTACCGGTATACTTCCTATCCCATAGCCTATCTGAAATTTAGACGAGGTGGCCAGTGATACGCCATTATGTATGCCCTGTATAGATTCCTACCTGAAGGGGGAATATTTTCGATCAAGACTTACCACAAGTCACTCCAATACTTGCTGGAAGCTGAATGGACTAACAAAAAGATCTAGTAGTTGGCACTGAAGTTGAGCGGGTACAACTGTAAAACAGAGTACCTGGCTGGTAGGGATAATACATGCGCAGATTCGCAGTCAAGAATACCAAAACAGCTGGAGGCAGAATCCGTAAGGTTAGAGCCAGGAGTAGAGGATAGGGACTACCAGATATAGGTAATCAACTCCATTAGATTAAAGGTTCGTCCGGTGTTGGAGACTGAGACAGAAGAGACCACACAAGTTGTGACTGATCCTCACTGGAAAGAAGCAATAAGAGAGGATCAGAAGGACTTTGAGATATCTGCCCTCAGAGCAAAAATACAGGTAGGTAATACCTCTAAGTATGCAGTGTATAGCGAAATGATATATTACCTCTCGGAGAAGGGCGAAGAGGTAAGAATCAGATTATATGTAGCTATATGGCTGAGAGCCGAAATAATGGGGCAATGTCATGAAAAACTAGGTCACATGGGGATCGATAAAAACTGTAATCAGATAGGGAGAACCTATTATTGACCTGGGCTATATAACGGGGTCAGCAACTACGTACAGGGCGGCATGTCAGGCACAGAGTAGAAAGCGTGAAACGCCTCCATAGTTGAAGACAGATGTCCACAGTTTCCTCCTTGAGAAAGTGAGTATGGATGTGTCAGGACCGTATGGGTAGACCCCGAGGTGAAATCTATACATCGTGAGCTTTGTAGATTGGATGACGGGTTAACCTGAGGCGTACGAGATACTTGATAAGAGAGCCCAAACAGTGTCTGACTTGATACTAACAGGGGTATTTCCTCGCTATGGGGCCCCAGTACAACTGGTTAAAGCTGACGGACCAGAGAATGTAAATAAGATAATGACCGACGGCTTGGCGAGCCTGAAGCCAGTACAGTACTTCCCCACACCATCCACAAAGTAATGCGAAAGTAGAATGATTTCATCGGGCCTCGGGTGATATATTAGCTAAATTGGCAAGCGATAACACCAAGAATTGGGACCTGTATTTGACACAGGCCTTGGCGGCAGTGTGGTTTACCACGAATGAGACCTCTAAGTTCTCAACATACTATATGCTGTTCGGGCGAGATGTGGTTTTGCCAGTAGATAACCTGTTAACCCCCGCAGAAGGTACATGCGGAAAGACCACCACAGACTGATAATAGAACAGCAACATAACTTGTTTACTCAGGCCATAAGGGGGCACAAAAGAAGAGGAAAGAGAGGGGGAACAAAGGGAAAAAAGGGGCAAAGATCCCGTGTTCTACAAGATTCACCCGAGGCAAGGAAAATTGGACGAGAGGTGGGAATAATAGAGCAGACAGGATCAGTGTCCTTTGTGATCTGGGACCAAATGGCGGGACGAGTTAAAAGAGCTCAAGCCCACGACCTCAAATTGGCTGAGGTAGATGATTTAGGAACAAGAAAGGAAGGATGAGGAAAGCGACGCTCGTGGAGCTAGAGGAAATGGAACAGATGAAGACTCCGAGGAGGAAGAAGGAAAAGAATTAGTTAACAGCCAGTAGAAAGAATTATAAGTAAAGCAAGAAAACCGCCAATGAATCAGCGAAAAGCAAAGGACACAAGTGATGAAGTCCGAGGTTCTGATTCGAAACCTCCCAAAGTAGAGGAGGAGCTAAATGATTGGGAAAAGGATACCTCTCTTCCAACTCCAAAAACGGTTAAGAGAAGAGGTTGAGCCAGAGTTACCCCTTAAGCTGAGACTGTGAGGAGCGGGAAACCTTGTGTCCCAATAAAGAGAAATACAGGTGAAATCGATGGGATGGATGGGTGCGTATCGGCACGCAACGACGACAGGTTCATTAGAAAAGCCCATCCAGTAATTAACAATAGGAGTTGGTTGGAGAGGACGGAGGTGTGGATAGCGCGCCACGAGGGCCGGGCAAATTTACTTATTGATGCTGTTGTTGGTCTGCCCAAGGGCCCGTCTATGTCCAGCGGTAGTATCGGTGAGACATGAACTCTGGTCGAAAGCGCCACACACCTGTCTGAGATCAATCAAACCTGCTGAAATTTGATCAGCAACAAGAATAAGTTGAAATTGGAAAAAATAAAAATGAAAGGACTCTGTGAAGAGAATAATTAAATATGAAAGTGTGAAAACATTGAATGGTCATAAAAATAAAGCAAGGAAATTTTGTTGCTATTGGTGGTATGACGAGGCTGTTAGTACTGGTAATGCCGGTAGTGGTAGAGGCTTGTAGACACGGACGAAATACGATTTTCAGAAAAAAACGAATGAAGTAACGTTATCAAAATGGTTAGTAACTTTCGTGATAGATTTGAACCCCTGTAAATTGCTGTTAAATAACTTGGGAAGTGAACTGCTTAAGCTGAGGGCATCCAGAATGAAGTTGGTGGAGAATTATATCAGAAAGGAACAATATCTTAGATTATTGTACTCCTTGGAGATGGATATTTTCATAATGAAGTCTCGATGGAGGGATATGAAAAATTATTTAGAAGGAAACGAACTATTAAAATTAAAAGAAATTAAAATTATGGGGAAATGCTGGAAGGAATGGAAAATGATCAGAGAATTTTAATCCACGTGGCAGAAAAGAAGGTTATCGATATTAAATGTGACGAGATTAGAAGTGGCGGGAAACAGTTTAAGTATAAATGGGTTAATAAATGATATGCAAAAATTGTGACAAGAAGTGGCCAATATCTCTATGGCCATAGCAGTTGACTTACAGAGGTTAAGTAGTTTCGTCCAGTAGTAATTCCAATTAATGGCAATTCTTAATAATATACTCTAGACTAGCCAATCCCGTGTTCTACAAGATTCACCCGAGGGAAGGAAAATTGAACGAGAGGTGGAAACCCTATTATAGAATAGTAGAGCTGACAGGATCAGTGTCCTTTGTGAAATAGGACAAAATGGCGGAACGAGTTAAAGGGGGTCATGCCCACAACCTCAAATCGGCTGAGGTAGATCATTGGGAAGGAACCTAAGTAACAGGAAAGGAAAGATGATGATTTTTTTAGAACACGTGACAGTTGATGTTATCATTGGAACATTTGTCACCCGAGTATAGTGACCCTAGGTCACTTGAATGAGTTGCAGGTGAAAATACAAAACCAGTTACCTCACCATTTGAGGTTGCCAGTGGACGCCACCGAAGAGTTATGAAGATACTGCTATAACACGGCCGGTCCGGCTCGATCCTCAGTTGTTCCCACGCTGGTCAGCACTGGCGCCGAACAAATGATGTTTATCTGCTGACAGCTTCGTTCCTTCATCTGCTCTGCCCACGTTGTGTAGCGAAGATCGAATTTTCGTCCGTACTTAAAGAGCTGAATCGATTTGACAGAACCGTGTTATAAAAAAAAGGACAAGAATACTTCTGCCGGTGAAAGTACAAAGATCATAACATGTAACGAAGAAGGCCGCTGGGTTAATTTTAAATGGGTTTATATAATCGTTGATACAACAAAATTAACCTTTCCCGTTCGACTCTCTATCGTGACACTGTATCTATTGCTTCTAAAATTGGGAACCAGTTAAACATTCACACGAGATGTTAGGTCGTCGGGAAATCTCATCATCATGGCTCAACGCCAGTAATTCTTCTCGGCAGCAGGTCGTGTGAATTCTTCCGGTCTCTCCCGGCCATCACCGTGCTCTGGCGCCCTCTGCTGGTTTCTCGTGGCTTCTGGCCGCTTCTCGCTTCAATTGCAACTGCTACTTCTGGCTTCAACCGAGCGTTCGGTTTATATGCATTTCCCCCAACTCTCACTTCCCTTCCCTTCAAAGCTCATTACGTATTTCTTAATTAAACTTTTCCCCAACCCTGGAGACATGACATCGATCGTAAAACAATGTGTTCTGATATTTTAACACAATAAACCTTGTTTTAAAATTCTTTTCCCCCAACAACAATCCCTCTGTGGTTAATAATCAAGTGTGGCCTTCCCTTGTTTTGTTACTCTTCTCTTGAGAGAGATATTTCTGTTTATTGCGGCTATAAAAGGACACTATACGCGAACCTTGTATTCTCAGTTGAATAAAGCTTTCTTAAAGCCTACACCTGCGTACTTTTATCATTACACTCTCGTCAAAGAAAAAAACTATTTCAAGTCGGCAAAGAATTCTCCCCGTTTGTCGATTTCTAAATACGAACCAATTTCAAATCCCACTGGCTTTACTTAAATTCGCTCCCCGGCCGACAAGGATCTTTAAATACCAAACATTCAACTTTACAAAACAAAATTATTTATTTGAAATCGGCAGTTTCTTTGTTGGTCTTTTTAACAATGCGACCGAAATATTCCCTGCTAAAATCGGCAAAGAATTTTTCTACTGTTTTACATTCCGGCTTTCGTAAACTCATAACAACTTATTTGTTTTTTCAGTTTATCAGAAAATCTATCGCTTCATGTTTCAATTCATGTTTTTCACCTTACGTTTTTCTTACGTTTTCAACCCTTCCAATACTCCAATTTTATACGGGGTTTGCACATGAAACCATTTAATCCTATTTACATGCTACCAGTATCACGATAGTGTCACATTCTTTTTAACTACTACCAGTGACCCGTTATAGTGTACCAATACAAGGCATTAAGTTGTGTTACTTTACTAGAAGATATACTGTTGGTTTAAATGGCCCTACCGTTGTTAGACACAGAGAAATTTAAAGATATATCAGGTGATAAGCTTAACCCATCACGGAACAGGGATCGGATGTGGTTGCAAAGTATCAAATTGAGGCAGAATATATAGTTTTAAATTCAGCAAAAACGGAAGCTATGTTGCTGACTTCGTAAGGAGCAAGGAAATGTGAAGCCGATGCTTTAGGAACGTGTACTTCAATCAGTCCCATTTATGTGACGAGGAATTACAGATTGTTTGTGCTTGAACTGTTTAGAGGCGACAAAAAGAGGATTAAGGAAAATTGTCGAGTAGAGGTTTTGACAAATACCGTATTACCACAAGCTATCAGTATATCTGATGGGATTTGGGCAGTAGCCACCCAGAGCCAGATGTATCTATCTAGATAATGTGCGGGGAGATCCGCTGAAGCAATAAGGATAGAATCACCCTTCGCTTTGACAGAGTTACCCCCAGGATGATCGGCATTTAGAGTATCAATCTCCCTTCCCTTATGTTATCAGGCCAAGGAGAAATATGAGAATGGTTCATTACATTAAAAGACTATGGGAATCGGTGGTAGAGATATTCCCTGAAGTTTCATTAAAAGAAGATGTCGAAGTTATTAAAGCAGGTAGAGAAAATTAGTCTTGAATAACTGAAAGACAAATTGAGTGCCATTAGAAAAGGGAATGGAATAAGGAGAGATAACTCAGGGATCATAATGACATGGTCCACTATATTAGGTATATTAAAAGTTATTGTTGCCATACTGACAGTAATATGGAAGCTGAAAAAGCCTAGGAAGAAATCGAATAATACACAGATATTGGTGAGATTGCATCAAATCGAGAATGGGATGCCATTTAGTGTTCCTTACCCAAAAAGATTGAATCATGACGAGAAGGAGACCAAATTGAATGCGTCAGGAGAACAGGAAGCAGAATCGATATCTTTAAAAGGGAAACCAACTCACCATACTGTCGAAAGAGGAAAGTCGACCAAGAAAAGGATCCATAAAAAACGGTTAAGGGATTAAATTGTAAGTGGTGATGCGAACCCCAATGTAAATGTGCATACTCATGGACCACAAAGAAGATGAAATACTTTGTTAATTCCACTACATGTTTAATGGAAAAAACGATTTCATTATAATTACTTTTTTGTGGGTGGGAGTGTCATTTACAAGTAAATGACTGAAATAGCGGACCATGTCATTATGATCCCTGAGTTATCTCTCCTTATTCCATTCCCTTTTCTAATGGCACTCAATTTGTCTTTCAGTTATTCAAGATGAATGTGACACAATTGTGACACTGGTTGTATGAAATTAGGATTGCAAAGGGTTCATGTAGAACCGCCGTATAGAATTGGAGAAATGGAAGAGTTAAAAACGTTAAAATAGTTAAGGTGAAAACATGAATTGAAATATGAAGCGAAGGAAAAAAGAGATGTTGCCTGTTGGATGTTACTATCAAGGATAAAAAACTTTGTCTCACTGGAGTCTATACGCCTAATGACCATGCTGAGAGGCCTGATTTGTTTCGGCGGATCGAACTGTTTTTGACGACTTCTCGTCGAGTAGTTTTACCGGGCTATTGGAATGCCATCCTTGACTCCCAACATAGATCGTATAGGGACAAGATCGGGTACTGACAACCGGGATATGAAACAATTTCAAGACTTTATGGATAAGTTTGATCTTGTCGATAAGTACCGTAATGAACACCCACTGGAGGTAGTGTGGACATGGGCGAATAGGAGCGACTCGGCTACGGCGGTGCGTTCTAGCTACCCCGACCGAGTCTTAGTTAAGTGAGTCGATCTAGGGCTCTTAGGGTGTCCAAGTTTTCATTATATAGTTTACTCGAATCATAGGCTCGTCTGGGTTCGTACAAACTTAGATTAGCCTAAGGTTATGATGGTTGGCTACTAGAAATTGAACTCATCATTATTTGGTGAACAAGATTTCCAGGACCAGTTGCTACAAATGCTGCAGCAGGAACTGACGGGGTGGTTGGGAATATGTGGTGGGATAATTTAAAATCCAAAATTAGGCGCGTTTGCTTGTTGAGTATAGTCGTTGGTTTTTATCTAGATAGATTAGCAGCGCAAACGGCATGCAAGGGAAACGTTGATCAGGCGATTAAATTCCGTAATAATGGGGAATTTCTTGCTTATCAAGAAGGATCAAGCTCTGGTAGTTAGGGCTAGGTTAAAAATAATTTTTTTTCGAGACAACGAATATGACCGCTGAATTGCGTACAGAGGAAGTTAGAAATGCATCTCACCGACATATCGCGGATATTGCCGGATATTCGGGCCGTGACTACAAATGCGGGCATATGTGAGGCTTTTCGTGACTACTTTTAGCATCTGTTCACCAGGGAGCCCGATCTGAGTACAGCTCAATTCAATGGCTATTTGGCTGACTTTCCTCGTTTCGAGGTGGCTGAAGCGCCTGAGTGGAGGGTCCCATCACAGTCAGACATCTGGGAAGTGCAGAAGCAGGTTGGCCGAGACAAAGCTCCGATATTAGATGGTCTACCCTAGGAACTTGAGGCAGTCGCCCGTTTTTCTTCCTTTGCTGGTACTGATTTACAACAACTGGATGAAGCAGGGATTTATACTTCAATGCGTCACCAGGGCTGTGGTCAAGTTGCTACACAAGAACAAGAACGGTGGGGATGGGATACGTAACTTTTGGTCATTTTAAGCACAGTGTTAAAGATTTTAGCCAAGATCTTAGCCAGCCGTTTGCAGACTGTCCTCTCTAGTCTGATTGGCTCCTAACAGACTTTTGCTGTGAAGAGCAGGACTATTCAGGACAACCTTCATATAGTGAAGCGGCGCTGATCAATTTAAATCAGTCCAAGGCTTTCGATGGGGTTGACCATCGATTTCTGGAGGTTTTAGCGGCCGGTTTGAGGCCGTACTTTCGCACCTGGATCCGACTTCTGGATGTGTCTCCCGGTGCGCTGGTGGATGTGAACGGTTCGATCGGAGCCATTTTTATTGACTTGCTCAATTCGTCAAAGTTTTCCGATTTCGCCTTTGCTGTACGTTCTTGCGATGGAACAATTCCTTCGCAAGGTGAATTCGATCCTTCGTGGAATTTCGTTACTTGGTGCTACCGCCTATGCTGACGACGTTTCGGTTCTTGTGTCGAGCAGAGCAAAGAAATCAGAGGGTACGCGACGGTGACATGTGTCAATATCAACCGTGATAAGTCTGTTGGCTTGCAGCTGGCTGCATGGAAGGGAGTTTCTTTTCCCGTGTCTTTTCTCTGGATGGATGGACGGACCGGTCAAGATGTCTTGTTCGGTCCCGATATGCTTTTGTAAATGAATTGATCGGAGGTGCACGAGAAAGCGCAGGGTCCAAGGATAAAAAACTGTTCTTAGACCAAAATGCATGTATGTGTGTATAAACTTCATTTTAAAAAATAAGCTAAAAAGTACCCGAAACCACAGCTAGATCACATATAAAGTTATCACTTAGCACTATCTAACGCATCTCTGTCTTAACAAATTTCCCTTAACAAGTATCTCTTAGATAAAAACACACGATAATTTCCTAATATATAATTCATATCAATTTCCAAAGTTGACGGTCAAAAGCAATTTATCATTAAGGGTCAAACAATTCAGTACCCAATAAAAAACAAACTATGAACAGCTTACAAGATTTACACACCAGACATTGTTCAACGACGCTTGTCAACGAATAATGGCGAATTAAACCCGTGGACAAATATAATTGTTTATCCCCTTAGTTAAAAGCAAAACTAAAAGCGTAAAACTTGTCCTGACGAACCAATATAATGAATTGGTTCTTAATGTCTGAGACTAGCATTAAGAAATAAAACCCTTGCGATCTTATTCCCAGTTGTACGACAATCAAAATCACCTTCGGAACAGGGACTGCTGTTCGAAAGGTTTAATTTGAAGCATCTAATTGCATATAAGAGATCTTATTTTCACCACCCTAAACAAGGGCTCGTAAATATCTCTGGAAAATTAAATGCAAATATTAGATGTCTGGTAGGTTAAGGCTTACCCAAATGCTGCAGACGAATAGTAATTATATCTAGCCTAACTCCATATGAAATATGAACGCAGCTTTATCATACGCCATAAAAGCCGCTAATTAACTAACCGTTTGTTGTAGACTGGTGCTAGAAGACTTACTTGTCTGGTAAATTCTCAATCGGCACTCATTGAAAAGCTTGTTTAGTACAATAATTAAAAAAGGTATACGTCTATCTTTGGTTAAGCGGTCAGTTTTTATATCACAGAGCTAATTTAAGTCCCGCATAAGTTTAGACAAGCCATGTACAAACCGCGGCCTGCAGGCCTCATGCGACCCTATTATCTTTCTGACACGCCTAATTTCCTGAGGAAAATAGCGTTTATTAAAATGTTGTTTGTTTCCTTTTGTTCTCAGTTGTTCACTCACACACTCTCTCATGCATAACTTTTCGTTGAAGGTAACGTTGTCAGCATTTTAAACCACTGTCGATTTTCACTAAGGAAGATCATACGTGTTTTAAACTAATTTTTTTTAACTTAATGCATGGTCCAAGAGCCGCTCAAGCTAGACGGTTAACGAGTAAAGTTGTTTTATGGAAGTAAGAATTGTAGATTATGAGGATATTTAGGATAGATAATAGTTGACTCTAGACTTGAAGTGGTTAAAATTGTAGCGAGCGGGGAAACATCATCTCTGAATTCTCTTCCACAAAGTAACGTTCTTGGGAAAAATGAGAACCTCTTTCTTACCAATGAAATATGAAGGGAATTAGGATGATTCGACACTGCACGTGGCAATGAGTGTCGTAATTGTAAAAGTCTGAACTGGTGAAACTAAGTAATCTAGCTTGTCTAAATATTTACAATTGAAATATCGATAGAGATGTGATAAGCCTGCAATGTGTCGACTGTGGGGAAAGATGTTGTAGGGTGGAAGATAATTAATCGCCCATGAAGCCATGTAAACGTTTTTGAACTTAGGTAGCTCCAGACCAGATATGACAGCAATACTCACTCCACTTTTGGTTTGGTCTGACTATTGTAAAAAGACATGGCAGAAGAAATCAGGTACGTTACAAGGTATCAACCATTTTCCCAATCTCTTTAGCGATGGATCGTGCGTAGGAGTTCCAGTTGAGAACTAGAGTGGACTTGAGTCACAAATTGTTTTTGTGTTCATTTGTTCATAGATATCCGATAGATAAAAACACCAAATATAAAAGCATCAAAAACAAATCTGACGTAAGTGATAAAACGAAAAGCAGCCAAAAGAAAAGAAGTCAACATTGTTTCTTAATAACAGTTCTGTTCAATTGTTCGCAGCTGCAGTTTCTAAGGATTTTTAGGATTTCTTTTTTTTCTTTTTCTTACTGTCCTTGTTATTATGCAATGAAAATAAACACGCCTTGTTTTTCTTATTTCATTATCATCAACATGGCTTGGCGAAGGAAGGCCTTGGCGTTGCTGGTGGTTTGGAGGCGGTTCAGTCTTCCCAAGTCTGTTGCAGAAGCACCGTTTAGCCCCAACACCAATACTGGTGAAGTTTTAAAAAGAAATACGATGTGGACGTGACCAACATCAGCCTTAAATCAATGGTTTACATGCCGTGGCTTTAATAGTGCTGATTGAAGTGCTTAAGTCGGCGTC
>OZ038487.1:29742341-29807341 GCA_964036315.1 Acanthosepion esculentum
TTATGATTAGTAGTTAGGCTGATAAATTAGTCATTTTAATTGCTTCCTAACCTAATATAATAGTTTGCTAATATCGCGGGCTAAGTATTTATCCATGGGGAAATATACCAATATTAACTAACTCTCCGAAGATGCAGTTTATTCACCAATATTCTACTTACATATTGACGGAAAGTAATTTAAATCTAATTTCATTTACAATAAAAGCCTTTGTGTCAGTCCGAATACTTTTAGAATCCAGTTAAAATTTGGGGATTCATAATTGTTGGAACTTGACTAATGCATGGAATAATAATGCAAACACAAAATGTAGTTAGAATAAAATGTATTGAAACAAGGAAGTGTACACAATATTTACATATAGTCTTTGGTATATTTCTGGGAAGACCGTTCCTGGAGAATGAGTCTCTAGTTGGATCTCTGTATTTCCCCTCCATGTCTTCCGGTACCAACCATATTTATATCGTCGGTACTCCGCTATGCAAATTAGGTGGATCCTACCACAACAATAATGAAGAAAGAGAGCTTGGAGAATCTGACACTCACAAGGCATATTCAAGGAAAGAGAGACAGAGGAAAACAGCGAATAACCTAACTTAAATGTTTGGCAGAACAGAAAATGGTGCTACAAAGTATAAGAAGTTGGGGAGCGCCATGATCGATCAAATCTTCAAAGGACATGGCACATAAAACAATGAGAACATAGAATTGCTCTACGTATTCGAATCTAAATCATTTGTTGGTGGGTAGTAGATATTTTGATCAAATTTTCAAAGTTTTCGTTTATCTTGTGAAGTACTAACATTCATTATCTGTCTATATTTCTGAGATGAGGTATTATGTAGACTATTTACATTATTCGGACTATTGTTCTCATCTTTGTTGCCATATTTATCACAACGTTTCGGTCGTTGTACGCTAAGACCTTCTTCAGGTGGTTGGAATGTCGAACTGAACCTTTTATTTCGCTCGCTGGGGTAGACTGTTCTAGTTCCACGTGCCATGTCTGATGGATGCCAGTTATCAGTTATCTCCTGTTACTAGAACAGTCTACCCCAGTGAAGGAAATAAAGGGTTCAGTTCGACATTCCAACCATCTGAAGACGGCCGGAGCGTACAACGGCCGAAGCGTTGTGATAAATATGGCAACAAAGATGAGGACAATAGTCCGAAAAATGTAAATAGTGTACTAACATGCATGCTTCGATAAAATTGATTGGTGGAAGAGTCCAGTATAAAGGGATTTTATATCTAGACTGCGCATGAGTAAAGGAGAGATAAGTGGCACAATAGTTAAAAATCATAGACAAAATGACATAGAATTCACCAAAAGCTGATTCAAGGAATAATTACTGCAACTATGGAAACCGACAACGAATAACTTTACCATAGAGACATTTAAATGCACTAAGGAACCTAGCAAAAAAAAAGAAAAAAAAAAAGGAAATCTACATTACCTCCACAGACAAGACAGGTGAGATTGCCATCATGCGGTGAAATATTAATTCACTATTCAACGATACAGACACATGAAAAAATAAACAAACAGGAATAATTACAGAAATACAAAATTTTAACAGATTAGGAAACGATTCAAAAATGAAGACAAATCCTGCTACAGACCAGCGTTTCTCAACCGAGGTTCCCCGGAACACTAAGGTTCTGCAAAAGTTCTCCAAGAGTTCTGCGAGAACAGGTGAGATAAGCTGATACACTTTTGACTTTTTATTTAATTTCATATACGTAATATTACTAAACACACACAATA
Source organism: Acanthosepion esculentum (assembly GCA_964036315.1). Classification (NCBI taxonomy): domain Eukaryota; kingdom Metazoa; phylum Mollusca; class Cephalopoda; order Sepiida; family Sepiidae; genus Acanthosepion; species Acanthosepion esculentum. Next base: position 29,744,110 of record OZ038487.1, read on the forward strand.
TATATTGGCTCTTGTAATATTACCTTGATTTACCTTGTTTTTTCAACATTGCCAGTAAAGTATAAAAAAAAACTGATGCAGCAGTTATCTGTTTTCGTTCCGTTTACGTTTATATTGGTTATATATATTTATTTTTTACGTTTGAGTTTAGAAATCTTTTGTGTGAATGAAAACTCCCTGATGAAGTACTATAAACGAACAGTATGAATTTTATTTAGCATAACAGAAAAATTTGACAAAAAAGTATTAATTTTTCCTTAAATCAGTTATTCAAAATATATATTCTATGATATTTACCACGTGAACTCCGATTAAATTAAAACGAGAAAGATATGGTATATAAATTTGTTTTTGCGCAGGGGTTCTTTGAGACATGTAATTTATTTTAAGGGTTACGACAGTAAAAACGTTGAGAAACGCTGGTATAGACTAACAGAATATCGCTCAATAATAACCAAACTTTATGGTTTCCCTAAAATACACGAAACAAGCATCCCAGTTCGCACCATTACTTCAGGAATAGACAACGTTCACCACATCATGGCGAAAACCGTAACAAAAATGTAACCCCTCTCTTTGGAACAATCAGTCTAACACATAAAAACAAAATCGGAGAACCTAGTAGAAACAAGTAAGGGAAACAACCTAGAGTCAGTCCAGGTATAAAATCCCTTTATGCCAACTTCCCAGTTGAAAAATGCTTAAATATCTTGCAAAAAACTATCTAACACGATCAAAGATAAAAATCTTTACCAATAGCTAAAAACAAAAATCTGTCGTCTTATCGTAAATCAATGTTATTTCACATTTAATAATAATTTTTATAAAAAAATATTTGGATTACCAATCGGATCACTTTAAGCGGAATGATAGCATGTATTTTCTTAGAATTTCTCGAATCTGGTCGTCTCCAAGGTATTTTGCCTAAACAATCGACATACTTCCGATATATTGATGATGTTCTATTAATATATCCTCGTGGTACTGATTTACCTGATTTTGTATATAAACTAAACAAAATCGAACATGCAATAGAACTCACATACGAAATGTAAAAAACAAACAAACAATACATTACATTTCCTAGACATCACGTTACACTGCATTAACAGCAACTTAAAACTTAGTGTCCACCGAAAATCAACTAATAAAAATGATCTAATAAATTTCTATTTCCATTATAACAACAAAATAAAAACCGGAATAATCATCAGATTCTATTTACGAGCACTTAAGAATTTGAAAAATTTCAATATTTATATGAAGAGGAGAAATACATTGAGAATAATTTCACGCCCTTATAATACGCTATTTCATATTCAATGCGAAACAAATAAATAAAATATTGCAAAATAGAAAAGCGACAAAGCCAACTAATCAATATTTGTCACAACTACCTCTAAAACAATAAAAGTTTTAATCAAAACAAAAAGCTAACACTTGAAGGAGGAATTTACTTTATCACCTGTAATGGTTGCCACAAAGAATACATAGGGGAAATCTCACGACTTTTAATTAAAAGATTATATGAACAGAAGGGATATTTTACAAAGCAACACGTTGAAAGCATTAGTTGCTCACCGAAACGAAACTGACCACAATTTTGACATAAAAAATGCTACTCTAATTAAAAGAGAAAATAATTCACTCAGACGAAAATGTTTAGAAAGTGCTTTAATCGGTAGTTCATCCACGGTAAATTTGCGTTCAGCTTCTTACAGAGTTTCACCATTCTTGGCAGATCTTCTACTATCACAATGTGGGATTTTTATTGACAAATGGAAACAAAGCCAAAAGAAAAAGAATTTAAATGAAATCGGTTAGATTACATATCCAAATTACAAATGTAAAAAAATATTTTTAAATTTAAAATTACGAGCGTCTCTCGCCCGTGCGCATGTGTACTCTTGTCAACATAAACATACTTTTTCTACTTCGTTATGCATCTCCTTCCCCATCCCGCACCACACACACACACACACACACACATATATATATATATATATATATATATATATATATATATATATATATATATATATATACACACACACATGAGTGTGTGAGGGGCAGGTTTTGTGGTCTATCCAGAAATTATCCAGCCATTTTGACTATCAGAAGAACCAGTTGTCTGGTTTTGACGTAATGTTGAAACCAATCAGAGGGGACCTTACTGCACATGTGAGAACAGACACACACTCTCATAGTTGGCAATGAGATAATATTAAACAAGCTTGCACTTTGTATAACCATTGCATTCACACTAAATATACATCAGTTTTTGCTTGAAACATGGACATTTGTCTTTCACTGAAATGATTCAGATGGCTTTGGCTTTTGATTCAATAAGTGAAGTAAGATTTTGCTACCAATTCTTCAGACTTGGTTTGGGAACCTGCTAAAAATTATCCACTTCTGGAAGGCCTCCAACAATCAAAAATGTTGAACATGTTTGGCCAGCAATCATAGGAAATTGGCAATTGACACTGTAAGAATTCCACAAACTGTCTGGGAAATAACAAGTCATTTGGAATATCTCAACTACCCATTTATTCAGGTTTGTTTTTGGTTGGTTCCCTGTGACTTCTGACTTTTTCCAAAGAAAAAAGATGCCAGTCTGTGAACAAGATTATGGAGAATGCAATCAAGCAGCTGAGGTGATCTCTAAAAATGGCTTTGAAGACTGTTTTGAAAAAGGTCAGGTCCCAAGGAGAGCATTTTGAAAGAATCCCTGGTGTCATTATTTGAAAATAAAAAAAGAAATTTTTCAAATAAAAAAAATTAAATGTAAATAGATTTAACACTATTTACATTATTTGAACACACACACACACACACACACACACAACACACACACACACACATATATATATATATATAAATATATATACATACATATACATATATATATATATATATATATATATATATATATATATATATATATATATATATATATATATATATCAGGTCATCCCATAAGTTCTGTCCGAATTTTGAATAAAGAAAGCAAGTGACCAAATGTTACATTTAATTACAGATTCAATCAACAATGTATTTTCCCTGATTATCTATGACTTCTTTCCATCTATTAACAAGCTTACTAATTCCATTCCTGTAAAATTCTTTTGGCTTTGATTCGAAGAACTCACAAATGTCAGTTTTAATCTCTTCCTGTGTTACAAAAGCTGTTTCTTGCAAATGATTCTGTAAGCTACGAAACACATGGTCGTCTGAAGGAGCAAGGTCGGGAGAATAAGGTGGATGAGGAATTTTCTCCCAACCAAGTTCTTCGATCTTTTGTGACGTGATTCTTGCTGTGCGTGGTCGCGCATTGTCCTGATGAAACATTACCCGTTTTCGATTCACTAGAGCAGGTCTTTTTTCCTCAAAGCTTGGTTCAAACACTCTAATTGTTGACAGTATATTTGAGCATTAATTGTTGCATTAGGTGGTAAGAATTCAAAGTGGCAATCCCATCAGATTGAAAGAAGAACCTTTTGCCCATAAAGTTCCCTTCTCGGCTGTAGCTGAGGTTCTTCCCCTTTACCAAGCCACTGTCTACGACGTTTAACATTTCGATAAAAGATCCATTTTTCATCGCCAGTCACAAGTCTATCCAAATAAGGTGAAACAAGTTGGCAAGAATGGAGAGAAGAGCAGATGTCAACTCGTGATTTGAGGTTGTTTTCAGACAATTCATGAGGCACCCATTTTCCAAGTTTAGGAACTTTTTCAAGTTGTTGAAGATGACGATGAACAGTTGTATGTTTTGAACTGAGAACCACCGCCAATTCCTCAACTGATAAAGCAGGATTTTCTTCAAGGGCTGCTTCAAGAAGCTTTTCATCAAACTCAACTGGACGTCCGGTTCGATCTTCATCTTCAAGGGTGAATTTTTAATTTTGCAAACCATCTTCTGCAAGTTCTTTCATTCACACATTCCTCTCCATAAACTGAGTGAATGTTTCTAGCCGCTTCGGCTGCTGAGTTTCCTTTCTTGAACTCATAAAGCATTATATGCCTCAAGTGATTCTTGGGTACTTCCATGTTAGCAGGGTTTTAATCAAAGAAAATTTAATTTTATTGTTCTCTGAAATAAAATCTGATCAGTTTAAATGCATCTAAACATAAAAATAATGTTTAGTTCCATTAGACATTATAAAATACTCTTTAAATTTCGTTCATTTTAACAAAAAGTTAAAATTCGGACAGAACTTATGGGATGACCTAATATATTAGAGCCGTTGGTATCTGTTGGATTATAAATTAACCCACTCTCAGTAGATCTCTCTCTTTCTCTCTACCTCCATCCCTCTGTCTGTCTGTCTGTCTGTCTGTCTGTCTCTCTCTCTCTCTCTCTCTCTCTCTCTCTCTCTATATATATATATATATATATATATATATAGAGAGAGAGAGAGAGAGAGAGAGAGAGAGAGTGGATGGATAAATTTTAGTCAAAATTAAGCAAAAATGAAAATAACACTGATACGGATTTACCAAAATTACACAAAAATATCTTGAAATACTAAAGAGTAAATTTATTTAATAAAATCGAAATTGGCTTCAACCACGGCCTCCGGACGACTTCGGAATCTCCTGTAACTCTTCTGGACAGTCTCCTTGTATAAGTTGATGAATGCTACCATAATCCTTACCTTCAGTTCATATTTGGTGTTCCAAGGAGTTTTGTTTGTCACTTGCTCAATTGCGCCCCACACATAGTAATCAAGTGTGTGGCAGTCTGGGGAGTTAGGTGGCAATATTTAAGGGGTGATGTGGTCGCAGAAATTGTCTGACAGCCATGACTGGGTTCGCCTTCTTGCGTGGCATGGTTCAGAGTCCTGTTGCCAGACATAGGGTCTTCCAGTAGGCACCCTTTTGACCCAGGGCAGTACTACGTTCTCAAGTTACTTGATGCAAGCCTCCATCTTGAGTCTGACGCTGTCACCAACTAATTTGGGAGTTCTTTTCTTATCTGAACAATCAGAGTGAGTTAAAGGCCGGATGCTTCTCTGACATGTGGGGAAAGCATAGCCTTTTACAAAATACTTACTGTTATTGGGACTGAAAGAATGCATGCAAAATATTACTTTCTAAAAAAATAAAATCTTTCATTTACGTTCTTCCGACTTCTCCCAAGCAGTTCTCTTTTGTGTTTAATGTTTGGATAAATAGCTGTACCCACGGCAGGTACTGTTGAGGACGCCCATATATATTTGGTACCACCCATCACAATTATTCAAAAGTAAATATTAATTTTTTTTATATATATTCACTGACCATGTTAATATAATAGGTTGGCGAAAAAGTCCCGAATAACTCAGGAAGCAGAAAGAAAATATGAACATTTTATTGAGTAACACCTACCTTTATTCTTTAAAATAAAGTCCATCATTCTCGATGATCTTCTGTCAGCGATCAGCCAGCATCCGAATCTGTCCCAGATACCAGTTCGCTGGTTTTGAATAAGAAAACGGTAAACCAACTTCTTTCACTTCATCAGAAGTGTTGAATCGCTGGTTGCGGAGGAAGTGTGCCATTGAGCGGCCATAACCACTGGGGCAACATCGGTACTGAATGGTGGATGTTTAAGAATCTCAATACCGTCAATCTGTTTGAACTTCTTAATCAATCTGGCAACGTGTGACCTCGCATTGTCTTGCTGAAACAAAGCCCGACTTCGATTGACAAGATACTCCTTTAGTTTGTCGTCTAGCTGCTGGCAATACAATTTAGTATTGATGGCGTAACCGTGTGTAACAAGCTCAAAATACAGTACTCCTTGGAAATTCCACCAGACAGAGATCAAGATTTGTTGTTTTCTTTACGCTTCCTAAGTGAGTGAGGACTTTCTGGCCAACTTAGTATATGAACCTATGTTTAAGATAAAGTCAAAACGAAAATTGATGCGACGCGTGAATGAATTTTTTTTATTTCTCTGGAAAAATAATAGATATGCTATTTCCAGATCGAAAACTAGCAATAAAAAATCTCATTTCGTTTTGTTTCTGTTCATCTTATCATATTAGAATCAATTCTCGTCCTTCTGAAATAGTTATTTTCGGTGGGAAGTGTGATTACATCAGTCTGAGAAAATTAGAAACAACGCCATTTTCCTTCACATGAAAGACATTGACAGAAGAAGTAATGAACACAGGTCAAGTAGTAATTTTGCCTTTGCGTAAATCTTGAAAATTATTTGTTATTTCTTCATATATCTTCGCTAATCTCGCTGTCTTTCTTTCCATTTCTCTCCCCCCACACATATATTGATAAACGTTTGAAAAATACATCTATGACAAATATATATATATATATATATATATATATATATATATATATATATATATATATATATATATATATATATATATACATATATATATATATATTTATTTGTCATAGATATATATTTGTCAAAGGTTTATCAAAATGTCTTATATATTTGCCATTTAGTCAGATTATGATCTAAATTTAAATCACTCTCACATACACAAACATACGTACACACATAAATATATTGATGTGTGCGTGTGTGGTTCTCTCTCTAGAATATTATATTTTTGTATATGTAATTGCAAATCACTATTTCGTTTGTTTTTCTTTATTACTTTCTTTATACAAAGTGAGACAGAAATACCTCCCACATTTTAAACTGTCCTCCTACGTGATACTAGCGAATTTAGGCAAGTGGAAATAGTGTCTTCATCTAGCTAATATCGCGTCCTTTTTATGAGATACAATTAGTTACCATTATGGGTTAGATCGCTTCACACCGTGGGTTTGCTGTTTAAAAGTGTTTTTTTAAGATCGGTGAATCTGTAATTGCAACAGAGAGAACCTTCCGTACTCATTCCATGTCACATCGGTTTGGTTAGTTGTACGCCATATCAACTTCAAAGGGCTATTTAATGCCGACAAGATTTTTATTCCTGGTAATATTTCTATCTATCTATCTATCTATCTATCTATCTATCTATCTATCTATCTATCTATCTATCTATCTATCTATCTATCTATTGTTTTTGTTTTGTTTTGTTTTACGGCATATCAACCTAAATGGGTTATTTGGTGTCGACAAGATTTTTATTGCTGGTAATATTTCTATCTATCTATCTATCTATCTATCTATCTATCTATCTATCTATCTATCTATCTATCTATTGTTTTTGTTTTGTTTTGTTTTACGGCATATCAACCTAAATGGGTTATTTGGTGTCGACAAGATTTTTATTCCTGGTAATATTTCTATCTATCTATCTATCTATCTATCTATCTATCTATCTATCTATCTATCTATCTATCTATCTATTGTTTTTGTTTTGTTTTGTTTTACGGCATATCAACCTAAATGGGTTATTTGGTGTCGACAAGATTTTTATTGCTGGTAATATTTCTATCTATCTATCTATCTATCTATCTATCTATCTATCTATCTATCTATCTATCTATTGTTTTTGTTTTGTTTTGTTTTACGGCATATCAACCTAAATGGGTTATTTGGTGTCGACAAGATTTTTATTGCTGGTAATATTTCTATCTATCTATCTATCTATCTATCTATCTATCTATCTATCTATTTTGTTCATATCTATCTATCTATCTATCTATCTATCTATCTATCTATCTATCTATCTATCTATCTATCTATCTATCTATCTATTGTTTTTGTTTTGTTTTGTTTTACGGCATATCAACCTAAATGGGTTATTTGGTGTCGACAAGATTTTTATTGCTGGTAATATTTCTATCTATCTATCTATCTATCTATCTATCTATCTATTTTGTTCATATCTATCTATCTATCTATCTATCTATCTATCTATCTATCTATCTATCTATCTATCTATCTATTGTTTTTGTTTTGTTTTGTTTTACGGCATATCAACCTAAATGGGTTATTTGGTGTCGACAAGATTTTTATTGCTGGTAATATTTCTATCTATCTATCTATCTATCTATCTATCTATCTATTTTGTTCATATCTATCTATCTATCTATCTATCTATCTATCTATCTATCTATCTATCTATCTATCTATCTATCTATTGTTTTTGTTTTGTTTTGTTTTACGGCATATCAACCTAAATGGGTTATTTGGTGTCGACAAGATTTTTATTGCTGGTAATATTTCTATCTATCTATCTATCTATCTATCTATCTATCTATTTTGTTCATATCTATCTATCTATCTATCTATCTATCTATCTATCTATCTATCTATCTATCTATCTATTGTTTTTGTTTTGTTTTGTTTTACGGCATATCAACCTAAATGGGTTATTTGGTGTCGACAAGATTTTTATTGCTGGTAATATTTCTATCTATCTATCTATCTATCTATCTATCTATCTATCTATCTATCTATTGTTTTTGTTTTGTTTTGTTTTACGGCATATCAACCTAAATGGGTTATTTGGTGTCGACAAGATTTTTATTGCTGGTAATATTTCTATCTATCTATCTATCTATCTATCTATCTATCTATTTTGTTCATATCTATCTATCTATCTATCTATCTATCTATCTATCTATCTATCTATCTATCTATCTATTGTTTTTGTTTTGTTTTGTTTTACGGCATATCAACCTAAATGGGTTATTTGGTGTCGACAAGATTTTTATTGCTGGTAATATTTCTATCTATCTATCTATCTATCTATCTATCTATCTATTTTGTTCATATCTATCTATCTATCTATCTATCTATCTATCTATCTATCTATCTATCTATCTATCTATCTATCTATCTATCTATCTATTGTTTTTGTTTTGTTTTGTTTTACGGCATATCAACCTAAATGGGTTATTTGGTGTCGACAAGATTTTTATTGCTGGTAATATTTCTATCTATCTATCTATCTATCTATCTATCTATCTATCTATCTATCTATCTATCTATCTATTGTTTTTGTTTTGTTTTGTTTTACGGCATATCAACCTAAATGGGTTATTTGGTGTCGACAAGATTTTTATTCCTGGTAATATTTCTATCTATCTATCTATCTATCTATCTATCTATCTATCTATCTATTGTTTTTGTTTTGTTTTGTTTTACGGCATATCAACCTAAATGGGTTATTTGGTGTCGACAAGATTTTTATTGCTGGTAATATTTCTATCTATCTATCTATCTATCTATCTATCTATCTATCTATCTATCTATCTATCTATCTATCTATCTATTGTTTTTGTTTTGTTTTGTTTTACGGCATATCAACCTAAATGGGTTATTTGGTGTCGACAAGATTTTTATTCCTGGTAATATTTCTATCTATCTATCTATCTATCTATCTATCTATCTATCTATCTATCTATCTATTGTTTTTGTTTTGTTTTGTTTTACGGCATATCAACCTAAATGGGTTATTTGGTGTCGACAAGATTTTTATTCCTGGTAATATTTCTATCTATCTATCTATCTATCTATCTATCTATCTATCTATCTATCTATCTATCTATCTATTGTTTTTGTTTTGTTTTGTTTTACGGCATATCAACCTAAATGGGTTATTTGGTGTCGACAAGATTTTTATTGCTGGTAATATTTCTATCTATCTATATATCTATCTATCTATCTATCTATCTATCTATCTATCTATCTATCTATCTATCTATCTATCTATTGTTTTTGTTTTGTTTTGTTTTACGGCATATCAACCTAAATGGGTTATTTGGTGTCGACAAGATTTTTATTCCTGGTAATATTTCTATCTATCTATCTATCTATCTATCTATCTATCTATCTATCTATCTATCTATCTATCTATCTATCTATTGTTTTTGTTTTGTTTTGTTTTACGGCATATCAACCTAAATGGGTTATTTGGTGTCGACAAGATTTTTATTGCTGGTAATATTTCTATCTATCTATCTATCTATCTATCTATCTATCTATCTATTGTTTTTGTTTTGTTTTGTTTTACGGCATATCAACCTAAATGGGTTATTTGGTGTCGACAAGATTTTTATTGCTGGTAATATTTCTATCTATCTATCTATCTATCTATTTATCTATCTATCTATCTATTGTTTTTGTTTTGTTTTGTTTTACGGCATATCAACCTAAATGGGTTATTTGGTGTCGACAAGATTTTTATTGCTGGTAATATTTCTATCTATCTATCTATCTATCTATCTATCTATCTATCTATCTATCTATCTATCTATCTATTGTTTTTGTTTTGTTTTGTTTTACGGCATATCAACCTAAATGGGTTATTTGGTGTCGACAAGATTTTTATTGCTGGTAATATTTCTATCTATCTATCTATCTATCTATCTATCTATCTATCTATTTTGTTCATATCTATCTATCTATCTATCTATCTATCTATCTATCTATCTATCTATCTATCTATCTATTGTTTTTGTTTTGTTTTGTTTTACGGCATATCAACCTAAATGGGTTATTTGGTGTCGACAAGATTTTTATTGCTGGTAATATTTCTATCTATCTATCTATCTATCTATCTATCTATCTATTTTGTTCATATCTATCTATCTATCTATCTATCTATCTATCTATCTATCTATCTATCTATCTATCTATCTATTGTTTTTGTTTTGTTTTGTTTTACGGCATATCAACCTAAATGGGTTATTTGGTGTCGACAAGATTTTTATTGCTGGTAATATTTCTATCTATCTATCTATCTATCTATCTATCTATCTATCTATCTATTGTTTTTGTTTTGTTTTGTTTTACGGCATATCAACCTAAATGGGTTATTTGGTGTCGACAAGATTTTTATTGCTGGTAATATTTCTATCTATCTATCTATCTATCTATCTATCTATCTATCTATCTATCTATTGTTTTTGTTTTGTTTTGTTTTACGGCATATCAACCTAAATGGGTTATTTGGTGTCGACAAGATTTTTATTGCTGGTAATATTTCTATCTATCTATCTATCTATCTATCTATCTATCTATCTATCTATCTATCTATTGTTTTTGTTTTGTTTTGTTTTACGGCATATCAACCTAAATGGGTTATTTGGTGTCGACAAGATTTTTATTGCTGGTAATATTTCTATCTATCTATCTATCTATCTATCTATCTATCTATCTATCTATCTATTGTTTTTGTTTTGTTTTGTTTTACGGCATATCAACCTAAATGGGTTATTTGGTGTCGACAAGATTTTTATTGCTGGTAATATTTCTATCTATCTATCTATCTATCTATCTATCTATCTATCTATCTATCTATCTATCTATCTATCTATCTATCTATCTATTGTTTTTGTTTTGTTTTGTTTTACGGCATATCAACCTAAATGGGTTATTTGGTGTCGACAAGATTTTTATTGCTGGTAATATTTCTATCTATCTATCTATCTATCTATCTATCTATCTATCTATCTATCTATCTATTGTTTTTGTTTTGTTTTGTTTTACGGCATATCAACCTAAATGGGTTATTTGGTGTCGACAAGATTTTTATTGCTGGTAATATTTCTATCTATCTATCTATCTATCTATCTATCTATCTATCTATCTATCTATCTATCTATCTATCTATCTATTGTTTTTGTTTTGTTTTGTTTTACGGCATATCAACCTAAATGGGTTATTTGGTGTCGACAAGATTTTTATTCCTGGTAATATTTCTATCTATCTATCTATCTATCTATCTATCTATCTATCTATCTATTGTTTTTGTTTTGTTTTGTTTTACGGCATATCAACCTAAATGGGTTATTTGGTGTCGACAAGATTTTTATTGCTGGTAATATTTCTATCTATCTATCTATCTATCTATCTATCTATCTATCTATCTATCTATTGTTTTTGTTTTGTTTTGTTTTACGGCATATCAACCTAAATGGGTTATTTGGTGTCGACAAGATTTTTATTCCTGGTAATATTTCTATCTATCTATCTATCTATCTATCTATCTATCTATCTATCTATCTATCTATCTATCTATTGTTTTTGTTTTGTTTTGTTTTACGGCATATCAACCTAAATGGGTTATTTGGTGTCGACAAGATTTTTATTCCTGGTAATATTTCTATCTATCTATCTATCTATCTATCTATCTATCTATCTATCTATTGTTTTTGTTTTGTTTTGTTTTACGGCATATCAACCTAAATGGGTTATTTGGTGTCGACAAGATTTTTATTGCTGGTAATATTTCTATCTATCTATCTATCTATCTATCTATCTATCTATCTATCTATCTATCTATCTATTGTTTTTGTTTTGTTTTGTTTTACGGCATATCAACCTAAATGGGTTATTTGGTGTCGACAAGATTTTTATTCCTGGTAATATTTCTATCTATCTATCTATCTATCTATCTATCTATCTATCTATCTATCTATTGTTTTTGTTTTGTTTTGTTTTACGGCATATCAACCTAAATGGGTTATTTGGTGTCGACAAGATTTTTATTGCTGGTAATATTTCTATCTATCTATCTATCTATCTATCTATCTATCTATCTATCTATCTATCTATCTATCTATCTATTGTTTTTGTTTTGTTTTGTTTTACGGCATATCAACCTAAATGGGTTATTTGGTGTCGACAAGATTTTTATTGCTGGTAATATTTCTATCTATCTATCTATCTATCTATCTATCTATCTATCTATCTATCTATCTATTGTTTTTGTTTTGTTTTGTTTTACGGCATATCAACCTAAATGGGTTATTTGGTGTCGACAAGATTTTTATTGCTGGTAATATTTCTATCTATCTATCTATCTATCTATCTATCTATCTATCTATCTATCTATCTATCTATCTATCTATCTATCTATTGTTTTTGTTTTGTTTTGTTTTACGGCATATCAACCTAAATGGGTTATTTGGTGTCGACAAGATTTTTATTGCTGGTAATATTTCTATCTATCTATCTATCTATCTATCTATCTATCTATCTATCTATCTATCTATCTATTGTTTTTGTTTTGTTTTGTTTTACGGCATATCAACCTAAATGGGTTATTTGGTGTCGACAAGATTTTTATTGCTGGTAATATTTCTATCTATCTATCTATCTATCTATCTATCTATCTATCTATCTATCTATCTATTGTTTTTGTTTTGTTTTGTTTTACGGCATATCAACCTAAATGGGTTATTTGGTGTCGACAAGATTTTTATTGCTGGTAATATTTCTATCTATCTATCTATCTATCTATCTATCTATCTATCTATTGTTTTTGTTTTGTTTTGTTTTACGGCATATCAACCTAAATGGGTTATTTGGTGTCGACAAGATTTTTATTCCTGGTAATATTTCTATCTATCTATCTATCTATCTATCTATCTATCTATCTATCTATTGTTTTTGTTTTGTTTTGTTTTACGGCATATCAACCTAAATGGGTTATTTGGTGTCGACAAGATTTTTATTGCTGGTAATATTTCTATCTATCTATCTATCTATCTATCTATCTATCTATCTATCTATCTATCTATCTATTGTTTTTGTTTTGTTTTGTTTTACGGCATATCAACCTAAATGGGTTATTTGGTGTCGACAAGATTTTTATTGCTGGTAATATTTCTATCTATCTATCTATCTATCTATCTATCTATCTATCTATTGTTTTTGTTTTGTTTTGTTTTACGGCATATCAACCTAAATGGGTTATTTGGTGTCGACAAGATTTTTATTGCTGGTAATATTTCTATCTATCTATCTATCTATCTATCTATCTATCTATCTATCTATTGTTTTTGTTTTGTTTTGTTTTACGGCATATTAACCTAAATGGGTTATTTGGTGTCGACAAGATTTTTATTGCTGGTAATATTTCTATCTATCTATCTATCTATCTATCTATCTATCTATTGTTTTTGTTTTGTTTTGTTTTACGGCATATCAACCTAAATGGGTTATTTGGTGTCGACAAGATTTTTATTGCTGGTAATATTTCTATCTATCTATCTATCTATCTATCTATCTATCTATCTATCTATCTATTGTTTTTGTTTTGTTTTGTTTTACGGCATATCAACCTAAATGGGTTATTTGGTGTCGACAAGATTTTTATTGCTGGTAATATTTCTATCTATCTATCTATCTATCTATCTATCTATCTATCTATCTATCTATCTATCTATCTATCTATTGTTTTTGTTTTGTTTTGTTTTACGGCATATCAACCTAAATGGGTTATTTGGTGTCGACAAGATTTTTATTCCTGGTAATATTTCTATCTATCTATCTATCTATCTATCTATCTATCTATTTTGTTCATATCTATCTATCTATCTATCTATCTATCTATCTATCTATCTATCTATCTATCTATCTATTGTTTTTGTTTTGTTTTGTTTTACGGCATATCAACCTAAATGGGTTATTTGGTGTCGACAAGATTTTTATTGCTGGTAATATTTCTATCTATCTATCTATCTATCTATCTATCTATCTATCTATCTATCTATCTATTGTTTTTGTTTTGTTTTGTTTTACGGCATATCAACCTAAATGGGTTATTTGGTGTCGACAAGATTTTTATTCCTGGTAATATTTCTATCTATCTATCTATCTATCTATCTATCTATCTATCTATTTTGTTCATATCTATCTATCTATCTATCTATCTATCTATCTATCTATCTATCTATCTATCTATCTATTGTTTTTGTTTTGTTTTGTTTTACGGCATATCAACCTAAATGGGTTATTTGGTGTCGACAAGATTTTTATTGCTGGTAATATTTCTATCTATCTATCTATCTATCTATCTATCTATCTATCTATCTATCTATCTATTGTTTTTGTTTTGTTTTGTTTTACGGCATATCAACCTAAATGGGTTATTTGGTGTCGACAAGATTTTTATTGCTGGTAATATTTCTATCTATCTATCTATCTATCTATCTATCTATCTATCTATCTATCTATCTATTGTTTTTGTTTTGTTTTGTTTTACGGCATATCAACCTAAATGGGTTATTTGGTGTCGACAAGATTTTTATTGCTGGTAATATTTCTATCTATCTATCTATCTATCTATCTATCTATCTATCTATCTATCTATCTATCTATTGTTTTTGTTTTGTTTTGTTTTACGGCATATCAACCTAAATGGGTTATTTGGTGTCGACAAGATTTTTATTGCTGGTAATATTTCTATCTATCTATCTATCTATCTATCTATCTATCTATCTATCTATCTATCTATCTATTGTTTTTGTTTTGTTTTGTTTTACGGCATATCAACCTAAATGGGTTATTTGGTGTCGACAAGATTTTTATTGCTGGTAATATTTCTATCTATCTATCTATCTATCTATCTATCTATCTATCTATCTATCTATCTATCTATCTATCTATCTATCTATCTATCTATTGTTTTTGTTTTGTTTTGTTTTACGGCATATCAACCTAAATGGGTTATTTGGTGTCGACAAGATTTTTATTGCTGGTAATATTTCTATCTATCTATCTATCTATCTATCTATCTATCTATCTATCTATCTATCTATTGTTTTTGTTTTGTTTTGTTTTACGGCATATCAACCTAAATGGGTTATTTGGTGTCGACAAGATTTTTATTGCTGGTAATATTTCTATCTATCTATCTATCTATCTATCTATCTATCTATCTATCTATCTATCTATCTATCTATCTATTGTTTTTGTTTTGTTTTGTTTTACGGCATATCAACCTAAATGGGTTATTTGGTGTCGACAAGATTTTTATTGCTGGTAATATTTCTATCTATCTATCTATCTATCTATCTATCTATCTATCTATCTATCTATTGTTTTTGTTTTGTTTTGTTTTACGGCATATCAACCTAAATGGGTTATTTGGTGTCGACAAGATTTTTATTGCTGGTAATATTTCTATCTATCTATCTATCTATCTATCTATCTATCTATCTATCTATCTATTGTTTTTGTTTTGTTTTGTTTTACGGCATATCAACCTAAATGGGTTATTTGGTGTCGACAAGATTTTTATTGCTGGTAATATTTCTATCTATCTATCTATCTATCTATCTATCTATCTATCTATTGTTTTTGTTTTGTTTTGTTTTACGGCATATCAACCTAAATGGGTTATTTGGTGTCGACAAGATTTTTATTGCTGGTAATATTTCTATCTATCTATCTATCTATCTATCTATCTATCTATCTATCTATCTATCTATCTATTGTTTTTGTTTTGTTTTGTTTTACGGCATATCAACCTAAATGGGTTATTTGGTGTCGACAAGATTTTTATTGCTGGTAATATTTCTATCTATCTATCTATCTATCTATCTATCTATCTATCTATCTATCTATCTATCTATCTATCTATTGTTTTTGTTTTGTTTTGTTTTACGGCATATCAACCTAAATGGGTTATTTGGTGTCGACAAGATTTTTATTGCTGGTAATATTTCTATCTATCTATCTATCTATCTATCTATCTATCTATCTATCTATTGTTTTTGTTTTGTTTTGTTTTACGGCATATCAACCTAAATGGGTTATTTGGTGTCGACAAGATTTTTATTCCTGGTAATATTTCTATCTATCTATCTATCTATCTATCTATCTATCTATCTATCTATTGTTTTTGTTTTGTTTTGTTTTACGGCATATCAACCTAAATGGGTTATTTGGTGTCGACAAGATTTTTATTGCTGGTAATATTTCTATCTATCTATCTATCTATCTATCTATCTATCTATCTATCTATCTATCTATTGTTTTTGTTTTGTTTTGTTTTACGGCATATCAACCTAAATGGGTTATTTGGTGTCGACAAGATTTTTATTGCTGGTAATATTTCTATCTATCTATCTATCTATCTATCTATCTATCTATCTATCTATCTATCTATCTATTGTTTTTGTTTTGTTTTGTTTTACGGCATATCAACCTAAATGGGTTATTTGGTGTCGACAAGATTTTTATTGCTGGTAATATTTCTATCTATCTATCTATCTATCTATCTATCTATCTATCTATCTATCTATCTATCTATCTATTGTTTTTGTTTTGTTTTGTTTTACGGCATATCAACCTAAATGGGTTATTTGGTGTCGACAAGATTTTTATTGCTGGTAATATTTCTATCTATCTATCTATCTATCTATCTATCTATCTATCTATTGTTTTTGTTTTGTTTTGTTTTACGGCATATCAACCTAAATGGGTTATTTGGTGTCGACAAGATTTTTATTGCTGGTAATATTTATATCTATCTATCTATCTATCTATCTATCTATCTATCTATCTATCTATTGTTTTTGTTTTGTTTTGTTTTACGGCATATCAACCTAAATGGGTTATTTGGTGTCGACAAGATTTTTATTGCTGGTAATATTTCTATCTATCTATCTATCTATCTATCTATCTATCTATCTATCTATCTATCTATTGTTTTTGTTTTGTTTTGTTTTACGGCATATCAACCTAAATGGGTTATTTGGTGTCGACAAGATTTTTATTGCTGGTAATATTTCTATCTATCTATCTATCTATCTATCTATCTATCTATCTATCTATCTATCTATTGTTTTTGTTTTGTTTTGTTTTACGGCATATCAACCTAAATGGGTTATTTGGTGTCGACAAGATTTTTATTGCTGGTAATATTTCTATCTATCTATCTATCTATCTATCTATCTATCTATCTATCTATCTATCTATCTATCTATCTATCTATTGTTTTTGTTTTGTTTTGTTTTACGGCATATCAACCTAAATGGGTTATTTGGTGTCGACAAGATTTTTATTGCTGGTAATATTTCTATCTATCTATCTATCTATCTATCTATCTATCTATCTATCTATCTATCTATTGTTTTTGTTTTGTTTTGTTTTACGGCATATCAACCTAAATGGGTTATTTGGTGTCGACAAGATTTTTATTGCTGGTAATATTTCTATCTATCTATCTATCTATCTATCTATCTATCTATCTATCTATCTATCTATCTATCTATTGTTTTTGTTTTGTTTTGTTTTACGGCATATCAACCTAAATGGGTTATTTGGTGTCGACAAGATTTTTATTGCTGGTAATATTTCTATCTATCTATCTATCTATCTATCTATCTATCTATCTATCTATCTATCTATCTATTGTTTTTGTTTTGTTTTGTTTTACGGCATATCAACCTAAATGGGTTATTTGGTGTCGACAAGATTTTTATTCCTGGTAATATTTCTATCTATCTATCTATCTATCTATCTATCTATCTATCTATCTATCTATCTATCTATTGTTTTTGTTTTGTTTTGTTTTACGGCATATCAACCTAAATGGGTTATTTCGTGTCGACAAGATTTTTATTGCTGGTAATATTTTAGTTCCAAAAATGTATTGATGGTAATTGTTTTCTTCACAAACCCATTGCTGGTAATACATTTTTCCATAAATGTATTGATGGTATTAAAAACTATTTTTACATTTTCGTAGCGTTTTGACCTCAGTTTGCTACCACCCCAGGTCAGGGTGGACCTGGGAACACCAGCAATTAAGAGGTTGTTCCACGCTCCTCAACACCTCCCGATCAGAGGCCTTGCTGTTGGATGTACTTTATTGTTTTACCCAAGATGCGGATGTAGTTTATCGTCTCACCCAGGACGTGGATGTAGTTTATCATCTTACCCAGAGCGTGGAACTAGTTTATTGTCATACCCAGGGTGTGGATGTAGTTTGTCGTCTTACCCAGAACGTGGATGTAGCTTATCGTCTTACCCAGGACGCAGATGTAGTTTATCGTCTTACCCAAGACGTGGATGTAGTTTATCGTCTTACCGAGGAGAGATGTTACGTCGGAATGATGCTGTTCCAAGTAGAAAATCTCTTCTGCTATGGGTTGAAAATTTGAGGGCGCCAGGTTCAGCGCTTAAAAGGAAGCTACCTGGAAGACCTCGAAGCACTATAACTTCCGGTTGATGGAAAACTTTCGAAATCGTCTACGGCAGTGTTTGGCGAATAGAGGATACCATTTGGAGGATGTCATTTTTAAAAGCAAATGAATAAAATGTGTAGCCCGTTGTTTAAACAACAGTGAAATACAATTTTTTAATATCAGTTACGTTGGTTAATTTGTTAACGGCTTTATGACATTGAATCCCGTCGAATCATAGAATTCGAATTTAAACGGTAACATAACGGGTTAGGAATTCCATTGGTTGAATTTCTTCCTTTTTAGTTTTTCTCACCTCCCTTTTCAACCTTTATTTCCTTTTCTTGGCCCTTTTCCTTTTATTTCTCTTTTCCCTCGCGCTGTTACTAATCACTTTCTCCACATGTAAATTATTTTTAACGTTTTATGGGAAGCTTTCCAAAGACGGAAGTGGAAGATCTGCTTCGTTAACTGTATTTCGGAATAAAATATTTTAGTAGCATCGTGATTTCCCACCTAATGAAACGTTAAAAATTTTTTAACGTTGATACAAGATGTATAGTTTTGTAGTGGGTATATATATGTTTTAATGTAACAGTGCATAATAAATGAATATTTATTGCTTTACTTTTGTATTGAGCCCTGTTTTAAATTAATGTTTTGAGCGCTGAAATCTTACTCTACGTTCTTTCACACACACACACACACACACACACACACACACACACACACACACACACACATATATATATATATATATATATATATATATATATTGTGTGTATTTAGGCAGCATTATCAGACTATATGAAAAAACTTACATAAAATATATAGACAACGCTTATCTATATTATTTAATGAGACATGTATTAATATATATATATATATATATATATATATATATATATATATATATATATATATATATATATATATATATATATATATATATGACAACATTTCTTATTAAATAATTTAGGCAAGTATTTATTCCGAGTATTTTCGACATTAGCAAAATGTCATCTTCAGGGTCACTGCAGCGTTGTTATAAACGTAAGCGACTCATATGGGCAAGGAAAACATCTAAACTGGATTGTTGATCAATGGAATGAGATTAATTTTAATTATCACCAAAGCACCATAAAACCGAGAAATATCTTCATTTTAATGATAAAATAAAATAAATATAGTTTGTTTATGTATATCGTCTCCGGAATTTTCATTGATGGGTATTATTTAATTTTACATCGTTTTAAATGCATGTTCTTGTTATTGTTTATTATTTTTGTAGTAAAAACAGAACCAGTGAATAAACTTATATCAAAGTTTATTGCACTTTATTCTGAATACTCGTCGACTGAAGGATGTTACATGGTGCTTTTTATATCACAATATTACAAAAATTGTATGAAATATTGAGCTCTGTTTGTTTTTAATTGTAAAGATAATTAATATAGGTAACTGCATGAGATCGCTAAAAAAAGAGCATAGCATGATGAAAAAGACGCCAAACTTGAAAACAAAAGTTTATCGTCTAAATGTTTGTTATTGTTAAGAGGAAAGACCAAAGTTTTTTTAATTATTTTTAAAAAACTTTTTCCTTCATTTTAGAACATTTTGATTAAAAAAACCTTGCTTCAATGTGTATCACTAGCAAAATAACATATACAATTTTCAGCACTTTTTTTTGTATGACACACATTAATTTGGAAAATCTTGCAAAAATGAAAATAATTGTCGGATGTTAATGAAACTTTCAGAAACTATTAATAGATGATGGAAATTATTATAAATATGTTTGTTTTTATTAAAGTCATGGCAGAATTTTTTTTTATATTTATTACCCCCTCCCATAACTAATTTGATTAAAACTCTAGAAATTCGATCGAATACAGTTTAGTGATAACAATAGTTAAAAGCACAAGGAATGCAAATCATGTTTTTTTAATTGGACCCCTCCCACAACCTGAAAATCAGCTCTGAATTGGAACATACAAAACTCAATAAAACAAAGATATTATTTAATTTTAAATGCTTTTATTTGCTTTTAGTTTTTTTTATGAATATGGACATTATTTTCTGAAAGTAAAACTTTTTTTCGATGAAAAATGAATTTTTAATACAATTATTTGTTTTTTCTTTAATTATAATAGATTTTTTCATTTAAGTTGTTAAAATATTATAAAATTAGTTAAAAGCGGCATCCACTTTCGTAAATGTCCTTATGAGATAGATCTTTTTTTACCACATTGTAAATTGTATAGTTTTGACTAATCAGAAATCCGCAGTAATTAAGTAATGTAATTTTGTGTTTATAATCGGCTTCTAATAATGAAGTACGGAAGACCAACCAGAATGCAATTAAGTTGCGTTATTTGAGTTAAGCATTGTTCTCCGCTGTTAAGGCCTTTACTTTTGCGAAACACGTGTGGAGAAGTTAATTTGATTTTTTAATTTCAACTGAGAAGGGTGCCTAAAAGTATCAGTATCATCTTATGAAATTTATATGATCTTATTTTTATATTAATCTCAGTTATGACATTTTTCCATAAATGAAATATCAAAATTAATAATAAAATGAATGGAAATACAAATAACACAGTAAAATGTAGTAAATGTACATAAAATTATAGCATTTTATGTACACTTCTGATAAAATTTCATAAGAAAGGTACCTATAAATTAATTAGATACCTACCTTATGAAATTTAATCTCACTCTTAACAGTCTTATTTTAATTTCTTTATAATATATTTTCCATAAAGCATCATAAACATAAAAGTGAAAGCTAAGTAAAAAACATTAGAGCACTGAAAGTTTTCCTTAAAAATAACGAGGTAAATAATTTGTTCACTTAAATCTGAATAATTTCACTTTTCTCTTTCCGTCGAACAAATTATCCTCACGTAATCCGTCAATACGTAATTCATCACCTGTCAAGTGACGCGAAAGTTATGACCTGTTTTGTTTTATTTTCAAACTACATCTTTTCGGCGCAGAAGCTAAGTTAAGCTTGGTTCAAAATATTTTTTAATAAACATAATTTTTGATTTTCTCAAAATATGATAATTGATATTTAAAAGAATTTCAAACTGAGATTTTCGTTTTATTTTTATAAAATGGATAAACATGGTTGCCATGATACATTATCTGTCAATTTTGCTGACTCAAAAAAAAAAAAAAGATTTTAACGAAAATTTCGGACGTGCTAGTAACGATTAAAAAATGTTAAAAAATACCCCCAAAATACTTTGATCTTTCCTCTTAATAATAACATAAACATTTAGACGATAAAATTTGGTTTTTGTCAAGTTTGACGTCTTTTTCATCATGCTATGTTGTTTTTTAGCGATCTCTTGGAGGTACCTAAATTAGTATTTTTTATTTTTATGCAACAGACCTTATTATTTGATGAAGAAAGAAAAACAGTTTGTTTTATCGATTGTGATTATGGGATACTTTTTGGTGAGGATTTAGGCTTTGTAACCCACACAATAGATCAGACAGGAAATAAAATGGAATAAAATAAATCAAGTATTTATAAACAATAAAAGTTTTATATTTCAAAATACAAATTGTTAAAGTCAGTGATGAATGTACTTTGAAGGATGTATGTAAATGTAAAAAACAATCATGTCCAATTAAAGAGACGTGTTAAAAGAATTAAGTTTAAGATAATATAAAATTTTGAAAAATACTTAAGTTTCCTTTGATGTGAGATCTTCTTTGAGTTGCTGTATGAGGAAGTGAGAGAGGTAAGAGAGTTCAGGAGGTGAGAGAGGTAAGCGGTTGCTGGAGTTGAAATTCATTTGATGTGGTCTGTCGTCTTCGGAGTTTGTTTTCCCCTCTGAGTTTTGATTGAAAAAGAATTCTCTTTATACTTGTTTTTCGGATCAAAACGGCTCAGACGAAATTATTTATTAATTGGGTGCGAACGCTTTTGACTGGCTAAGACTTTTTATTTATTAGAATTTCTTATTTGTTCATTTTAACCGGAACAGAGGCATGGAGCCTCATTCGCACAAACCAGTTTATGACATTGTCACATTGAACGTGTAGGCACCACTATGAGATTGCTGGAAAATGAGTAAAGAATAATAAAAACGACCTTAAACTTGACGAAAACAAAATTTTATCGTCAAAATGTTTATGTTACTATTAAGAGGAAAGAACAAAGTAATTTTTGATTAATTTTTAAAATTTTTGTCTTTTTTAGAACATTGTAACTTTTGATTAAAAAACCTTATTTCTTTGCATCAGCGGATGTGCTAGTAAATAACATAGAAAATTTTAGTGGAATTTTTTTAATGACATACATTAATTTTTAAAAACTTGCAAAAATAAAAATAATTGTTGAATTTCAATGAAACTTTCAGAAACTGTTCACAAATGTTGGAAATTATTATGGTCGTTTTTTTTCTATAAAACAAAGGTAATATTTAATTTCAAAAGCTTTTAGTTTCTTTTAGTTGTTCATATGAATATGGATAATATTGTCTGAAAGCAAAAAACCTTTCCGGTGAGAAAATAAATTTTTACAACGATTATTTGTTATTTCTTAAATTATTTTATTATTTTTACATTAAAGTTGTTAAATATTCTAAAATTAATGAAAATGCTGTAAAGTTTAGTCGATGGTGTTATTAATTAGATTTATTAATTAGATTTATTAATTAGATTTATCTATAGAGATTATAAATTGTAAAGTTGGTTACAATCAGCAGACCCCAACTGGATAAAAAAAAATCTAATATAACATGGTTTTATCTGTCCATAAAACGACTGTAATCCAAATATACGGAAGACTGGAAGCACAATGAAAACAATAAACCGTCACGTTAGTTGCGTTGACATATAAACGTCGTTCCCCGCTGTTTTCAATACTGTCATATAACTTAAGAATTAAAAAATGGGGAAAAAATTAACAAAAGGGAAAAATGTATACTATTTCAACAGATAAGGGTACCTACAAAGTATTATGTACCTATCTTATAAAATTTATATGCTCTTACTTATTTTTATATTATCTCAGTTATATCATAAATGAAATATCAAAATTAATAATATGAATGGAAATACAAATACTAAAAAATGTAATAAAATGTAATAAATGTACATAAAATTTTATTCTGTACACTTATGATAAAATTTCATAAGAAAGGTACCTAATTAATTAGGTACCTTTTTATAGTATTATATTTTTTCATAAAGCATCATAAACGTAAAGGTGGAAAGCTAAGTACCCCCCCCCAAAAAAAATTTAAAGCGCTGAAACTTTTCCTTAAAAATAAGGAGGTAAATAAGTTGGTTCACTTAAAGCTAATTCATGTTACCTGTCCTTCCGTACGATAATTTTTCCTCACGTAAGCTGTCAATACGTGATTAAATCATCACTTATCGTACATGTCAATCGTCACCTCTGTTAAGACCTGCTCTCTCTTATTTTAAACTACATTTTTAGGTGCGGAAAGTAAGCAATGTTTGTTTTAAAATATATTAAATAAACTTTATAATTTATAATTTTCTGAAAATAAATTTAAAAAACAGTATAATTGATTTTTGACAGAATTTTAAACGGAAAAAATCACTTTGTTTACAAAATTGTTAAAAAATGTCTGACGATAGATTTTATGTCAATTTTCCTGAATAAAAAAAAGATTTTTAACGAAAATTTTGGACATGCTAGGAATGATTGAAAAATGTAAAAAAAAAAAAATCAAAAATACTTTGATCTTTTCTCTTGATAATAACATAAACATTTAGACAATAAAAAATTATTTTCGTCATGTTTAGGGCCGTTTTTATCATGCTATGCTCATTTTTCCAGAAATCTCATGGTGGTCGCTATATCAGGGTTAACATCCGGTTCTCTGTGTTTATTTAGTATCACTACAAATCTACATAATTTTATATATTTAAGTCATTGGCATTAATTCAAACGTTTTTGTTTTTTCGCTGAAGAAATTATATTTCCATTTTTAGGTAAGTAATACTGTTTCCTTCTTTCTGCTTTTTTCTTCAAATTAAATTTTATTTGATGACTTTGGTGTAAAGTGCAATACGGAAAATGGCGAAACAAGGGACATAGTCTGAACTTGTCCTCGTAACAAGAAGGTAATGTTAATCTGGCATCTCGTCTACAGTCGCTCTCTCACAGACGTGCCTTCGCCCCCTTCTGTCTTTTCTACAAATACTTTCACTGCTCCGAAGAGCTACTTTCGCTAGTTCCCAGACTGCATGAATTTAAGCGTGCTACTAGGCTGTCTCGCACTCCCACACTTTCCCTATCGAAATTATTAAATGTAGCCGTCTCTTCTACGCCAATAGCTTCATGCCTCCCACCTGTGGATTTCCCTTCCTAGTAATTGTTTCCCTGATAGCTATAGTCTCCAACAATTCAATTGTAATGTCAATCGACATCTCCAGATGCCTTCATCTGTTCCCTGTTCTTCTCTTCATCCTTTACTCTCTCACACCTCTTTACTCTCGCTCCCACTCTCTGTAACCCCTTGCGTGCTAGTGGCATCCTGCCTTGCTTGGGGTGAAATGCTTTAAAAAAATTCTATGGTTGTTTTTTTCTTTGCTTTGTTTAATTTGAACTAATTTCATGTCCCGATTTTCAAAATTTAAATTGAAAAATATAAATTTACCTCTGATAATCTTTCTTTTTCTGGTAAATAATAGTGTGATATTTTCCTTAATGTCTGTCATGTATGCTAGATCTGTTATTAAACGCATGAACATTTTGAAGTTGCAGGTTCCCATTGAAGACAGGGAATATTTGAAGGATCACAGACAGAAAACCGGACGAAAAGGCAGTTTTCAATTTGAACCTATGGACAAAGATGTTGTCAAAAAATACAAAGATTAATTCGCTGAAACAGATAGATTAGGTAGGCAGATTGAAAGACAACAACAAGATTCTTCACATGTTGCTTCCGCTACATACAATATTTTTTTAAAGAAATCTTCCTGTGAAGAAGCAAATGATGACAGTTTTGAGCCAAGGAGACAGTTTAAGGGACCTTTTAATCTAATTTCAGTCTAGGTATTCTATGGAACTTACTAGAGGTAATATATCTTCTAACCTAGGGGTTTGTCTTGCTCATGCCTATTAGACGTACAACATATAGGCCTTCTTCATCCAACCATTAATTTAAAAGATATTATTAACAAATAAAAATAGATAGGGAAAAGACAAGAGCGATCGGAAACAGTCCAGGACTAATGAAAATCTTGTTTGCATTGGAGTTGATTGCAGTGTTGATCAGGACACTTTTCATTACAAGGCGGTTACATGGGAAAATGGTGAAAAAAAAGATTAACAAAAGCAAGGGACCAGAGCGCCACTTAACAATCCCCAGTGCGCTGGGCACTGAAAGAAATATCTCGCCCACAGAGTGATGCCCAACATATGCAAGTGGTGTTCTTCTAACAGAGGATCTTGCTGCTGTTCTAAAAGAGTACAACACTGTAAATACTGTTAAGGTAATTCTGGTGGACAATGCCAGTACAAACACTGGTTGTGAAGCAGGGATGGTTACAGCTCTGGAGAGAAAACTTAGGAGGTAATTACACACCATTGGCTGTTCACTTCGTCAAAATAAACTGCCATTTAAAGACATCTTTAAATTAATTGATGGAAATACAAGAAGCCCTACTACTTTCACTGGTCCTCGAGGGAAACTTTGTGGATTTGCTCCAGGTAGAATTTCCTATAATTAGTGGCCCTCTGGATAAGTTTTTTCCTACTGTAGAGGCAATGGATGATCTCAGTGGTTACCAGCGACTACTTTTGGAATATGCTGTAGGTATTTCTCGAGAGAAAGTGAACCCTAGATTTGCTGCCTAGAAGATCAATCAAGATGGCTATCTTTAGCCATCAGGTTAATGTGCTTGTGGAACAGAAGTGTCTACCCACCAAAGCTTTCAGATAATTTACACACCATTATCAAATTTATAATTAAAGTGTATGCAGTTAGTTGGTTTGAGATC
The DNA here is from genome assembly GCA_964036315.1 of Acanthosepion esculentum. Lineage (NCBI taxonomy): Eukaryota > Metazoa > Mollusca > Cephalopoda > Sepiida > Sepiidae > Acanthosepion > Acanthosepion esculentum. Next base: position 29,770,942 of record OZ038487.1, read on the forward strand.
AAAATGGAAAATACATACTTTAACCAACAACCATACATCTTCAATAGTATCCAGAGAGTAAAGCTACAGTCAACCGAAATCCAGAATGTTGCATTAAAAAATTTACATTGCAACCCTTTTGCTTTACTTCCGGAAAACATTCTGTTGTCAATGTTGAAGTTGAATGAATTGGAGGGGAGGGAAGAGGCCATAAAAAGATTTTTTCTATTAGGTAAGTAAACATTTATTTATACTTAATTAGTTGTGTCAGTTTATAAGAATAAGTTTCGTTCAAATTACGTAAAAAATGTAACCAAGTATAGGTAAAATTTTCTAATAAAATCAAATCATTTCTTTGTTTTAGAAGTGGCGAACCACCAAAGAAAAGAAAATTACTACCATCAATTTTGAAGCCACACATTGGTCAACTTTGGTTGACCTCTCACAAAGTGAGGTCTTCAAACAATGAACTCCTAGAATCTTCAATGAAATTTCCAAATTTACCTGCGCATTTACAAGGCGGGGAAAGAACTGTCAAATTAACGATCGAAGCTTCATAAATTGTGTATGAACAAGAAGCAAGGCACAAGCACATCATAACCAAATCATTGTGCCACCAAATAAGACCTTCATTTACTTCGAAGGGAAACTATATCGGACAAATTAGTCTTATTATGACATAATTATATATAGTTGAGTAGGTTTTAGATCGATATTCAATAATCAATTCAAATTTAAAACATTTGTTCCTAAAAGTTGTGCCCAGTAGTATTATTATTTTAATATACTTTTATCTATATATTTGTTAATTTAATTATGAATAAGTGTAAGAGACTTAGTAAGTGATTAGGCGTTTTGTAATCTTTTACGATTTTTACAGTTATCGTTTAATAAATACAGTTTTAAATGGCATATTTTGCTAGTGGTGATTCATACTTAGAATTCTGGTTTGAATATATTTTCCATTCGTTGTAACTAATAAGAACAAGCAGTTTTATCTGGAATTATTATTGAAATAGAGAAATTTTGAAGTCAGTCTGTCAGCAAAATCCTACGGAAATTAGGTGTTTTGTACATTAACATTAAATGCTCGGTTAAATTTTAAAGTTAGGAATCTAATTTTTGGCATCAGTTCTTATCACACCAAAGCCCAGCTTTAGCTACCAAATCAGTACTGATTTGCTACAAAAAAGAAAAATCAACCTGTACTATTGATATAAGACGGAAAAGGATCTCTGTGCTTGGTAAACGAAATCAGTTTTGTTTTAGAGGCGTTATAATTTACAAGCTATTTCTTGCCCCAGTTAATCACTGATTGGAGGTTCTTTACCACACGTTTACTTTGTCAGATCTTTTGGATTTGCCACTGAGACAGGAGTAAATGGTAATGTCATCTGCATAAATATCTCGTTTGGAACTGATGACATCGGGAAGACCATTGATGAAGATCAGAAACAGTGGATCTTCATGTAGTGTAGCGGTTAGCGGCCCAAAACAATGAATTCGCGATCTAAGTTTCAATTCCAGCCGAGTTCGTTATATTCACTTTCGAATAAATACCCTTGGAAAAAGTATGAATCCATCTCTTCTTTCCGCACCACCCAGCTATGGATTAAATAGTATGGACACTGAACTTTTAGCATTGGTTAGCAACCAGTCCAAGAGAAAGACAATATTGAATTCAAAATCTGGAGGCTGTTTGGTGACTTTGTGGTACACTTTGGTACACGTTGCACAATTTCTCTGTTATCATTTTTTCCCCCAACATGTGGCCGATTCTTCACAAGCCTTCGCCAAAATAAAGAAATCATAGAACTGAAATGTTATGGCCTAAAACGTCTTAAATGCGATAGAGTTCTCACCTGAAATATAACCCTAACATATGACAGTCCAATATTTGTCGGTTATAACGTTTTAGGCTCTAACATTTCAGTTCTATGATTTTCTTTTTTTTTCTATGATTGATCCCATGGATCAATAAGTTCTTTGTCTGAAATTTAATTTTTATTACATAATGTTCTGTCTATTATTGGTATTCATTATTGAATTAAGTGCATTGACAAGGAAGGATATCATGTTGAAAAAATATTATACTTTGTTTAAAAGTTTTTCCATCATTTGGTTGGGATTTATTGATGTATTTATGAAGATAGATTGATAGATATAGTTTTTATCTATTATGAATGTTTATTATTTTTCATACACGTATAATGTAATATAATATGTAAGTGTTTGTTTATAGACGCGGACTGATATAAAAATCTCTATCGAAAACAAATACTGAATTTCCTATTAAAAATGCCGTAAAAACAGAAAACACTGCCATACCTTGAGAAACCCTTTTAATTAAATTTGGCACTGCACTCGGCAAGGGCTCTAAATACAATATGCTCCAAAATTGGTTGGAGTATTATGCATCGCTTACCCTGTATCACGGTAACAAAAAACGCATACATCTAGGATTAGAGTTTTAGACAGACAGACAGACAGACAGATAGATAGATAGATAGATAGATAGATAGATAGATAGATAGATATTGCTATAATTTGTTATGAATGTTTATTATTTTTCACACACAAAATAGTTGGGATATATGCAAATGTATGTTTATATACGGGGATTGATATATGAATGCTTATCGAAAAGAAACATCGAATTTCCTATTTAAAATACCAATAAGAACAGCCTTAGCTCAATAAGACTTGTCTAATTTTAATTAAATTTGGCACTGACCTTCATTATTGAATTAAATGCATTGACTGAGAAGAAGTGATGTTTTATCTTTTGCTTGATGTACTTATGGAGATAGATAGATAGATAGATAGATAGATAGATAGATAGATAGATAGATAGATAGATAGATAGACAGACAGAAAAAGAAAGAATAGTTAGAGATAAACAGATAGATAGAAAGAAAGAAAGAAAGAAAAGAATAGAAAGAAAAGAAAGACAGAAAGAAAGAAAGAAAAGAAAAGAAAGAAAGAGAGAAAAGAAAGAAAAGAAAAGAAAGAAAGTAAAGAAAAGAAAAGAAAAGAAAAAAGAAAAGAAAAGAAAGGAAAAGAAAGAAAGAAAGAAAAGAAAAGAAAGAAAGAAAGAAAAGAAAAGAAAGAAAGAAAGAAAGAAAGAAAGAAAAAAGAAAAGAAAAGAAAAGAAAAATAGAAATAGATAAAATTCAGTGAGATCGAAACCAAGAAAATTATATTATTTTCGTTGTAAAAAACTTTTTAAATTTTTGCATCAGAAGTGAATTTCTATGTCGGTTTCCATGGTTCTTCTCTAAGAACCTACATACCTTCATTAATAACAGCTTGTCGCTTTGATTAAAATATCACGAGTTAAAGACTAGACGAGTGATTACGCTAAAATGTCAATTGCCGCAACCATTTTGTGTCTACCTCTTTATCTTAAGAATTTAATGCCTCCATATTGAAAACTTTCTTTATTCTTAAAAAAACATTCATATCTCCCCAGTGTAGGGTTGGGGTGTTAATGCGTTTTTACTTATATAGTAGGCTCTTTTTTATTTTTCTCTAATTTTTAGTTCTTTTTGTTCAACATAAAAAAAAATATTCGTTTAATTTCAATTTCTACTAGCAATCGACTTCAGTATACATTTTTTTTCTATTGACTGGATAGCGCATAGCAATTGCAAGCGTCAAAGGAACTCTGAAAATTAACCAATGTCTTTGAGACATTGTTTACAGTTTAGCACCTAATTAAAGAGAGAGAGAGAGAGCGCTTCGATGCTTTTGCCAAAATTTCCCTGGATAAATTAGCAGCGCATATTGGAAGTTAATCTTAAAATCAATCTTCAGTATCAAGGAAGAAATAGTCATAGAAAATCATAACGATTTATTAGCGGTCTGTTGAGGGGCCTAAACAAGAAATATCATACTGTTTCATTTTATATAATCTTTCCAGTCTATTCGCAGTTAGTACATTGTCGTGCTTGTAAAACCACTATAGGTACACGGGATATTTATTTGCGTCTTGGTTCAAAACTTATCTCATGCCGGAGTTCAACAACTCGAAATCGGGTGAACTGTGTCTGGTGTCCGGTGATTGGTCACCCGAGTGCAAAGTTGCTGCAAAAAGGACCAATCAACAGTAAAAACGAATTCACAACAGCTGTCTGTAGTTTGAAACGGCAGAGAATATATGTCAGTAGTAGCGATAATTATGTGATGAAGGGGTCGTTGTGTTCTCTCTCCGTCCAGTAGGATGTTGGCAATGACACAATACAATTCAGGCGGATTTTGATGCTTCATCACAATAAGATGTGTTAACATTTTCTTTCGGCAGTTGTGAAAAGAGGCAGTTGTTATTCGAGAAAAGGATAAAGTTTGGGTTATCAAATCTACAAACTTTATAGCTGAATTTATGACAGCTGAAGCATTAGAAGGAAAAATAAATGTCTCTTTATTCCCTGTTCACGAATGACAAGCAAGAGAATTCCTCTGAAAACTCTCCTTAAAAGTGACACTTATTCTTGGCAAGGCTACGCTATCTACCGTTCTGAATAATCATTTATAAATATGTGTCTCATAAATCTGGAATTTTGCTTGTTTTTTTTTGTTTATTTATCATTTCTTGTCTTTTTCCTCGATTCAAATGTACAGATACATTTACAAAGCACGCATCGAATCATTTGCTGGTCATTGTGTCCCTCTTATTTTTCCTACTTTCAGTAAACCGGTTCCTGAGTTAGTCTGTTGCGTTTACTTTCTCACGAATGCGTTTGAGAATGTCATGAGTCCATATCTTTTCCCCCAAGTTATGGGTTAAATAGAAGGGATACATCGAGCATTCTAGCCTTAGTCTTTTCATTCTCTTTTCCTCTTAGTAGTCCTTTGCATGTTAGTTGCATTATCGCCTTGCTTGGGGTGAACTGATTAAAATAAAAGTGGCACTAAATCTAAAAGAAGGAAAACTCTGAATTTCAAACCGTGGACAAAGCAATGAGAACCACTCCACTATGAAGACATAGCAATCCGCACATCATAAATTGTTTATTGATTTTGTTTAGCAGCATATCAACCTCTATGCGTTATTTTAGTTGTACGCTCTGGCCTTCTTCAGGTAATTGGAATTTCGAAACGGACCCTTTATTTCGTCCACCGGGGTAGATTGCTCTAGTTCTACGTACCATGCCTCTTCCGGATATCTCAATTTCAGTTATTTCCCTTTAGTAACACAACTCTCCAAGTTTTTGTTTACCTCTGCTGTGGCCAGGTATTGATTGAACTCACACCTCTTTGGGGCTATTTACTGGATTATTTCAACCAACGAGCTTTTATCCACTGAGACATGTGCCCTTGGGTAAACCTCGTGAATATGGCAACAAAGATGAGGACAACAGTCTGAACAATATAAATAGTGTAAATAGTTACAACACCTCACCTGAAATATAGATATACAGATATTTTGTTCATAATTTTTTGAAAATGTATTTCTGGTGATTTTATTATAAAAATGTATTGTTATAATTTTGTAGTGCTGCATTGATTGTCATTTGATTATAAAAATGTACTGTTGATTTTTGATTGTGGGTTCACTATTTGCCCATATCTAGGGCCCTAACAGATGCTATTAGTCCGGGTCAGGGTGGACCTGGGAACAACAGCAACTTCCAATCTTCCTATCAAAGGCTTTGCTGCCGGATGTAGTTTATCGCCATACCCAGGAAGGATAGATCATAAAGAAAGAGAAGCTATGAAGAGTCATGAACACTCTGAGTTCTGAAGAGACGGACAAAAATCTTTGGCAAAAGGGTACCCAAATATCTTTTTTTCTAATATTAAAGAGGTGAACTTCTGTATACCTTCCTTGTAAATATTTGTTATTTGAGCAACTGTTTCTATTATGAAGTGAGATTTCCTTCGTATATTATCAGTCCAGCGATAGTCGTTTATCTCACGCTTCTCTACATTTACTGCTTGGGCATTTATATTGGCTATGCCTTAGCTATGCTAATTGGGCAGTCGTTTACATATCACTAAAGTTTCCTTTCTATCAGTTTGAACCAGTCGGGTCATTCTCCTTTGGCCTCTTTTATGAACACGGTACCATCTCGTACCAATGATCATTCTGCGTTTGAAGTTACTTAAATCTCTCCTATACTAATGCATAAAATAAAACTCAGCAAGCCGCCGTATCCATCGAAGTGCTGATTAGAACACTTCGATGTGGTGTAATTGCTAGCAAGCTTGTCTCACTAAATCAATTACAACTGAGCAGTGAGTACCCCATACTTTAGTCCTTGTACCACTTCTAAGTTACGCTTATAAAATCACCAAATCACTGGCTATTGAGAAATTTGTATGCAAGAGCATTTGTTCACGTGCGCCTAATTAAGTAGTGAGTTTATGTAGGTAAGTTTTCGACTTTTCCTTATCGTTATTTAAAAGCCTTAATTACTGCTCTATCAGTCGCTTGCACACCTTTTTCACTAACAAACGCAATATTCCAAACGTCACTGACAGAATTGGGCTACTTTGTGTATGATATAAACGTATTGCTTATAATTCTACTATAGGAAAGCATTGAAAAGCAGGCAAAAATGATTCTTAGGGGTCAGAATCCAATGCAAGCGTTACCGGCAGAATGCAGTTATCTCTGAACATATGACCACCGACCTCGGTCAGTTTTTCACTGATTAGACAAATTATGAATAAAAAAAAACTAGGAAAGGTTTGGTCTACGTTTGAGAAAGGAACGGAAAGTGAAATATCACCATGGTGAGGTTAAAAGGATGTATTATAAATCCAGAAAAGGCTTTTTCAGTGATCAAAAATTAAGGTAATAGTTATTGACAGAATAGAGGTATTATGTGTAAAATATAAATGTATTCTATATGTTTATATTATAGAGATGTACTGTAAATGTTTCTACTATGGAAATCCACTGTAGACGATTCTACAGGGTGTTCCAAAAGTCACGTGACAATTGGCAGAAAACATACACTTGTGAAATAGCAACCAGGGAAAATTTGCATGACATCATCTTCCATAATTTGACCAATAAAATTTCTTAATAATATATTGTGACATACAGAAACATGGTTCCATTATAAAATTTACAAGGTTATCAACGGTAATGTGACTTTTGGAACGCCCTGTACATTAGAAATATGTTGTAAATACTGAGAAGACACTTTTCGTGGCCAAGAATTAAGGTAACTTTACTGATATTAATGCTATTTACATCTTTGATGCCTTAAGCCTCCTCTTCATGTGACAATGTAATGACATTTATTGACAAAATTCCGTTTAAATAAGTTCTGGACAATAATTGATTTGTTGATAAGCAGGACAAACTGAACACTTCAGAATTAAGAAACAAAATAATATAATAGCAGTTTATTTCATCTACGGCGGTAGAGTGTTCTGGTTCTGCTGTTCACGTCTTTGGATATCTCCAGACAGAAACCCGTGGAACGCCAGAGTGAATAACGGCAGAAACGATGTGATAATAACAATAAAGATGAGGACAATGGTCTGAATGTAAATAATATAAAAAAAAAGTAACCAAAAAATTCATCCGTCCTGGATAAGACTATAAACTACATCCGCGTCCTGGGTATGTCGATAAACTACATCCGCTTCCTGGGTAAAACGATAAACAATATCCGTGTCCTGGGTAAGACGATAAATTACATCCGCGTCTTGGGTAAGGCGATAAACTACATCCGCGTCCTCGGTAAGACGATAAACTACATCCGCGTCCTCGTTAAGACGATAAACTGCATTCCCGTTCTAGGTATGACGATAAACTACATCCGCGTCCAGGGTAAAACGATAAACTGCATCCGCGTCCTGGGTAAAACGATAAACTGCATCCGCGTCCTGGGTATGACAATAAACTAGTTCCAGCAGCAAGGCCACTGATCAGGAGGTTTTGAGGAGCGTGGAACCCCCTCTTAATTGTTGTTTTTCCCACACCTACTCTGACTCCAGGTTGTAACACCTGTTAGGGTCCGAGCTATGGGCAAATGGTTAACCTCCAAACATGGGTCAAAACGTGTAAAAATAGATTTTATTAACAGCAATACATTTTTGTAAAAATATTACCAGCAATTAATTTTTGAAGGAAAAAAATATTGCCAGCAAGAAATATTAGCAGCAATACACTTTAAAAAAATATTAATAGCAATTAAAAAATAATTTGTCGGCATTAAATAACCCATTGAGCTTGATATGCCGTAAAACAAAGCAAAGCAAACCAATATATACTGAGATAGATAGATAGATAGATAGATAGATAGATAGATAGATAGATAGATAAAAAATATTAGCAGCGATAAAAATCTTGTCGGCATTAAATAACCCATTGAGGTTGATATACCGTAAAACAAAACAAACCAAACACAACCAGAACATAAAACAAAAAAATTTTAAATCAAGTTTAATAAATATGTTTGTACTTAAATTACACTGAAAGAACCGAAATTGAAGCAGCTATGAACCTGATTCGCATTTAGATGAATGATTACGAACTCAAGGTACGGGAAGCAATTAGAGGCCTTGTGCCAGACTATTCAAATCTTAGTGCATACATCTGAATAAGTATATGCCATATTGAGTTACTGAAAGCTGGAATTTATGTCTAATTGCATTTTGCTTGCTTGTAGAAAAATGCTGTAATTTTTTCAATGTCTTATTTAATTATTTCTTAGCTAGATTTTTGGTAAAATATATTGGTCGAAGTTTGGAAAATTATTGGTTTTATACTTCTTAACTTAAAAGCTATTAAATAATTTCTTTTTTCACTTTTAGTGGGCATTTAAGATTATGAATATAATTCGATTTTTTTTTGTTGTTTCTAAAGAAAATGGCGTCAAGATGAATTATTGGGGGAATATTTGCGTATCGATTTCCTGTAAAAAAACGTCATGGCGAACGAATGATTTTATGGATTAAATCTGAATAAATTATAAAAAAAAATGGCGTCAATTTATAAATTATTCAGTTGGTAAATTACAAATAATGTAAAAACGCGTAAACTTTCCGTGCTACAGGGGGGGGGGTTCTTTCCTGAAGTAGACAATCAGTAAGGAGAACGTCAAAAGGCATGAACTGAGCCTCGTTCAGAGATAGTGGTGAAATTCGTCCCATTTTCATTTTTTTATGTATAGTAATTTTGGTGTGACAGAATGGATAATTGAAACGGATTATTCCAATCGATTACTCTCAGTTGGATGCAGATGCACACGCGGTGAAATACAGGAGGGGGGGTGAGTAAATATACCTATTAAAAAACTCATCGAAATAAATGTCCAAAACGATCTAGTCCGTAGTTAATTGGAGCAAAAGATGGCTTGTTAACTTTAACGCCTCCAAAACTAAACTTCTTTCCATTAATCATCTGAGAGAACCCTTGCTGTCCTCCATCAGCATGGCTGATGCTATCCACCAGGAAAGTGACTCGTTGCGCATTCTCGGGCTCACGTTCTCTGTTGATATTAAGTGGAAAGACTATATTGAATTCATTGCTAGGCCAGCTGCTACGAAAGTTGGTTCACGATGTTGGGCGAGATAATCTTTCTTTCCAGAATCTATCTTACATATCTATAAGTCTACCATTCTTCCGTTCTTAGAATATTGCTGCTTCATATAGTCCGGTTTCCCTGCTATTTACTTTGAACTCCTTGATAAGATCTATAGAAGAATCTGCAATATTATTGGTCCTGATCTGGTGGCTCAGCTCCAGTCACTTTCTCACCGCCGTAAGGTTGCCCCTCTATGTCTTTTCCATAAATACTTTCATGGTAATTGTTCGAATGAACTCTTCGTTATGGTACCCGGGGATTTAAAAAAAAAATTAAGCGCAGCACTAGACTGATGTCTAGATCTCATCAATTTACAGTTGATCTGGCTAGATGTAGCCGTAAATTCTATGCTAACGGTTTCTTCTCTCATACTTCTTGCTTGTGGAACTCCCTTCCGGTTCCATGTTTAATCTGGAAAAATTTAAATGCAATGTCAATCGCTATCTACTGTCCACCTGAAAACTCTCTTCTCTTTCTGCTCATCATTAATGTTTCTGTTCCTGATTCTTCAACACCCTGTAACCCCTTGTGTTTTAGCGGCATTACTTCTTTGCCTGGGGTGATTCCGATTTTAAAAAAATATTCACTGTGACTGCCATTATTTCCAATTCCATCCTCAACAAGGAACTGCTGTCTTTTAGTCATCTTAGAGAACCATTTTTGCCCTACATCAATTTTGTAATGCCCGGTTGTAGGGGAGCCTTTGTAAATCACAGGTACAATAATAGTAACGCCTTCGAAAAATACTCGGTCAGACGCTGCTAATTCCCGTATATATATTTTTTCTTTACCGGTCATGTGATCTAATTATTTCAAGATGAGGTCGACTGTGCTTGCTCTTTGACGATCCGTGTTCAAACACAAGTGTCGACAGCGACACTTTATTGCTATATAACACCTCCCCTTTGTGATGACTTCCTCTGAAGTCTATATTTCTTTAGCTTCGGTTCGATTCTTATATGACAATCAGAATGGCTGATGCTAACCTCCAGGAGAGTAAATGATTACACCTCGGTCTCACGTTTTCGACAGGCATGAAGAGGAACGATTGTATTGGATCTATTGCTAAGTTTTCTTGCTAAGAAAGTTGGTTCACTGTGTTGTGCCAGACAGTTTTTTTTCGACAGAATCCAATCTACCATTTGTCCGTGCGTTGAATATTACTGCTACATCTGGTCTGGTGCACCGGCTATATATCGAGATACTTATTCAAAGAAAACTCTGTAATGTTATCAATCTTGATCTCCTCTTCAGTGACTTTCCTATCACTTCTCTGTGCCTTTTCTATAAATATTTTCATGACAAGTGTTCTTAAGGAGCTCCCGTCTTTAAGGCACCTCGACCTCATGAATTTAAGCGTAGTAGTAGATTGGCAACTAAGTCTCATCATTTTACTCTTGAAATAACTTGATGTAACCGTAAGTTTCGATTCTAATAGTTTCTTCTCTCGTACGTCTCAACTGTGGAACTCTCTTCCGGATTCTTGTTTTCCTGTCACGTACGATTTTCAAAAAACTTAAATGTAACATCAATCACCATTTTTTCTCTACCTGAAACTTGGTTTTTATTGTCCTTTATCCTCACTAACTTTTTTTTTCTTTTACTTTCAGTAACACCTTTCGTTCTAGTGGTATTATCACTTTGATTGGAATAATAAAAAAATGATTTTTAAAAAATCCAAAAGCCGCGTAAATCTCAACCACGAAGTCCTTGGACATCTTGCCCCGATCTTGTTCTTATCTTCTCAACAATTTTAATTTCTTACAGTTCTGAGATATCTATTCAATGTTGTGTTTTCATCACTCATTAATTTTACTATATCTGGTTTAAAAGTAAAGTGTAACATTTCTTACGACTCAATACAATTTTTATATATCTGATATTAAAAGATAAATATCAAGAACTATACTATTATATATTTTTATTTATAACATGATGAACGACCCAAGAGTTGCGTATTGGTGTGGAAACAAAATTTGCTTAATCGCTACGACCTATCGAAACTAGCTTATAATGCATAAAGATGCCTGTAAATACAAAACGATATTAAAAAGGAACCCAAGAAAAAAGGCATCATAAAAATGTATAAATATTATCTAAATATAATTCATTCAATATGGCTTCCACAATTTTCAATTACAGCCTCAAGACAAGCTCGAAAATCTGTGCAACTTTTAATCACGCAGTACTTGAACATTTTCCCCCATTCATTCTTTACGGCAAGCTTGACGGTATTGCTATTTGGGTGGGAGGGTTGGTGAGGCTGTGTACCATATGATGTCCATTTCCTATTGAATATAAACATTGTTTAAGCATATCGAGCTACCTGGACGAATAGTTCTGTGATCCACACAATAATCTAGTGGAAAGAGATTATCAATGGCCAGGAACTAATACAAGCGTTATTAACAGAAAGAATTAAGCTGATGAAATTATAATTAATCGCTATAAGATTTAATTTGCACGGTGATTAAGAAATCCTTTCGGAAGCAGAAAAAGTTTTAAGATTTCGGTGACGCAACTCCACACATAAACTGAAAGAAAAAAGATTTATGCGAAAAAATATGATTTTTCGCGATTAATCACCATATTTTTAAGACATAGGTAGCAGATCGTAAAAGTCGTTCATTCAATCAGGCTAATAACATAACTTCTAATAACATAATAATATAACTTCTATTGCAGTAATACAAGTAATACAAGACGAAAATGAATAAAACAAACTGTTAACATCACGAAAAGTTAAAAATTTCATTCCTCGCTTCGAAAGTATATATTTTCAATAGTTCTTTTTAAATAAAAATCTTCAGGATATATTGAGTGAAATTCTCATCCTCTGGTATAATTATTTAAAATGTTTCTGTCCTGCTTATAAGAGCTAACTTTCGAAGAGAACGAGAAAATAAAACTGCTGGTAAGATATATGTGAAACAAAAGAAATAAGAAATATTACTCATCTTTGGGGCACTGTGATTGGATACTTGCATAAAGGGGGTATTTTATCACCGTCATAAGTGTTTTTCTTTTATGATCAGCAATAAGATCTGTAAAATAGGATCTTCAAGGCGGTCACCCATTTGACTAAGGCTAAATAAAGTAATACATAAATAAGTTAAAAATTTGGGGTCAAGTGGCAAACAAATCGGACGTTGAAGATTTCCAGTCGCATCTATATTAACAGTTGGGATTGAGGAAAGTTCTGAACCACCTTTGACAGAGGGAAGATTCTCTCGCGAATTATTTTCAACTACCTGTGACCGGAGGAGAACTCGAGAGCAAGTTGCCAGTCGCGTGGCGTTATGTATAGAGCTACAGAGAGTGCTGGTAGAAGAAAGTTCTCGCTGGTTGATTCGGAAAGCTATTAGCCTAAGCTTTCAGGTGTCCCGAAATAGGTACCTACCCACTTTCCCAAAACCCCTGGACATAATCCTGGAAATAAACAACGAAATGTATTGGAATCGCCCGGTTCACACTCAGAAGAATTAGCATGAAGATAGATATACAGCAGAAGTACCAGACCAAATGTGGCAGTTGTATTCGATGCACGGCTGAATTGTAGACTTATAATTGTGTCAGATAGATTCAGACGAGAAAAATTATCTGTCACGAGAAAATGAGATGTCTTTTCTGGCAGCAAACTTAGCAATAAATTCAATATAATGTTTCACTTCATATCAGCGGAAAACTTTAGACAGGATGTCAACACCGGCTATGCTAATGGAAGGTAAAAAGGTCAAAATTAGTCGCCAGATCGCAATTTGGAGACACTAAGAGACGAGGGAGAAACTCTGTTGGAAAACAAATTAATATTTGATATTATTCAATCTTACGTCATTTAAGTGATGCCGCCGAACAAAGGAAACTTGTATACTTTAATATTTTTCTGATTTCTTCCGACAAATCCAGTGGAAGATATTATGAAAATATTTTTTTTACTACTTTTAAAATGTTAGCCTTTAATAAATGTTTAATCGTCTAGGTTATTTTTTTGTTTATTTATTTATTTTAGTACACGTTCTTTTGAGAGAAGTGTATGTTTCTGAAGGCCAAATGGTTTGTGTAAAAAGTTGTTACACTTGTTTGTATTTTTCGGCTCGGCGGTTAAAATCCGCCAAAATTGTGAAGGATCCATTTCAAGTTTATGAAAAATTGTTTTTTCGTATTTTGTGGCCAATGAGAGCCGTGGTTTCAGGCTCTTGTGAAAACTTGGATGGAACCATCTGTGAGCCTAAATTTCTGAATAAACAGAGTGGTCGAAGGTGAGAAGAATTTTTAAAGTGTAACAACTTTTTACACAAGTTTGTATTTTTCGGCTCGGCGGTTAAAATCCGCCAAAATTGTGAAGGATCCATTTCAAGTTTATGAAAAATTGTTTTTTCGTATTTTGTGGCCATTGAGAGCCGTGGTTTCAGGCTCTTGTGAAAACTTGGATGGAACCATCTGTGAGCCTAAATTTCTGAATAAACAGAGTGGTCGAAGGTGAGAAGAATTTTTAACATCAAGGTGACAAGGCAAATCAATATCAAGGAGAAGAAATCTTTTGACATCAAGAAGAGAGCATCAAGAAGGCATCAGCTTCCATCCAGAAGACGAAAGAATTTTGAAATTCAAGTGAAAATTCTCCTGTGACTGAGCATCAAAGAAGGAAAAGAATTCTAAGAAATTTTCCCAAACACGAACAGTGAATTTAAAAAGAACTTTTAAAAATTACTATATGTTCCAGAGACGCTCTTGGGGTAAGTAAATGTCGGTGTTTTCGTTTTTTCTCAAAAGTGGTTCCACCTTTGTTTTACTACTGCCTTCTTGAATTGTTTTCTCTTTTTGTCTTTTTCAAAATCTTTGCCATTTCCCAAACTGTATTTTTTTTCATTTTTAGATGGTAATCTTTTTATCAGAAAATGTTACCCTACCTTAATAGGCGCACAAAATGAAATTTTTGTGCAAACTTTATATTTGTACCTTTTTTGTAATTGTCTGATAAATGTTTTTCCTTTAAAATTTTACGCAGTGTTTGATTTTTTTTAATGTCATTTTGCGCCTATTATGACTTGCTATTCCTACTAAGAACTTGGATTTGGTAGGAAGTCATTTTTTTTTACAATATTTATATACATAAATACAGTAGTAAATACTGTATTACTGCAGTTGGAGATTCGTCTCCAGCTGTGCTGGTCAAACTCTCTGCCTTCGGACAGAGAATTCTCAGACTAGTCGAAGGGCAGAGTCTCGTCTCGGGAAACAGCTACCCGACTCCGTTTTAAATGGGGTCTACGGGGAATTTTTGGCCGAGCCTACGGGCTCGGATACCCCACATTAAATTCGGCCTTGTGCCACATCTGACCGCGCGGGGCGGTTGGTAGATATCCTGCAGTTGGAGATTCATTTGACTCACTTCTAGCAGTTGACTACTTCTACGCGCCTTGTCTTATATGTGTTGTTCTTGTCCTAAGTATTATCGTTCATTACCAACCTTCGTTTGACTATACTATTCAGTAACCTTCCCTAGGTTACAACAAATATATAACTTTAATCATTTATGTGATCAGTTTTTAATGAAATGGTCCTGTATTCTTTTCTGATGGGATAGTTTTATTCTCATCCTACTTCCAGGATTTCGAATATGGGTTAAAAATAATTTCTTGAAATTAATTTTCTTTGGTTCTTTTGCAAAAGTAAACATATTTTTAAGATTATTTTTCTTTATCTGGAATGCCTGTCTTCGAGACGAAATAGTAGAAGTGAAAGAATCAAAACTCTTCCTAATTTTCCTTCCCTTTTTGAATTTTTTTTTTGAACTATACGAGAAAGTATAACTAATGGGAAGTTCTTCTCTTCCAGACATGGGCAATAAAAACGGCAACCTCATGAATTAGTAAGAAGGAAAATAAATAATAAGAGTCCATCGTTCCCCTGTCTTATTTAATGGCTAATGTTAGCCAACGTATAACTCCTTCAATAATGGCGGCTTCTTGTGCTTGACTGGTACATAGAAAAACTAATATGCACAATGAGTCATACAGGCACACACCGACATAATGTGAAAGTTACAGGAAAATAAAGTTTTTTTATTCATGAAAATTGGCCCATTTCAGTTAGAATAAATAAAATATGATAGATCTATGGATAAATCTCTGTATAATGTTTTCTGTTTTAGAATTCATTTATGCTTTTGAAGAAAATTATCACCCTTTCTCCTGTCATTTTTTTCCTCCTTTTTCCCTCCGTTTCTCTTTCTCACTTTTTCTTTCTTTCTCTATCCTCTTGTTTCTCAGCTCATATTTTTCTTCCGTTCTCTCTTCATCAGTCATTCTCCCTTTCTCTCTCCATCTCTCGCTTCCGTTATCTCTTTCTGCGTCCATCTCTCATCGTTTATCTCTCCATATTTGTCTTTTCTCCGCTCCGTCTCGCTTCTCCCATATTTCCTACCCCCATCTTTCTCACCACCCACACCTGTCTCTCCCTCCAACCCTCTCTTTCTTACTCCCTTTCTACCCCCGGGACTCTTCTATTCTATTTCTCTCTCTTAGCCCTTTTTTTTCTCCATCGAGCATCACTCTCTTTCTCTTTCATCTTTCTCTCTCTTTCTCCCTTGCCATACATCTCTTTATTTCTTCATCACTTTCTCCCTTTTTCATTACATCTCTTTCTGCTCTTTTCTCCCGCCATTTCTCTTTTTCTATTTACATCTTTCTCTCTCTCTCTCTCTCTCTGACACATTTATCTGAACAGATACACATGCACACACTAACACTGACAATAGCGAGTAAATTACAGCTAAATTCAGTTTTTGTTTTATGAAAAATGAATAATCTATAATAAAACTACTAAAAACGCTGCACACATTGTCTTGGGATTCGTCTCGGCTTTTGTAGAAAGGCATGTCCCCTCTCTCCTTTGTCTTTCCCTCACTTGCTCTCCCCTCACTCCTATCTCTATTATTCCCCCTCTCTCGTATATCCTTCTCTCTGCCCCTTCCCGTTTCCTCCCACCAACTCACACACACACACACACACACACACACACACACACACACACACACACACACACACACACACACACACACACACACACACACACACACAGAGGTAAGCAAAACATTAACCCATGAACTTCAGTATAACTTTTCATTTTTCACTGTTGAGACCTAAAAAGACAGGGACGGATATTCTGCCGTTAATGTTTTAATAATGGCTAAACCCAAATGCAATACTTTCTAGTGATGGCAACAGCTAAATCACTAAACAAACTCTGGTCCTTGGTACTGGTCTATGTAGGATTATGGAGCCAAATAATGCATAATTAATAATAAAAGAGAAAAATTAGAAGGTAAGTAATAAAATACAGATAAAAATGTCAATTAATAATAAAGAAACAAAAAGTGAGATTATAAAAAAATCAGATAATAAATATAAAAATTGTCATGCACCCGAACAGGCGATTTTGGCGCCAATTGAAACAGAAATCAAATTTTCTCTCACTTCAACTTCGACGATCAAACGACGCAAATGTCCAGGGACAGCCCTCTGTTAGACCCCCCCTCCATGTGCATCCCACCAGATAAGCATAAACCTTTTATCTCGGTATACATATATGTACTTAGAAATATGAAAACAATTCTCTGAATTATATGCTAAATCATTTTATCGTTTTTGTTTACTCTCATTGTGTCTATGATTTGTTTGTAATTGATATATTTCCGTGGTGAGGTTGATGATGCACTTTTCAATCCCCAAACAAAATTATATACATACATACATACATACATACATACATACATACATATATATATATATATATATATATATATATATATATATACACGAATACATCATGGGATAATAATTTATTTAATTAAGGTCGTAAAAATGGCCCGAATTCATCAAACCTTCAAATCCAAAAGGAAACAGAAAATATTTCTCGAGGTTTAAATAACAAAATTTATGCAAAAGTGCATACGTGAAAGTGGGGTAAAAAAATGGAAAGAAAGACGCTTAAGCAAGATTGAGAGAGATAAAGACATATATATATTTATATAAAGACACACACACGCATATATATATATTAAGACATTTTTATGTTTATACATTCTTTTTTTTTATAAACATAAAAATGTCTTAAAATAATTGTCTGACTTTGTCCATTTCATATATATATATATATATATATATATATATATATATATATATATATATATATATATATATATATACATATATATATATATATATATATATATATATATATATATATATATATATATATATTAGGTTGGTGCAAAAATAATGTTTTTTGACGTTCAAGATCATGTCAAAAAACGACATTATTTTTGCACCAACCTAATATATATATATATATATATATATATATATATATATATATATGTAAAACAGAAATACATTCGGGCATGTTCAACGGATCATCAGAACAACCCATAACAACTTGCTTATGTATCATTCTTACAGTAAATGCTCCAATAAAAATATGAAACTACTGATAAAAAATTTAAATATCTTTTGTAATCATTTTGGTAAATGTATATCTGGCATCCAAGGCTAGCTCTTTTTCTTTCTTTTTTTATACAGCGTTCTATTTTATTGATTTACCGCAGATAATAGCCTGAGGGAGGCTGTTATTTCTCCAGTTAAGAAATTCGAGATGCTATCAGAATATATGGGGATAAGTAAGAGTTGTTTTATGGCACTTTCAAAATGTTTTTTTTTCTTCTAAATATTTATTCCAAATATTCGCACTATCTTTGTTTATATCTGAATCTCATTTTTAACCAAGTTTTTTCTTTTCTTTTCTTTGTCCGTCTGAAACTGTACTAATATAGCACTGACTGAAAGCACTGCTAGATGTGCAGTTGGTGTACTGGATAGCGATTTGGAGGGAGACTGGCGACCCGCGTTCGAAATTTCGTCAGTTCATTGCATTCACTTACGTGAAAATACCACCGGGCAAGATATGACTCCATGTCTTTCTCTCTCTTTCTCCATCCATCTAACTCTCTCTTCCTTAATCTCTTTCTACCATTCTGTCTCTATAAATATCCCCATCTTCTTCACTGTGCATGTTTGTTTTTTCTATGTACCAGTCAAACACAAATAGTAGGGACGGCAGGGCACTTTAGCCGTGGTTGGCACCAATCTAGGGGGAAGACAACTCGGAATCTAAAACCAGCAAACAACTCCATCTCGTAAAAGAACTCACTGCTTTGCTATGTAAACCATAGCAGCAATTCCGATCGTGCTGAGAGCTGTGGCCGAATAGTCTCCAGGGATTCTATGGGACTTGAGAGAGTGAGATTTCATCGCTGCTCTTAAAAACATCTGCACCAAGTTGAGGTCACAGTATTTTCGGGATTTATCTGGTATCGCTCACAGACTGTCTCTCCGCTTTGTGATAGAATGGCTGAGATATGTTATAAACATTTTCTTGAAGAGAACAATCAGTAGAAACGTTTCAAAGAAGAGTTCAATATATTTTGTCTTTAATATCATGGCACCGAAGATATCAGCCGAAACGAGTTCAATTTAGAATTCACTCATTTCCTCTGTTAACTTTTGGGTCGTTTTTCTTTCGCCTAATTGTTGATTTTAATGCAGTTTTGTGAATTCTACGGTCATATTTGAACGGTTTTGCTCTATCTGCGCGAATGCACTTGTAGCTGAACTGTTTATGGCAAGATGCATAAAATAAAAGCTTCCCGAATATGAATTTAGACTGCCAGCCTCATCGGAAGTTAATTTTTTATTCTCACCACATGCTACTTTAAGGGTCAAAGGGTATTTCAAATGTAAAATGTCATAAAAAAGGAGAGAATAAAACAAAGTCCAGCTAAGCATAGGAATAGGAATTATTGAACTCTTCTGTGTTTTCAGAACGTTTCACAATTAAATGATAAAACTTGCAAAATCCACCCAGAATTAAGAAACAAATGAAAACAAAATTCTGACAATTAAATAAAAGCAAAGTTCTGTCAAGAATGATTCCTTTGCATACAATAAACATTTTTAAACTGATTTATTGCAAAAGATGAAGACATGGCATCTAAACGTTTACTTAATTAATTTTTCGGCGCTTTTTGACACTTGCTTTATTGTATACACACGCAACACATACACACGTAAATATGGTGCCTAATTACTGTGACACACACGCATGCACACACACACACACGCGCATATATATATATATATATATATATATATATATATATATATATATATATATATATATATATATATGTATGTATACGTATGTATAGATACTTTCAAAGGAACGCCTACCTTAGGTTTAAAATTAATTTTTAAAATCTGTCAGCACAATGTAATTGAATTTATTAAAAAATCTTTCAAAAATAAAATATACTTTTCTGAAACTTTATTTGATGAATATTAGCTGATTTAAAGTTTAATTATCTGATTTTCAACAAATATTACTTACTTTTAATTTAAAACATCGCAAAGGTAGGTGTTTTTATTAGTTATTGACACTCTATTGACAGCCGTAGATTTATCTATTTTTTCTTCTGTAAAAATTACTTGATGAATATAACGTGAGACAACTTTTTTATATTATTTTAAATTAACCTGTAATCTTATAAGTTTAGGAAAATATTCTTCATATATATATATATATATATATATATATATATATATATATATATGTACGTATACATATATATATGTACGTATACATATATATATGTACGTATACATATATATATATATATATATACGTATACATATATATATATATATACGTATACATATATATATATACGTATACATATATATATACACATATATATATATATATACATATATATGTATATATATATACATATATATGTATATATATATACATATATATGTATATATATATACATATATATGTATATATATATACATATATATGTATATATATATACATATATATGTATATATATACATATATATGTATATATATACATATATATGTATATATATATATATATACATATATATGTATATATATATTTATATATATCTATCTATCTACCTATATATATACATACATATATATATATATATATATATATATATATATATATATATATATATATATATATATATATATATTAGAGTGTACAGCTTTTATATTATATCATAAAGAAGTAAACTATACAACAATATATATATTAGCAATGTTAATGAGATTAATGCCGAAATCACTTTTGAAAAACATGTATAACAACAAAATTTCGTGGATTTATCCCATTACAAAATTTACCCACAAGCTATCGTCGCAAAAAGAGAAAGGGAAACTGTAACGTATTTACTATACGAAAGAGCTCGATTCTAGTTGAAGAGCATTGCATTGGCAGCAGTAGCCACTGTTCATAAAATCGCCCCTTCCTCTTCGAGAGTCCAATCGCATTATTTCGAGTGCATAAGTAGTCATCCACTGACAGACTGTTTCGTCGTATGACAGCGTATCATTATATGCCCCACTATTGATGTTAACTTTACGCTCGTAAAAAAGAATACAGGGGAATTTCTTAGGGAGAAAAGAATATTATGATGAGATATCCCGAAATATCATTTATCGAACTAGGATGAGGAAAGTGATGGGTGGAGATGAAGGAACACATTTATATCGATGCCCTAAACCACAAGGGGAAAATTATTTTTAAGAAAGCATAGTATTTGTCAGAAATGTAGAATTTCATACAAGGACTTTATTTTATTAACATATCTCTGGACATATGAAACCTTCTTAAAGACGTGCACCACAATGATTGATATTTCTAAATCCTGCATTATACAGAAGTTTAATTACGTAAGAGAGGTATCATCTGCAAGGATAATTAACAGCCCAATTCAATTTCGGGGACTTGGGATAAGGTTTCCGGTTAGACAAATCGGTTATTGCCAAAAGTAAATATCCTAGAAGTCATTATAGCCAAGAACAATGAATATTTGGCATTTATGGAACCATCACATTGGCTACCTGGAATTTGTTGGCGGTCGGTCTGCAGATACACATCTCTAGATAATAAGACCAAAAAAACGCTTGGAAACAATTTTCATCTAAACAGCTGGATGACAAAAAGGGTAAACCAAATACAAGTCATTAGCGGGCAGATTAGGTTTAAGGCCACAAGGTCTACATGGAGAAATGTCCTAGTGGGTTAAAATGTTAGTTCGAGAATTTAGTTACATAGCAATTGTGTGTTCAATCCCTGGGCCGGGCAGCGTGGACTTAGACAAAGTGGAAAAGGAACGAGCAATAACTGAGTAGTATTAAAACTAAGAACTAGACGAAATATCCCTAGAAATAGACAGTGGATGAAAAAAAAAGGCGAAGTTCGGAATGCTCTGTATTTTGTTTTGTACTTCCAATATGACAAAATTATTATACATGGTTAAAAAAAAAAAAAGTGAAACATGATTTTTTTTATTAGAAATATAATATGACAAAAAGAAAAAAAATTATGATTATATTTTGCTCTCATCAAAATGTCCCCCTTTAGCCTTGATTACTGCAGCACAAACTTTTGGCATTTGTTGCAAAGGTTTCTCAAATATAAGTTTGATAATTAATTCCATTCCTTTTTCAATGACTATAAGAGCTGTCTTTCAGTTTTTTTTCTTCTCTTCTATCAACATCCCATTCTAATTTTGGACTGGTTTCAAACTTTTGAACTATAGTGTATATACAGACAGATAGGTAGATAGATTGAATGGGCTAGTTAATTGATTACAAATTATAATATAAAGAAAAACAAAGATAATCAATAGCAAAAGTAATATATTTCCCAAGTAATTTCTACACATATTCAATTCAGAGGAAAAGACAAAGATTAACCAGTAAACCCATGCTCAGCCTCGTACATGGCTTCAATGTAGTTTCTGAATCATCTCTACATTCCCGATTAAGTAATTCTGGTTCGTGTTGGCCATCAAGTTAAAGATGTAATACTTGGTATCGTGGGTTTCTTCTCGACGAAGCCCCAGACGTAGTTGTCCAGGGGACTCGATAGCATGATGATGAAAATTCTTGTTCAGTCACTTTTGGGTCGCGTCAGCCATGTGTGATAAAGCAGATAGCTGCTGAAACATGCACGGCCACCTTTTCCATTCAGAGCTTAATCCCTGCATCCAGCACCTCGATGAAGACGGTGGCACTGAATTTAAAAAAAGGAAAAAAAATGAAAAAAAAGAAAAGAAAATTAGGAAAATCTCGAATTGGGGAAAAAAGGACAATATCAGTAGAAAGCAGTCAATGACGTGTGTATGGTTACAAACTTGACATTTGTAAATAAGAATAAAGTACAGGTAACTCCTTAAAAAGTCACGGATCTATTTGACACTGTATTTATATTATAAAAAGGAGCCCATTGGTAGAAGTCGGCTGGCGTGACATAGCCCTTGTTGCTTACAATTCCCAAATCCATTAGTAACGACATGAATTTGGTACGAATTGCTGTGAGTTCATCCGTGTGGTTCGTGTAAAACCGCCTCTCGTACCTTCTGTTCCTTATTAATTAAATTGAGAATTCTGACAGAAAATTCAAATTTGAAAACTTACATGGGTACTGCTGGTCATTTATTATTATTTTTTTTTAATTCAATTAAAAAAGAGTTTCAACTTAATAGTAATCATCAGCTTCCTCTTGTCATATTTTTAAATTAATTATCTTCGATAATAAATTTATTTTTCATCTTTTCACAAACTAAGCCAGTGGTGGGCAGACATTTTCCATGGAGGGTGGCATCATTGCCAGCCCTGTGTAAAGTGGGCAGCATCATGAGTATAAAAGCGATAATATAAGTAACAATCATACAACGGTAAGTGGTTTGTATATTTATTTGCTTGCTGGACATATTTTGTGGACAGACTGAACAAATGTATGAGAAATTAGATTAATATTAATGATATTTCTTACTATTAATAAGACTTTTGTGTGGCTGAGAAAATTCTTTTACAAGATTTTTCAGAATCAGGATCCAGTTCACTTGTTGATATACGCAAGACAGATTGCGGATTCAAATCTGTTAGCTGAGATCTGTTTTCTTGTTTGTTTGTTGTTGTTTTTTGTTCTGATTTGTTTATTGTTCATGCATGAAAAGATCTGCTCAGACATCTATCCTGAACAAAAGAATGAGGCAAATTTGCTGGCAAAACTTTGTATTTCATTTAATTAAAAATGATAGTGACTCGCCAAGCAAGGTGATAATGCTACTGAGACGCAAAGAGTTACTAAGAGTGAAAGAAGACGGGGAAAACTTTAGTGAGAAGGAAGAGAAATTAAAAAAAAGAGGATCCAGGAAAACTGACGGTTGATGTTGCATTTAAACTTTTGAAGATCGTAGGTGACAGGTAAGCAAGAAGCCGGAAGAGAATTCCACAAGCGAGAAAAGAAACTATTAGAATCGAACTTACGGTTACATCTAGTTATTTCAGCAATAAAACGATGAGACCTAGTTGCCAATCTAGTACTACGCTTAAATTCACGAGGTTGAGCGACCGAAGAAGAGAGCTCATTAGAACATTTGCCATGAAAACATTTATAGAAAAGACACAGGTAAGCTCCATCATCGCGGTGGGAAAGTGACTTAAGATGAGATCAAGACAGTTAACATTAACAAGGAGGAAAACTCGTCAGAACAATTACCATGAAAATGCTTAATAAAATTTGGTTACTGAATAATTAGTTTAATATCAGTATTAATAATGCTTGTATAATCATTTTTAGTTAAAGTTTTTATCCTTTTTAATTTAAAACTTGATGGTATTAATACACTTTCTTTCTTTTATCATGAGCATAATCATCGTTATCGGATGTAGTCATTTGAGCTGAGCATCTAACCAATTCCCTTTACATTTCTGGGTTGAAAGCTGAAGAGTTATTCATTCATGCGTAATGTGTCCTGGGTAAATAGACCTGGCGGTGTCCATCAATCCCCAGGTTAAATCATAGCCGATGGCCAACTTGAAGGCTCACCTTGATCACGAAAACGTGTCCATTAATTTTATCGGGGCAACTCGCCGCTTTGGCCGCTGACTTCACTCTAAGAAGCCTCCAGCCTAGCGATGCTGTATCACCATCGCACCGGCGGATACTCAAAATGGCTGTTGACACTACAAGAAACTTAATCTGGCCTTTGATAGGCCTTTTTTTTAAAATAGAAATCCTGCTGGACATCCTCCTTTGCTGGAAATGTCTGTTGGGGGAACTAGTTTAGCCGCCGGTGAGCCGCCGGTGAGCCGCCGGTGAGCCGCTAGTGAGCCGTTGGTGAGCCGCCCATGCAGCAGATAGTACATAATTTTCATTATAATTATAAAGATTTAAATTTACTTAATTTTTTTTTTTTTTTTACAAATCCACCATGCAATAATAATCTAGTGACAGGAATTTTATTCTTGTAACAAACAAAAGAAATGACTTTGTCTTTGCCATAAAAATATAATTTCAGTAAGATTTGTAATATAACCGACCGTATCTTTCCGTTTCATCTTCGATCGTCTCTCGTCTTACATGCAATTCTATACACCCCGACGTTGATTGCCGTTAATTCTCATCAATCATCATTTTCTTAACAACACTTGCAGTCTGTGATAGATGCTCCCACCCAGTACTTCTAAAATATCTACTCAGAAAACGTGTTCTTTGGAGAGTTTCCAACCAGAAGAAAACAGTAAATGGACGAGCGATGCTCAGAAAGTAATTCCTCCTATTTATTTGCACGGAACTAAAACAAACGCAGAGATCCCAGTAACATCAGATTGAACATTACTCTTTCCACATAAGTTATGTGTCATGCGTGATACACGCTTAGGCGATCATATGTCATATGTCTTTCGATGACTGACGAGGTAGATCTTTTTCCCGCAGTAGGTTGCCATTTCTTTCTACGGTAGACCAATTGCCATCCAAGGTTATAGAACCCGGTCTGTCCTGCTATTTACCCATAACTGGGAGAAGAAGAGGATTCATACCTTTCCCAAGGGTATTAGCAAGTAAGTGAATGTAATGGAACCGACTGGAATTCGAACTCGGCTCTACGATTCTTCAATCCGGGCCGCTATCCATTACTCCACCGTGCCTCCACATAGGTCATGGATTTTCATCAACGATCAACAAGAGATCGCGTGTCCATCTGAATCCTTCAGAAGCAATCTACATTTTTCATCATGTGGTTTGTCAAACACATTACTGTCGTCAGTTAGTACTGGGTATGACGATAAACTACATCCGGCAGCACTGCCTCTGATTGGATATTTTGAAGAACATGGAACCACCTGCTGTTGTACCCAAGTTCACCCTAAACCGGGGTGGTAGCACCTGTTAGGGCCCCACCTATGGGCAAATAGTGAACCCTCCCAAACAAAACAAAACAATATGAAAGTATAAAAATACATTTTTATACTACAAATAACATCAATACATTTTATAGTAAAAATACTAGCAATACATTTTTATAGTAAAAATACCAGCAATACAGTAAAAAATTACCAACAATACTTATCTATAGTAAAATTAACAATCCATTTTAAAAGCAAAATGACCAACAATACATTTTATCTGTAGTTGAAGACATACAATTGCGTTCAAAATATATTCAGTTGAATCCAGAAAAGTGTATTCAAAATATTTAGTTTTCGGCATTAAGTAACCCATAGAGGTTGATATGCCTCTAAACAAAATCAACCAAGCCAAACTGTCGTCAAGGACAAAACGCATTACCTATTGTCTGAGTGTTCTCATATCCACTGCAAGCGTTGATTGAATGGCAACTGGTGGTATTTTTTCCAAGCAATGCCAAGATTTTCAGTTGGGCTTCTAGACACAATAGGGTTTATATCTAAAAAAAACAAAATGGAATTCCAATACTTCTGCAATTGCATCAGAACTTTTTGACTTACCCTCGTATTCCAGAGGCCGTGACTGTTCCCAGTATTCATTGACTGGACAAAGATTTTTCAAAGAGGGTCAACGGAACGTCCATATATTAAATCTACTTTAGATTCCAAAATATATTAAGCAAAGCCATAAGCAAGCTGTTTCCCTGATATCAATTCCGTTGAATACGTCTGCGACATTTTCAGTGTTGAAATAAGGGGAAAAAATTGCCCAGAAAGACTTCTACAAAATGGAATTTATTCTGTCTTTTCATTATAGCCTGGTTGGAAGTAAAGATGTCGAATCTGATAAATTCGATGTCATTACATACTGTTAATGACAAAACATCGTCGTCTTTTGCATAATAAAACATTGTTGAACTGGTTCGATGCTGGAATAAGGACACTTGTTTGAATAGTGGGGTTTCCATTCGCTTTTGTTATGTCTGTGTATAGGACGGTTAACGGGAATATTTCAGAAACACTTGTGTCGGCGGGAAAGTTAGCTAAGCGCGCGAAACAGTTTCTGCTCAAGCAGATGTGCGTCCCCAAATTCTTCTTTCCGCACGCTGTTTCTCTAAGCATCAATCGATATTACAAACAAACCCAAAAATTTGAGGACTTATTTAGCAAAAATATTTCCTTAAAATACATTTACAAGCGAATAAATGCATACACACAGACATATATATATATATATATATATATATATATATATATATATATATATATATATATATATATATATATATATATATATATGAAGAAATATAGTTTTAAGGTGTGCTATATTTATGGGATAAAGTGCTCAATATCAGAGATAGAGGTTATGTAAATATAAATATAACAGTGAACATTGAAATCAACACTCAGCGGCGACAGGCTTTCATACTGGACGGCCTGAGGATTGCGTCCAGCATGAAACAGCCTGTCACCTCTGAGTGTTGACTTCAATGTTCACTTTTATATATATATATATATATATATATATATATATATATATATATATATATATATATATATATGCATGTATATATATTTACAAAATATTAAAATAAAAGAATATAAAATATAATTTAAAATATAAAACTATATGCTTTATAAATAATACAATTATTATCTGACTCTAAAGAGTGTTAACAGCGGGGAACATTTAGTCAGCCATACATAAGTGAACATTGTATAATATATACAGTACGAGGCAAAAAATATATGGATGCACCTAATAGAAATGATGATGAATAAAATATAAAGCTTATTGCATTTGTATTTACATTTATTAACATGCCTAAGAATTGTTCTGACTTCAAGAAAGGCCAAGTCGCCGATTTTCATGATCTTCAGCTGTCGAATAGAGTGATAGTTGATAAGATTAATTAAAGAAAGTCCTGTGTCCGCAAGTTAGTCAAAAAGAGAAATCAAACTGCAACATATAATAGACGTAGCGGATCTGGCCGACCGCTAAAAACTACCGTCAGGGAAGATAGAAACTTGGTTCGTCAATGCAAATCAAAGATCGATTCACAACAGCGCAAGATGTTTCCAAAGCGGCTAGTTTGGCGGTTTCTTCAAGAACAGTCAGACGCAGGTTTAAAGCAAAAGGCATTTTTTCCAAATACATAAAAAAAGAAACCTTTCGTATCTGGAAAAAAAAAAACGACGGAACGGTTAGCTTGGTGCAAAGTCGCTATACACTGGACTAAATCTGATTGTGAAGATATGTGGAGTGACGAGAACCTCTTTACTCTTAGATATGAAGAACGAATACGTGTTTGGTGTACGCCCGGTGATACGAATACTGCAGTGACTACCAAGGACACTGTTAAACTCGATAAAAAAAATCAATATTTGGGGTGCATTCGAAGCAGCAAGATTTGGTAATTTGTACAAAATCAAGAAAATCATAGACCAGCATCAATAACACAACATTCAACGAATTCTCTATTTACATTATTCGACTATTGTCCTCATATTTGTCGTCATATTTATTACACCGTTTCGGCCGTTGTACGCTCCGGCCTTCTTCAGGTTGTTGGAATGTCCTCAAAGAGAAAAGGCACAGTGGATAAATGCGTTAGTTAGATCCAGCGACAGGACCCAAAAAGTGTCAGTTCAATAGCTGGTGAAGGCGGTCTAGAACTTGGAAAGGGAATTAAGCAAGATATAACTGATAACTGACATCTATTAGACAAGGCACGTGGAACTAGAACAGTCTAACCCAGTGAGCGAAATAAAGGGTTCAGTTCGACATTCCACCCACCTGAAGAAGGCCGTAGCGTACAACGGCCGAAACTTTGTAATAAATATGGTGACAAAGATGAGGACAATAGTCCGAATAATGTAAATAGTGTACATAATACCTCATCTCACAAATTCAACGAATTCTATTACACACTTATCTTGGTAAAAATACAAAAATCGACTTTATATGGGTGCGTCCATTTTTTTTGCCTCGTAATATATATATATATATATATATATATATATATATATTGGCTCCTGAAAAAATTAATTTCGGTTGAGCTCTTTGGTTTGAGGTGTGAGTTTGTAAACAGTGACTATTTAAGCTAATATTGCATGACTCTTCATGTCACTGTCAGTCACTGTGTGTTTATCTAAATCTAAAAATAAACACGCTAAAATTCACGGCTTAGTGGTAGAAGTTCCGACTGACGCCAATTCAGTCGGGTTTCGATCCTATCTAGAGGCAACCGGACGGCTAGCCACACTGATGAGCTGTGAAACAGTCTGTCTGTGGATGACAATATATATATATATATATAAGAGACGTGTCGTCTAGGTAGGCAATGTAAATCCTGAATAAAATAGATCAAAAGCTACATTTTACTACTATGTCATAATATGCACCTAATTCAACAAAATTATCTAGGTTACTCTGATTATTACGCATAAAAGGCATAGTACGCAAATGTTTAAGTTAACCTTTCCGAGCGCATTCTGGCGCGTGCTGAGAAATTTCTCTTTTCCAATAATTCTGCCTCATACTGACACTTAAAGTGACAGAGAATGGGAACTAATTTGATAGATAGGTAGGCTATCCCGATGGTTGGATTTTAAGATTGGTTGAAAAGATATGACAATACGTAAATTAACAATACATAATGAAAAAAAAAAACAACTACGAGCGCTAGTAGATATCTGCTCGACAAATCTCACACCAAAATCACGAATCTAAGATGATTAAGTAAACATTTATCGGGACCCAAAATTTTAGCCTTATGGTACTTTGCAATGTTAGCATGAGTTCCATGTACATGTATTCGTGCTAAACTGCTATGTAACATAAATCCTTCTATATTGCAGAGAGTATTGAACAATCTGCTCTCAGATGAAGAGGAGAGGCAACATACATGTGATTCTATAGCAAGATGCTGGGAATACAACCGACAGAACATGTGAGCAACGAGGAAGCATTAAGGATAAACTGGAAGGAAAAAGACACCTTATACTTAGAATCAGAAAGAGACAGAAAAAGACCAACATCTGGAACGCATAATGAGGAAAGAGGGCTTGGAGAATATAACACTCACAGGACATATTGAAAGCAAGAGTTATAGATAGAAACAACGAGTAACATGACTAATGAGCTTTGAAAATGAATGGAAGATCACGTAATGGACGCGTTACTAAGGAGAAAAAACATTACTTCGAGCTAAGAAAGATAGGAAGTTGTGGAGAGCAATGATCATAAGCGTTCTGGAGGAAAAATGCACATAAAAGAAGAAGGTGTATAAATCTTAATATCTCTTGATTACCAAAGATTTATAATATAATAATTTGCAACGAAAATAATAAAGAAAAAATCGCTAAATGTCTTTATATACACAGGTACTTCGAGTGGAAACATATTTATCTTGAAGCCGAGTATTCAAAACTTGTACTTTTACCCTGACTCTTATCCGAGAAAAGCAAACTCATCACCGACCCAGCTGAGTGCTACGTTAATTCCTATATTTTTTTTATTTTCTCTTTTGTGTGCGTTTTTGTTTGTGTAGAGAGGGCTGAGAAATTATTTGCTTGGATAATAGAGTTTCTTTACAACGATCAATCACAATTGAACGGGTCAGAGGACCTTCCCTCGTGGTTTAATTATCCTTGCCACTGACCTACACGCTATTAAATGCATGAAGTCGGTATCGAATACAGCATGAATTCCATCAGTATACTAGCATGGTTCTTAGCAAAAGGAGGACAGCCCAACATGAAAATTGGAGATACCAAAATCAAACAAGTACATCAATTTAAATAGCACGGAAGTGTTTTAACAGAAGTACGACACAGCGACCCAAATGCGCATTGGGATAGTGAAAGACGCCTTCTAAAAGCGAATGCAAATTATTAAGAAACAGAATTTATTTACAAAGATAACAATACTGAAATGTTATGTAAAACCTGCCCTTCCATATGACAGTGAATGCTGGACAATCTACTCACAGATGAAGAAGAGACATAAGAGCAACAGAAGTATGGTTCTACAGAAGGATGCTCTGAATGGCATGAACAAAACACGGGAGCATCGACAAAATTTCAGAGAAAATGGAGACCAAAACATCAGGAAGAGACAGTTGAAAAGTCTAGGGCACGTGACGAGGAAAGAGGGCTTGGAAAATCAGACACTCACAAGACCGGGTGAATGCAAGAGTGACAGAGAAAAACAACGCCTACCTAGCAAGCCTGAGTAAATGGATGGTGGAGCCGGGTTTAGGGGAGATAACAAAAAGACAAAATTTATTAAGAGCTACAAAAGTCAGGAAGTTGTGGAGAAACATGATCACTAACGTCCTGAAGGGACACGGTACATAAAAATAGAAGAAAAAATGTTTTGGCACACGATATTAGTTAGTTTTGAGAAATATTTAAGTGAGTAACGGAGAAAAACCTTGCTTCAGATTATTATAACACGCTTCAGCCTTTGTTTTGTTCAGTGAGTTAAAAAAACTATAATGCACTATTTCTATATAGATGTAGGAGATCACGGCTCTCTACATCTTCCTTGACTTTATTTTTTTTGTGAATTGTGATCAGTTATTGAGAAAGAGTGTGGTTTTCCACTGTCTTCTTTACAGTTTTGAATACAGAATTTTCTTAGACGGCTTGGCACTCACCGCTAAAGAGCCAAGTTTCACCTGCTTTTTAAACTAGGGTGTTGTCACTCTATTGATGACGGTTTCCTTCCTAACCTTTTAGTTAAAGTAGCGTGGCATGTCAACAACATAAATATACCATTATTTACTCTTCGAGGTTACACGTGATATCCATTTTAGTTCTATTTGTTGAAAGTCCTGAAGTGATGGACTTTCTGTTATTTGGTATAGTTCTTTGTTTGTGATTGTGTAGCGAGTTTGGATGAAGGATGGTCCTTGCTAAGACCTACTAGCTCACTCACACAAAGCCACTTTTTATCATCGATCTGAGAAAGTTTTCCATAATTCCTAAAATAACTCGCCAGTACTGCAGCCACTTTATTGACCGATTTATGGGGAAGAACAGTTCGGAAAATTTAATATTTACAGGGCGTATTGAAAGGAAAAGAGATGGAAGGAAGCAGTGAGTTACTTACCTAATGAGATGGCTGAAGAAGAGACGGATTAATGCCTTACACAAGGGGATTAGTGCGAAAGTGAACTGGACAGGAATTTGAACTCAGCACGCCGATTCCACATTCCTGTCTCTGTTACACTACCCGCATATCAAGAAAAAAAATCTAAATGTAGATAATTTATTGGTGACTCGTAGTACAAGGAAGCCAAACAGTTATAAGAATACGTTAAAAGACAGATAAAATTGGAATAATCAGTCATCTCTATCTATCTATCTATCTATCTATCTATCTATCTGTCTATCTCAGTCTGTTCGCTATCTATCTATCTATCTATTTATCTATCTATCTATCTATCTCAGTCTGTTCACTATCTATCTATCTATCTGTCTATCTATCTCAGTCTGTTCACTATCTATCTATCTGTCTATCTATCTCAGTCTGTTCACTATCTATCTATCTGTCTATCTATCTCAATCTGTTCACTATCTATCTATCTGTCTATCTATCTCAGTCTGTTCACTATCTATCTATCTATCTATCTATCTATCTATCTATCTATCTATCTATCTATCTATCTATCTCAGTCTGTTCACTATCTATCTATCTATCTATCTCAGTCTGTTCACTATCTATCTATCTATCTATCTATCTATCTCAGTCTGTTCACTATCTATCTATCTATCTATCTCAATATTTACAGACAATACAACAGAACATTTTATACTTTCAATATGTACTGGAAATTTTAATAAATTCTTTGTTAACCATATGTTACTCATTTCGGATTTCCAAAAATGGATAGTCCTCTTGGTTGTTTACACGCTCCAATACAAAAATGCTTATAGTGTTACAATTATGTAAAATTTTGCCATACTGCTGAAAGAAAATAACGTAACAGGCAATCTCCGTTACAATACACATTAAATTAAAACTTGAAATGGAGATATATTTATTCATTGAAATAAAAATTCTAAAAAAAATTATTGCATAAACATATATTGTAAATTGTTTGTTGAACACACCAATATAATTATAGCGAAAGGTTTTATTCATCAAAAATAGCCACAACATTTTTCCATGAATAGAAGGATATTACATTATCTACATTCATAATTACATGACTGAAAGAGTTTATATATATATATATATATATATATATATATATATATATATATATATAATATTAATATTAATATTAATATATACATTATAATTATATAATATACACACACACATACAGGGTGTATCAAAAACACTTTTACAAATTTTAGTGGCGAGTTCCTCACACCAACACAAGCACAAAAGTCTATATATACATATGTCCGCAAAAACTTCGATTTTGAGTTATTAAGTTTAAAGAAAGTTTACGGTACATGGCACTGTGTTTAAATGTAGACCATGTTACATTTGTCATTCGTGTACATTTGTGGCTAGTTTGTCTTTAAAGTTTAACGTGTGTAGTAGTAAGTTAACTGAGATGTTTTCCGTTTAACAATGGCAGGATATTCATATCGTGAACAGGCAGATATAAATTTTACATACGAATGCGCGAATAGTAATGGATGCGAGTCTGCACGACTGTATCAGATTGTGTTTCCAGGCCAAAGGCAGCCGAGTCACCCAACCTTTGTTGCTGTTTATCGACGCGTTGCTGAGACAGGATCCGTGGCACCAGAAACTATCGATCGAGGAAGATCAAGATCCTCTTGTACGCCTGACAACAACGAACACATTCTACAGGTTGTCGGGGGCAATCCAGGTATCAAGCCACTCCAACTGGTCCTAGCATGTCGTACATCTCATAATACTGTATGGAGGATACTTCAAGAGTAGCTCCTGTATCCATATCATTTGCAACCTATGCAGGGTTTTTCGCGCACTGATTACTCACCACGGGAGAACTTTTGTCGATGGTTTATCGCAGAAACTACCGATCCGTTGTATGTCACTTCAGGCTTTTTTACGGATTAGGCAACACTTGAAAGAGGTGGAATAACAAATTTACACGGTCAACATTGTACATATAGTAACAGCTAGCGTAAAGTTTAAACATAAGAGCTCAAAAACGAATTAGGATTAGTGGACAAATGTTTATATAGACTTTTGTCATTGTTTTGGTGTGAGAAACTCGCCCCAAAGTTTGTAAAAGTATTTCTGATACGCCTTAATATATATATATATATATATATATATATATATATATATATATATATATATATATATACGGACAAAACAACTTACTCACTACAAAGATGCATTCTTGACTCGATGTGTATACATCTCGAGATGCATACACATCGAAACAAGAATGCATCATTCTAGTGAGTAAGTTTTTTTGTCCGTATGTAAAAATTATAATAAATATTTATTGATCTACTCTTGGTATTGAACCCTTTTATGAATTAATGTAGTGAACGTTAGAATTTATATTATTTTGGTTCTCATTAAATTCGTATATATATATATATATATATATATATATATATATATATATATATATATATATAGGGTAAATTGTCACGATTTTATATTTTTAATTACTGTATGTCGGTCTGCAGTTGGAGATCCATTGTGAAATTCACTTGACTCGCTTCTAGCAGTTGACTATTACTTCTACGCGCCGCTGGCGAATCTTATATGTGTTGTTCTTCTTATTATCGTTCAATACCAACCTTGGCGTGATTATTCCATTCAATAACCTTCCCTAGATTACAACAGTATAGTAGAGTTAGCTGGGCACCGTCTATAAGAAAAAGGTCACCATGACGCCATTCACTCCATCAGAAATTTGGAAAAAGCATGCAGTGCTGTATTGCTTGTCGTTCGCGAAGCTCCAACACAAACATTTCCTGGGTGTCTGGGTGTCAATCTGAAGACAGTTCAGAAGTCTCGAAAAGAATTGGATGATATATGCAGTCAACATTCTGGTGTTTGAAGTGATCACTAGTGATGACGACGTTATGCCTCCATTCATCTTCCCACAGGGCATCAGACTCAATACGAAGGCCTAAATCAAGTGCCTTGAGGTGGTAGTGCTGCTTTGGGGCAAGAAGGTGGCCGTTGGAAGACCCTACGTCTGGCAACACGAATCTGCACCATGCACCACATGCAGGAGAACTCAGTCATGGCTGTCAGACAATTTCACCTTACGTCTGGCCACCTAACTCCCGAGACTGCAAATCTCTTAATTATTATGTGTAGGGCGAAGTTGAGATAGAGACCAACAAGACTCCTTGTCACCCTAAAGATGAACTGAAGGCAAGGATTATGGCAGCGTTGACCAACTTAAACAAGAAGACTTTATTTTATATTATTTAATATTTTTATGTAATTTTGGTAAATATATCTATTATAAATGAGATGTCAGTGCTATTTTAAATTTTCAATTTATCCATTTCATCATATATATATATATATATATATATATATATATATATATATATATATATATAGATAGATAGATAGATAGAGAGAAACAATATAAATAATGAAAACTTACCTTCGTTAGTGAGGTGTGGTGTGGTTTTGCATTAAACTCCTAAGAAGAGAAAGCGACGTCTTCCTCTCACGACAACTGAGCTGCAATTGCTCATAACTCGCGCTACACACTCACACTGGGTCAGGAGAGTAATGGGAGTTAAGTAAAACAAGTTGTCAACTAGGAAATACGAGTACTTAAAGATTTGACTAACGCAGGGTTAATGTGACAAATTTATTGCCTTCTTCAGTTCTTATTAGCCCACTAAGTCGAAGTTTTGAGGCTGTCATTAACAATATAGAAGACTTAAATATGGTAATGGTGATAGCCGTTTCCTTATAAGGAAATATTAGGCGTTCAGTGACCGAGCAGCTAGTGCCACTATCTGTTAAAATTTATAAAATCTTTCTATTAAAACAATATTTCTGGGAAATAGCTTTCTCAAGTACAGTGTCATCGCTCTTTCCAGTGTTGATAACGGTTTCCTTCCTAACCATTTTTTAAAGTGGTGTGGAATGTCAACAATATCATTATCTTTTCTGTGATATCCATTTTAGTTGTTACTGTTTGGTGAAAGTCATGAAGTGATGTAGTTTCTGTGATTTGGTATAGTTCTTTGTTTGTGATTGTGTAACGCCAGTCCACGAGTTTGGTTGAAGGATGGTCCTTGCTAAGAGACCTACTGACCTCTCTCGCTCGAAGACACTTTTAATCATCGATCTGAGAAAGTTTTCCATAATTCCTTTTTAAATAGCTCGCCGGTATTTCAGCCATTTTAATGACTGGTTTATGAGGAAGGGCAGTTTGGAAAATTTAATATTCACAGGGCGTATTAAGAAGGAAAGAGGTAGAAGGAAGCAGTGAGTAACTTACCTAATTAGTTTGTTTGAAAAGGAACTGGGGTGAATGGTAAAAATTCAAGCGTAGCTTAGAACTACAAGC
>OZ038487.1:29812341-29844841 GCA_964036315.1 Acanthosepion esculentum
GGGATGATCCATGCCCTTCATGCCTACATGAAAAACTACACATTATTAAGTTTCTAAAAAACGAAAATTTACTAAAGTAAAATAATTCTAGTAAAATAATTTTTGAGGATAAAAAGAAAGAATATGAGAAGAACTTAAATATAGTGTTTCACAAAACCAAACTAGAATTTAACCCTCATATTAAACAACATATGAAGAACATTTCGAGGAAAAGAAAAAAAATCATTTGGTTAGCGCCCCACACCCCGCTTTTAACTTAGAGGTAAAATGTAAAATAGGGAAATTATTTTTCAAGTTACTTACTACACACATCCCAAAAAATTCAGAATTACATAAGATATTCAATAAAGACACAGTTGAATTAAGCTACAGCTACTCTAGTAATTTAGAAACAATAATAAATAAACAAAACGCCAGAAATTTCAAAACTAACGCGCAGCAAAATATACTTAACACTCGTAATTTATGCAACTGTAGAAATAAGAATAGATGTCTATTAGATGGAGCTTATAAAACAGAAACAATAATCTATAAAGCAAAAGTAGCAGGTATGAATGGCCAAAATTAAACGTACATAAGATGTACTGAAGGTACTTTCAAACGTAGGTGATACAATCATAGGTTGTCATTCAAGTTAGTAAATCTTAGGTACTCTACCAAACTAGCTGCTCATGTTTTGAATTTAAAAGAAAAAAACAACCGGGATTCGATCGTAAGCTGGAAAATTTAAAAAAAGGCGAAACCTTATAACAACCAGAACAATATTTGCAACCTCTGCCAACAGGAAAAGTTAGCAATTATGACATTTCCGGATCCAAAGAACCTTTTTAACCAGAAATCCGAAGTCTTGAGTCCTTGTTTATATATTAAGAAATTCCTCTTAAGCACATATGAGGCTGGATAAAAAAAATTAAAATTTACATTTCAATTACCCCTCTCCGATACATTTATAATACCGTTGCTTTTCTCCTTTTCCATCTTCTTGTTCTTGTTCTTCTCCTTCCCTTTTCACATCCTTCACCCCCCCCCCCCTTTCTAATACAGTCAACGTCGTGTGTTTGTTTATTTATTTAAAAAAATATATATATATAGTGTTCATTAGTTGTTTTTTTTTTTAAATAAAGCGTTAAGAGGTCATTTGATAAAAATCGCCTGAGGATACCGTAAGGTTGCAACCAAGGTAGCGGATTCAACTGACCTCCTGATATTTTAAGTATATATATAGTTCAACTGAAATTATTAACAGGTATTATATATTGCTTACATCTTTGAAACTTGAAGTCGGAAAGTTGTTTAGAATTTTTTTATTTTTTTATTTAATATTAAAGTTTTAAATGTTCATCCCATGCAAGGCCCAAGCGCCACTCAATGTAGAGCGCTACTGAATAAGGTTGTTGTATGGACGTAAGAGAAGGAACCAAGTACAAATTATGAGGATAGGTAGGATAGATAACAGTTGACTCTAAACTTGAAGCGGTTAACATTGTAGTAATCGAGGAAGCATCCTCTCAGGAGTTTGTTCCTCAAAATAGTGGTTCTCTGGAAGAAGCTGTCTGAGTGGATCTTCTTTCTAACTAAATGAATAGAAAAGAAATTTAAAGTATACTTGTTTACGATTTGTTGAACGGGATAAAATGTAGTTTTGACCTTATTCGATATACTCGGGTTTTAATGTCATCGCACACGTTAAAAAACAAGACGGAATATTTTTTTCTTTGATTTTTGTAATGTACAGACAAAACAACAGAAGAAAAAAGAAACAATATAAAGCCGGAAACTATTCGGTAATGCATTAACTTTCAGGTAAACAGAAAAAAAAAACAATTCTTTACTTCGTCACTCGCATATTTATGGGGAGAAAATGATATATAAAATAAGAAAATAAAAATATATTTTTCAAAAAATCTTTAATATGATTAAATATGATTAAAAAAAACACCTGTAGAAACATGGAAGACAAATTTGGGATATCCCGAAAGAAAACGAAAGGCAATAAGAAATTTGGATAAGAAGTAGAACAAACCAATATTGCAAATTAAGAAAAAAAAATGTATCGTTATTGTGTAGTGTACTGTTCAGCCACTAAAGTTTGTAAAGCTAGTTTGAAATGAACTAAATCCATCGAGAATGAAGACCGCTTCCGGAAAACTATCCTGCCTTTTTTTTTCAGCAGACCAGTTGAGTTAAGATGCCAGAAATCGATTTTACTTTCCTTCTTTCTTTTTTTTTTTTTCCTTTTTTTCGTTCCTTCATTCTGCATGCTTCGCGATAATATTCATTAGCATGGTGGTCGAGCAGATCATAACAGACATTAACGCTTCTACGTGGTGTAATGGTAGTTTTCTAAGCATAGCTTAGATGTGGCACAAGGCCGAAACTATGGGGCGCCCAGTAAGGATCGAACTCACTATTCAGTCGTAATTGATCTAACGAGACAAATTGGATAACCATTACCTCGTCGAAGTGCCCAATTTTTTAAGTGTAACTTAGATGTGGCGCAAGGCCGAATGTATGGATCACCCAGTGAGAATCGAACTCACTAATCAGTCATAATAGATTTAGTATTCGATCATCATCGGGAGCTCCACACATTCGGCCTTGTATCACTTAAGTTACGCTTAGAAAATCACTGGACACTTCGACGTTGGGTAATGGTTAGCAAGGTTATCTCGCTGGATCTATTATGACGGAATAGTGATTTCGATCCTCACTAGGTGCCCCAAACTTTCGGCCGAAGATAAGCAACGTCGGCCTTAGTCCGTACCTAGACGGGTGACCGCTTGGGAATACCAGGTGCTGTAAGATTGGATGTGCTGATTTTGTAATGGCTAATGGATCGAAATTGCAAATCGGAGAACAGAGTTTCAATTTCAGCTGTGTTCCTTATATTCACTTACGCCAAAATACGCCACTTCTTCTCCCCCAGTTATGGGTGAATTAGCAGGATTTGTATCAGTAAATTATTATTATCTCAACAAAAAAAAAAGTACAATCTTAAAATATTTTCTGGCTTTAAAAATCCGGCAAATGGTTGATAAGTCGTAAAAAACAATTCAATCAATCGATTACTCAATCAAAAATTAAACATGAATCGCATTTTGCTTTTGCTGCAAATAAATGCTTTTCCTTTTTAAGCTAATCATAGTTGTCAACCGTAGAAAATAATTAAATCGTTATTTTAGTTTAATAACGATTATTTACTATTTGTTAACAATAACCAGAAGTTTGTAGGCATGAGAAGCCGATGATAAGATTATATGAACTCACTCCAGAATTTATCCAACCATTTTCGAATATCTGAAAAATCGATACCCAGGCCAGTGTGTATCTTACTAAACGATCAAAGGTGGCTTTATTGTGCATACTAACCTGAACTGGCACCTCTTCCATGGGATAACTCAGTCGGCACGGAGTCACCATTAATTGACCTTGTGCAGTGGGTGACCATCGAGGGTCTCACGACAATGCACTTACTACATGAGACATGAAATTTTTTTTTTTTTTGTAAAACATCCCATCATCCGGACTATTCATACCACCCGCCTCCGTCTTCTATATCTTCATTTCCTAAAGGGAGGAAAATTTCAGTTAGTGAACGAGATTAAAGAGAGTGTGATCTGAGTGCAGGTGACAATCCCGGAGGCCGAACACAGAACAAACATTGTCGTCTAAATTACGCAAAAATGAAAATAACACCGACATCTTATTTTAACAGATATATTTACCAAACTTACACAAAAAATATCTTCAAATACATAAGAGTAAATTTATTCAATAAAATCGCAGTTGGCTTCAACTACGGCCTTCAGACGACTTCGAAATCTCCTGAAACTCTTCTGGACGGTTTCCTTGTTTCAGTTGGCGAGTGCTGCATGATTTTAAAATATTAATAACTTGTTTTAATAGGAAAAATTACATAAGGAAATTCAATCTATAAAATTTAGAGAAGCTTTTTACGATTGTTTTTTTTTTTAAATTTAAAGATGGGTAAAAAAAAATTACATAAGATAATTAAAAAAAATTATACAAGATATTAATATTTTAAAATATAGATCAAGATTATTTTTACTCTGAGTCAAAATTCCAACTGTGTTTAAAGTTTTGTCTAGACGGGTGCCTGCATCTCTAGTGTATTTTACTTCCTCCCCTTCCTTTTTCTTTCCTCTATATTTTTCTCTCTCCTTTTTCTCCCTCTTAATTTTTTTTCTCTTAGTCGTCTTTTTCTTCCTCTTCCTTACTGTCTCTTTAAAGTTTAAAAATCTTTAAGCTTCTTTTTCATTTTATCTTCAAACTCTTTGGTGTTGATAAACCTCGGAAGATTAATTTTTTGCGGGGCGAAATGGCCATACAAATGGTGGAATATTTTTTGGTTCATTTACATGTAATATATATATATATATATATATATATATACACAAGAGAGAGAGAGAGGGGGGGAGAGAGAGGTGGGAGACAGACAGAGAATTAATACAAGTAAAAGTTTTGTCATTTAGCTGATTGCTGTTACCTTCAATGTCCCGACTCCAGAGTTCAGTAGACGGACTCTCCGGGAATCACTCCGCCCCTCGTCAGACGGTATCAGTGTGTATATATATATATATATATATATGTGTGTGTGTGTGTGTGTGTATGTATGTATGTATGTATGTGTGTGTGCACGTGTTTTAAGGTTTCTACAAGATTGCCAGAATTCTTAAGATCTGAAAGATTACTTGTTTTAAGAAGTACGGTTAAAAATTTTATATATAGTTTTCGCTAGACTACGGGTATTACTTCCATTCCAAGGTATACGAGTTCGCCTAGGCATAGCTTTTTTATGACGGAAAGTCTGAGTATTTTAGAATTATATTCGATCAAATATCCCACAATAAAATACACAGACTTTATGGTCTAACAAAAACACAAACTAGGTATTCCTATCCGAAGAATCATATCTGGTATTGGAAGTGCTCCGCATACTCTACCGAAAACTATAACAGAAATCTGAACCCCACTGCTTAGAACAATTATCCCTCTTCCTTTCCCTCCTCTCTCTCCCCTCTCACACACGTACAGCCACATGTCAATTTTTCAATTGAGTATCGCAATCCTTGTTTTAAGCCAAAAGAGAACAGATACAATGTTTTTTTTTATTAATACTTTTCGGTTATTTGCTTATATTAGAATTGCAAAGAATAGAGCAACAGTAAGACATTCAGTAATTCCTGAATATATATATATATATATATTCAGTAATTCCTGAATATATATATATATATATATATATATTCAGTAATTCCTGAATATATATATATATATATATATATATATATATATATATTCAGTAATTCCTGAATATATATATATATATATATATATATATATATTCAGTAATTCCTGAATATATATATATATATATATATATTCAGTAATTCCTGAATATATATATATATATATATATATATATATATTCAGTAATTCCTGAATATATATATATATATATATATATATATATATATATATATATATATTCAGTAATTCCTGAATATATATATATATATATATATATATATATATAAAAACCAGGTTCGAATTCGGGTGACGCTAAGGATATCTTATTTTTTCTGCTAAAAGAATTTGCCGTTTCACTTTACATACAATGGGAAGAATGTAATTATTTGTCTCATAATCCATCTCACTGTGGCCACGAGTAACACAAATGGGTCCTGCAGGAGAACCAGTGATTTTGCAGTGTCCCAGCGCCCGACTTTGTGCTGCAAATCTGTAGAAACGCGCGAACGGCGAACTTGTATGGGAAGTTCTACATTCGGTGGAGTCTACAGTTGAAGATATCGAAAAGATGCTTTGAATAATACATCGGATTAAAACCGAAATCGTTTTTATCATTTTATTATTATTTTTATTATTGGTGGAAGATCATCGATAGCGAAGGAGGATAGTTTTATCGGTGAATAATTATGAATTTTTATTAATAAGAGTTTGACAAAAATTCTAGAAACTTTTCCATCAACTTAATAAATAGGGAATAAATAGTTCAACGGAAATGTGACGTTAGGCCAGAGAAGCCAAGGAAATATATTAATGGATCAATAATGCTATGAATTCATAGCAATATATATTTCTTAAATTCTTGAATTTTTTTGCATCAAAGTTGTATTAGAAACATATGTATGGTGTCAGATATGACCTCGGAAACTATTTTTAATATGTGAAGTCTAGCAGAGAACACGGGGCGTGTGACATGTCAAAAACACATACTAAGATTCGCTGAAAATTCTATAACAAACTAACGTTGTTTTTATTGTTTTTTTTTAATCTGTCACTATGACAGTAGAGAAAGTCTTATCTTTAGAATCATTCAGACGAAAAGGCACATGTTTCCTTATAATTTTAATTATAGGCATGGTCAGTTTCCGTCAACTCCTCATCTAGGACATCGCAAGAAAAAAAAAACAGTAAAATAATAGGGAAAAAATGTAATTTTCTCCATTAAAAAAAATAATTTACAGTTAAAAACTTTTTTTCCTGTTTATAAAATTACTCGCAAAAGTAGTCGGTCTTTTCTTCGTCTATAAATACAATCAAATGAATTTATTAAAAATTTATATAATTTTCTATAAAAAAATAATGACAATCTTAAACTCGGTCTAGGAATATCAACTCGACCAGAATTATTGCATATGAGCAATTCAGGTAAAAAACTATTTTATATATAATTTAAATTTCATCCACAAGCAAGGCAATCACGCCACTAAGACACAATGAGTGAAAAAAAAATGAAAAACATTAAAGACAATAAAAGAACTAGTTTCAAAAAGAAAATAGAGGCTTCAGTTAATTTTTTTAAGCTCATAGTTAAGAAAGCAAAAAATGCAGAAGAAACTATCAGAAAAGAACTTACAGTCGTATGGCGCTATTATCTTTATGATAATTTTCAAGCATATAAACACGAGTAAATATGGGGCCTAAAATGTTCGGTAGTAAAAAAGGTTAGTAAATTACAAAACTACCAATTGCATAAATACTAATGAAAAGTACTAATTACAAAATTACTAATGAAAACTACAAATGGCAATTACTAAATACAAAACTATCAATAAAAGGAAGATAAGGATTCCACATCGATTCCCTGAGAGGTTTGTAAACGGATGCCATCGTGTATAGATTAAAGTAGAAACAGTCACTTTTATCCTAAGTTCGAGAGGCAGATAATTTGTTTCTACACATGAAAAACTAAGATCTAATTAAGAGAGTTAATTGGTTCCGATAAATTGTTTCTGTCAATCAGATAGATTGACTATAAAGCGAACACACACCATTCACTTGGGCGAGCTAGCACAGTATAACGTTAGCAATCCCCAGATGGCTAGCCAGTAGATAAAAAACAGTCCAAGAAGATTTTAAAATAAGATATATTTACCAAAAATACTAAAATGCAAAAGACTCCGATTCCTGAGAGAGAAATACATTAATAGTGAAAGTCGACTTATTGGTCAAATGAAGAATCAGAACTCACAA
Organism: Acanthosepion esculentum; assembly: GCA_964036315.1. Lineage (NCBI taxonomy): Eukaryota > Metazoa > Mollusca > Cephalopoda > Sepiida > Sepiidae > Acanthosepion > Acanthosepion esculentum. The sequence goes on from OZ038487.1 coordinate 29,819,860, forward strand.
GAAGACAACTTAGTTGTCCATCATAGTTGACATGACAAAAGGATAGGCTTCCAGTATATTTGGCACGCGTACAGCCAAATCAACATAGTCCCATAAGAGTCCAGTCAGGGACTGGGCAACGAACCCGCTATATATATATATATATATATATATATATATATATATATAAAGGAATGGTCTAAATTGCGTAAAAAATGAAAACAACACTAGCATCATTTTAACAGATATATTTACCAAAATTACACAAAAATATCTTGAAATACTAAAGAATAAATGTAGTCAACAAATCACCATTGCTTCAACCATGGCTTCCAGACGACTTCGGAATCTCTTGCAATTCTTCTGGACAGTCTCCTTGTTTAATTTGGTGTATGCTGCTATAATCCTTGCCTTCAGTCCAACTTTGGTGTTTTTTGAAGTTTTGTTGGTATCTCGCTCAACTGTGCTCCACACGTAATAATCAAGGAGGTTGCAGCCTGGAGAGTTAGGTGGCCAGATATAAGGGTTGATGTGGTCACAGAAATTGTCTGACAGCCATAACTGGGTTCTCCTGCTTGTGTGGAATGGTGCAGATTCATGTTGCCAGATATAGGGTTTCCAGCAGCCACCTTCTTGACCCAGGGCAGCACTACCTCCGCAAGGCACTCGATGTAGGCCTCCACGTTGAGTTTGATGCCCTGTGGGAGGGTGAATGGAAGCATAACGTCGCCATCACTAGTGATTACTCCAATTACTATTATGCTGACCGGATATATCGTCCTACTCTTTCCGAATCCATTGCACGGTCCTCATATTAACACCCCAAAACTTTGAAATGTTCGTATTGGAGCTTCTGACGCTAATGTCAAGCAGTACAGCATGCCGTTTCCAAATTTATGGTGGAGTGAATTGCGTCATGGTGCTCTTTTTCTCACAGACGGTGCCCAACTGACCCTACCATACTGTGCAGTCGACAAAATAAAAAACAAAGCGCATGCGCAAAATATATATATATATATATAATTAAAATATGAAAATTTATTGATGTTAAGCAATGAGAGGGAGGAGATGAACATGAAAACAAACTAAAATATAAAAAAAAAAAACATACACACAAACAAAAAAATAACTGATGTTAGTAGGACCCGTCCAAACCATATTATTGTATACTGTAGTCAATTTTCTCTTGTCTGACTCTTTAATGTAAACTTTATTTCGCCTATAAACGACATATGCAAATACATAAAATCCTATTTCCAATTCCATTGTACTAATGATGAAAAAAGTACTAATGCGACTATTAATGAAAAGTAATAATTAAATAATTACTAATTATGAAATCACCAACGAAAATTATTATTTACAAATCTACTAAGGGAAAGTATTAATGAACACTACTAATGCAAACTAGTATTTACAAAATTACTAATGAAAACTACTAATTATAAGAAAAACTCATAAAAAATGTATAAACAGACACTTGCATTGAAAAATTGAAAAACCACGGGCTTACGAGTAGAAAAATGTGGATGACTTCGCTTTGAGATTTGCAATAAAATAAATTGCGATTTTGATGGACTATCGAAAGTGTTGCCAAATAAATTTTGTTAAAAAACATCGACGTAAGACTAAATATCTTAAAAAGAATTCCCTTTGAACGATTTTGATTCCCTTTGGAATTTGATGTTTGCAGCAGGCTGGCGTTTATTCCGTAAAGCTCCAACCAGATTTTATACTTTTAAGTTAGCCTTGCTTATACTTATACTAATCTTTAATCAGCAGGAGTCGAGTATTAAATGATTTCGAAACAGGCGTACTTACAATGTTGAAAAAATATTTTTGTTTTCAGTAAGGTGTATAAGGATTCATAATGGATTTGCAATAAAAAAAATGAAAGATTGATAATTTTGTATAATTTTTGTGTACAATACGCGTTTTTTTTTTCCTAAAAAAATTTCTATATTAAATATACTTTTTTCCCCCCAAAAGTTTTGCTGGCCTCTACGGTATCGTTACATTTTTTTTTATTCCATTTTCGTGTATTTTTTTTTTTTATGACATATTTCTAATTTATATTGCAGTGCTCACGGGTGTACATTTTCTGATAGGAAATAAAAGGTTGGAAAATTATGCTGTTTTCAATTTAGGAGGGAAAAAACAAGGTACATGGGAATATTTTCGTAGTTAAAACCTAGGCGTACAGTTAGCGATCTTTTTCTATATTTTTTTATAGACCAAACGTCGTTATTTGTCGAAAATTCAGTAGAAATTGTAAAAGCCATTCTACTTCTTTACGTACGCAGTCAGAAAAAAGTCACATAACCATTGAACTTAATCTCGAACAGACTTATCCGTATCTGAACCGTAAAAAGCGTCACTTTGAAAATTTCAGTCTCACTATTCGTCATTTTCTATAAAAAGAAATTCCCATAATTAGGAGTAAGAGTGAAAGAAACCGACAAAAATTTTGAGGAGAGAGGGAAGCATTAAAAGATCAGGATTCAAGGAGACAGAAGATAAAGATTAACTTGCATTTAAATATTTGAACACTGTAGTTGACAGGAAAGTAAGAAGCCAGAAGAGTGAAGTGAGAAGTCCGACAAGCTAGAAATGAGAGAGAATAAATCACTAGCATAGGACTTACGCTTACAATTAGCAATTCAACTGAAAAAATGATGAGACCTAGCTGCCAACCTAGTACTGCGCTTAAATTCGTGAAGTACCAAAGAGGAAAGCTCATCAGAACAACTACCATGAAAGTATTGTCAGAGTTAGTTCCTCCTTAATTCACATATTGTCACCAGGGGTCTCTCTCCCTATACTATAAATACTAGGAAACTTCTTGCTTCTTGGAGGTGAGGTAAATCTCTCTTTCTTCTTCATTTCTGGGACAAAATGTAAGCTCTTAGAAGATCGGCGTTTTCCCATTTTGTGGCGGACGCCATGAACATTACAAATATACACGTACGTACGAACATGTGCAAAAATACGAACATTCACCAAAGAACAAAAACACGAATGTTCACACAAAACAAATGTTAACTGTCTATGTGCTTTGTAATTTGTTGCTAATACATATATTTGTTTATATATATATATATATATATATATATATATATATATATATATATGATGGACTCTCCCGTCGCACTCGACGTATGAGGGTCAGGCAGATCAGTTCCCAGAAACTGAGAGCCCGACACCGACACATGAGATTTGCTTATAGTGGTGGAGGCTTTGTGCAGGGCCATCCACACTTTTTGGAGGGACGAATACAGGGACCTGATGCAGCGAATGCCACAAGGTCCCCAAACGACCCTCTGCAGGTTTTGAATTCAGAGTTGTCCTTCTCCTAGACCAGTTGCCATCCAAGGCTATAGAACCCAGTCTGTCCTGCTATTTACCCATAGTTGGAGGGAGAAGAAGAGGATTCACACCTTTCCCAAGGTAAGTGAATGTAATGGATTCGACTGGAATTCGACTCTCCGCTTCCTCAATCCAAGCCGTTATCCATTACGCCACCGTGCCCCTATATATATATATATATATATATATATATATATATATATATATATATATATATATAGATGGAGATTACATGCCTCATCAGGATAAAGACTTCTTTTATTTATAGGAGCCAAGAACGGGATTAAAGAACAAAATGTAATAAAAATGTACAAAAGTAGAAAATTCATTACTAGTTATCAGTAGCAGAACATCCTTGCGGGAACCTGCGAATTCTAAAATTACTCTCGTGTATATTATTACCGAATTACTGATTGAACCGAATTACTGATTTTCGAATTGATGATGTACACAATAAAAAAGTAACACTCTGAGAGGGCTGCATGTTCTGTCACAAATGTATATGAAAGCAACATACCCACGCACATTCATCTAAACTGTTCTTTACCTATGCCCACAGGCAATCGCTCAAAGTTGCCTGCGTCGACTCAATAAAACGACAAAATCTGTACACTCAAACATAAGCATCTGTGTAAAAGCTTGATAGACTTCATTTGTTTTTTCGCTTGAAACTTAGAAATTAAAGCATATTAATATGAACGCTGTCAGTTCGGTTTTAGTCAAGATTTAAAATGCAATTATTAGTTCCTGGTGAACAAGGAATCGCTCAGCTTCTGGAAAAAAAAGAAAAAACACAGAAAAGCCCAGTTTTTATCGACGGCATTCTATAAACTATCATTATTAACGAACTTGATTGATTATTTTTGATTGCATAAAACTCCATATGTTCTTAATTAGGTTCATGTTAAGCGAGTGGCTTGTCTGGGACATAAATTCAAAGCTATTTTCAGCCGGCTAGATTTTAAAGGATCTGTTAGAATAACAAAGGGCATATTTGCAGTAGGTGACTCACCTCTGAAGATTCCAGAATGGAATTTATACTCCATATCCCTCAGAGAAACTAGGCGAAGGGTTTACTTGGGAGATAACAGGCGGTGGAGATGTTCACTTTGCTCGAAGTTCTTCAAATGAAAACACGTGATCGACTTAACTTTCCTTAATCCAAGCAGTAAAATTACGAAATGATTATTATTCTCTCTATGCATGGTGCTGGCATAGATGCCTTAAAATAGCGGGTGATTGTCTATTTTCAGAAAAGAGGAACCAAATCGCTGAGTAGAATCTGAATTCCACCGAAGCGAGCCACAAATTCTTCGTTTGTACAGGCTGACATGTCATCTCTGCTAAGAAGACAAAATTGTCGCTTCTTTGACTAAAAGCATTTTCAAAGTGTCTTCTATCTCATTGCCTCATGAGTGCGAATCTTGGGAGTTATTTTCTATGTATTTATTCGACAAAGAGTTTTGATTATGTTCAACAAAAGATATTGGTAGAAACTCAGCTTTCGCGACAAGCAGCCGAAAATTGATCAAATAGAATCCTGGCTGGGGTCAAATTTTAGTATATATTGTCCTCAGTTCTAATGGTAATGAGGCTATTAGACACTTCCATATATAAGAAAATATTCCTCCTCATCTGTAATAGTAATGGAAATATTACCCATTTCTATATAAAGAATTATTCGGTATTCATTGACCGAACATCCAGTGCAAATTTTCGTTGATATTTATAAGTATTTCTATGCTTGCATCTACTACATCACTTCCCCTCAGCTTCTTTGCTCTGCTGCACTTTTTTTCCTATATTATTCTCATATGTAACGTGTCACTGCCTCGCCAGTTTCGAATATTATTCAAGAATTGAACTTTGACAAGTTTATTCTGAAAATTGAATATATAAAACTGCTAGATTTGATTATTCAATATTTTCCTCTCGGTTTCGGCGACTAAAATATGGTATTTTTGTCAGGATTTAACTTGTATTTTCATTTAATCTTTAATTTAAAATGTACTTTATGTGCACTGTCTCCAAATATTTAAACCTTCTTTTATGTACTCTATTCGGGCTATTGTCCTCATCTTCAAAAATTCATACGCAGATGTCCTCAAGGATACATGGCAGAGTGGATAAAAGCGTTGGTTGGATCCAGTGACAGGATCCAAAGAGCGTGAGTTCAATACCCGGTTAAGGCAGTGGAGAACTTTCAGAGTGGAATTAACAGGAGATAACTGATAACTGGCATCCATTAAACATGGCACGTGGAACTAGAACTGTCTACGCCAGTGAGTGAAATAAAGGGTTCAGTTCAACATTCCAACCACCTGAAGAAGGCCGAAACGTTGTAATAAATATGGCGACAATGTTGAGGACAACAGTCCGAATAATGTAAATAGTGTACATAATACCTCATTTCAGAAATATAGACAGATACTTCTTTTATGTTCCGTGTCTTTTCAGCAGGTGGGCGACCATTGCCTTCCACAAGCAGTGGCTGTGCCGTTTCCATTCCTTTCAGTCCCTGTTCTACCATCCATTTAAGCAAGCATCTTAGATAGTTTACTCGCTGCTTTTCTCTGCCCCTCTTGCTTTTAATGTTTCCTATGGGTGTCACATTCCCCAAGCCCTCTTTCTTCATTACAGCAACAATCAATTTCAGCCGGTTCTAGCCGGTTTGCGTACTAGACATTTACGACTGACTAGTGACAAGCTCACCTTTTACCTCGATCTCAATTTTTTTTTATGGTCGGCCGATGGAATTTTCTGGGTGACACCCACTTGACATGAAAAGTAACAATTTAACTGCGCCAACATTGCGATAACCAGATATTTTTTATTAAAATTTAAATTACGTAACTTTCAGTCTATACTCATTACCTGAAGATTGTGTTGTGCATGAAACTCCGAGTCGTAATATCTGTGAAGGATAATATGTATATATATTAATATGTATATATATATAAATTAACACCCAAGGTTGTAAAAGTATTTTGATACTCTCTCTCTCTCTCCATATATATATATATATATATATATATATATATATATATATATATATATATATATATATATATATATATATGCATTAGAAAGATGTCTGATTTCTTTTCTGTCTCTCTCACACGGTGAATTTACAGACTCCTATGGAAAAGTAAACAATACGCGTGACTTCATTGGCCTCTACGGGACCAACCCACTTCAGTTGATGGATTAATTGGCTTTCGGAAAGAACTGGAACCTCTTTAAGCAAGTTTATTCCCAAACTTTTCCCAAATTCTCTTTGTGCTTTGAATAAGCCAAACAAAATTATAATTTTGATTTTTACTTTACACAATTTTTTGGTTGCCATTATCAAAGAGAGTTTCGAATAAGCGCCTAAAATGATCTCGTTTGCTGAACTTATTCCGATGTGTCTTGTATTTGTGAAATATTTGTTTACTACGATTAGTAAAGTCAGTACAGTTTCACAACAACGTATTTGTTAGCATATAAAACAAGATTTTGAGCCAGACGTCCTAAAGTATAAATGTGTGTGTGTGTGTGTGTGTGTGTGTGTGTGTGTGTGTGTGTGTGTGTGTTTGCATGGGCACATGTATGTAGTTGAACACATTGATAGGTATATATGGTTAATATATTATTTTTATTCGGTCGAGCTAGTTTGGACATTCATTAGTCTATCACGCCAAACATCACGGTCCTGCATCTACGTTGGTAGGTAATTACTTGGCCAATGTGGGCGGTTGCTGGGCGATCAACCTGTCTTGCACCATGGCTAGGTGTCCAGAGCAGTAGATCACTCGCAAGTTCATGTTTTGCTCGCCAGCAGCATCCTGCAAAGCGTATTCTACGTCCACATAAGATTGTACGTTTGTCCAGCATTAATCTTGCTAGAAAAGGGGAAATATTAAAGAAGCCGGATCTAGTATTCACCGTGTGCGAGATAGATTATGAGGCAGGCATAATATCTATCTCGCGCACGGTGAATACTAGACCCGGCTTCTTTAATACATAAGATTGTAAAAATATTATGGATGGGTCCATAGAACTGTGGTTTCATTGGATATTGTCTCCAAATGTTGTATAGCTCTCAGCATCCGAGTGTACGCCCCATCAAGCTTAGACTCAAAGATTTCATTCAATGTCCAAGCAGTGACAACAAATTGAAACCATTGCAAGTGGTGCGTAGCTTGTTGATACATAAACATCTTTTTAATTCCTGAATATGATCAATAAATTATAGCTCTGTTTGGAGTGAATGCAGTATAGGGATTTATGATTGTGACTTCTATTAGGTTTAAACATTTTCTACAGTTAAACGTCTGTATCGTATTTGTATTTTCCACAAATACTTTACACATCAAGTTTGATGTTTTCTCAGAATGAACGCAACATGACGTACTACATTCAATATGGTTCCTAAATAAGATTTATATTTAATATTTTTTTTGATATTTTCAAAATCGGGTATGATATACCCATGGTTAGTAGTAGTGTAACTTTAATTGATGGTTAGTGTTCTATGCAATCCAAGATACAATCCAATAATATTTTTACAAACTGTGAGGCGGCTTCCTGACACAAAAATAAGATAACTGGTCCATATAAACATATGTCCAAAAGGACGTCGTTGTATTTCAAAGCAGCAACTCATACCAAATGTTCAAAATGTCCCCCACTTGCTTCTACACACGCACGCACCCGTCGGATCATTGACTAAAATTCCAACAAACACATTAATTGTAAACTGATGCTGGTGTCTAGCCTGTATTGTATCATGGGGATTCCGATCCACTCACAAACGTTGGTTTTGTCAATTTGTTATTCCATCTCTTCCAAATGTTGCCCCAGCCGTAAACAAGACTAAAGAGACAAACAACGTATCAGCACTTTGTGTAAGAAACCATCGGCAAAAGTACTTCCGTGCTGAGCGATCAAAGGGCGAAAGAATCTTTACACGTTGAAAATGATACGAATACAGGAGATGCTCTTGAAGTAACTTCCAGGCAGTAATATGAGATGTACGACCACTTGACGCGTGCAGATACTTGGATTGTATCCGACAGCCTGGAAAATGGATTCTTTGTGGTCAAGCGTACGAGCAGATCTCGGCCTTCCTTGATCCATACTTTGTAGTGTCACGAATCCTGTCTCAGCAACGCGACGATAAACAGCAGCCTTCTGTCTGTAATCTCATACTGCCGTGCGAGTCCATTACCATTCGGGCAGCCCTATGTAAAAATTATATCTACCTGCAGACGATATGTATGTCCTGCCATTGTTAAACGGAATACTTATCAATTAACTCACTGCTACACGTTAAACATTGAAGACAGACTCGCAATGACAAATGTAACCCAGTCTCCATGGCAACACGGCGCAATCTACCGTAAAATTCCTTTAAAGTTAATAACTCAAAAACGAAGGATTTGCGGACATATGTATATATGGACTTTTGACGTTGTTTTGGTGTGAGGAACCCATACCCAAAGTTTGTAAAGGTATTTTTGATGCACCATATATATATATATATATATATATATATATATATATATATATATATATATATATATATATATATGTTGAATGAATGTTTTATCTGACATTATTTATTATTGCGAAATTATGAATGGTATGTTTCGGTTATGGAATCGGTTTCCCCGATAGATAAGCAAATAAAAGTTTCGATTCTTTGATATGACTTGTCGTTAATTTCACATTTTAACTAAAAAAAAACAACAACGATAACTCAAATACGTCCACCCACTAAAACAACATTTCCATTCCAACCTTTTGTTCGAAGTAGGCACCAATATCTTGATTATTTAATTATTTTCTCCTCTATTTTTTTAAGCATTTCACCCGAAACAAGGCGGGAATGCCACTAGTACGCAAGGGGCTACAGAAGGTGCAAGCAAGGGAAAAGACTTGATATAGGTGGGGTGGAAGAAAGGATAAAAAGAAGAACGGAGGAGGATAAAAAGAAGAACGGGGATAAAGGCAACAGAAGATGTCGATTAACATTACATTTAAACTTTTGAAAATAATTGTTATCAGACAAGCAAGTAAGAGGAAGGGAGTTCCATTGTCGGGAAGTGCGAAAGAAGAAGCTGTGGAAGTAGAAGAGGCAGTTATATTTAACTATTTCGACAGTAAAAGGGTGGGACTGAAATGCCAATCTAGTAGCCAGCTTAAATTCATGCAGTAGGGGCACCAGTGAAAATAGATCGTCAGGACCGGTGCTATCAAAATATTTATAGAAAAGACAGAGTGAAGCCATATTACGTCGGTGAGAAAGTGACTCTAGATGAGATGCCCGATCAGGATCTATCACATTGCATATCCGTCTTTGGATTTTGTCGAGAACCTCGAGATGAACAGCGGAGGCACCAGACAATATTCCATGCATGGACGAATGTTAGATTTAAACATGCCATATCTATTTTAGTTGTTGCTGCTGTTGGTAGTCCTCAATTGATGTGGTGTCTGATCTTTGGAATATTTTTTTTTGTGATTCTGTAGCGGTAGTCGACAATGTTCGAATAAGTATAGTCCACACTAAGATCTACAGGCTTCATTCACTCGAAGCCATTTTAATCATTCATCTGAGAAAGCAGTTGTATACAGATAGATATTAGATATTTATGAACAGGTTTAATGTCATGTATGGCAGCCATATGAAAGTCTCGATCTGACGAGGTTATTTAAGAACATAACTAGGGTTGTTAGGCTAACTTTGGGGGGTTTTTTTTGTATAAATTTACAGTGTTGGGTGAAACAATCTCTCGAGCAGTCTATGCTATGTCCGAAATTCTTATCTCCTATACATAATTTGTTTTATCTGATCCATACACCAGGGACTTTGAGATGTTTTGCATTTACTAATTCCACATCTTGAATTCTCGGGATAGATTCAGCGTACGTACCGTCGCTGCTTTCATTTCAATTCCAGATCATTAGTTCCTGTTCCGGAGACTTTTATCTTCAGTCCTATTTCTTGGAACACTTGGTAGAAGATATTGACTTTTTGTTCAAGATCATTGTCATCTTAACTATGAATACCCATGTCTTCAGCATGCACCCCCTCATCATCAGAGTACACTTGGGTCGAGATGTAAAGCAAGAATTCTGTTTTCGATTAATAGATTTATTTAGGTTTTGGTTTGGTTTGTTTTACGGCATATCAACCTCAATGGGTTATTTAATGCCGATTAAGATTTTTATTGCTGGTAATATTTGTTTTTCAAAAAAATATTGCTGGTCATGTTTTTTTACAAAGTATTTCTGGTATTAAAACCGATTTTTACACTTACATAGTATTTTGATCCCAGTTTGAAGGTTAGCTATTTGCCCATATCTGGGACCCTAACAGCTGCTACCACCCGAGTAGACGTGGGAACACCAGCAATTAAGAGGCAGTTCCACGCTCCTCAAAACCTCCGGACAAAAGCCTTACTGTCGGACGTAGTTTATCGTCTTACACAGGATACAGATTCATTTAGGATATAGTATGGAATGCTTAAACGATCAGTGCCCATCTCTTGACATCTGTGCTTGTATATTGGCAGGGCATAGTCTAGGAAGAGAATAAATAGAGTTAATCTCTGATTTCGTCCTTGTACTACTGGTAATGTTTGAAATGTTTCGTTAATGGAAATAATAGTATTAGTAGTTTCCTAGTTGAAACACACAGCATCCATTGACCGAACTGCAAGTTCTACTGTCGTTTGAAATTTGTAAAATCTTTCTATTAAAATATTTTTCAGTAATAAAGTTAAGGAATACTGTTTTGATTTTCTAGAACTTGTTCCAATGTTCCACTAATATCAGTTTCCTAAATAATTTAATTCCTTTTTTTATCGTGCTTGTAAAATCCGAACGATATGAAAAGAGGTATAACTGAAATGCACTTTTCTAGGTCAAACTGATTTTCGTGTTGTCTCTAGATTTATAGAGGTAACAGATTCCCATAGAATTCCTTAGGTACATTATACTTTCTCCTCTCGAGGCAATGTGCATTTAGCAAACCTAAACACCGTTTAATGTCACTGCTAAAGAGGAGGCGTATCGAATTAAATGGACGTAAACTCTCACTCGAAGAAGCGAGCGAAGAAAGAAAACTCCTCGGTTTATCCATTTCCGGTAGCCGTATTCAGCCATGGTGCTCAATTTTATATAAAACTCAGTTCACAAAGACATGCTGAAATGTTAACTCGCATGACCCTCTTCATAAAAACAGTATTTACATGACCAAACATCATGGTACTGATTTTGCATAGTGAGTCGAGCCAAGAACTTTTCAATACCCGCTCTGTGCAAAAGTTGTCAGCACTCTTTAAAACAAAAGAAAATAGATTAAAATGAACACACCTTAGGAAAACTAATAATAAACTAATAATTTTTAATACCAAAAAGAAAAGGTTTGAAAACACTTTCACATACATAGTATAAAACACGGTTAGACACTCATTAATAAATGATCGGATTTTTGTTATGTCGGTGAATTTAAATAATAATTCAGGTTCTCTTATCTTTTTTTTTTCACATCATGACACAAGAAGAAACACGACTTATTAAATGTCCCGCTGCCTAAAACGTACATATCACCAGCACAAATAGAAAAGAAGAAGAAAAATTAGGGGTCATTCCAAATGTAATACTGTAACTCCTATGTTATTATGTTGACACAATGTATGAGAAGCATAAGCAGTTGTTGGTCGTATAGCAGAAGGAGCGAAACCCTATAACCCATATTTTATTTTTGCCTTTTTATAGATATCAGTCAGGTAAAATGGAGTTTGACAGGAAAGAGATGAATCACTCAATTCGATCATTTCTAGCAAAAAAACAAAAATTACCCCCTGACATTTATCAACACTCGCTGTGTATTTATGGTCTGGTTGGGTTTATTTTACAGCTTATCAACACCTCAATGGGTTATTTAATGCCGACAAAATTTTTATTGCTGGTAATATTTTTTTTTAAATATGTATTTCTAGTAATATTTTTCCTTCAAAAAATCTATTTCTGATAATATTTGTTTTTCAAAAAAGTATTGCCGGTAAATTTTTTTTTGCCTAAAATGTATTGCTGGTAATATTTTTTTTTACAAAGCATTTCTGGTATTAAGATCTATTTTTACACTCTCATAGTGTTTTGACCCCAGTTTGCTGGTTAAATATTTGCCCATAGCTGGGACTCTAACAGGTGATACCACTCCGGGTCAGGGTGGACCTGGGAACACCATCAATTAAGAGGTGGTTCCACGCACTTCAAAACTCCTGCCCAGAGGCCTTGCTGTTGGATGTAGTTTATCGTCATACCCAGGACGGGTGTATTTATGGAGACCAAGAAATGGATGCGAGCTCACTTCAGCTACGGCTAATGCGTTTCAGCATATGTATGGCAAATATGAGCAGTTCTGAATAGTAGTCAGACAATGAAGAGTAACTCGAAAATAAATAGCTAAATGAGGTGCCTGTAGAAAATACTTTTTTTCGTGCTCTATCCGACAATGCTCATTGTATCTATTGTAGCACCTATGGCAATAAGCATTACTTTCGGAGCGTCAGTCATATATTTGATAATATAAAGGGTCGTTCAATTTAAGTAAAAAGTAAAGATACATTTTTTTTTAATTTTCTACATTAACACTTTCGCTGCTGCATTGTTCTAACGTTTTTTCTAAGCTTTGCTTGCCCGCCTATTTGCTGAACATTTAAACGCTGACCGTGATTTCTCCATGGCGCTACCAATCTGATTTCGATCAGATACTCCAATACGAAGACTACACTAAATGACACCTCCAACATATAAGATAATGAAATACAACCCAAAATAGGTCGTATTGCACACCATTATCTGTCTACTATAATTTAGAAATAACACTAAGTACTAATTAGCCTATAAAACAAACGCTAAGGACCGACAATTTCAGGTTTCATAAAGACATAATTAAGTTTAGTACAACGGAAACGTTAGCTTTATTGAACGACATATTTACAATTTTATTCCGCCATCTACTGCCCTCTTTCCCTCAACTCCATCATTCCACCGTCTCTCGTGAGCCTTACACGAAATTCGAGATAGTAGGAGATCATTGATGAGATTTGCAATTCAAACATTGGCAACCATAACAATGAGACTATATCACAACTGAAAGCATTTCACAAATTCTGTCTGCCGTAGCTAATATCTACTAATATCCATTAACAAACGGACAACATATGATAGTACATATAATAAAATTGCAACGATTAGCATGGCCTCTACGCAAGGATGACACGCAAATTTATGAAGCATTCCATATTTTTTCTATACCTCTTCAGTTAGTACCTGACTCCCCCTGCTATCCTCTACCTTTGCAAAATTCATATCAGGCCGAAAATGAAATACTGATGCCATATATATACAGGAGCTACCCAGGCTTCACTTTCCTGTTTAGATAAAGTCCAAAATACTCGCCGCGTCCTTTCGGGTGATGAATTATTTTCCACCCGAGCAACCCCTTTTCCACACAGACGAAACGTGGCAAGTCTTTCGCTATTCTATCGCTATTCGCATGGAAAATGTTCAAACGAACCAGATCCCTTTAATTCCACCATTTCTAATCTTTACGGCTCAGACCCGCCATGCCACACACCTTGTAACGAACCACCTTCATTCGCTTCATTCCATTAGTGAGATGCAACTTTCACGCAAACAGCTTCTTCCCACGAACCGCTATTTTGTGGAACCGACTCGCAAGAAAGTACTTCCCCGATCACTACAATCTTAACCTTTTCAAATCTAGGGTTAATTCCCCACTGCTTGTCTCTTACTATGTAACCCTCTACCTCGGGTGGCTCTTGGATCTTGTACGGGGGTAAAAATTATTGTAAAAAAATAAATATTTGTAAAATATCTGTAAGTTCAAACATTCTTTAGCTACGCGGAATTAATTTGTAAAACTCAAACGTTACAATCGACTGACAGATAAGTATTATCAAAAGAGTTTCAGTATTACCGATAAAACCATAGGATTTATGCACGAGAACTTTGCAATGAGAAAAAACGAGCTAAATCATAACAATTTCTCGTCGATATTAGTGGTCGGTGTTTTGGTTTGGTTTGGTTTGGTTTGGTTTATGTTGTTTTACGGCATATCAACTCCAATTGGTTATTTAATGCCAACAAGATTTTAACGATAGGTTCATATTAATAGAATATATATTTATTGTAAGAAATCAGATTGTAGGCCAGGTTTCATTGACGTATTTTTGTAAAGAGGGTTTTTGCCGAGGGTATTGTTAGTAATGATTTTTTTCCAAAATGTATTACTGGTAATATATATTTTCAAAAATCTATTGCTGGTAATATTTTCTTTTCCAAAAATCTATTGCTGGTGATATTTTTTCCAAACATTTATTGCCGCTAATATATTTTTTTTCCAAAAATGTATTGTTAGTAATAATTTTTTTTTTCAAAAAGGCATTGCAGGTAATATTTTTTTTCAGAAATGTATTTTTACTATAAAAATCTATTTTATACTTTCGTAGTGTTTTGCATCCAGTTTGTCGGTTAATTATTTGCCCATAGCTGGGACTTTACAGGGTCGGTATGGACATGGGAACAACAGTAATTAATTCAAAGCCTCCAAATCAGAGGCTTTGCTGCCCGATGTAGTTTATCGTCATACCCAGGACATTCGAGTTTAGATTAAAAGCTTGGCTGTCAAACATTACTTTTCCAAACAGGTCGACCGTATGCTCTTGGAAATATCTTCAAGTATGTTGTTATTTATTAAGCTTAAGTAACATTTGCACACGACCACAAGTATGGATCATTCAGTGAGGATTGAACTCACTAACCATTGCCCACACGATGTGGTGCTCATATTTTGTAATATGTTACTCATGTAAAATCAACAAAAAACGAATCTAATTAGTTTGTGTGGTATTATGCCGGAATAGACATAGCACTCAAATTACACGCCAAAGGAAGTAGGGTTCACCAGGGGGATGTTGCTGGACTTCAAAGATGCATCCCGTATTGCAAGTGTGCGAACGAGAATGTTTGAGAGATAGATATATAACCAACCGTCCCAGAGATGATTTGGGATAGTCTTTCACACATCGCAGACAGAATGTAAGGTCCATGTATCGGGCCCGAGGCTCACGCCACAGACTGAACGAGAGTAACTATTCGAGCAAATAAAATGTTAAGTAATGAAGATTCACGTCTCCTGATATCGGTTAATCGACATCCCGGCTTCTTTACAGTTGTTTAAGACTATAAAAGAAAATGGCAGCTTTTGCAGAGCCATATTTATAATCTCGTCACCCTACATAGCACTGGCGGGATATCGTAAAACTGTCTGTAGATTCCATCACTCTTGACAACGTTTTAATGATAAAGTCATCGTGAATGGCTCGCGAGAGAATGAGTCTCTGTATGGGGTACGGCTTTGTTTGTAAGTTAGTTCTGTAAAGGAACCGTTGTTTCTTTGTATTCATCATTTATATATTTCCCGTTCCATCCTGCATTTTATAATGAATTACACAAAGGTCAGACTTTGCCCGTTTATCCGGCATGCCTGTGGGGAGAAAAAGTCCTTTTCAACGGAAATAAGAATCCACAGGATACGTTAAGACGCAATAAAAACAACATAAAACTTCACTAAACGCGACACACTTGCTGAATAAATATGACTCTCTGGAACATTAGCTCCCGTATAAATATCAGGTATATAGATATATAGATAGCGAACGAGTCTTGAATTATATTATTCGTATTGACCTATGTACATAAGCTTAGTAGCAGATAAGTATCGGCATACTTCGTGGCTAAAGTATTTCCGTATTTCTAACTCTTGCTTAAGATCGGTGTTCGAGCCAAGTTAGAACGCTATGATTTCCCATAGTAATTTTCTAAGAAGTCAAGCTTTTCGTAATTGAAAGATTGGTGTAACACAATCTTCTTTTACAATCTCTCTTTACATATGTCTTTCTACTTTGTTAACCTCAGCTTAGGAAACATTGTGTCAGACTTGTACGACATCTTACCAAACAAAGTGCGACACTAGAATCCGAATGCTCACTGGGATAGCGGTAGCTGCCTTCTAAAAGCTAAAAAAGTATTAAGAAATAGAAAAAATTCGTTCGAAACAAAGAAAAGACTACTGAACTGTTACGTGACATCTGTCCTCCTATATAGCAGTAAACGTTGGACAAGCACCAAAAAGATGAAGAAGAAACATGAAACTACGGTAATGTTCTACAGAAGGATGCTGAGAATACCACAGACCGAAAATGTGAATAACAACGAAGTTTTAGAGAAAATAAAAAGGAAACTTTTACTTAATATCAGGAAGAGACACTTGAAATTTCGAGGGCAAGAGGGCTTGGAAAATTTGATACTCACAAGACAGATTGAAGGCAAGAGCGACAGCGAAAACAACGCATAGCTTGAATAAATGGATGGCAGAACAAGGGTTATACAAAAAAAATTATTAAGAGCTACGAAGAACAGGAAACTGTGGAGAGCCATGGTTGCCAACGTCTTGAAGGGACACGGCACATAGAAGAAGAAGAATCTGAAAGTGCTTACGAATCGAGTATCTTTGGATTAGTTAATGTATCTGACCATCTTTTGGTCGCTTTCTGACAAGAGATTAAAAAAACAATAGAATGTAACAGTCTAAAATGTCTACGTAGGGAGCAATTGAAGTGAAAACAATACAGTGCATACAAGACAAAGTCTACTGAAAGGAGAAAATATTTTGTGAGTAGCAAATCTGTTCTCCCTTAACCATATTACACTGCAATTCCGAGATTCTTATTGCTAACTATTAGATTCAGTCTTCTATCACTCGAAGAAAGAATCTTACCAATCTAGTCAACTTGTGTTGATCTATTTTCAAGCATTTGATTGGTGGGATTTTTTGCTCTTGATTTAGCAAGGATAGATTAAATTGTGATAACGAGTTTTACACGACAGGGACCAACCTTTATTATGGTAGTGTAGGGAGACTACAGTTGTTTCCCTTGGGTCGGGCTAACGGAAGTTCAGCCCCTTAGAGACGAGAACTCTCCTGTCCCTTCTTCCCTTTCGTCACTTCCGTTTTAGGAAGCTCTCTCCTTTTTTACTTGCGACCACCGGAGTCCACACACGTGGAAATTGGTCTGCTGGTACCCAGCCTAGAGTGGAGAAAGAAATAAGTCCTGTTAACTCATCTATGGACAGTCAACGGCCCTTAAAGTTGGTATGGCATTTCTCTGTTCTAATTAAACACCCTCGGTCCTTTGTACTATATGAACAATCTTGTGTTTGGGACATGTAAACCTTTTTAATATGTGTATATAATTTATTTGCATTATTAAATGTCTTGTTGGGTACGGTCCCGTATTTCGTCTTTCTGTATCCTCATTCGGTGTTAGTGTAACAGTGGCTACACTAATGCCAATATTAGTATCGGTGTCCGGTTATTGGAAGGCTAAAGCGTATTATTCTTCCTAACACGAAATAGTACTTAAATTGTGGCTAGCTGGTACACCCCATACTAATAGTAGTATAGGTTTTACAAGCCAGCAATTCTAAGTAATTCATAGTTAGTAAGGCGAGAGAAGAGAATAAAATACTTATTACGTTTTAAATTAGTATCAGTCGGAATACCCACTTTTTATTTAAATAAAACACCATTAAAAGCTGCGACCCCAATCAATTAACACTACATTAGCAAACACATCAGTACGGAAGTATATATATATATATATATATATATATATATATATACTTATCACAATTTAATCTATCGTTAAAATTTCCTCACGAGAGCGCACGGGAACTCATCCTCTCGCACGCTTTTCTTTAACGAATTAAACAATGTAAAACAAACGCTGATTAATAACGGATTTCCTAATCAATTGTTGGGTTTTCACATTAGGCGTTTTCTGTCTAAGGTAGCTAAAAGCAACGACGAGAATAGAAACATAAACAATAACATTAAGTAAGTCCTGTTTTTTTTTTGTCCTCCTTTTTAGTTTCTTGTCTCCACCCCTCCCCACGTTTTAGGTGACAGATGTCTCTGTTCTCTGGAATTGTTCATCCCAGTTAATAGAGATTTTTGCCACATTTTTGGAAGGGTCCTACTACTAATATTGTTTTGTTTAGTTTCTTGTACATACATATTTTACATTGTATATAAACATTGGGCTTTTGATTTTTTCCCCATCCCTCGATGATTTTGTAAATAAAAATTCATGTTAGGGCTTTTCATCGAGAAAATGTGGTATTTTGGTGATTGTGTTGTGAAAGTAAATGTGTTGTTATGGTGAAAGGAAAATTGTAAGTACGAATGGGTCAACGAATGAGACTAGATAGTTTTCAGGTAGGACTAGAGAAGACCAGTCTTTTCCCCCCTCCCCATTTTTAGCCCTTGTGGCACATTTTGTATTTTAAAATGCAAATAAATAATAACATTATTATTTTATATAAAAATCAGATGAACGAAAATTATAAACAGGATGAATGCAGAATTAAGAACAGTATAAAAAATGCACAACACCAGTTGACAATAGAAAAAAATTAGATTAATTATTTATTACAAAAATTTTAAAACCTCTAACCTTATAGTTAAATATAATAATTCACCTCCTAGAACAAAATTAAATAGGGCAAATATTATTTACGAATTTAAATGCCCATTAAGGAATTGTATTCCTGATCAATCAAAATTCGTAAATAATTATATAGGCCACACTACAATATGTTTGACACGCAGACTCACTCTACACCTTACTGACCATAGCTCAGTTAGATCTCATTTAAATATTCATGGAGACCTACCGGACACTATTCGTAACATACTTGTTGACAACACTAATATAATAGCATCATCTACATGCAAAAAAGGCTAAAAATAATGGAAGCCTTATTAAAAAAAACAAAAAAAACAACACTTAATAATATTAACTTTGAACATGAACACAATATCTTGACCGTGTTTTGAAAAAGGAAAACATTTCATAAAACATACATACAACAAACTATTTCTTATTTAACAGTTAAAATATTTAATCCTTGAAAATGGCTAAATGTATAGCCGAAATCGCTCGGATAAAAAGAACATTCGGACAGTTTTTATATAATTTATCATCCGAAAAGAAAAGAAATTATTTGATCGCATGAGATATTGTATAAGAAACTAAATAAAAGCACCTTATCTGTCAATGAAATATATATATATAGTCATCCACAGACAGAGTGTATCGCAGCTCCTCAGTGTGACTAGATGCTTCAAGCAGGGATCGAAACCCGACTGATTTGACATCAGATATCTTACCTCTAGGCAATCGTCGCACGGCAGAAAGGAAGGGAATTTTAACATTTTTCTCGATACGAAAAACGCCAGCGGCTCGGAGAACTGAATTCAATTTACTTGAAGAGTAATGATTTATATATATATATATATATATATATATATATATATATATATATATATATATATATATATATATATATATATATATATATATATATATGAAGAAATATAGTCTTAAAGTGTGCTATATTTATGGGATAAAGTACTCAATATCAGAGATAGAGCGTGTGTAAATATGTGTGTAACTTTTATATATATATATATACATATATATATATATATATATATATTCAAGCAAAGGTAGAAAGACATTGGAAACAAAACAAAACAAAAACATACTAAATTAAAACAAGCGTTACATTCAACAGTGATTTAATTGGCCGATTTCAAACTGGCCTGTTTTCATATGGGGGAAGGTTGACCAAAAGTAAATAAATTCTCGGGTATGAAATATAGATGCCACAGATTTGGAGTTAAAATTAAAAAAAGTCTATCTCTCGGTCAAGACCGACACCGCCAACAAGACGTTAGGGGGAGTGAAGCTCGTGTATTCTTCCTTCTTTCTTTTTTTTTTTTTGTGCTTCTTGTCGGTTCTCGGTTTTCTTCTTTTTCTTTCTTTAAATAATTAAAAAATAACAAATACCCACTTTTTAACCGCGCCCAAATAATGCATTGTCAGTTTCCACCAAATAAAACATCATTAAATGCTGTGACCCCAATAAATTAAATTAACATTGCATTTTTCCTCGCTAAAAGATGGCGGGGTCTAATTTTTTTTTACTCCCCGCCGCACAGGTATGTATACATGTCTGTTGTCACACACACACACACACACACACACACACACACACACACACACACACACACACATATATATATATATATATATATATATATATATATATATATATAAGCATTCCACTGTTGGAATGTAGGCGACTAAAACAGCTACCCCAGTCCATGTTCTTGCGAGTAAGGAGGGTTGTTCAACCAAGTGGAACGAAAAATAAGACCTAACAATGGGCGGGAGAACTTTCGATGAGTCAACAGCTAGCTAACTAGAGATGGTGTCTCCATATACCACTGTGAAGAAAGCAACTGGAAACCACTCCACTATTAATACCACGATATATCATGGCAATTAACAAACAAATTATGAAAGCTAAAGGCGTGAAGGGGTTTTTAAGTCTATGGCAAAATAAATCCTCACCCGGTAAGGACCGACATGTGCAACAGGTGTCAGCTGACAGTCATCTAGCATAAACGGTGTAAAGGGGATAAAATTCCTCGGAACTTATCCGTCGCCCGGAAAGGAGCAACAGTTGTCACCGGACTATCATCCAGCGACTGCTCACATCAAACAAAAAATAAGTCTCTGACATAGAACGTTAAAACGTTAAACAACTGTAAACAGTTGGAAAATATAAAACAGGAGATGCGTGGCTTAAATGTCAACCTTTTAGCTGTATGTGAAAGTAGGTGGCCAAACAATGGAGACTTTGTCAGTGTCAACCTCAGCATTATAATGCAGACCTAGAGAAAAATGAAAAAAAATGAGTTGGATTGATGATAGATCAAGACATCAAGAAATGCGTTCTGGGATACTGTCATTTATCTGAAAGAATTATTGTAGTCAAGGTAAAAGAAAAGCCTTTCAATATATCTATTATAATAGTGTATGCACCGACAGCGCAAAGTACGGAAGAAGTAATCGAATCTTTCTACTCCATGCTCGACAAAGCCAAGTCAGTGAAAATCACAAGAATTTATAATTATCATGAGAGACCTGAATAACAAAATAAGCAAGGAGAGGACAGTTGTGATAGCTGGCAAATTCGGACTAGGAACCCACAACGAATGCAGAGAAAGATGGATCAAATGGACCACGGCCAATAATGATAATAGTCAACACCTGGTTCCAAGAACATCCAAGACGATTATGCATAAGAAGAAGTCCAGGAGGAGAAACTAAAACCAAATTGACTACATAACTATCGACAAAAGATTCAGGAATGCAGTTGTTGATTGCAGTACCTATTCAAGTGCTGACTGCGAGAGTGACCACCTCCCTGTTATTAGGTTGGTGCAAAAATAATGTCGTTTTTTGACGTTCAACTTCATGTGAGAAAACGACATTATTTTTGCACCAACCTAATATATGTAAAATAAGGGTGAAACTACGGAAATTGAAGAAGCCTAATGCAGTGCCCAAATACAACAGATTCATGGAAGAACCGAATGTGAATGAAAAATATATGGGCAGTGTGAAAAGAAGATTCGAGAAACAAAATGGAAATGGAAACTTGAAATGGGAAACACTAAAAACAGCATTAGTGACATCAGCAATCATCCTAAAGGAGAATGGACGAAGAAGAAAAAAATGAATGGATGACTGATGACATTCTCGAAATAATGCAAAGGAGACAGAAAACAATGCCAAGGCATGGAACAAAATACAGAAAACTACAAGAGCTACGGCATAAAACCCGAGGACGTCAATTACCCAAGAAAAATTCTTCAGTGCTGGAACGAATATATTAGAGGTCTCTTCCACGACGAAACTGGAAATCCTACAAGTATTGATCATTGGCGGCCACCATCTTAACAACATAAGATATGCGTATGACACAGTGCTGATAGCAGACACGGAAAGGAAACTACAAAACCTCTACAGAAAGTAGCGAAAGAGAAAGCAAGAAGGAATTAAGCATAAACTACAATAAGGCAGAATGCAAGGTTATCAGCAAAAAGATGAGTCGAAAATGCAATTTACAGATCAGGGACAATATAGTTAAGCAGGTATTAAAATTTAAATATGTGGGAAGTGTTTTTAACAGAGAACGACACTGAGATCCGAAGACGTATTGGGACGCATTCCAAAAGCTAAGCAGAGTATTACGAGACAGGTTTCGTTGGAAACAAAGGAAAGAATACTGAACTGTTATGTGATATCTGTCCTCCTGTATGGCAGTGAATTCTGGGCGATTGAAGAAGAGACTCGAAGCAACAGAATGTGGTTCTACAGAAGGAAGCTGAGGATACCATGGACCGAGCATGTGAGCCATAACGAAGCTTCAGAGATAATGTAGACCAAAAGGTAACTTATATTTAACATTAGGAAGAGGCAGTTGACATTTTGGGGACACGTAATGAAGAAGAAGTGTTTGGAAAATCTGATACTCAGAGGACGGATAGAGGGAACGATGGACAGGGGAAAACAACGCGTGACATGCATAATGGGCTTGAGCAAGTGGATGGCAGAAGAGGGTCTGGGAGAAATAGCAAAAAGACAAAACTTATTAAGAGCAAGAAGGGACAGGAGGAAGTGGAGGGCCATGATCGTCTACGTCCCGAAGGGACACGGCACATAAAAGAAACAGAATTCTAAGTGGATATTTAGTTATGTTATGGAGTTAACATACATAACTCAAATCAACAAGGTGATATATTCAGAAGATTAAGAACAAAAACTTAACGATTCCTACATACCGCACTTGTCAAGAAATGCCACAAGGAAGGAATAATAGACATTTATTTTAGATTTGATCCCAGAGGGCATCGAGCGTAAACGAAGAATGTTTTTAAAACAGATATAAACAAGTTAGATTAGATTCATTGTGAAAAGTACGTTTGTAGCGGACTGTGGTGTGAAGATGTGAAGAGATATCAGAAGGTTAAATTTTCCTGCTGGGGGGGTCCAGCTACATGAGAATGTTGGACTTTAATTAAGTCCAAAGAAGACAAAGAAAACAAACAAGACCGATATACATGGGTAAACAAATATACATTAATAACGAGTTACACAAAGACATGAACAGTTACATAGAGTTTGTATGGAGAAATTATGTGCGTGTGTTGTAAGTGTTCGTACGTACGTGTATTGTTCTTAGCGCGTTCCCAGAATTTGGGAAACGCTGTATCTGTGAGAGGTCACATATTGGCCTAAGTGAAAAAGAGAGAGATTTTACCTTACCCCCGCGCGAGGTAGCGGCCCAAGGCCTGAGTCGAAAAAGAGAGAGAGAGAGAAGGGTCAGCCAGTATTTATAGTCAGGGGAGAGAGACCCCTGTTGAAGGATTAAGGAAACTGAAGAGGAGCTAACTCCGACACGTTAATATTGTTTTATTACGAAAATAAAAAAGCCAAAAGCAATAAATGAAGAAGGCTGGAATGCAACACCGGCTGATCGATATTTTAAATAATGCTCTCAAAGTTATATCTTCAATAACAGTATCAGTTAAGTCAAAAATAAAATAAAATAAATTCTTATTTATCACTCACTATCGCGGATTCTTCAAGATAAATCCTTAGGTCGGGTTTAATTTCGTCAGCGACTTTAAACAACACATCCGATGCTTGGCTTTGTCCGGCTATCAAAAACAGATTAATATTTGTTCTTAAGAGATATAATTAATCTCTGACAGATAGACGTTAAGATATTTACAAGCCATAAAAATTAACGTCCGGCAAATCGATGATTCCAAAAAGTCACAATCCGATGTTTTCATAGGAATGGACATTATACTTATGACCCTCAATGCTCTGCCTTAGCTAAATGACGCTAAATAGGTTAGACTGATATTTTCCTCGCTGAAAGATCAACGCCGCGCACATTATTCCCTAGTGATGTCATAGAATTGAAAACGCCCTTGTGATGGTGAAATAATAAATAAATAAACGGTAAAGTATTAAATTTGAAATGAAAGAACATCTAAGACTTTGTTCTTTGACTTTTCACAACTTAACACAAGCAACAATTGAGTATATAATGTGATATTTTTAGTGGGATAAAATGAATTGGAATTACATTCTTAGTGTGATATTTCTAGTGTGATATTTTTCTTGTATACCGAATCAACACACCTCAAATGAGAAACCTTTGTAATGACAAAAGTACGCAGGTGTAGGCTTTAAGAAAGCTTTATTCAACTGAAAATACAAGGTTCGCGTATAGTGTCCTTTTATAGTCCCAGTAAACAGAAATAGCTATTTCAAAGAGGAGGGTAACAAAACAAGGGGAGACCACTCTTAATTATTCATAACAACCGTTAAAAAAGACACGAATACAAATGTCCGAATAAGCGCATAAATGACGTCAATGTCCGAATCACGGGGAAAATGATCACAGTGAGCCTTTTAAACTTAGAAGTAAGTTAATGGTTAAATTCTCTTGAACTGAACACAAAATTGAATATGTATGCGTAGTTCGACCGAGAATCTTGTAGAACTTCAAATCTTTTAAGTTACTTCGCGTGTGGCTTCACACAATACTCGAAATCAGTACA
>OZ038487.1:29859841-29879841 GCA_964036315.1 Acanthosepion esculentum
TCATTTATTCTTATAAGACGATTAGTGATGCAAGCGATTACGAGTTGAACAGTTTTTTTGGAAAACTCAAACTCATTGTGAACTCATTGTTCATTATGACTGATTGTAGGTCAAGGACCACCATCGCCGATCGGACCCCGAACCACTGTCAGTCACAACGAATGGTTATCTAAGGGATTGAACTCAGACTGCTGTCACCAAATTTTTGAACCATCGATTGAATCCACTAGGCTATTAAAATAAAAAAAAAAAATGGTAATGTTTTTTAGGAAGTAATTGGGATTAATTTTTTTCAGTTGTTTATGTTAGGGTATTAGTGTAGCGAGATCGCTGTAATATTTACTAAGAAACACTCATAGACTGGTTCCGTAATCTAAAAATATAAAAAATGATTATGAATTTTTTACAACTAGATATAAATAATTTCTACTCTTTAATAACTGAATCCTTGCTGCGTAAAGTTATCTCCTTAGCTCCGGAACAAGAAAGGCAAAAGAATCACTAACAAGCATGGTGGGTTAATGAGTCTGAAAGAAGGTAAGAAACAAAATTATTAACGAGAAAGAATAATAAAAGAAGAAGAATGAAGAAGACAGAACATAACGATTGACATTGCATTTAAATTTTTGAAGATCAAAATTGACTGAAAAGCAAGAAGCCGGAAGTGAGTTCCACAAGCGAGAAGTGCCTGAAAAGAAACTGCTAGCATATAACTTTTCGATTGTAAAATGATGAAACCTTGCCGCTAATCTAGTAATGTGCTTATATGTACATGTATATGACTCAGTGAGGGAAACAAATCGTTACTTACCACTTCAAGCCGAGCACGCCCCCATGTTTCTATCAATATAGAAATTGTGTGTGCGTTTACTTCCTTTTTTTATGAAAGAACGTACATTGCTGGTGAACCGGAAGTTATCTGGGAGTGGGCTATAAATTGCTAAGGGGAGTCGCAGTGTCCAGTTTTAAAGATGGAAAAAAAGACTGTAGCTAATGGAAGGTACACAAGTCGATACCCGATCAGTATCGGCTGGGTCACTGTGGAGAGGGGGGTATGATGTTGAAAGAACCGAAACCCTTAATGAACCTCGGCTAGATACATCACTGATGATGTGTACTAAAGCATCCAATAGATGTATTTTACGAAACCATAGAGAAGAGTTCATCAGAACAATTACCATGAAATTATTAACAGAAAAAGCAAAGGAAAGCTATATTACGGCTCTGAGAATGTGTCTGTAGTTGAGATTCCAGGTCAGGGCCAATAATATTGCTGATTATCCTTTGTATTTTATCAAGGATTTCTAAATATGTAGCCGGAGCACCAGACCATATGTGGCAACAATATTCTAGGCATAGACGAATGGTAGAAATGTAAAAATGTAATATAGATTCGGGCGAGAGAAAAAAAGTCTAGTACGAAAAAAACTTCCCAATAGCAGACCTAGTAATCGATACGATATAATGTTTTCATTTTATATCAGCTGAGAATGTTAGTCCGAGAACCAGTCACTGTCCTGGAAGTTAGCACCAGCGATTAGATAGAGAGCACTTTTGTTTTCGAGGTGTTAAATTAACGAATCATTCGTTTCCCCAGTTAACAAATGGATGTAGGTCGTCTTTTTTTAGACCGGCTTCCAATTTGACTTCATCCAACCGCTTAGACTTACTGTTAATACAGGAAGAAATGGATGTGTCATCAGTATAGATACCGAGTTAAGAACCATTTCACCAGGAAGATCGTTGATGAAAATTAAGTACAACATAGGCTCAAGTACAGAGCCCAAGGGACGCCTGTAGTAATGTAGACAGATCTAGAAAAAATTGTCATTCAAGACAACTTTCATTTTTCCATTTGACAAGAAAGCCTGAATCAGTTCAAAATTTCGTCCAGAAATATCTTAACCTTTGAACTTGAGAAGACCACCCTATAAAATACCTTCGAGATATCCAAACCAACAGCTCAAACTTAACCATTCTTATCTAAGGCTTGATAGGCTCTTTCAGAAAATAACTGTAAACACATCAGTAGTTGATCTAGAGAAGCGACACCCATATTGCTTATCTGAAAGAAGACTTTGCGAGGTGAAATAGTTAACCAAGTTGATTTATTCAGTTTAAAGTATTGGCTTTGTCTAATGTATGCTACATTATCCTGTGTACTTAAAAATCAAAAACTGAAAACAAATATCTTGTAAAATACCATCATGAAAAATGTAAGTATATGGAATATATAAAATGCAGATAATGTAATATAATTATGTACATAAGTATATAACAAACATAACAAACTACGAATGCACGTATAAACACAAGTAAACGTAATAATAAGAATCAACAACAAATAATAAAGTTATCAATAATAAATGATGAGTAAAAAAGTTAACAACACTATAAAATAAGTACAAATAACCGCATCCGGAACTACAAATATTTTTACTCTTCAACCTCTAGAATAATTTGTAATATAACCGTTACCACACATCCAATAACCGTTGGGATTATACCATGAACCTTGCTACGAATAATGCACAATAGACCAACATATATAAGTAGTCAAGCCAACCCCCAAATACACATGGCCTGGACATATTCTTCATGCATGAAACTGACTTCAGTGTCCACTTTTATATTTACATACTCTCTATTTTTAATATTGAGAACTTTTACCCCAAAATATAGCATTCGTTAATATATATATATATATATATATATATATATATATATATATATATATAAATATAAACAAAGACGTGTCTCTCAGAGTAAAGATTGACATATATAGATCAGTCGTTCTCTTAACCCTTCTCTATGGTGCTGAAACTTGAACCCTCTACCGCAAGAAGATATATAAAGAGCCTTTCACATGCGCTTTCTTCGTGCTATATGTGATATAAAATGGGATGACAGAGTCAAGAATAGTGCAATACTGAAGAAATGTAACAACTTCACAGGCATTGAAACCATTCTTGTAAAGATACAACTTAGGTGCCTTGGTCATGTTGTGAGAATGGATAAGCATAGGCTTCCAGAGAAGGTTCTGTATGTACAACAACCAAACTCCAAGCGTTCACTTGGACGTCCACCCTTACGTTACAAAGAGAAATTGAAAGACAACTTGAAACGTCTGAACTTTGATCGGAAAACCTGGGAAGCCCAAACATCAAACCGAAAGTAGTGACATAAGACATGTTTCATAAAGTTAAAGGGTTTTGAAGATAGTAGACTAAAGCACCGTGATCAGCTTCGTCAAGCTC
The DNA here is from genome assembly GCA_964036315.1 of Acanthosepion esculentum. Lineage (NCBI taxonomy): Eukaryota > Metazoa > Mollusca > Cephalopoda > Sepiida > Sepiidae > Acanthosepion > Acanthosepion esculentum. The sequence goes on from OZ038487.1 coordinate 29,863,099, forward strand.
TGAAGCAGAGAGGCCATCAAAATCCAGCTTTAGAAAATTTCATGTCTCAGTGTGGCTTTATCACCCGAAGCAAGCATGGGCTAGTATCAGACTTAACAAAGCACAAATGAAATAGGTCTTTCGTTTAACTGATTTTCTTCACAATAGCCCCCTGCTAGCATGAATTATATATATATATATATATATATATATATATATATATATATATATATATATATATATATATATGTATATGCAAGTTTCATTAAAAACGACAGACAAGGTACTACGGTTAAGTTTTTTATTTAATTTTTCTTGTACCCTCAACAATATTAACTACGAACAAAGCCACAACGTGCTAACCGTATTTGGAAATTAAAACACCACTACTACACACTAAGACATATACATAATGCACACACTCAATTAAGCTGAAAAATCAAATCATCCTTGATAATGGCTAAAGGTATAGCCGAAAGCGCTCGGAAAAATAACACTTTTGGACAGTTCATACACACCCTTTGTCCAGCAAAGAAAGCTCTTGTTCCTACACAAGAAAAATTAAATAAAAAACTTAACCGTAGTACCTTGTCTGTCGTTTTTAATGAAATTTGCATAAGAGAAGGATTGCTGCCTAAATATACAACTATATATATATAATGAAATAGACAAAGTCCGACAATTATTTAAAGACATTTCTATGTTTAATATTCTTTTTATAGATACAAGTATTTAAGTAAATGCTCTGTTTATAATAAACAGTATTAAATAACATTTACCGGCCTGAATGTTCGAGAAATTTTCATAGAAAATATTCGTCCTTCGACAGCATTCGAACCTGTATCCTATACGGAACCGTCATATAGCCTGACGTGCCTTACGGCTCGGCCACAAAGGATCGTTCGGTTGGCAAGGTCGAAATTACTGCTTATAAGCTTCAATCTTCCATGAATCTCTCACGTACATTCATAACTGCTCATGGCGTATCAAGTGTAAACAAATGACGTCACACATTATGAAATGGAAAAAGCCCGACAATTATTTAAAGACATTTTTATGATTAACATTCTTTTTATTTTTTTTGAGAAAAGTTTACTTTGTGACACGTTTCTTCATCCTTCATGACTACATCGGACTAAATTTTCTATATTAATAAAGAAAAAAGAGACAAGAGTAAAACTTTTCATACGAACGAAACATGAGAAACTTTATCAAGTAAGTTTAGAAATTTTATCCAGAAACTTGAATTCATACGTAAAAAATAACATGTAGAATATATATATATATATATATATATATATATATATATATATATATATATATATATATATATATATATATATATAGTTAAAGACCAAACGAATATTTCTTTTGAAAACTGTTTAATTTTTCTTGTATTCTTACAAGTCTTCTTCCTGATGGTTCAAAATTATAGATATCATTCCTGATATTATTTCTCCAATAACCTTCAGCAATCTTGATGACGTAAAGGCGTTTGCGTTCTCCGACGTCATATTTTGCTTGTTTGAGAATTATATTGAGAATATTTAAATATGTTAAATATCTAAAGAAAAAATAACACTATCGAACTCGCATGTTTGATAGTGTTATTTTTCTTTAGATATTTAACATATGTAAATATTCTCAATATAATTCTCAAACAAGCAAAATAAAGCATCGTGAAACTCTTCAAACATCTAATCAGTAAATTCAATTTCAAAATATGACATCACAAAACTTGACATCATAGAAACATTCGAAATTCAAAATTCAACGCTAAAGTAATCAAGACATGATGTCGGAGAAGCAAACATATTTACCACTTGAAAATGGCCAATAACCTTGAAACGTCCTTATATTCAAGATTTATTTTGTATTTTGAATCTAGAGAGCACTTCTTATTGGAAATATCATAAATAAATTTTATATGAAATTCTGTGCAAAACTCAGATCAAAAGGGTCCAATTGTTTATTTGGCTCAAAAAATAAACCGGATCTTGTTATTGCGGCTATAGACAAAACAAGAAATATAGATAATAAAACAGTTTAAAAAGAATCGCCGTCGTTAATGTTTTGCCATATAATATAAAGGATATTTATGATCTTTGAATAAGGATGTTGAAAAGATTTATAACTTTCTGTTTATAGATACAGAAACATTTTTATCGCAATTGGAATTTATTATTTTCTGTCGGAATGTTTTATTTACATTATACACATGCGGACTGTTGTCCTCATCTTTACTTTTATTATCGCAACATTTCGGCCGTTGTGTCCTCCGGCCTTCATCAGATGCTTGTCGACCCGGAAACCTTCAGGGGATCTCGAACGAGACAAACAATAACTAAGCAATACTAGAATACGAACTAAACGAGACACCCCTAGATATGGTCAGAGGGACGGGAACAATCTACACCGTAGATTAAATGAAGGGTTCAGTTCGAATTTCTCTAAAGGTTTTCCGGGTCGACAATCACCTGATGAAGGTCGGAAAGCACAACGGCAGAAAGTTCTTGATAATAACAACAAAGGCGAGGAAAATAGTCTGAATGAAAAATAATGTGATTGATTATTTTCGATAAAATATATTCGTAAATATTTTCCTCGATTTTGTAATCATTTACTAAGTTTAGCTCAGACTGGAGCAACACTACAGTAGCGGAGCATTCAGTTACGATTGAACTCATTACACGAGTGGTGTTTAGTGATTTTAATGCTCATCACGTCAAGTGGCTTATGCATTCTAATGTTACTGATGTTGCTGGTATACAAGCTTTCAATTTTTTCATTGCTCAACTTCTCAGTCAAATAATGGATTTTTCTACTCGTTTCCCTAATAAATCTGTTCAACATTCTTTTTCCATTTGTTCCTTACCGCTTCCCCTAGATCTTGTAGGAAATTCGGATCACGCTGTAGTATCTATTGATATTTCTTTTCAGTCATCTATAAAGAAAGGAACCCCCTATTAAATACACATTTCTGTTACCAGCCTACTGATTAGGATTCATTTCGAGACGCTCCTTGGATTGATATTCTTAACCTTCCTATTGGCAATTGTGCCACAGGGGTTTCTCCTTGGGCTAAAGCCGGCATTGAGGCTTTTGTACTTTCTAGCGAATATCAGGTGAAACCACAATATTCTCCTGGGTTCACACCAACCTCTTCAGCCATGGGGATCACTTTTTGCGGGTGTATCTGCGTGATAATTTCAATCACAAAGGCTTATTCGTGAATCCTCGAAACAATTGTAATCGTGTCTTCAATAGAACATGTTGATACATTGAGGCACTGTATAGTCTTTAAGAAGTTTGGTTCATGTGACTACTGGCGGCTGTGTAACAGTGTCAAATAACAGTAACTCTTCTATACATCCTCTCTTCACTCAATTCGATGTGTTAATATCTGCTGATAAAGCAGAATGCTTTGCTCGTAAATAATCTTTAAATTCTACTTTTGACTCATCTGGAGTACCTTTGCCTGACTATCCACTTAGCTTCTATGAGTGATATGCATATAACTCCGTCCATAGTTTTAGGAATATTTTCTAAATTGGATCTCACAGAGCATGTGGACGTGATGGTAACCGTGCAATAGTCCTTAAGGAATGGGTTCCTGGACTGTCTCCTGTTCTCTCTAAACTCTACAATAAATGTCTTGTCACTTCTTGCGTTCCTGATTGTTGGTATAGTTACCAACTGCCTACCTGTTCATTTTCGCACAGCAACGTAACTTGGGCAAGCAAGGAAGTGACGGAAAAGGAAACTGTAATAAGAAAGTTAGAGAAAATGAAAAGAAAAACGGAGAGAAAGCAAAATGCAAACGAAAGACATACTATCCAACCAGAAGGTTGTCTCTTTAGCAGTGGGATATTTCCCCCCTGTAGCTGATACAATCAGGACATCATAATCTGTATTGACGGAGAGCTGCGTGTGAAGGCTAAAACGGACAGGATGTATAAAAAAAACTTGTGTTGTAGGAAAACGTGAGATTTATCTATTTTTTCTTTTGGAGTGTGATGCACATCTTAGCTAGGCAGGTAGTTAAGTGCAGTTAGGTAGGTAAGAAATACGGTATTTTTTTATCATTTCACCCCAAGCAAGGCAACAGAGCCACTAGGACACAAAAGGTTACTGAGTGTTAGAGAATATAAGAAAACTACTATTAAAGAGAGAGGACAATAAGAGAACAAGAATTAAGAAGATATTTCATTTCAATTGTTGACGATCAAAGTTGACTGGGAAGCAAGAAGCCAGAAGAAATTTATACAAGCAAGATAGAAGAAACTGTTAGCATAGAACTTACGGTTACATCTCGCCATTTCAACGGTAAATTGATGAGACCTTGCCGCCAATTTAGTACTGCACTGAAATTCATAAAGTCTAGATACCATAGAGGAAAGTATTATTGACTACTCCCTCTCTTCTGGAGAGGTCTTCGTTGACGGTCTTAAGGCGATCGTAATAAAGTTGTCTTCCTCTCTTTCTTCTCTAGGCTGGTGATCGCTAGTTGGTTTTTAGTTAGGAGGTAAAATGAGAACTTCAACAAAAGGGATGTTAAACTTACCTATTTTATTAATCACATCGACGTGTACATTTTTAACTAGCCAGTGGGGTCACTCTATTATCCCCCAATGGGGAGTATGTTCCCCGAGATACGAAATAATCACGTCTGTTGTATATGACATGTAAAAACTTAATTCCTTGAAACCACTTTCTATCTCTCTAATATTCCCACGTTCGGCCCAGCCAATCAAAATCGACATCCCTATTTTGTCTATCATCTGACCTTAAAGGTCACACAAAATACACTGCCACTAAAAAATAATAGTCTGAAAGTATTATTTAACAGTATTATTTATTTTTGTAAAAAACAAAACATTTGGCACAAGGCCAAAAATGTGGGATGGAGAAGGCTGGTCTTCATCTGCCTTATAACTAAACTTAGCTAGCCACAAGCATTGACCCAAACATACCACTATATTCCTTGCACTAAAACAATACATTGTTACTTACTGTTATTACTGCAGTCATCATAATGTCTCAGAGTCTCTATGAAGTATTAACTAGTCCCTATATGTACAATTTGTCTGTGGCGGTGGGGAATAAAATAAAAATATAACCCCAAACAAAAGTAATATTTATTTTCAAAATACAAAAATATGGCACAAGGATAGGGAAAGACTGGTTTTCATTGTGTCTTATCTTAAACTTAGTTAGCCACAATTACTGACCCGAACATACCACAGTATTCCTTACACCAGAACAACACATTCTTACCCCAAAGGAAAGTTCATAAGAACAGTTATCATGGAAGCATTTATAGAAAATACACAGGGAAGAGGTTGATGAAAGGGACTGAAGCCGAGATTTAAATTATTAATTTGATTTATACTGGCATCATTCTTTTAGCACATATTCAAGTTATGTTTTGTTTCTCGGATTATTTTTCCCTGTATTGCAGTGCTTTGACAGTTTTTATTGTCTTTTTTTAGAGAAGGGAAAAAGCATTTAATACCTGTCCTCGACTCTTTCACTTGAATGTTGGATTTTCAATGCTATCGGACTATTTTCAGATACTTTTCTCAAATTCTATCACTTTTCTTTCTTACTCGCTGGAAGTGTCTTATGCAATATAGGAGAAAGGTTTCGTTTCTTCTATAAAACTTTGTTCGTTTTTTTTATGTTTTGGGTTTTAATCTGACATAATTATTTCTAACAGCTGTTTCTGGTTTCTGCTTATACCATATGATTGTGCTTATTCGTTGAGCGTTCGCATCTGTAATGTTCGCACTTGAGTTTCGATAAGTTGCTCAGTCATAATGGTTTCACCATAAGATAATATAAGCATTTCTTAATCCTGTCTCTGATATTCTGTGTCTATTTATCGACTTTTTAAAAAAACTTTTTAACAGTTTAACTTTGCATTAGCTTCTCATTTTATTTATTATTATATCTGATTCTTTGGCTTATATAGCGTGGTTGGTATGTAGAGTAAAGTCCTCGGGTGTTGTAATATTTTTATTTTATAGCACTGACGACGGTTTGTGTTCTACGATTATTATGCCTAGGGAAAGTCATAATATTGACATATCTTTCAATGAATGAATGTCCCTACCTGTTTATGCCGATATTTAAATTAATTTGGGGTTAAGGCAGAGCACTCAGATGGTCAATAATTTCCTCAGCGCGTGTACAATTTATTATTATTATTATTATTATTATTATTATTATTACTTCCTTTGATTTCTCTTGTATACCCATTTCTTTCAGAGTCCCACCCAGAGACCTAAAGTCAGAAATGGCATCATGACATTTTCCACTGACCAATTAAAAAAAACACACACACACACATATTTTACATAGATAAAAAAGCCCTTCGTAAGGTGTGGTCTGTACTCGTGTGAACAGATTTTTGTATTTCTTTAAGGCATGGCTTCAAGGAATCCCTTCAGTGAGTCTACTGGAATCTTTTCTAACAAATCCGAGGGCTCCAACTATAACAGGGATTGTTCATGTTCCCATGTGCCACATCTTTGTGATTTCGATTTCAAGGTCTTGTATTTTGATAACTTTATGAAAACCTTCAAAGATACATTGCAGTCCGCAGGGACTGCCATATCAATAAGGAGACACTTTGTCTCTAATAACAATGTCTCGGCAGTTAGCTTTGATTGCTCTGTGTATATTGCATAGTCCCATAAAATTGTAACAGATCCTATCTCCGTAACCGGGTCTGGGTGGTGTTTATACTAATTATTATTATTATTATTATTATTATTATTATTATTATTATTATCTACTTTTACACCGGTTTTGTACTTGCATTATGGGTATAAAGCCAAATTACCGAAGTCAAGTGCTACGCTGGGAAAATCAGAATAAAGCCTAATATCCTATGGCTTCAGAAGTCTGCGTTGTTTGGTAGCACAAATATTCGGCGAAGCGTGCTCTATGTTTCGCCGAATATTTGTGCTGCCAAGCAACGCAGACTTCTGAAGCCATAGGATATTAGGCTTTATTCTGATTTTCCCAGCGTAGCACTTGACTTCGGTAATTTGGCTTTATAGACACCATCTCCCCAATAATAACTGGAACAATAGTGTCCTGAACATCCCACTTTATGGTAACTTCAGCCCGGATGCCGATGTATTTCTTAAGCTTGTCAATTGTTTTTACCATAATATTATGGCTACAGGAAGAGCCACGTCAATGAGGAGGCATTTCTTTAGTTTCCTTGTCTAACACTGGCGCTGTTTGATTTGGTAGCATGAAGGACGCGATCCCTTGATTTGACTTGGACTTTCTTTACTATCATTATAATTAACAATTATTTTTATTATTGGAAGCAGTTGGAATCATCAACTACTGAATAAGCATACAAATCTAATTCGTAATTTCCTTTCAGTAGTTGCAAGAGATAAATCCCAGAAAATTCTGGTGCCGATTGATCATAATTTCTTTCTCCAGACCAACCGTAGATAAGAAGTTGGCAATCGTAGCCGCATTAGGAGACACGCCAAAAACACTTCCGCCTGGTGCAACGATTTATCACTTTTCTATCAATTATCATTCCTTATCATTTTACTTTTCCACAACATGGAACCAATTCTCACGACAACAACGGATTTCATTCCCCACCTTCCAAACTAATCTCGAAAGAGAGTCGATTTATTATATTCATTCTGGATATAGTTTTGTTAGTATTTCTTTGTGTAATGAAAAGTGTTTTCATAGCATGGCTTTCCTGGTCCTTATACCAAAAACTATTTTTATCCGATATTTAATTATATAATTCTTATATTTAACTAATCGGGTTTAATTAATATTGATCAATTGAAGGATATTTTCCGCTTTATAACAAAGATATTTATCCGTTTTTAATGCTGGTAAACGTAAAAAAAAAACATGTTTAATCCATATATCGGATTAAAAGTTGGAAAAAAGAAACTAAATGTAGGAGTATCACCCCAAACACTGACGCTCTTTTCCAAAGCAAAGGTCGAAACAGAAGGACCCGGCCAATTATAATTAGGATCGCTACTTGCGAATTTATTCCTCTGTTTCAAATTTCAAACAACTCGACGACAGTCGTTGATTTATTTTCTGTTGATTGCACCTTTCTACGGTAAATCAATACCCTGGCGTTGAATCACATTGTACCAATGACGCTTTGGTCCATTAAAAAAATGTCCATGCTGTTCCCTGTTTTTGAGCATGAGATATTGGAAAATCACCACACGCACGCAAGTGCTCACAAGCACAGACAAATAGATATGTATGTTTGTATACACACACACACACACACACACACACACACACACACACATATATATATATATATATATATATATATATATATATGTATATATATATACATATATATATATATATATATATATATATATGTATGTATATACGTACATATATCTGTGTGTGTGTGCGCGCATATGTGTTTGCGTGTACGCATCTGTTGCTAAGCCCAAGTTAAAGTAGTCCCCTACCATGTTAGGGAACTAATTAAATAAAAAGCAATGTAAGAACTCTTTTTATATGATCTCAGAGGTAAAAATTTTAGAGAATTAAGTTAATCCATAAATTACGCCTTGAAGATATAAAAAAGACAGATAGATAGATAGATAGATACATATGAAGAAGGTGGCATACAAAGAGAGAGTGAGAGAGGGAACAACAGACTAATATATATATATATATATATATATATATATATATATATATATATATATATATATATATATATATATATATATTGATAGATAGATAAATAGATATGAAGAAGCCGGTATACGAAGAGAGAGTGAGTCATACTCATGACGAAAATCCATTTAAATTTTCTTATAAATTTTAATTTTCATAAACTTAATTAGTAAATAGATTGAAGAAATATTTAAATATAAAAATCACTTTTACGTAAAGAATATATTTGTTAGAATTTTTATTTCATTTTTTCTAAAATCTGACCATGAGAAATCGAAGTTCATCGAAACTATCTTTCAAAAATACGACACAAATTTAACTCAGCAAAATGGAATAAAATGTTCTGTAATTATTTCATCTGCAGAGTAGTAATACCTCTTTCATATACCTCCTCCCCACAAAATGTTAAGATATTAGTGGCAATGGTGTCTTCATCTAGTTAATGCCTTACCATTATGTGTGAGTTATTTCTGGGAGGTATATACGGGGGTATATCTGGGAGGTTTCCCTGACAAATACAATCTCCAACTATTTAAGTGTAACGACAATCGACATCTCCAGTTGCCTTGATCTATCCCCTTCTCCACATCCTTTCACCTTTCATTCCTATCTGCTCTCGCTCCAAATCTTCTGTAACCCCCTCGCCTTGATCGATCCACTATCTTTCTCCACATCCTCTCCTTTACCACTCCTATCTGCTCTTCCTCCAAACCTTCTGTAACCCCTTGCGTGCTAGTGGCTTCCAGCCTTGCTTGGGCTGATAAGCTTAAAAAAAAATATATACATGTGGGTATTTCTGGGAGATATATAAGGGGGTATTTCTGGGAGGTATATATGGGGGTATTTCTGGGATATATATATATATATGGGAGTATTTCTGGGAGGTATATACGGGGGTATTTCTTGGAGGTATAGATGGTGGTATTTCTTGGAGGTATATATGGGGTTATTTCTGGGAGGTATATATGGGGGTATTTCTGGGGGTGTATGTGGGAGCAATTTCTGCAGGGGTATATGTGGAAGGCATTTCTGGGAGGTATATGTGAAAGGAATTAGTAGAAATATTATCAATGCATAAATAAAATTATTAAATTTTCGTAATATGCTAATTGATCATGAACACGTTTCACAAGTTTCCAATATGCTTTAAAAGCTATTCTAAATTGAAAATTCTGAATTGAAAAATAACGACAAGTATTACTTTTACTTTTATTTGCTAAATTCCATTTATCCATATATTCCGAGACGCAGAGATGAAAAAAAATAGTTAAATATTCTTCTCTTGCTGATAGATTTTTTTTTTACTCTTGTGGCAATGGAGACTTCAGTGTCCCTCGTTCGATGGCGTTCCTTCGGAGGATTGGCACGATTGCGTCTCGATTAAGGAACGAGCCTCGCGAAACGGAGTGGCTCTTGCAGCGTGTCTCACTGGCGACGGTTCGAGGTAATGCTTTCTCCATCATAGCGGCTGGCAGAGGATAGAAAAAATTGTTTATAGTTACGTTGTTCTGGAATTGTCATCAATGGTCGACTGAACTTGCTTTGTTTCAATGACTTTTGTTTTGTTATTAAATAAAAATCCAGTGTTAATTTAAAAACTAATACTAAAAACCCAGTATTATAAAGATGTAAAAAAAGGCCGATATTAAATATTATATTATATATTGATTATATAATAATAATAATAATAATAATAATAATAATAATAATAATAATAATAATAATATAATAACAACAACAACAACAATAATAATAAATAATCAAAAAATGATTATTGAATATGTTTTAGAAAAGTCACTATTCATTGACAAAATATCGTGCGAAAGTTAATTAGTCAGCATCGTTACGAAGCATTTCCGGGCTGCTTCAAAATGTTTTCGGTGATTACAGTGTGCGATGGATAAAATGTCGTCTAAATTACACAAAAATGAAAATCACACCGACATCTCATTTTAACAGATATATTTACTAAAATTACACAAAAAATATCTTGAAATACTAAAGAGTAAATTTATTCAAGAAAATCGCCATTGGCTTCAACCTCGGCCTCTAGATGACTTCGGAATCTCCTGCAACTCTTCCAGACGTTCTCCTTGTTTAAGTTGTTGAATGATGCCACAATGCTTGCCTTCAGTTCATCTTTGGTGTTACGAAAAGTTTTGGTGATCTCTCGCTCAACTGCAGTCTGGGGGAGTTAGATGGCCAAATGTAAAGGGTGATGTGGTCGCAGAAATTGTCTGACATTCATGACTGGGTTCTCCTGCTTGTGTGGCATGGTGCAGAGTCCTGTTGCCAGACATAAGTTCTTCCAGCAGCCACCCTCTTGACCCAGGGCAGCACTACCTCCTCAAGGCACTTGATATAGGCCTCTGTGTTGAGTCTGAGGCCCTGTGGGAAGATGAATGGGAGCATAACGTCGCCATCACTTGTGATCACTCCAAACACCTTCTTAATCACCATTAGACTCATCCAACTCTTTCCGAATCCTCTGCACTATCCTCAAATTGACAACCAAACACTTTGAAATATTCGTATTGGAGCTTCCGTCGTGAATGCCAATCATCAGAGCAAATTTGAAGCGGAGTGAATTGCTTCATGTGGCTTTTTTTCTCACAGACAGTGTCCGACTGACCCTACTATACTGAGCAGTCGGCGAAATCAAGAACAAGCAAAGCGCATGCGCGGAATTAAAAATATAAAATGGCGACAATTTACCCATCGCACCCTGTATCTATTATGAGTTGTTTGTCTTAAAAGAGCCAGAGAAAAAATTGTCTACTTAAGTTGTTTAATCCACTCAACTTTTTAAAGCAATTTATCCGCTCAGAACCGATCACTGTTTAAAGACGAAATGGACCAATAAAGTTGCCATTACGTAAATTTCGATTATTGGCTAAAAATAGAGATCAAGTGTCACAAAAATGGACACTCGGTTTTCCTTTATTCCTTTTTATTAACGTTCACCCAGTACAAGGTCTAAGAGCCACTCGAGATAGAGTGTTATTGAAGGAATTAAACTCGGTGAGCGTTAAGTGTAAGAGGTAAGATAACGATTAACCCAACACTTGAAGAGTTTAAATTTGTAGTGGCTAGGAAAGTATCTTGTGGGAGTCGGTTTCCAAAAGTAGCTCTTCATGGAAAGAACCAGTACGAGTGGAACTTACTTCTAAATAGTAGCATACGAATGGAATGGAGGTGGTTCACAATGTACAGTGTAACGTTGGCTTCTCTGCGTATTTTTTAAATAAATATTTTCGTGTAATCGTTTTGATGCGCTTCCCTCTTTGGTACCTTGACCATATTAATTTAAGCGTAGTCCTAGACTGGCAACTAGGTATCATTGTTTTACTGTTGAAATAACTAGATGCAACCGTAAGTTCTATTCTAATATTTTCTTCTCTCGCACACTCTTCCGGCTTCTTGCTTTCCTATCTATTACGATTTTCAAAAATGTAAATGCAATGTCAATCGTCATCTTCTTAAAGCCTTATTATTCTTTTATTGTCCTTTCTCCTCGCGAACTTTTTATCGTTTCCTTTCACATTCAATAAGCCCCTTGCGTTTTAGTGATGTTATCTCCTTGCTTGGGTTGAAATGGTTAAAAAAAAAAATGTAATAAGAAATATGAAGTGTGTTCAAAAGATCATGGTACTTTTCAAATAGTTTTCTACGATGTATTAAGTTTCTAGCTTTCAGAAAGGAGAACCCTGGGACATTATACACTCACCTAAGAAAGAGAAAACACGAAAGAAAAAAAGGAGAAATGCCACTTATACGTGCTTTGCAACCTGATCAGATTGCGCCTTAGCAGCCTTCGCTGTGTAATGAAACCAAAAATAGATTTCCAAATTATAAGCCCAGAGATTGTTTTCATTGCATGTGCACTTTTACATTATACATTAGTCAATAAGCTTCTTGATGTAAAACGCTTTGCATTAACTTAATTGAAGTCTTCATGTCTGGTGGAATGCTGTTTCACATGGGTACTGACGCTTTTGTTTTATAAGTAAGCAGACTAATTAATTTTCACACGTTATTTTGTCAATGAATAGTGACTTTTCTAAAACATATCCAATGATTAACGTATTTCATTTTTTGATTATTTATTATTATTATTATTATTATTATTATTATTATTATTATTATTATTATTATTATTATAATAATATAATCAATATATAATATAATATTTAATATCGGCTTTTTATTTACATCTTTATAATACTGGGTTTTTAGTATTAGTTTTTAAATTAACACTGGATTTTTATTTAATTTTTTTAAATGATTAAAACAGGATTTTTATTTAATAATTAACCCTAGATATTTAGTTGAATTTTTATAAACAATACTGAATTTTTATTTTTTTATTTTTATAAATAATACCGAATTTTTATTTTAATAATTAATTCTAGGCTGGGCATTTATGCATTAATTTTAAATGTTCTTACAATATTGATTTTTGATATTCCCGAGAGATTCTTATTTTTAGCATCAGTCATAATATTCAATCAGATTGATACTAAAACATTTCAGGGCTTTTTTTTTTCTTCATTTAATATTTTTCCCTTTACTTTTCCGGAAATTTTCTTTTCTCCGGGTAGTTTGGGAACTGATGCGCTAATTTATCGTATAGCATGGTGCACATTTAAAACCAATATCAGTGGTTCCTATCATGCCCAGGTGCACGAGAGGTGAGGTCACGGTATAGTTCATAGAGCGGTAAACCGCATACTGTTGTAGTAAATGATTGGCTTTTGGAGTCGAATGAATTTGCCACAATGTTGGTGCTACTATAGTATGCGTTAGTATGCGTCAGACACTATAGGATGCGGTCTGCCTCGCTATCTAACGCTATGGCATGTGGTCTACCTCATTTCCTACTATAGTATGCGGTCTATTTAACACTATAGCGTATCTAGCAGATTGTTCTCTCATAAAAATGCGACTGCTGTCTCCTCAGTCAAAATGACACGCCTATAAAAATCTTCCCGCAACATTTTAATTAAGAGTTTATCTAGCTGAAGTTGACGATTTCAGACCTAGGGTGAGGTGATGTTAGAATTCATCGTGGTAGACCGCAGGTGGACAGCACGAGAGGTGAGGTCACGATATAATTCATTGTTATATTCCGTGGTAATAGGATATGTACTTGTACGATATGATGGATAAATAAGTAAAGGTTTATTGTAAAAACCAGTACAATAAAAAAAATAAGGTAATAGTTATGCGCACGATCGTCGCAAGTCAATCCAGTAGTGAGTGCTACTACTGGAAGATCGGTAGTTCTCGCGTAAGTCTGAGTTATACTCAACAGATCCCAGCAAATCTCCAGTAGTCCGTTGCCTTACGGATACTTATAGTAGTTACTACCTATAGTGTAGTCACTCATGAGGGTGACAGGTTATTCAATTACATCATTCATAAAGCTGTAGACCGCATAGTATTGGAGTAAATGAGGTAAATCGCATATTATAGCAGCACCACAATGCTTTTACCTTCTATTTTGTGAATATCTTTCTTGACTTTCGTTATCCACTCCGGTGATTTATTCTGTTGCTTTTGGCATATCATTCATTTACCAAGTTCTCTACAACAGCCACGACTTCCCAATGATGCGTCAAACAAGGAAACGAATGGACTTTAACCTGTCATATTTGCTCCATGAGGGGCTGGCAAGGGGCTGGCAAGGGATTAATTTAGAGTTATTGTTCGAGATTGTTTTCTCTATCAAGATTAAACAGTTAATGGTTATTACTGAATTTGTCTATCAAAAAACGGTGAGTTTCGGGATCTGGCTTTTAATTATCTCGAAGGCGTTTGACAGGATTGCTGGTCTTGTTCACGAGTTCAAATGCTACGGCGTCTCTTGCCCAATATTTGGTTTGATTTCATGTAGTCGTTCTTAACCAATCGTTTAAGTAGACTCGAAAATTTAGTTAAATGGCCACTCTTCTATTTACTTTTCAAATATCTTCATGGCAACTGCTCTGACGAGGTACCTTCACTGGTAGCCACCCTTTCACTGTCGAAATAGATGAAACCGCTTCATCTACTCCAACAGCTTATTCTCTCGCACTTCCCGAGAGTGGAACTCCCTTCCTACTTGCTTCTCCGATAGCTATAATATTCAAATGTAATGTCAATCGACATCTTCTGATGCCTTGATCCTGATCCCCGTCCTTCTCTATATCCTTTCCTCAAACACTCCTCTTTACTCTTGCTCTTACTCTCTGTGGCCCCTTGTGTGCTAGTGGCACTCCTGCCTTACTTGAGGGTGATATGCTTAAAAAAACAATAATGCGAGCGACCCCAGTCCTTTATCCTTGAACCTACGTTGTTTCTTATATTTTTCGACAACCTTCCCGATATCATCAGTTCCCAACATGTTATTTATGCTGATGGCACAAATATTTGCTTCTTTCTTAGTAGTAACTCCGATAGATCTGACAAAGTGAAACTGACAGCTGATCCCAAAATAGCCACCAATCAGTTATAAACAGGGAGAGAAAAAATGGCTTCTAAATATTAACGCCTCCTAAACGAAACGGTTATCTTTTAATAATCATACAGTTTTTTTTACATTCCATCAACATGACTGATGCTAATCCTCAAGGCAGCATCTCATTGCAGCTTCTTCGTCTCACGTCTTCTACTGACATGAAGTGGAATAACTATATTGAATCAATTGCTAGGGATCTTGGTTTACTGTAACGTGTCAGTGTTGTGGTAAACCCTCCTACAGTAGAATGAACTCTTCCTCCTCTCATAAATACTAGCTGCGAGACTTCCTCAGCAGCTGTTAGGCAGTCGTAGTTGACGAGTTGACTACGGTTGAGAAGTTAACGGTTGAACTCTCTGCCTCTGAACAGAGAGGAACCCGGACGAGGTTCCGCCGAAGGGCAGAGCCTCGTTCGGGGTGGTTGACCAACCCGTTTATACGGGATCTACGGGCTATTTTTGGCCGAGCCTACGGGCTCGGGTACCCCACTTTAAACCTTGTGCCACATCTGTCCCTCGTGGGGAGGACACTAAATACCGTTGTTAGGCAGTCGTTGAGCAGTCGTTGGACAGCCGAGACGCAGTGTAACCTGATCGTTCGGACGGACTCATCTATCTGCTTATTACTAACACACTTGTTTTGTATATATCTGTTATTTCAATACACTTGTTCAAACTACCTTCGTCTTCCGTGTCATTCTTTTCTGGCCCCTAATCAGGCCACAACAGCCAGACAATTTTTCTCGACAGAATGCAACGTGCAGATTTATACATCTAACATTCATTCATGCATTGAATAATGCTGCCATATCTGCTCCGGTGCTTACGCTATATATCTCTATATCCAAAGAAGAATCTACAGTAATATTGGTCCTGGCTTGGCATCTCGACTTCAGTCATTTCCCCACCACTCTGACGTGGCTTCTCTCTCTCTCCCCCCCTCTCTCTCTCTCTTTATCTATCTATCTATCTTTTATAAATATTTTCATGACAGTTGTTCTAATGAGCTCTCCTCCTAAGTACCTCGACCTCATGAATTTAAGCGTAGTACTAGATTGGTAAATAGGTCTCGTCGATTTACTATGGAATTAGCTAGATGTAACCGTAAGTTCTAATAGTTTATTTTCGCGCACCTCTCGCCTGTGGAAATATTTTCCGGTTTCTTTATTTCCTGTCATCTACGATCTTCAAAAAATTTCAAGGCAACGTCAATCGCCATCTTTTGTATTCCTGGATCCTACCCTTTTATTGTCCTGTTGCCTTACTGTTATGGTGAAAGATACCTAGTCTATAGATAATAGACTCTCCCATCTATTATAAGTAGGAGTCAGTAGGAGTCGAATACGAAAAAGTAGTCAGCGACCACAACTCGATTACTTTGCGTAATACTGATTATTACAAGTTCCTAACGTTTTTGTACGTTGGACCTATTTAGGACGAATTTAGTCCAAATACAGTTTCCACTGAGGAGATAACTCTACAACACTTACCTACATTTTCTCATCTTCTTTCACTCGCAGTAACCACTTGCATCATAGTGGCATTATCGTA
>OZ038487.1:29884841-29892341 GCA_964036315.1 Acanthosepion esculentum
CCTATTATAGTGACTTGCAATGTCTACTAACTTTTGTGTCTGGCGCAAGAACTTGGATTTGGTAGGAAATATTTTTTTTATAAACTAGAAAATTATAAAAAATATATAGACATAATATGCCTATATTATTTAATGTAACGCCGATCCACTCGCACGGTGTCAGTTGTAACGCGATCTCTGGACAAGTGGTCCATGTGACACCATATCCTAACCCCACTGAGCCGACATCATCCACAAGACAGGCCGTTGGTCCTGTATGTTCCAGTATTACAGGTTAAACCTAAGTCTCCGGTTTCAAATGTCGATTCAATTCCGCTCACTAGCCACGTTGTGATTTTTTGATCCTGGCGAGTAAGTTATCGGGTTGTAGAATTCCGAAAACTCTCCACTTGTCGGGTGAGAATCGGGTTAAGAGCAAATAAATATGGTCAAGTCGATCTGATCTTAAAGGGACAAAAGTTTTATATATATATATATATATATATATATATATATATATATATATATATATATATATATATAACATCAACAATACATATAATAATACAATTCTCGTGGCAAAAAGTTGAATGTTTCTTGTATATGAACGATGATCAACAAAACAAAAAATTATTTCGTTAAAGGAGAGCGGTGACTTCGTTTTAACCCTTTTTGATTACTGTAGCTTGTTGGACATTCCGTTCTCAGTGGTAGCAATGGTAGTAGTGGTATTAGTGGTAGCAGGAGCAGCGGTACTTATATCAACCACACGTGTTAGCGGGTGCTTTGTTCCAGTTCTGACGTCACTTCCTCACTGTCTCTAATCCAACTCTGCTCTGCTCCGCTCCGCTCTCAACCCAAATCTGCCCTTTATTCTGGTTGGCTCGACTCTTTATATAGAGAACTGGTAACGTAATTGTTTTTCTAGTGCGAACGTACTGACCTACTTTTATTAGGAACGGAATCGGCCTAGTTCCCGACACATTTCTAAATTAAAGCTTCACCCTTGTTTCAACTTTCAATGCTGTCTTGTTATCGATAAAATTAACACTTAGATCAAGACATCCTGAATTCGCTTTTCTATTAATAAATGATATCTTTTGTACGCTTAAAAAGAAAAAAAGATTGTATTTCGTTTTCTAAATAAAATCTGTAACATTTACATCTCAAAGTCTTTACAGCATTTTTAACATCTTGTTTCTTTCAAAAACACATTTTTCCCTGTTTCCAGTATATTTCCCTTTATTATCATTATTATTATTTCGGGGTGATATTGCCCCCCGCCACATCATGAAACATGCTTTAATATATATACCGAATGTAAGAGCAAAATCGTATAGATCGTATAACAGCAAAATTGTTCTATTGTTAGATTAACCTTTTAACCGTTGGCTCTTAGAAATGATTAAAGATATCTTACTGGAATTCTCCGAGGTTTTTATAACTCTACTGGATTCTACTTTGAACAACAAGAATATATTTAGCTCTAAGTTGAAATTCTAATCCCTCTTCTGCTGTGATCTCCTGATCCAGTTTTCATCCCTACTGTTCCATCCGTTTTAAACTTGTTCACCGTTCTTTTGATGGTTCTTGAATGTACTTTGAAGATGGAAGCCAGAGTATGAATGTTGCTAACATTACTGAAGGTCTGAATGATTACTTTCCTATCAGCATTGCTCAGTTAAGAAGACAGCGGGTCTGACCCAAGACGATTTTAAAATGTTCTATTTCTAGCTGAATAACTCAAGGGATTTTCGGTGATTCTTACAACAAATGGTGTCAAGATGGCTAAACGTCATATCTGAAAACCTGTAAAAAAAGAAACTCAATAAGTTTGGTGGTTTTTAGATGTTAAACATTTTGTGGGATAGACATTTATGCTGTTACAAGATTTGAACAATTCTGATGTTACACCAGGTATATATATATATATATATATATATATATATATATATATATATATATATATATATGTGTGTGTGTGTGTGTGTGTGTGTGTGTGTGTGTATGAAGAAATATAATTTTAATGTGTGCGATATTTATGGGGTTAAGTGTTCAATATCAGAGATAGAGCATATCTATATATAAATATAAAAGTAAACATTGAAGTTAACACTCAGAGGCGAGAGGTTGTTTCACGCTAGACGCAATCGACATATATATATATATATATATATATATATATATATATATATATATATATATATATATATATATATATATATCCGATTATACATTTCGACGTTTAAGGATTCATAAGGAGAAATGCATAATAGGATATATAAATTTCAAACTTTGTCGGCTACATATATCATAATTTTATAATTAAACACAGACACACACACACACGCACATATATATATATATATATATATATATATATATATATATATATATATATAAAAACATTGTGTGTGGGTTTGTGTCTGCGTGTGAGCAGTGAATAAGAGTCAGGGAGACAGAATGAGAGAAATAAATACAAATTCTGGATTTAAAATCCTGCAAAGAGTTGACAAGCCGTAAAAAATGAATCAGTCAATTATATAGAGCAACACACTGCGTCGTTTGGCCTCACGTTCTCTACTGTTTTGAACTGGAGCGACTACATCGAATCAATAGCTGCATCTAATACATCGGTGTCATGCCAGAAAATCTATCTGCTATTCGTCCGTGCATTGAATACTGTTGAAATATCTCTTCTGGTGCTCCTTCTTAACATCTCCAGATTCTGGTTAAAATCCAAAGAAGGATCTGTAATGTAATTGATTCTGACCAGACAGCTCGACTTCAGTCACTTTCTCACCGACGTGACGTGACTTCTCTCTGTCTTTTCTACAAATATTTTCATGGCAACTGCTCTGAATAGCTTCTTTCTTTTGTTCGCCGGCTACATGAATGTAAGCGTGCTACTAGATTGCTATCTAGCCCCCTCCCCACCATTTTACCATGGAAATAGTTAAATGCAACTACCACTTCTACTTCAACAGTTTCTTTTCTCTCACTTCCCAGCAGTGGAACTCCCTTCCGTTTACTTACATCCCTGATAATGACACTCTTCAAATATTTAAATGCAACGTCAACCTTCTGTCTTCTTGGATCCCGTCATTTTTTTCCTCTATCCTCCTTGTTCGCAGTCTTCTCTTCCACTTTCACTCCCTGTCACCTCCTATGTAATAGTCGCATTTTCGCCTTTTTTGGAGTGAAATGATTATATATATATATATATATATATATATATATATATATATATATATATATATATATATATATATATATATATATAAAGAAATATAGTCTTAAAGTGTGCTATATTTATGGGATAAAGTGCTCAATATCAGAGATAGAGCGTGTGTAAATATAAAAGTGAACATAGAAGTCAACACTTAGAGGCGACAGTCTGTTTCATGCTAGTGCAATCGTCAGGCAACTGAGTTGCCTGACGATTGCACTAGCATGAAATTATTTCACTTTTATATATATATATATATATATGTGTGTGTTTTATTGTCCAATATATATATATATATAAATATTCCTGTTTCCCTGACAAATACAATCTCCAACTATTTAAGTGTAACGTCAATCAACATCTCCAGTTGCCTTGATCTATCCACTTCCCTTCTCCACATCCTTTCACCTTTCATTCCTATCTGCTCTCGCTCCAAATCTTCTGTAACTCCCTGGCCTTGATCGATCCACTATCTTTCTCCACATCCTCGCCTTTACCACTCCTATCTGCTTTTCCTCCACACCTTCTGTAACCCCTTGCGTGCTAGTGGCTTCCAGCCTTGCTTGGGGTGATAAGCTTAAAAAAACAAACAAATATGAATATATATATATATATAATGATTAAAAACACACACACACACACATATATATATATATATATATATTAATATGTTTTATTATCCATTATATATATATATATATATATATATATTGTTCAAAACACACACACACACACACACACACACACACACATATATATATATATATATATATATATATATATATATATATATATATATATATATAATTTAATTTGTATTGCAAATTTCCCAATGATCAGATAATTCGCAATATTCAATCTTATCAATTATTTGTTTGTCAATTTTAAATTACTTCTTTAATTATAAATTCAAATTATTTAATTTAATTTATTTAATTTGGAGTCGTTCAAGAAGATAAAATCATTATTGTGACTTTACTATGGATGTCATACATGGCGCTAAAATCGTTCAGAAATAGATAACTATCTAAAAGCTATACACAATCGCTTTCCCAGATAGAAAATGATTAAAATGGCGTTGAGTGTGTGAATCTGTGGGTGTTGTTGAAGACCACACTTCTTCGAACCTTGCGGACTGACGCTACAAAATAAAAAACAAAGATCTGTACCAAATAACAGAAACCACATCACTGAGGGACGATCAACGGTAGAAACAGCTAAAATGGATCTCACCTGTAACTCGGGGAAAATAATGACATAATCAAGACGTTGATGTTTCACATGACTTTAATTAAAAGATTTTATATTTTTTTTACCGACTACAAGAAAAGGCTAATATTACCATTATTATTATTATTATTATTATTATTATTATTATTATTATTATTATTATTATATGATCAAATGACGATTTCTTCTGAGATTAGCGCTTAACAGTAAAACTGAAACTAGATAAAGAAAAATATTTATCATATACCAAATATTATGTAAACTATGGTTTTAAAATGCATCTCGAAATAGAAAAAATATACAAGCATAAAAGTAGGTACTTCCAAAGATTCGCGAAAATTGAACATACATGATGAAAAAATGCTCCCATCTGAATAAAAACAAAGTTTTATCAAAATCAAAATATTTATGTCTTTATTAAAAGGAAAGACTGAAAGTATCTTCGATTACTAAATTATATTAATAATACTGCTTGAAACCTTCGAAATTCTGGTTTAAAATGCTTTTTTCGTCAGAGGCTGATCATAAATTAGTAGAAGAGGGTTGAGCGTCTTTTTTGCGGTGAAAAACACATTGATTTGGAAATTCTTGCAAAATTCAGGTAATTGTCGAATTTTAATGAAGTCTCATGAATTAAATTATTTTAGAAATGTCTCCTTTAAAGAAAATCTTGGTAAAAATGTTCTTTTTATATCGGTTATCAACTACATTTAATTTTATGAAATTTCAATGAATTCGTTTTTGAAGCGTTTAATTTTTATATAGGTTTCTTGGAGAAATTAAAGCATCCGTATTATTTATTAAACTGGACCCGATTTACAGAAAAATGCATTAAACTAAGACTGTATTTAATTAGAAAAGCTTTTAATTGGTTTCATGAATAAGATAATAATTTATATAGTTTTAAATCTTTTAAAATTCTATATTACTTTCTAGGGGTTAAGTAATATTGTTATTACGTAAAAACTATATTTACTAATTATAAATGGAAAAGCTTACTACAATTCAGCGACCCTAGTATTTTAAAAAAAATTTAGCCATTTAACGAAATAGTTACAATCATTTTAAATTCAGTTTGAAATATAGCAAAGTGTATGGATTATTTGAAATATAAAGTTTAATCTATGAGATTGGATATATAAAATAAATAAAAATTAAAAAAAGATTTTTCATTTTTAGAATGCATTTTAAATCTTAGGTATTGTTTTTTTTATGAACCTAAGTAAAATATTTTGACATGACTATGTATATAGTTCACTATTATCGACGAATTTAATCGTCTAATGTATCGTGGATAACTGGATTCTGTTGTATTATTATATTATTTTTTACCAAACTCATATCTAAATATTTTTAGCATTAGTTGATTCTATTCACCCCTTTCCAGGATATATGCAAGTGGCATGTCTGATGTGATTAAAGATAGTAACATTTTTTTTTATTCGATAGTGCAGTATTATGGGTTTAAGCTAGACACAAGTTTCGTCGTTTATAGTGTTTGGTTAAATATTAGCCAACCAGATATCTTAAGATCAAACATGTAGATATTTTCAGCCATTTCCTGGGAAAATAATAAACGTTGAGGACTTACATGCTATCGATTGCGATAATGGTACTTTCCGTCTATTTAATATTGTCTCACACGATGCACAATTGTCGACATTTCAAACAGCGAATGTTTTAATAATTCTTCAAAAAGATTAATCCTGATTACTGTTTTATTTTGGTTTTGGCGATGAGATGGAAGCAATAACTTTCCTAAAAAGGTCTCACCAGAAAGACGAGATAAGCTGACATCAGAACTTTCTCTGCGTCAGATGACTAAAAGTGATAAAAGCTTAGTCGCGATAACAAAGAGCCTTAGAAAAATTGATTAAACATAGAAGATAGTTAAGATGAAGTCTACAAATCCTTCAGAAACCAATATGAAATACAAACAATATGGACATCAAAGATGATTTGAAATGACGTATGTATGTGAATGCGCGTACATTCAAGGCGACTTTTTATCTATCATTCTTCTTCTTTTATGTGCCGTGTCCCTTATATTCGAGACATTGGCGATCATGGCTCTCCACAATTGCCTGTCCTTTGTAGCTCTTCGTAAATGTTGTCTTTTTATTATCTTTCCTAAACCGTGTGCCGCCATCCATTTATTCAAGATACCAAGTTAGTGTCACGATTTACGCTATTTACATTCGGATTATTGTCTTAATCTTTGTTGTTTATTCCACTGCTTTAATACACGTGACAATAGCCTAGTGGATTAAAACGTTAGTTAGCGGATTAAAACATTGATCCGTGAAATTGTTGACATAGTAATTGCGAGTTCAATTCCTGCCCCGGGCAGTGTGGACTGGAAATCAATGGAAATAGTTAATGCAGTAATAAAAGTAAGAACTAGACGAGATATCCCAAGACAGTGGGAAAGAGAACCTATGCCTAGAAAGGGTGGGGCGAGACCAGTCGACCTCCGTAGATTAAATAAAGGGTTCAGTTAAGTTCAATAGGTTACACAGATCACTAAACACTTGATGAAGGCTGGAGAGCATAATTGCAAGTTTTACTAATTAACCCATATCTGAGGGGAAGAAGTGGGTTCATACCTTTCCCAATAGTATTTGCGCGTAATTGAATATAACGAACCCAAAAATTCCGAGACTTTATCCATTACACCACCCGATATCCAGGTTTACAGCATCTGGTATTCGCAAGCTCTAGTTAATGACCAGACCCGTCGTTGCTTAACATCGGTTATCGTACCAGATATTGCCGTAAGCCCAAATAAGGATGAGGACATTCGTCGCTAGGTAAGTTATGCTTTATTCTCCTCTGCTTCTTTTCCCTTCTGTGTAGTGATTATCAAATGTTCCCAACATCTCTTTCCTCCTTATACAGCCGAGAAATTTCAGCTGTCTCTTTCTAATGTTAAGTATAAGTGTTGTTTGTGTTGCTATTTTCTCTAAATCTCCCGCCTCGCTCGCATGTTCAATCTATAAAAAGATCCTGTAATTTTTAAGAAAAAAAATGAAATTTAACAGACCTTTTGTGATTAAAAGAAA